>CANUEZ040000023.1:6707500-7407712 GCA_948099385.1 Fasciola hepatica
CCCATGCCATAGCGTCCTCCGAACGTGGAGAAAACAGACCACCCCCAGCAGTTGCGAAAAAGGCAATTACGCATAAAATTACGATCGGGCGGAGGGGCAATGGGAAGTTCCTATATGGGCTCAACCACCCCTCTGTTAGGAACCAAAAAGAGAAAGCAAAACTGGAAGAAAGTACAGTTGAAACAAAAAAAGTCCTCGTGGGATCGATTTGATCTCCAAATACCACTGGCATCGGGCTGTGAAGGAATTGGGCAACCTCCATCTGTGGACATGTCTCCCATCAGCTCAGACCTGATCCCGCTAAAGGGGAAACCCCACACCGCCCTTGTTCGCTCGACAAGCTTTTGGTTTTCACGCACGAGAATGACTGGGGTGAAAGTGCACTGGACTCTCTACATACGTTTACCCACCCCCAGCTCTAAGTTTTAACCACCCCATACCCCCCCTAAGCGCACCTAGCATGCATGTTGACGTCAAATACAATCGCTACCATAGCCCTGACTTTAAACCCATTGACCTGAACAGAGTGTAGACGTACCTGACGAATAACGGCAGCCGCGGTGAAGCCCGGAAAAGGAGAAATAGAGAAAAGAACATAGTGGAAACCAGTCACCTTTTCCATCCACACCCCTCCATCTTCCGTCATCTTTCTCAGAAAGCGGCCTTCTCGATGTCCTAGCATCCAAGCCACGTCTAGGTTTATAACCCTGCCTATCAGTAACCACAGCCTCCTGCCAACTACAATCACTACCGCAGCCCGGACTTTAAGCCCACTGACATGGATAACATATGGAGGCAACAGATGACAAACACCTGCCTCACTTAAGTCTACAAAAAATGAACACGGAGAACTGTTCATATTTTCCATCCCCTACTAACCATCTCTCCTTACTCTTATAACAAATATGGTATTCATGCATCCACCAAGTCATGAGATTTCCCTGCTCACATTCAAATTAAATCTAAGTAAGCCGGGACTGCCGAGTAGGAGCACAGGCCAACTTACGTCCACGTTTCTGTGCATGATAACAATTTTCTCTAACGCATCGCCACCGATGCCCTAGTGGCTCCTTCTGCATTCTTGCTTAATTGCTTTTCAGAACTTCTAACTGCGTGCAAACCATTTATCCTTTGAAATGCAGATGCAGCATCCCGCCCAGCTTACGCTATCTTGCAAGCCTGAAGTAGTACTTTTCAACCCTACGTTATTTAAACTCTCGAATTAAAACCCGGACCAAAATATGAAATGTGCCACCAACCGTTCATATAAGCCCAACCAGTTCATTATTAACTGTCGCCATTTATCATCATAACTCAGCTGGAACCACTTCCAGATTGCTAACATCATTTACTTCAGGTTTGTCGTCGTCTATTCTCTCGGGCTCTACTTTCGGTGACCAAGGTCCACACCTCGACTCGTACTGACAGAGACCTAAACGGAATCTTTTATACCAACAGGGACTGCAATCGAGCCACACCAACTAAAACACTCCCAACTGCTTACCAGTAGAGTGATAGGCGTTTTGTGAAGCAACACCTCAGCTACTGATGTCACTGCTGGAGTCTCCACAAATAACAGTTCACAAGCTACTTTCTACTGAATGACTGACACGTCCTTTACCCGGCCTGATGAACCATACCCACGGGATGCTGCACATCACCCTGGTCTCATGTGAAACGATCCAATAACAAAGCCAGAATACGCAACACAGGAATGTTTTACTCAATAAATTTCGATACGCCATCCGAAAGCAAGTCCACTTATTCCCCCCCCCCACCCGTGGTTCCCAATAATGACGCCGAATATCACTGAGAATCAATAAGTCAATATATTTTTGTCAGCGTAATAGAACAACAAGGCGCAAGCCTACGCGGAGGTTTTCCGCTCAGTTTTCTCTTGCAAGATTGCATTTTTCTTTCGGTCGTTATCCGGCTTGAAATTGATTCTTCACTAATTCAAGGTCTTCGAGTTGCGCTCCCTTTTTTTCTAAATGATACGGATTATTGATCCTGAACCTAAACTCAACTTTTATATGGATTGCTGTTTCCTCCACATTCATCAAAGTTTCCCAGTCCATTTCCACACAGTTTGTTCATATCTCCCAGTTTCATGAAGCACTCCGTTTATTGAGACCGGGAATATCCGTCATTCCGGGCCATAGTCGTCTTCATAGATAGCCGTTCTCCTCATATTCACCAAAGTCCACGAGTGTACTCCCATTCACTTCTTTCACCTCTTCATGTTCATAACTTATTCCGTTCATGGAATCCCAATAGGCCTCCGTTATTCACAGCTTGCATTATTTTGGTTTATAACGCATCCTTAGTGCTATATATTCACGACATATTTAGCATTCCCACGGGCAACCACCAACCAACCCGGATTCGAAACCAAACTGTATTTGCCGCGCGAACCATTATCATTTCGGTCGATTAAAACTAACTCTAGCTATATTGCTTTGCTACTGACGATTTTGACTCGCTTTCTTGAAATTCGTGTATAGTTCATTGTTTTAAGTAACGTTGTGGACCATGAACATGCTCTTGCGCGTGCGTCTCGACCATGGTCGAGAAATATACCATTCTTATCATTATTATTAATAATGTTGTTTATGCAATGTTGTACCTTGTCTGAGTCCGTCCAAAAGTTTATTTCTCAGTCTATCCGGTCGAAGCACCTCCTAACAAGCGTCGCGGATTTCACGGCCAGTACTGCTGCCGTCAGTTCCAGCCTAGGAATGGACACCGTTTCAGCAAAGCCACTCTCGCCTTTGTGAATATTACCTGACTGTGCTGCCTACCATTTTCGTCCACCCAGCAGCCCTAAGCCACTATCCCGTAGCCTATTTCTGAGGCATCAGAAATTTAGTTAAATTATGCATCCGTTGTTCACCTGATTCCTGTCAAGCATCCTTGAATTTTGATCTCATCAAGTTGATCCAGGCTGTGCAAACAGTCACGCCATCGCTTGTCGTAGTCATCCTGGAGAGGTTCGTCCCAACCCGTCTGTAACGAACGGTAGAGGAAAATCTCCCTAAAACCTTTGCGATTCAGTGTTTTTCTTAACATCACTCACTTGCTTACACTATTGACGTGTCTTTACGAACTGTTTGTTTTTATGGACCAATTGTTGTTTGTTCGCGCCCCGAGTGCTACTTTGTCGTATCCTTGTTCTGGACCTGCATGACGCACGTGCTCCTTGCCCGCACGCCGCAATTCGGTTTCTCGTTCGCCGAGTCCTTGTGATCTCATTATTGAGGTTTGTATCTTTTTGGTGTCATTGTTCATTCAGTAACCTAGCATCGTAGAATATCACGGATAATCGGCTTTTTACTTCGGGATCCGTTGTGAATTTGACTACGCGTTGCTCAAACGTGTGTTACAATACTCAATAGATCATTTTGGAACGAGAAAAACACGAACAATGCCAAGAAAAGGATCGGAGACATTGGAATCTGGACAGGAAGTAATACGGCAAGTCACTGGGGAGGTTTTGGATACCTTTAGTTCTTTGGTTAATGTTAGATCGCTTAGTCCCGTCAGTGCAAGTTCATGTGTTACTGAGGACAACATGGATTGTTAAGATGTCGATCTATATGGGCTAAGGATATTAGACCTTGAAAAACAGCTGTTATCGGCTAGACAACAGGCCCACTAAGCAGAACAGAAGTGTAGACAGAAAGAGCGTGAGCCAGAGACCAACGACCACGACACTTCCGATAGATCAGGGCAAAACAAAATAGGAAACTTCTCGCCGGTCCCCGACTATTAGACACCAACGATCGATTTGCCAAGAGTAGAACTGACGGTTTTCGACGGACGATCGGAACACCACTGCAAGTTTTTCAAGCAGTTCGAGACGTTCGTCGAATATAAGGTAACCGACCCTGGGCAAAGGCTCCTCCGTCTGACTCACTGCTGTTGAGGCCGAGCAAGAGAAGCTGTCGACGGGTGTACCATGCTCGACCCAGAACAAGGCTACACAAGGGCAAGGAAGATTCTAAAGGACTTGTTTGTCCAACCGTCCAAAGTAGCCCGTGACTTAATAGAGGGCGTGATGGTAGAGGCAAAGAGAACCAAGGGCGACGTCTACACAATGTCCGACCTGGTGACTAAGATGCAAAACTGCTCAATAGCCCTCGACCATTTAGGTTACAGGGCTGACCTAGATGCCATGCACACTTTGAAAAACAGTCCGTCACCTTTCTCCCGATTTACAGGGTCGGTGGGCGGAAGAAGCAGAACGGATAAGCCGAAGCGACAGGGAAGCTAACTTCGAAGACCTGACCGAATACTCGGACAGGCAAGCCGATTTGGCCGACTTATCCGGGACAGCAACCAAGCAAACAAGCCCAGTACTAGCCAGGCTCAAACCACTGCTCGGGAAGAGCCGAAATACCAACCATGGACCAATGTCTACGCCATTTCACGCGATGCCATAGCGCAGCCAAGCTGCGGGTCCAGTGACGCTAGCCATGGACTACCAGAATGCCCCAAGTTCGGCAACGCCACAATAGACGAACGGTGGGGAATGGCGGGGATGAGAGGAGTGTGTTTTATTTCTCTCAAAACCAAGCACCGGGCGGCGGCTTGTAGGACAAGGAACCGATGTGGTCACGAAAGCTGCACGGGCAGACACCATCGATTGTTACACCTGTCGAGAGAAAATATACCCGAGGCGAGTACCAAGCCCAGTGTGATTTGTTCAACGTCGCGGTCTGCCAGTAAACCAGACGTTTAGGAGTATTTGCCTTTGGAGTAGTGACCCCAACTGGGGTAGTCAAAGCGTGGGCTTTCGTCGGCAATGGATATGACACTACTCTAGTGAACGAGCGATTTGCTGACAAACACCGGCCCGCTAAAATTGCGATGTCGTTAGCAGTGAGCAGGGTGGGCGGAACACAAGTAATGACTGCCGGCCGATTGAGGTTGTAACTCATCTCCTTAGAAACCAACAAGGAAATCGAGCCAAAGGAAGAATTCACGTTAGCTGATCTCCCCATGCGGGGACCAGGGTCGGCCAAAGCAACCTTGACTAGGTGGCCCCACCTGCAGGATGTAACCGTTTTAGGCTGGGAATACGATGAAGTGGATCTCCTCATACGCTGCGACGTACCAGAGGAGCAATGGGTACTTGACCAGAGAGTGGGCGACCGCCAGACACCTTATGCCGTACCCACGGCTCTGAGATGGATGTTATACGGTCCAGTAGGGACACGTAATTCCGTGAATTATCTATCCGCCGAAACGGACCATATAGAGTATCATCTGCAGCGGCTGTATGAAAAGGAGTTTCATGATATCAGAGAAGAAAGGCCATCGTTGTCTCAAGAGGATCATATCGCTTTACAAACGGCGCGGCAAGGCACCAGAGGCCTTAGAACAGCTCGAGGTTCCCCTCCCATGGCGCGCATTTGCTAACCCGTGGACTGATAACGGAAACCATGTTCTCCAACAAACTCTGCGACTGAAGGAACGCTTCGTTCGAGACCAGAATCTGTGGGAACGATACGCAGAATTAATGAAGCGAAACGAAGCTCTCGGCTACGTTGAAAAGGTGCCTGCCAACACCGACAGCAAAAAGGGTATCTGGTATCTACCTCACCACCCGGTTATCAGCCCCAAGAAACCCGAAAGCTGCGGGTGAATTTCGACTGTGCGACCACGTTCCAGGGCAAGTCGTCAAACGATCGCCTACTACAGGGGCCTGACTGGACCAGGCCACTAATCGAAGTTTTGTGCCATTTCAGAGTGGGTACAGTGGCCTTGTCCGCCGACATTGGGGAAAAGTTTCATCAGGTAAAAAATGCCGGCGGGAGAACTAGATGCGTTGCTTTTCCTGTGGTGGGAGGAGGGCGACCGGGACAACGCCGTGGTAAGCTATGGGATGACCGTCCACTCATTCAGAGCCATATCGTCACCGTTCTGTGCGAACTACGCCCTCCGAGAATCGGCGAACAAACATGGAGGTCTGGTCCATCGGCCGGTGGTAGATAGCGTCAGCAGAAATTCCGACGTCGACGACTACCTTGGATCATTCGATGACATCGAATCAGCTCCAGCGCAGTTCAGAGGCCTGACAAGATTGCTAGATGAGGGCAGCTTCCATCTAACAAAATGAATGTCGAGCGCTTCTGAAGTGCTCGAGGTCATTCCGTACCACCAGAGGGCCGAAATGGCTAGAGATTTGGACGGTTTTCCACTCCCTACCGAACGCACTTTAGGAAAACAATGGGACACGGGAGCGGACGACTTTGTTTTCGAGCTAAACGTTCCCGAGTTACCAGTAACCCGGGGAGGCGTACTATCCGTTGTCTCAAGTTTGTTCGACCCGCTCGGTTTCGTCTCTCCCTGGCCGCTACCCGGAAAGATCCTGCTGCATTGGCTGTGCCGTAAGAAAATTGATTGGGACCAGTCACTGGACCGATAGGACCGGCTTGGCTGGGAAGAATTTCTGAATACCTTAAGGAAATTAGGGGACATAAGGACTCCGCGATGTTTGACTCCTGGCCACACAACGCGGACAGGAGAACTACATGCCTTTCCCGATGCATCCGAAGTCGGTTATTGGGCTGTGGTATACGGACGATGGTGCGCAGGAGATGGACAATATACTACGAGGATCCTGTTCGCTAAAGCCAACGTTGCTCCACTGATGTCGGTCCCGATCCCATGCCTTGAACTCAGCGCAGCCGTGTTGGCAGTCAGGGTGGTGCAAGCGGTGAAGAGATGTTCTGACTTCTACATTTGGTCGGCTAGCTTTTGGACGGCCTCAAAGATAGTACTTTACTACATCAACAACGTCCGGAGCCGGTTTAGTACTTTCGTTGCTAACCGACTCACGATTATCCAAGACGAATCAGACATGAACCAGTGGAAGCATGTCAGGTCTGGCCATAATCCAGCCGATCTGTGCTCCCGAGGTGCGACCAACTTCAGGCAACTAGACACGTGGACGAGAGGGCCAAACTTCCTGCACTTGCACAAAAAGGACTGGCCCGTGTACGAATTAAAACCCCCTACGGAAGTAGAACTGGAGATCAAAGGCGTAGTGATGGCGGTCAAAGTCGTTGAAGCGACATCCGTTCTGTCGCGATTGGCCAAGTTTTCTTCTTAAATGAAGACTCTTCGTGGGTTAGTCTTGTTAGCCAGGTTTCAGAGAAATTTACTAGTCATGAGAGGGCTACGCCCTTCAGTTCGGATACTGATCGGCCCGATAAGTCCCGATGAGCTACAGGCTGCAGAAAACGATATTTTCAGAACGATACAACGCGAGGCTTTCGCCCGAGAGCTCGGGAGGGAGGGAGAAGTGGGACCAATCAACAAAGAAATATCATCTCCAAGAGGCGAACTGAAGTTTTTAGACTCCATACTCATTGATGGACTGTTGCGAGTGGATGGTAGGCTGGCCAACTCCCACCTGAGCTTCGACACAAAGTATCCTATACTGCTGCCGGCGAGAAAACCTGTAGTAGAGCTAATGATCCAACACGTCCACGCCGTGGACGGACATGCCGGGGAAAGTCACGTTACGAGCGTCATCCGAAAGCGCCTTTGGTTGTTGAGAGGAGGAGAGACTGTAAAACGCGTAATCCGCCGTTGTGTGCAATGTAGGAGACGTAATGCCAAGGCGGGCAAACAACACATGGCCGCGCTACCAGAATGCATGGTGACTGCGGGCTGGTCGTCGTTCAGCGACACCGGGTTGGACTATTTCGGGCCCTTGTGGATCAAGTGCGGGAAGAGATTAGAAAAGCGACATTGATGTATCATGACGTGCATGAAATCACGTGCGGTACACCTAGAAGTCGCACATTCGATGACGATCGATTCTTTCCCACGGGCCTTGCAGAGATTTGTCAACCGAAGAGGTGTACCGGCCGATATATACTCCAACAATGGGTCGAACTTTGTGGGTGCTCACGGGAATTGCAGCGTTGGCACAAGAACACAAACAGGGTTGAACTGCAGGAGCGAACCGTGGCCTACGGCATACGATGGCATTTCAACCCCCACAGGCCAGCCACAGCGGCGGCTTATGGGAACGCATGATCCGGTCCGCCAGACGGACATTGCTGTCAATCATGGAGCAACAACCGCCCGACGACAAGGCGCTGAACACTGTCATGACGGGGGTAAGGAGAATTCTGAACAACCGCCTCCGGGTTTCAGTAATAAACGGAGACCCCACCCATCTGGCGCTCACCACGAACGACTTATTGACGCTAAGGTAGAACGAGGGTTTTCAAGGGCCGGTAAACCTTCGTGGGAGCTACCTCCACGGATAGAAGCAGGCGAATTATCTCGCCATTGTTTTCTGGAGGCGCTGGCTCTGCAGACTCGACAGAAGTGGCTGATCAGAACAAGACCATTCAAGGTTGGGAATGTGGTGATGATCGCAGACTAGCGGGCACATTTCAGCACCTGGTCCTTTGGATGGGTATGGAAACCATCGAAAGCACCGACGGAATGGTAAGAACGGTGAAGGTGAAGACAGCTTAATGAGCGCTAATTCGTGACGTACGCAGTATTAGCTTACTCGAGAGTGAAGGCGGAGAAGCCGATAACGCTGAGGCCCAGTAGACGATTTCGCATCAGTCTTCGAAGTGAGTAAAGAAACCCCTATGTATGGAAGCAATCACCACACACTGACGTATCGAACCATCATACACTCCGATGCACACTCACCTACATTGTACTCGTTATACAACCTGGTCTCCGTCAAACACGTTACAGCGCTCACAGTCTTTCGTTGACGTTACAGAAGGTTTTTCCGATATGTGGTGATAAATGCGATTCCATTATACATCCAGACACATACGCACATACCCGATGCAAGCTTTGTCCCGCAACCCCTATCAAACATTTGACGGTGTTCGCAATTTGCTTTTGTTGACTTTACTGAAATGCCTTTTGCATATGTGAAGGTAGCGGCGATTACGTCATACATACACATTCACGCAAGAACATACAGCCAGGGCAGGAAGGCCCTTCCAAGGACAGCATCTACGTTTCCCCTTCAAGCCCGCCATCGGTCAGTTGTCCTCGTGGAAGATGTAGAATGGCCTCGCGTCGGTGCGGCCACCGGATTAGGTGCGACCATGAGTAGAACGTTGACGACAAGCTTTATGCACGTGCACTGACTGCAGGCCCTAGGTAGGTAGGAAGAATCAGTACCTTTGTGCCAAACCTTTGACTCTGCTAAGGATTTGGGGGGATCTTGGTGGGCGGTATAACGACCGGTCGTGGAAAATCCCGCTAAAACCTTTGCGATTCAGTGTTTTTCTTAACATCACTCACTTGCTTACACTATTGACGTGTCTTTACGAACTGTTTGTTTTTATGGACCAATTGTTGTTTGTTCGCGCCCCGAGTGCTACTTTGTCGTATCCTTGTTCTGGACCTGCATGACGCACGTGCTCCTTGCCCGCACGCCGCAATTCGGTTTCTCGTTCGCCGAGTCCTTGTGATCTCATTATTGAGGTTTGTATCTTTTTGGTGTCATTGTTCATTCAGTAACCTAGCATCGTAGAATATCACGGATAATCGGCTTTTTACTTCGGGATCCGTTGTGAATTTGACTACGCGTTGCTCAAATGTGTGTTACACCGTCCCTCTCCAGCACAGCAATTTCAACAAGCACCTTCTCGGTAAAAACCACGGCGAAACGAGACCTAGTGGGTTATAGAGGCGTGAGACTGGTGATAGGTTTCCCCTCCGTATGGCTGGTCGTTTGAGTAGGTCCAGGGTGAAAAAGAATTCGTCACCTCCGGCTTCTATTAAAGTTCAAAGTTGCGCTCCGTTTGTGGAGAAGGTAAAAAAAGCCCTCTCGCACATCCCACTTCCTCGGACTTCGGGATAATATTGAGATCTCCTGGCTGTTTGAGGCCCATTTAGTGAGTTTGCATCCTCCGGCCTTTAAGGTGACTAGTTCCGTCATACATAGAATACCAGTAGTTGGGTCGTCAAAAGAACCCAGAAAATGGTCCGCGTGGAAGTGGTCCACCGCCCTTTCCAACAGATTGCTGGTGCCGCCGAAACGCTTGAGGGTTCCCTGGAGAGCAAAATTGGCACATAAGGAGGATGAAACCGTCTCGAAGGGATGCACGGCCAGCCTGTACCCGTCCGGTGCACGATTTGCATCGCTTTCTGGCCACCAGAGAAGACGAAAGTGGCCCCTAACTTCAATGAGCATCTTCACTTGTAGAAAAATTTCACATGCTTTCAGAGACGGCCACTTATCCTAGCCGGAAACGACATGAAACCTCGACCAGTGGTGTTGTCCAGTCTGGACACTGTAGTATATGGTCGTTGAGTGACACACCCTGACATTTTGCGGCACAGCCGAAAACCACCGCGACCTTCCCCGGTTTCTTCGGGTTCACGACCGGGTGATGGGGTAGGTACCACCTCAAATTTGCGCTGATAACCGCTTTATCCAGTCTTTCTATATAGCCCAAGTCGATGTTATGTTGCATGGCTCGCGTGTGTTCTATCCTTAATTGTGGTTCTCGAATTAACCTGGTTTTGGGGAAGCATAATCTCTTCAGAGCCATTTCTCGACTGTTTGGCATGGGTTTCATGTTGAATCTCCACGGGACAGGAACCTCGAAACGACCTATTACATACTTGACGTCCTTGGCTACCATCTTCAAAGCCGACTAATCTCGTGATGGGGTATCTCTATCAATGGCCAGGTCGGCAAATTCGGTGTTATACAATTGTTGGAATGCCTGTTCAATGTTCGCCGTTTCAACCGAAGTGCAGCTGATTTGGACTTGTTTGCCACATCTTCCATCTACACTACCATATAAAGCCCAGCCAAATATAGCGCGTACTGCATAGGGTGCTTTGCGGCCTCCTATTCTTTGATCCAGGGCCTAATGCGCTTCCGGTTTATCACAACCGATCAGCAAGTCAATTTCGTTATTCAGCCACTCCTCGATCGTAACCCCGTCGAGATGCGGCCACTGAGTCAGAATTGATTGCACTGATTGACGTACTCTCATCGGCAGATCCTTTGTGGTAAATGCTTCTAGAGTTTCTGCTCTATCCTTGTTGACCAAGGAAACAAGTTGTAGGTGCAGTTTGGTCGACTGGATGACTTCGGTGCCACTCACTGTGCTCACTGCTGATGAAGATTTATCCTCTCTGATCCCACCTCTCTCTTCAAAATCCTTCCTTAATAAAGTGGTATCCGAGCCACTATCTACGAAGGCCAATGCTCTTATAACCACAACTGGGGTTTCTACGCCGACCGCTGTTACTCCCAGGCGAATGGGCTTGTTAGTGGAGCGAGACACTGAGCAGACCACACTTGGCTTCGGGGTTTCTTTGGCATTCAAATTCTGGCCTTTGTGAAGTAGGTAATGGAGCTTCCCATGGCATCCATCCTGACTACAATTGGGTTTCTTTCAGCACATCGCTGCTCGATGTGAGTCGTTGAGACAGACGAAGCATGCGCCCAGTATCTTAGCCGTTTCCTATCGTTTGTCGACCTTTACGTTGCGGAAGCGAGGACATTCTGCTAGGCTACGAGGCGCCCCACAAACTTTACACCCCGCGAGATAATGCGTGTGTTCGCCCATGGTTGGCTTCTACTTGGTTCCCTGTTCCAGCTTTACATCGTAATCCTGGGTAATTTGCTCGTCTCGCGCACAAGTTGGCCGGAACGACTATTTGCTATTCGGGTATGACGGTCTACAAACTGCGTCAGGTCTTCGAACGTGGATTCTCGCCCAAATCTACTGATCCCCTCAACTTCCTCGGTCTATCTACCCTGTATTTCTGTGGGTCAACTGAGCACTTTGATCTCAAATAGGTGCAGTGCTTTCAGGTCCGATCAGTAGTCTCGGTGATTCAGTGCGATGCTGCAGTTCCGCATTTTTACCATCAGGCTGGCTAGAGAGCCCGACTGGCCTTTGGAACGTCTTGCCTCCGATAGTACACCATCGATCAAATTCCGGACGACTTTAAATGGTTGCCCAAATAGGTTTTTCACAATTCCACGTGCCCGAGTGTAACCTTCTTCGGGATCCAGCATCGAGCACCCGTCGATTGCTTACCTGGCCCTTCCACGACAGTAATGTAGTAGATAAAAGAATCTCTGTCCTGGATCGGATACTCTCCTTTGTACAAAGTTCTCGTACTGTTTAACGAACTTACAGCACTGTTCTGCGCTGCCGTGGATTGTGGAAAATTCCACTCTTGGTAAGTCAATAGCATGGGCTACACTGGTACAAGTCGACTTCAATCGTTCCACTGAAGCGCTAGGCTGAATGGCCGTTTGTTCCGTGGTCTCTAAAGTCACCTCTCGCTCTTGTCTTCGGAGTTGATCTTTCCTGGCAGATTCAGCTTCTTCCTTAGCTTGCCTAAGCTGGGATTCTAATTAGACTATTCTCAATCGATAAATATCATCACCTTTATGTTCTATACCACTAGCTGAAGAACATGAAATCGCACTGACAGGACCAGCAGACCTGCCAATATCTAGGGAATCAGTATCATCCAAGTATACCCCAAGGACTTGCCGTGTTACTTCCTGTTCAGCTTCGATTTGCCTTCGTCCTCTTATTAGCATTTCTGATGGACTTTCTCCTGGAGATTCCAAGTTGAGTATTGTAACGGTTATTCCGACTGTGTGTGACGCGTAGCCAATTCAACTAATCCCAAAACAAGAACAAAATTGATTCATAGTTTCTACGGTACTGGATTACCAAATTATACGCATATATAATTGTGTACATACCCCAACTGTACGGCCAAGAAGTCTAGCAACGGGGACCAAGATTCAACAATGGTCAATGTCTGGTACCACCATCACAGCAGTTCGAGTTTGAATCAAAATTATGACACTCCACGTGAGCGAAATATAAACAAACGTTGGAGTGCAGTGGTTGACGCATGCTGTGCTTGTTCGAGGAGCAATGAGATAAAGAACGTAGTCTCAACAATACAAGTAAGTGACAGCGGCTAGGTGGGATTTCCACACATGTACTTTACAGTCACTGCAGCCGCAGACAGTAGGAAATGCCTAACTGTCATTTTCTCGGACATGACTTAGGCTTTTTACCGTGTTTCTTACTCGCGACTCTTGACCAAGCTCGAAGCCTCTGGACTCAGATCCCCTGTTCTCAATTGGTTCACCCCAGTTCTTTCCCACCACGGCAGAGTTTTTCGGTCGACAATCATCTCCCACAACCCTCCCCGGTTGCCAGTAGTGTCATTTAAGGAAACTCGCTAGGACCACCTCTATTATTACTGTACATTTTTGATGTCTTCTCTGCAATACATCAAGGTTCCCTCTCCTACTTGCGGAGGATAAAAACTGTGAATGAGTTCTCACCTCAGGACATTAAAGACAAAACTCCCAACATACCGTTCCATCTAGAACGCCTTGAATAATAGTGTCACTCCAGGACAATGAATTTCTCTGTTCAGTAACGAAATTTCATGACCCCATGCTCTCAGGTCCCTCCGGGCTCTTTTCTTATACACAAATCCCCTTTTACCCACCACCCATCAGAACGAGATCTTGAGTTTCATCACTCGTACTCCTAAAAGTCTCGGAACACTTATCTCCCTAGGCTGCCAAGGTCTAGCAATCCTTTGGATTTCTGTTCAGACCTCTCACCCTGTGCGATAAAAAACTCCTATCGTATTTGCCTCAAGTCTGACCTTGCGTAGAGCACTGCCCTATCGTCTTCACTAACACTCTCCAAACCGACAGAATAACTTCGGAGAATGTACAAAGCTCATTCACTAAACAGCTGCTTGGTTATTCTACCACACTTATTTATAAAGAGCGCTGCGCTGTCCTCCATATTGAAACTCTTTGCCTACTCCTCACAAGAGCTGTCCTTTGCTTCCTCCATAGGCTTATTCATTGACTGGCATTTTCCTACACTGTCACACCATGTGTTCAATCGCCTATTTCCTACACTCTCCGTCGCTGAGGTTTGCGCCTTGTTGTTCCAAATGCTGGGGTATACATGATTTCTTTCCGCTAAAATATTCTAGACTTTGGAATAAACTCTCCGTTGAAATTCGTTGGCATATCTCCCACATCCACTTCGAAACATCATTAGCACATCATCTCGCCGTTCACAACGCCCTGAAGTTGACATACACTAACATTTCTGAGGCTCGAGCTCTTGAAGTGGACCTTGACTTCTAGACAAACTTAAAAACCTCATTCCATGTACTTCTCCTTCCCTAGAAACCCATCGTCCTGTCAAGTCTTGAACCTCGCATTTCCCTTCTTATACAAGCCCTCTTCATAATAACATCAGCTGCCACCGGTTGTTCTCTGTCTCTAATAATGGTCCTTACTGTTCGCCTCATAAACATCCCCCATCCATGCACTCTGACTGTTGGCATCGCTTATCAATTTGCACATATCTATTTGCACCTGGGTTTGCTCATTCTTGATTTTCGTCTCATTAGTGATTAACGCTTAGATCCAGGATAGGCTGGTACCAGGTCCTTGCAAGCTTTCTCTAAGGTCTGTCGCTCAACCCTGAGGCCTAGATTTTATCGTTGTAATGGCCTAGTCCTCTTCTTGCTCATTCTATCTTCCACCCAGCTCCTTCCATGAAATTGTTCTTACATCTCTCCACAAATCCACATTTGGCACAAATGACAAACCACAGCGCGTTTCCACTTTTATTTCGGAACTTACTGACCGAGGACCTTTTCGCTTATCCTATACCAGGAGCATCAACTTGGCACATTCTCCTCGCTGGATATCAAAAGTGGACCGCGGACAGAATGCAGTGTTCACACCCCACTCGATTGCTCTCTCACTGGCTTTGGTCCTTGGAACTCCAGTAATCCAGCTACCAGATATTTGACTACTCTACTGTACGCACTACTACAACTCATCCTAATCCTAAAGGTGCGGGACGAGGTCAGACCCACCGCCTTGGCCGGTGCACATCGGGCGCACAGGACGTCTGCAACCGGGGGCGGGCGCAACTAGGTTGGCGGACCGTACCTCCTGTAACCAAAAATGGTTTTCAGGTTAGGAGTCCAGCCCACGGTCAGTCCCACCCACCGGCGCCGTTTGCGGATTGCAGAACTTCACCGTTGAGCTCGTACTGCCGCCGTTAACATGTCGTTCGCTCTGTCTTCTCCAAAGACAGTCTTTCCACCGGGCCGGCTCGCCATGCTAAAATTGTAACTTATCTATTTATGGCCTGCAAATTTATCACCCCAATTTTGAGCTAAATGGGGAGTAGCGTTCATTTCCACCCAATAAGCTCCTCCTCTCCCAGGCGCACTATAAATGCCTATATAATCAATCATCAATATTGGCAACCACATCACCACCTACTTTCCTTGCGTCTCACGTATGATTACCGTCCCGTTCCCTCCGTGAACCTGCCCGTTTACCATGTCAGAGCTAGCAGCTACTACTGTAACAGCCGGTCGTGGAAAATCCCCCTTTTCCCTCGCGATTCAGTGTTTTTTCCCAACATCACTCATTTCCATACACTATTGACTTGTCTTTCCGAACTGGTTGTTTTTCTGGACCAGTTGTTGTTTGTTCGCGCCCAGAGCGCTATTTTGGCACATCCTTGCTCAGGACCTGCGTGACGCACGTGCTGTCTGCTCACACGCTGCTATTCGGTTTCTCGTTGTTGAGTCTTTGTGATCGTATTATTGAGGTTTGTATATTGTTTATGTCATTGTTTATTTTAATAACCTAGTATCGTAGAATTATCACGGATAATCGCCTTCTGATTTCGGGATCCGTTGCGAATTTGGCTACGCATTGCTCAAACGTTCGTAACAACACTCAATAGATCTATTTGGAACGAGGAAAATTCACGCAAAATGCCAAGGAAAGGATCAAAGGCAGTCGAACCCGGACAGGAAGTAATACGGCAAGTCTCTGGGGAGGTTTTGGGTACTTATGATTCTTTAGTTAATGCTAGATCGCCTAGTCCTGTCAGTGCTAGCTCATGTGTTATTGAAAGCAATATTGATCGTAAGGACGTTGATTTATATAAGCTGAGAATAATAGAACTAGAGCAACAGTTACTTTCAGCTAGACTACAGGCGCATGAAGCAGAGAAGTGTACACAGAAACAGCGAGAGTATAGGACCAGTGACTTCGACACTTCCGATAGGTTAGAGTGCAATAAAGTAGGGAACCCCACGCAGGTCGCCGACTACAAACCACCATCGATCGATCTGCCTAGAGTGGAGTTAACGGTTTTCGACGGGCGAGCTGAGCAATACTGCAAGTTTGTCAAACAGTTCGAGACGTTCGTTGAAAACAAGGTAACCGACCCTGGGCAAAGGCTTCTTTACCTTACTCACTACTGCCGAGGCCGAGCGCGAGAAGCTATCGACGGATGCACCATGCTCGATCCAGAACAAGGCTACACAAGGGCAAGAAAGATTCTGAGGGACTTGTTTGTCCAACCTTTCAAAGTAGCCCGTAACCTAATAGAGGGCGTGATGGCAGAGGCAAAGAGAACCAAGGGCGACGTCTACACCATGGCCGACCTGGTGATCAAGATGCAGAACTGCTCAATAGCCCCCGACCATTTAGGTTACAGAGCTGACCTAGACGCCATGCACACTTTGGAAGGCATAGTCCGTCACCTCTCTCCCGAACTACAGGGTCGGTGGGCGGAAGAAGCTGAACGGATAAGCCGAAGCGACAGAGAAGCCAACTTCGAAGACCTGACTGAATACTTAGACAGGCAAACGAAGATAGGTGACAGCAGATTCGGCCGACTCATCCGGGACAGCAACCGAGCAAACAAGCCCGGTACTAGCCAAGTCCAAACCCCTGTACGGGAACATCCAAAGTACCAGCCTTGGACCAACACACACGTCATTTCACGAGATGCTACGGCGAAACCAAATTGCAGATCCTGTGGTACTAGCCATGGCCTACCAGAATGCCCCAAGTTCGGCAATGCCACAATAGACGAACGGTGGGGAATGGCGAGGATGGCAGGAGCATGTTTCATCTGTCTCAACACCACGCACCGGGCAGCAGCCTGTAGAACAAGGAATCGATGTGGTTAAGAGGGCTGCACGGGCAGACACCATCGGCTGCTGCATCAGGCGAGAATAACCATATCCGAGGCGAGTGCCAAGCCCAGCGTGATCTGTTCAACTTCACAATCTGCCAGTAAACCGGTACGTTTAGGCGTAGTGGCCGTGGGAGTAGTGACCCCGACTGGGATAGTCAAGGCGTTGGCTTTCGTTGATAGTGGATCCGACACCACTTTAGTGAAAGAGCGGTTTGCCGACAAACACCAACTGGCTAAAGGTGCGACGTCGTTAGCAGTGAGCACGGTGGGCGGAACACAGGTAATGACTGCCGGTAGATTAAGGCTGCAACTCATCTCTCTAGACACTAACGAGGAAATTGAACCGACGGAGGCATTCACGTTAGCGGATCTTCCCATGCGAGCACCAAGGTCGGTGAACGCAATCTTGACTCGATGGCCCCACCTGCAGGATGTAACCGTCGTAGACTGGGAAGATGATGAGGTGGATCTCCTCATCGAATGCGACGTGCCAGAGGCGCATTGGGTGCTTGACCAAAGAGTGGGCGACCGCCAGGCACCTTATGCCGTACGCACGGCTCTGGGATGGATGTTATACGGTCCAGTAGGGGTACGCGGTTCCGTGAATTACTTATCCGCCGAAACGGACCGCATAGAGTATCATCTGCAACGGCTTTATGAAAAGGAGTTTCATGACATTGGGGACGAAAGACCGACGTTGTCTCAAGAGGATCACTTCGCTCTACAAACGGTGCGGCAAGGCTCTAGAGGCCTCAAAAAACAGTTCGAGGTTCCCCTCCCATGGCGCACACCGGTCGACCCGTGGACTGACAACAGAAATTATGTTCTCCAACGATTACTACGACTAAAAGAACGCTTCATTCGAGACCAGAATCTGTGGGAACGATACGCGGATTTGATGAAGCGAAACGAGGACCTCGGTTACGTTGAAAGGGTGCCTGTTAACACCGACAGCAAAAGGGGTATCTGGTATCTGCCTCACCATCCGGTTATCAACCCCAAAAAACCCAATAAACTGCGGGTGGTTTTCGACTGTGCGGCCAAGTTCCAGGGCAAGTCGTTAAACGATCGCCTACTACAGGGGCCTGACTGGACCACACCACTGATCGATGTTCTGTGCCGTTTCAGAGTGGGTAAAGTGGCTTTGTCTGCCGACATTAGGGAAATGTTCCATCAGGTGAAGATTCCGGTAGGAGAACGAGATGCTTTGCGTTTCCTGTGGTGGGAAGGGAGCGACCGGGACAACGCAGTGGTGAATTATAGAATGACCGTCCACCCCTTCGGAGCCATATCGTCACCATTTTGTGCAAACTACGCCCTCCGAGAATCAGCGAACAAACATGGCGATCTGGTACATCGGACGGTGGTAGAAAGCGTCAGCAGGAACTTCCACGTCGACGACTACCTTGGGTCATTCGATGATGTGGAATCAGCTCTAGAGCAGTTCAGGGGTCTGACGAGATGGCTGGAAGAGGGCGGCTTCCATCTAACTAAATGGATGTCGAACGCTTCGGAAGTGCTGAAGGTCATCCCGTATCACGAAAAGGTCGAAAGGGTAAGAGATTTGGACGGCTCCCCACTTCCTATCGAGCGCACTTTAGGGATACAATGGGACGCGGAAACGGACGATTTTGTTTTCGAACTGAACGTTCCCGAGCTGCCAATAACCCGTCGTGGCATACTATCTGCCGTCTCAAGTTTGTTCGACCCGCTCGGTTTCGTCTCACCATGGCTGCTACCCGGAAAGATCTTGCTGCAGCGGCTGTGCCGTAAGAAAGTTGATTGGGACCAGTCACTGGACCGAGGGGACCGGCTGGACTGGGAGGAAGTTTTGAACACCTTGAAGAAATTAGGGGACATAAGAATACCACGATGTTTGACCCCTGGCCGTACGACACGGACTGGAGAACTACATGCCTTTTCCGATGCATCCGAAGTCGGTTATGGAGCTGTGGTGTACGGACGATGGTGCGCAGGAGATGGACAATATACCACGAGGATCCTGTTTGCCAAAGCCCGCGTTGCTCCACTGAAGTCGGTCTCAATCCCACGCCTCGAACTCAGCGCAGCCGTGTTGGCAGTCAGGGTGGTGCAAGCTGTGAAGAGATGTTTCGATCTCTACATTTGGTCGGTTAGCTTCTGGACGGATTCAACGATAGAACTTTACTACATTAACAACGTACGGAGCCGGTTTAGTACTTTCGTTGCTAACCGGCTCACGATTATCCACGATGAATCGGCCACGCACCAGTGGAGTCATGTCAGGTCTGGCGATAATCCGGCCGACCTGTGCTCTCGAGGTGCGAACAACTTCAGGCAACTGGAAACGTGGACGAGAGGGCCACACTTCCTGCAATTGCCCAAACAGGACTGGCCCGTGTTTGAATTAAAACCCCCTACGGAATTGGAACTGGAGATCAAAGGCGTAGTGATAGCAACCAACGTCGTCGAAGCGTCGCCCATTTTATCGCGACTGGTCAGGTTTTCTTCCTGGATGAAGACGCTTCGTTCGCTAGTTTGGTTAACCAGGTTCAAGATAAGTTTACTAGTCATGAAAGGGCTACGGCCCTCAGGTCGGATACCGGTCGGCCCGATAGGTCCCGATGAGCTACAAGCGGCAGAGTACGATATTTTCAGAATGATACAACGCGAGGCTTTCGCCCGAGAACTCAAGAGGGCGGAAGAAGTGGGGCTGACCAATGAAGACATGCCATCTCCAAGAGGCGAGCTGAAGCGTTTAAACCCCAAAATCATCAACGGACTGCTGCGGGTGGATGGTAGGCTGACCAACGCCCACCTGAACTTCGACACAAAGTATCCTATACTGCTGCCTGCGAGACAACCCGCAGTAGAGCTAACGATTCAACACGTCCACGCCGTAGAGGGACATGCCGGGGAAAGTCACGTGACGAGCGTCATCCGAAAGCGTCTTTGGTTGTTGAGAGGACGAGAGACTGTAAAACGCGTGATCCGACGGTGTGTGCAATGCAGGAGACGCAATGCCACAGCAGGCAAACAACTCATGGCCCCGCTACCAGAATGCAGGGTAACTACGGGCTGGTGGCCGTTCAGTGACACCGGGTTGGAGTATTTCGGGCCCTTGTGGATCAAGTGCGGGAAAAGATTAGAAAAGCGATACGGATGTATCATGACGTGCATGAAATCACGTGCGGTGCACCTAGAAGTCGCACATTCGATGACGACCGATTCGTTTCTACGGGCCTTGCAAGGATCTATCAACCGAAGAGGCGTACCGGCTGACATATACTCAGATAATGGATCGAACTTTGTGGGCGCTCAACGGGAATTGCAGCGTTGGCACAAGAACATAAACAGGGACGAACTGCAGAATCGAACCGTGGCCTACGGCATACGCTGGCATTTCAACCCCCCACAGGCCAGTCACCGAGGCGGCATATGGGAACGCATGATCCGGTCCGCCAGACGGATATTGCTGTCAATCATGGAGCAGCAGCCGCCCGACGACGAGACCCTGAACACCGTCATGACTGAGGTGGAGCGAATCCTGAACAACCGCCCCCTGGTTCCAGTATTGAACGGCGACCCCACCCACCTGGCGCTCACCCCAAACGACTTATTGACGCTAAGGTCGAACGAGGGTTTCCAAGGGCCGGTAAACCTTCGTGGGAGCTACCTCCATGGGTGGAAGCAAGCGATTTATCTGGCCAAGGTCTTCTGGAGGCGATGGCTACGGGAGTACCTACCGGGTTTGCAGACTCGACAGAAGTGGATGGCCAAAACAAGACCATTCAAAGTTGGGGACGTGGTTATGATCGCCGACGAACGCGCACATTTCAGCGCTTGGTCTTTGGGAGTAGTTACGGAAACCATCAAAAGCACCGACGAAATGATAAGAACGGTGAAGGTGAAGACAGCTAACGGAGTGCTCATTCGTGACATACGCAGTATTAACCTACTGGAGAGCGAAGACGGAGGAGCTGATAACCCTGTGGCCTAGTAAACCTTTTTCACACCAGTAATCGAGGTGGATAAAGAAACACCATATATACCACACAATCTCCGTCAAACACGTTAAGGTGCTCGCGGTCCTTTCGTTGACATTACAGAAGGTTCTTTCCGATATGTGGTGATGAGTGCGATTCCATTATACATCCCGATACATACGCGCATGCACGACGCACTCTACATCCCGTAAACCCATCATACATGTGACAGTGTTCTTTGTTCGCCTTTTGTTGACGCTACCGAATGCCCCTTGCACATGTGGAAGTAGTGGAGCTCAGGTCACACATGCATGCTACATTTACTCGTTTTCTTGCCACGCGGTCTTTTGTTGACATTGCAGAAAGTCCTCCTTTGATGTGTAGTCATACCTGTGATTTCATTGTAACCCCGGCACACACACGCACGCACACACACGCACGCACACACACACACACACTCAAGCGCGTACATCCAGGACCGGACGGCCCCTTACGAGGACAACGTCTATGTGACCATTCACGCCCGCCATCGGTCATTTGGTCTTGTGGAAGATGTAGACTAGCCTCACGTCTATGTAGCCAATGGGTTAGGTGCGACCAGTAGTAGAACGTCGACGACGAGCATTAGACGCGCGCACTGACAGCAGGGCCTAGGCAGGTATGAAGAATCAGTACCTTTATACCGAACCTTTGACTTTGCTAAGGATCCAGGAGGATTTTGGTGGGCGGTGTAACAGCCGGTCGTGGAAAATCCCCCTTTTCCCTCGCGATTCAGTGTTTTTTCCCAACATCACTCATTTCCATACACTATTGACTTGTCTTTACGAACTGGTTGTTTTTCTGGACCAGTTGTTGTTTGTTCGCGCCCAGAGCGCTATTTTGGCACATCCTTGCTCAGGACCTGCGTGACGCACGTGCTGTCTGCTCACACGCTGCTATTCGGTTTCTCGTTGTTGAGTCTTTGTGATCGTATTATTGAGGTTTGTATATTGTTTATGTCATTGTTTATTTTAATAATCTAGTATCGTAGAATTATCACGGATAATCGCCTTCTGATTTCGGGATCCGTTGCGAATTTGGCTACGCATTGCTCAAACGTTCGTAACAACTACTCATTCATTGGAACATTTAGTGCATCTGTTCATTTCCTCACCGAAATCGACAAAAGATGGCCTCCGCATAAATATATTTTGCAGTCCTCCAGAATTCAGAACCGTTATTAGCTGTAATTTACCCTTCCCATCAGCCCAAATGCTCGTTTTCAAAGTGCCTGCCGATCACTTTATCCTGATCTCCGTGAGCCGCTTGACCCCTTCACTTTTGTACGTTTCAGATATATTTACCATGCAGCCTTGCGGTGTCATGCCTCAAGACACCTGTCAAGGTGGTCAACAGGTTGTGCAGTTATCGTCCACCTGCAATAACATCGCCATTGCGGGCTACTCATCCATGCAATCACTTTTCAACCCATCCAGGATTCGTTCACAACCCAGTTACCACCTTCATGCTGATAAATCATTATCCACTCGCTATACAATATAAACCGCTGAATGCTCAACTGTCCGCCGTCGGCCTTTCTTCCAACAGTTTGACGACCCTCTCTCCCACAAGAGGTGCTGCTCGTTCGGTTCGTTTGGCTCATTTCATCTGACTTGATATAAATACAATCCCGTAAGTAACCAGCATTCATACTCTCCGCTGGTACGCCACAGTTTTTTCAGTAAAGTGTCACGCAGCTGCAGTCGCACGTCACTACGACTTGGTCAGCCTATCGCAATGTTCATCAAAGGGTGTCTGCGTGCCATTCATCCACTCTATCGTCTCCTCGGCAAACTATACGTCTTCATTATTGCTGAACCTTTCCGCTCTCCACATTGACTTACCTTTTATTCTAGCATTGGTATTTCCCGATCAACACAACACATGCAAACGATTCGCGTCCCAACTCTTGTAGTCCTCCGACCTTCCTCTCACCGTCAATTTCATTGTCCTCCTGTCCCTCGGGAGTTGTCGCTCGTTCACCATACAACCGATTCCACCCTTGTCGAACCTCTGGTTTCCACTGCCATATCCGCCGACTGTTCTTATTTATTCCAAATCCTATGTTTCGATCCTGCTTTCGCGTCGAAACCACGGGTTCCGTAGCCCTCTTCGCCGTCAACGTATGCTCCTTTATTCATAACCGTCACCAGGGCAGGCGTCTACCCTCCACTCTGTTGCCGCTTCTGCACGCCATCCGCCTCCGCAATCGCACTTTACGTAGACCCATAACCATTGTCCCATTTTCTTGCTCTCACTTCTTCACATACCCGCATTAATGTGAATAATCCGCTCAATGTTTACCTGCTGCCCTCTGGCTACTTATTCCATCGCCGCCCTTGAAATCACACCCTCTCTCATTGGAATCTGTTGTACACAAATCTTGTGGCTGCCTCGTTTGGCATATCGCCTTCGAGTTTTACCACCATATGGCTGACTCAATCATTGAAATTTATCTCTGGAGATCCAGTCCCGGACATCTCTCAGCTTTCTATACATACATATTTTATACACTGAGGCGCGCAATAACTCTTCAAACCCCTTTTGACGAAGTCTTCTCTTAAGCATAGCTTAGATAAACTCCTTCGACTTTTATCGAATTCCCGATGGTTGTGATTACCTCCGGCACTTTTTTGTAGATACTTCACCTGGTCAACCAACTTCAACGGCCATAAGCCGAGATGACCATTTGACCTTGAACTCCGAATTGGCCAGGCATTATTTTCGCTTGGGCCCTCGTAAACAATCCTCTTCAACCCTGTGTACATACGTTCTACTGTCTTGATACCTTCCGTTCTGGCCTCATCTGGATCATCTGATCACGAGTTGCAGCATGCTTCGGGCTCACCCGAAATATGTTATTATTATTACTGGATGAAGACGAATGGGTCGAGGTCTGCTATTTGGACTTCCAAAAGGCCTTCGACTCCAGGAATCAGGGTCTACCACGGCTCAGACTGGCGGCGCTAGGTGTGGTGCCTCAGGTGCTGGAATGGACCCAAACATTTCTCGTGGCCCGGAAGTATTATATAACGGTGAATGGGAGCAAGTCCAGCTGGGCTGGGACCGCTGAAGAGGGCCCACGGGGGGCATTCATGGGTCCCCTTCTATTTCTGATTCAAGTCAATGATCTATTAGAGGTTATGCGAAGCCCAGGATACCTGATATATATATTTTTTTTTTGGGGGGGGGGCGGGGGCTAAAGCTGGTGGGTAAGACCGGAACCGAGTGGTTTCGAGAGGACTGCGTCAGAGTTTACGCTTAGACCTCTTGGTGCAAAATTCGGCTCTACACTAGGAAGTGTAGGCATCGTACCTGGGATGTCGGCAGAGGGCCGAATTACCCAGACTTATGAAACCTGCAAACACTACGGAGTTACTGATATCACTGTCCCTGGAGTCCGTATGGACGATGGCTAGTGGCCATCTCAGGGGCGTTTGTCAGCTTCAACCAGGGTAAAAAGGGGCCCCCCACCAACCGCTGTTCACAGTAGCTTCAAGAGAAGCCTTCCAGCTGTTGCCTCTCTATACACTAGAATATTACGCCTAAGCTTGGGCCCCGGCTCTTGAGAGGGGCATCTTCTACTTGATAAAGTTCAGCGATACTTCCCTGGGATGGTAGTGATACTTCGGTGCAAAGTGTGCCCAAGTCGCCTAATGGAGCTGAACAGGTTCTCAATGAGGCCTTGAAGATTCGTGTGTAAACAGTAGAAGTCGTCAAGCAAATCGGAGGACTTTTCACCTCAACGGGGCTATTGCCATGGTGGCCCAATTCAGGGACTCGAGTTTAAACCCGGTGAACTTAGGCACTGGAGGAGTTAAAGGCACATTTTCCGCCTGCCGCTTTGTCGTCCCACGGAATGCCCTGCCGAACGAGGTGGTGTCTATTACTCCTGAGGTGGGGTTCGGGGCAAAGCTGGACCATTGACGGCTTGATGTATTTCCTGGGTACACCTAAACAAAAGCCATTAAAAGGCAATCTTGGATGCTTCGCCCTCTACTCCGTTCTTCACCGTTATATCTATCTTCTTCACCCGTGTCCTCACCTTTTCTCCATCACACCTACCTTGTTCCTCTTATGCCCAACCCACCGCTGTTAGCACTTTACCTTAGTAGTGCCTTCTTTGCGACCTTCTTGAGGGAACCATGGTTGGGAAAGGGCCCCGTTCACAAAGGTGGGACCGCTAAGCTCTCCCGACAACGAACCGGGTCCGAGCCTTATTTCATCTATAGATCAAGCGAACACAAAATTCATAGACCAGCGGAACTTACCTCGACTCTTGCCAGAGTGAGGATCTGTGCTACCTCATATGGCTCGAGCTACAGGCCCTGTGAACCGCCTCCGCCTGAATTTCAGTGACCTTTGACTGTTAGAGCAACTCCGGAAACAATTCTGGCTAAAAGGGCTCAAAGTTCAATCGCTCGCAAGCAGGGCAATTGAAAAATTGTTTTCCAAATGGCAAGAACCAGTTGTCTCTACAGCAGACAGGCTATCAACGAGCTTCTCTGTGGCCTCGAATAACGTAAACTGCCAAGAGCTAAGTATTATTTATTCATGTTTATCTAAATCTTTTTTCCGTGAATTTACATAATCACACCCAGTAACTTCCAGGTCGTTACTGGCCCGGAGGGTACTGTATGGTCAAGAGCACGCCTCGCCCGCACGACCTTCTACCTTTGGTGAGTGCGACACCAAAGTCTCACAATCTGTTGCCCGTAGCAGGGTTCCAGGAGAATAGTAACTCATTGGCAGCTGAGAACGACCCACAAGCAGGTGAACACTATTCGCAAGATTTAGCAGAAGGATACCGTTGAAACATTTCTGGATTTTTAAATTGTCCCGGGGCGCTACCAGTCCTGCTCAAAAAGGTCCTACATCCCCTTCTTATACCAGCGGGGCATCGATGAGACATGGCTTGCTGGGGTGGGTGCCTAACCTGTGTGCATACCAACTCGTGAGTTCCGAAAGATCGACTGGCCGTTGCCTTTGCCTGCCCTGTGCAACTGAATCGAGGAGAACTGGAGTTTACCTGACCTGAACTAAACTGAGCAGTGATTCTTAAATACATCTAAAGCCTTCTGTTTGATGTACTCTCGCGCCATGTTCAAATAGCTTCGCTTTGTCCGATGTTCGTCCGTCCTCGTACGCAAAGGTACGTTTACGGTTATCGTGAGTCTGGTACGGCTCTTAACTGTGTTGTTTAGAATGCTGTGAAATCTCCGAATAGTGAGCCGTTCTGTGGGGTATTATATCGGAATTTTTGATAGCCGTCCATATATAATTCTTCCATTAAGTTGTAAATTCTTCGTGCTCTCAAGATTGGGACGCTACCCTCCATTTGGTACCTCGCAGATTTCGTATTACAGGTCATTGTGTTTGATACCGCTTCAAGGCCAGTTTTTACCGAGGGGATGCGAACTTTCGCCCACTACTTTTTCACTGTCCAAAGAAGTTATTTTTGTTGTGCACAGGAAGTAGAAAACAATCCTTTGCGATAGGTGTACGTTTTCTTTTTTTATCTAATGGAAGGAACAGATAACGTCATTCATTCTTCAACAAGGAAAGACAATTGTGTCTTTAATAAGCTGCTGTTAATAATAGTAGGCATGATTGCTCTCGCAGCTGTCTTCTTCTAAACAGTACAGTAACATTTTGGGTTCCCAGGAATGTTTATGAGTAAAAGATTATGAATCAGTTGAAGTTAACACTTTGTGAAGGTATTATTCATTGTGCGGTCTAAAGCGTTTGATCACGACCTCGGCGGTCAGTTTCGAATCTCACCACCGTCAGTCACTTTGATGGTAGACAGCAACCCATCGTCGCCCCACTCGTTACCGCACCTGACGTTTTAGGACCATGGGGATGCGCTGCTGCTTTTATTCCAGCAGGTTTACAAAGTGGACAGTGGTATACCGGGTCGACCCTTAGACGATTTGACCCTCTTGCTGATCATGAAGGATGCCATAATAGACATCTCAGAATTAGCCACCACCTTGAGGAAATTACATGCATCCCAAACGGCAGGGCCCGATAATATTCACCCGGCCATACTAAAGCTGCTAGCTGACGTACTTGTGGAATCTCTGACCGCACCATTCAATGTATCGTTGGAACAGGTTGTCATCCCAAAAGGTTGGATGAGGTCCACAGCGTGCCTAATTCACAAGGGCGGAGACGAGAAGAGTTGCTCGAACTACCGTCCGGTGAGCCTCACCTCAGTAGTCTTTCAAGTGATGGAAAGAACTTTGAGGGACAGGACAGAGACACAACGGCAAATCATCTAGCGGTACCGAGTCAACATGGTTTCAGAAGACGTCTATCATACCTGACCAACCTGTTAAACTTCCTTGACGAGGTGACCGGTAGAATAGCCAGGGTGGACAAAGTGGAAATATGTTACCTTAACTACAAAAAGGCGTTCGATTCAGTAAACCACCACCTTCTTGACAAACTAGCGGCTTTCGGTTCAACCCCTAAAATTACAGCTTCGACCAGGAACTTCCAGGTTAGAGCAGAGAAGAATGTTTCGCGAGTGGGCTTCCTGCACAGCGGCGTGCCCCAGGGTTCAGTGCTGGGGCCTTTATTCTTTTCAATATTTGTAAACGACCTCACCATGGGCTTAGAGAACCCCGTTTTTGGTATTTGCGGACGGTGCCAAAATAATGGCGGTCATATCGGAAGATTCCATTCAGCGAGACCTGAACAGGCTATACCATTGTTCTGCAGAATGGGTTCTGCCGCTGAATGTTAGCAAATACCTGCATTTGGCGGATGACAGATAAATGTGCCCGTTGAGGCAATTGGGACCACAACGAGACTGCACCTTGGCGTTGTGTGATGGCTTGCGTGCCTTCATGACCCGAAGAACTACTCAGGATGGCTCTCTTAAGCCGGAGATGCAATCTTGCTTGACAGGTCAATGGGTAGAGGCCAAACGAAGTTCAGTCTCTGAACCAGTCGCTGGGCAGAATCTGGTTCTAACCACTGTGCCCCCGGAGAGGACCCTCCAGCAAATAAACACGGAGAGAAACAGTTTGCCTGTCTAAAAACCTCTATTAGATGGACGTAGCAGTAGAATACCTTGGGTTTCTCTCGATGGTAAGAGAAATCAGCACTTCAGTGGACAGCTATCGCCCGCCTAAACTGGACAGCCCATAGTCCGGAGGATGCTGCCCCATCCACGTTCCGCTTGCTCCATTGGGTGCATGGGGCTGAGGACTGAATCGGAAAGGTGGATCGAATACAAAGTATCAGCGAAGACATGACAGATTGCGTGAAAGAATCAGGTCTCATGTGACAGACCAGAAAAAGTTCTTTCCCGAATGCTTCGGTCACATTCCAGTGCTGGGTTAACGCCACACTGCTTTGTGGGTGAGACTTTTGAGTCAAAGGCTTTGGTTAGAGTTCCCAAAGAAAAACTCCTCCTGTGGTGTGGACAGCCGCGAAGTATGATGTGCCCAGAAACCTCCAGCGTCTTTCCTTTAAAGGGCCTTAGCAACTTCTCCTTTAATCTAACATGGATACAAAACGCAACGGGTTATTGCGGCTCTGAAGAAAATATCGGTTCAGGAGTTGGGTATAAATCGAATGCACTCATTGAGCCTAAATGTTCACTCCATTTAGCTGCCTTTAACGTCCGCACACTATGTCAGGTAGGGCAACAGGCTGCCCTCGCTAGAACCCTTGAGACATTCAAAGTCGATGTATGCTGCGTCTCCGAAACACGCATACAAGACCCCAGATACAACCTCAGTCTCTTGCCTTACTTTTCGTATGTCTGGTGATCCGGTTTGTGGTGCTGGTGATCAAACTGGTGTTGGAATTGCTCTGATCATGAGAGCCGAGGGTGCATTTCTAGACTGGATTCCAGTAAGCAGTCGTTTGTTTGCAGTTCGCTTAGACGGTTCTGTGCATGTCAAAAACAAAGTGAAGCGTCGATGCCTGTTCGTCATGTCTGTGTATGCGCCTACTGACTGGAGTTCCTCTGAGACCAAGTACGAATTCTACCAGGATTTGTATCAGCTGTATCGAAGCGTGCGCTTAACGGCTTTGGTGGTCACCGCTGGGGATTTCAACGCCTCTTTGAGAGATTCCAAAAAGCACATACGGGGTTCATTTGCTATCCCGGGCGATCGTACCGATAACGGCGATCGTTTGATTCAGCTGTGTTCTGACCACAGATTGTTTCTGGCGAGTACAAACTTCCGCCATAAGAAGCGGCATAGACCGGCATGGTGTCCTCGTACTTCTTCGAAATGTTGGACTCAGATTGACCATATAATGATTGATTACCGCTGGCGTGGATCACATAAAGATTGTCGTTCATTTTGGTCTACGCCCGTGAACTCAGATCACGATTTGGTACGTCTTCGTTTCTGTTTAGGTCTCGTTTGTGGTCACACCAACGTGAAAGCTACCCGTCCCTCACAGTTGCTTCTAGACGATAATCGACAATCTGCTTTTCAGACAGAGCTGTCTACATGGTGATCGATGGTTATCCCCGACAAGTGTCGCACTGTGAGATGCTCGCAGATTCTTCCCTCCGAATGCCACATTCAGTGAAGCGCGTCAATCCGTGAGACGCCAGTTGACTGGGAGCCTGAGAAATGACCGTGAGCAGTGGTGGGTTGCGAAATGTGGGAGAACGGAAAGTGCCGCGTCTATGGAAATACTTGCAATCTTTACCGTTTGATTAGAAGTACCGATCTACGGAAACCATGTGTAATTGAGTAAACTAAGAAATCCGACAGCTCCATGACTCACTCTCAGGGACGTTGTCTAGACCGTTGGGCGGAGCACTTAGAAAATTCAATTGGCCCATTTCAACAGTGGACCTTCCGAACATACCTGACAGAGAAACGATGCAGGTAGGCATCACGGCTCTATCAGAAATATAGTTATGCAGGAGGTAGGTTACTTGATAAGGTTTTAAGCCACTGAATCGGATGGGTTTCTTCCATTTTTTTTCAAAGATGGAGACGAAGCTTTGGTTTCTGATTTAAAAATCTCCTTATTATTTGGAATAGTGAACAAATTCCCAGGGAATGGTGTGAATCGTTGATTGTGCTGATTTACAAGAAAGGTGACAGGTTCTCTTATGAAAACCAGAGAGGAATTAGCTTGGTAAGTATGGCATCCATACTGCTCACCGGGCTTGTTCTCCACCGATAATGTATGGCGCGCGAAGTGTGTTCGTGTGAGAATCAAGCTGGTTTCAGACCCGATCGGGGTTGTATCAACCAGATCTTTACACTTCGGCAAAAGTAAAGCACAGACAATTGTTCCGCAGGCCCAAAATCTCTGTCTTTCTTGATCTGAAAGTGGCGTTCGATTCCGTCGACCGAATAGTTCTCTAGCTCTGCCTCTCATTGAAGGGTGTACCAGGGATGTTCATTTCTTTTTTTCGATGCCTGTATGCTAACAGCCGAAGCCGAGTTCATGCTTACCGCTATCTTTCATCCTAGTTCACCACGAAAAGTGGTGTGCGTCACGGTTGTCCTCTTTCGCCCTTCCTCTTCAATTTGTAATTGTATTAGTTCTTGAGATAGCCCTGTCCTCTTGTGAGAATAGTGGCACTGATGTTTACTCGGGCAGTAAACTGTCTGACTTGGAATACACGGACGATGTTATTCTTCTGAGTGAAGATCCAGGTAAGTTGCAAGCTTTTTTGGATAGGCTAAACAACAATGTAGCACTGTTTAGGATAAGTTTTGCACCTTCAAAGTGTAAAATGCTGTAGCAGGACTGGGTTGGCTCAACACCATACCTCTTCCTGGCAGGGAAGCTCCAGCTGAAGTGGATAAGTTTTTTTACCTGAGTAGTTACATCTCACCAGGTGGACAGATATCGGATGTAATTTCATCGTGTATACAGAAGGCGCGTTTGGCTTTTGCCAAGCCCAGGCATCTGTAGCGCCGGGGTGACATCCGATTGTCTGTCGAGGGTCAAGTGTACAATGCGGCCGTTAGGTCCGTTCTTCTTTACGGCTCAGAAACATGGCCTTTGTTAAATCCGCGAGCCAGTTCGAATGCTATAGAGTACGTCCGGTGTCCAGACCAGCATAGGAGTTACGCGCAAGGTGAGAAAACGAAATCCAACTAATCATAGGATTTTTGTCTGTATGCGGTACTTCATGGGAATAATTAATACAAGTTAACGAATAGTACAAACCTCAATTCGTGGCGTTCTTCAGGGAGTTCACCGGGCGCTCGATATCACAGAAACAGTGCAAAACAGTCAGCCACAATCTAGGGCCAGCAGGCCAGTTCACCCGACTACAGTTCCGACTAACTGACAAAGTCAAGTAGCTTGTCAGAACCGTATTATTGGTCTAAGAGTCGTACGCCGTCCAATCGGTGGTGAGGAAGGAAAACCAGTCAGGCGAGCATAGTCGAACGGGCTAACATGGGTCACATCTGTTTAAAAGGTCACGAGTGCAGGGCGTGCTTGTGTGTGCATGCGCATGCGCATGTACTCGTGTGTATTTGGGTGTGCGTGAGAGATATGATCAACTAGATCAATAACGAGTCATACAGAAAAACGATCATAACGAAAGTGAACAGTGATCTAGGGTGAGGCAAAACGGAGGATTTTGTTAAATAGGCATGACAGATTCAACAACCGTGAAGGGCAGAGGATGGGCAAAGACTGTCGGTGTTCGAGCAACGATGTCTCCGTAGCATTGCCCGAATATGATGGCAACACCATATCAGCAATGCTGAGGTTAGAAGTAAGGTGGTGGAAACCAGAGGTCTGTCTCTGGGTCAAGTACTGAATCTAAACAGATTAGGTGGCTGGGACATGTGTTACACATGCCCACCGATAGACTACCTCGTCGTACGCTGTTGTTTGAGGTAGGTAGTGATTGGAAGGTAAATCGAGGTGGTCACTCCATGATATGGCAAGAAGGTATGAAAACCTTGACTAGTGGACTTGATCAAGTAGGACCTGTTGGACTTCCAGGTTGGGGTCCACGCGATCCGCCTACCAAATGATTGAAAACACCAAGTGATATGACTAGGTATCGCGGCCAGTGGCGTAGTTGTATTCGAACTCTTTTCTTGTCTTTATGGTTTCCGCTTATTACTTTGATTTTCGGATATTTTCTAGTTGATACTCCTATGCTTTCTGCCATTTACTTGACGATGTTGGAAGGTAGTAATTGGAACCAGAGCACAGAAGTCCGAGGTTAGTTGTGTAAACCGAAACTGAACTGAAACCGGGCCAACTTGTGACAGTCCCTCAGGTAAGTGGCGTAAAAGATCTTGGGGTTGTAATCACTGGTGATTTCAAACCAACTAAACAGTGTCGCATATTTATATTTTATGTTTTACACCGGCTTCAGATCAAGCAAGGTACGAACGCAACAATAACAATTACGAAATAGGGGAAGAGGCGTACAATACAGTAAACAGACGATGTGTGATGAAAAAAATAGATGCTAATTTTTTTTTGGAAGCTTTTCACCGTGCACTTTTTTGATGTTTTTTGTCAATTTGTTTGTCGGAATGACATTTTTGTGGTTACGGGGCGTTAGATTTCGACAGACATACCGCACAACATTCGCGCCACTGACTTCTTTTCTTAACCATGTCCCTGAGCGTCTCTAACCAACGATAATCCTCATCCCTTGGGTACCAACCATGGAGGCCTGAAGGTCCAACCGATGACAATGCTGATGCTAGATTTTTGAAACCTCTACGACAAGTCATGGCCTGACAGCTGCGTCGCTTCTTCCAGCCTTGCCCAGCACATTCGAATAGAGCACGGAAAGGTAAACGATGAGCAGGCATTCGTAACAATGCCACACGGCTGCTCAGAAAGCCTCCAGAGCTCTCTGGAAGCTGAAAAAAGCGATGGCAACGAGGAAACCAAAGGCTCCATTGTCACTATACACAACTTTTGTACGTACCCATCCGGGAAATTATGCCCAGGCTTGGTGGCCGTACATGACAAAGGACATGGAGGACGTGGGGCTGGTGCAGAGGCGTCTCACAAGATTGTTTGCATACCTGCGGGGGCTCAGTTATGAGTAGCTCCTCGAGAGACTGAACCTGCACTCACTGAAACACGGAAAGCGTCAAGGTGGCCTAATAGAAACCTTTAAAATAATGAAAGGAATAGTTGGTGTTAATAGAGGAATGAGGCTATAATTAATGCCCAGTAGCAACACCGTAATCCGAGGGTATTCCCCTCAGTTACGGAAGGAGAAAGTAAGGACTCAACTGAGAACAAAAGTTTTCTCCGTTAGGGTAGTGAACGATTAGAATAGACTGCCGGACGAAGTGGTTGCAACATTAACAGTGAAGGATTTCAAGAAACTGCTTTATGAAAAGAGGAACAGCGTGTTAACCGAAAGGAGGTAGTGAGTGGCGCTACATTTCTCTTAGGCCCTCCCCCTCACTTTACCACCTTCGTCAGCCGTACCCCTCAATTGCCACCTAGTTTGTCGTTTCACCTACCTCATTACTTTTGAGCCGTTAGCCTTGAGTAACTTCTTGTAACTCATGGCCCTATGGATGGCTGATCATCAAATGCTAGCAGCTGGCAACGAGGACCCTGAACACCCTTCGGATTGGTGCACAGTGGCCGTAGGTCTTCTCTTTTCCGTTTCCCCTACCATTAGATTGAAGAAGGCCTGATCCTTCCGCTTAACACAGCACCGGGAGATCCAAGGAGCTCACATTGCAAGGAACTGGACAATTTTGATGCCTCGTCGTACACGTCCTTTGAACCGAACTGAACTGAGCTGAACTAAACCCCACGTCTCTGGGTCTAGTTGCCGTCTACTACCAATAATGCGTCGGGTCTTTGTGGCTATGGGGTATACCTTCCCACTGCGCTTCTGCACAAGCATGTAATAAAACAACTGTTTTTGTGTTGCAAATCCAAAACAGGAGGCAACAGATATGACACGGAGCCTTGTCATTATGTTCGGATGTGGCCGTTTCCGGTAACGTTTCTGACTCATGCCCTGTTTAAAAAAGATAGTCACTTGCACTTTTTCAGTGTGCTTACCGTAACTAACGAAAAATCTCTGCGAATGTCAGATACACATCCGGTCCTAACCTTATCCATGATTGCGTACTCTCGTTTTCTGTTGCTTTTAGGCTTTATACGTCGAACGAAGCGATAGTCTTCTCAAAGAACCATGGTGTAGGAGGACCGTTTCTTTAAGCCGAGGGCATGATTTTTTTCAACCATACTTCATGCACTCAGTGTGATTGTCATTTGTGTCGTCGTTTTTGGATGCTTGCCAAAGCATAATGAAACCATTTCCACATCTCGCTTTTTCTGGCTTTTCCCGGCTGTGCGAGATCCTTGTTTTGGTTATCACTTTTATAGAGTCGCACCTTTGGCTAACTAATAAGTGGTTTGCTACACCAGGAAGAATAGACACACCTACAAAAAGGAAACTGCATTTTAACTCGAACGGCCTCACAAATGAACCAACCGATGTGATGCGCGCTAGGACCACTCAGATCATCTTCAATGCACCCTTCGCGCATTTAGCCGATTCAAGCCAGCAGATAGATGAAGACATCTTCAGAGAAGTCTTCGAGTCCTTGAGTAATGGGAAAAGTTTCTCCACCGATTCTTAGATGCATCTGAGGAAGTTGCGACTCATTCTTACAATCCAATTTTCATCCCTAAAAGTGATAAATCAAGTCGTCTAGTTGCTTTATTCTAAAGTCTATATTGGTTCTCAAGCAAAATACCATTTGTTGTGGACCTCAGCAACATAACTCAAAACAGTCGAATATGAACATAGTGATTAAAATCCGCATCACACCAGTCCTTTTCTGTAATTCTGTTTTAAAAACCACAACATTTATTTCTCTTTCGGAACCACTCAATGAACAAACCTTTAATTAACCTTACGATCTCTTATAAACATTTATGAGCACTCAATACATGTTTTTGCGCCACATGGAAAATGGGATTTTGAATGAAAAACTTATTCGCTACTTTTCTGTTCTCAGCGTCGCAGCTGGTACTTTAGGCAAATAGGGCATCACAAAGGGAATTGTTGATAATTATCACGACGAGACTGCACCTTGACGTGGTGTGATGGCTTGCGCGCCTCTATGACCCAAAGAGCTATACAGGATGGCTTCCTTAAGCCGGAGATGCAATCATACCTGACAGGTCAATGGGTAGAGGTCAGACGAAGTCCAGTCTCCTGGTCCTCCAGGTTGGGGGTTGATTTGAGCTGGCAACTCAGTCGGAAAAACCAGTGGAAGAATAATTGATCCAAGCAAATGGGCTTCCACTAAGCCATCCCGCTGCCTTGCGGATAGGTTCTTGTTAGAACTAAAGGCTTTGGATGAGGACCCTAATCGTTCTCCTGCTTTGTGGCTGGACACCTTAGCAGTACCCGTCCAACATCTCCCATGAACTGCACGACTACAAAGAATTCCATACTGCATCGGTCGTCGCGCAGGCTAATCAGGACCGCGCTGCCCATTGCATCGAGCGGGGTGGGTAGTGATAAGTGTGCTACTGCTCAGAGTTCCCTCTCTGTTATTCAACCTTTGTCTTCTGTCCCTAACCATCCCTCTTTGCCCCATCTATCCACCCATAGTGCTCCCACTGATAACACGGTCGATACTCGCAACGATTCACTGTCAAATAGTGTCGGGAATAATCCTCTGACTGGTAACTCACATTTTCTCAAGCCCCGTCAGCCTCTGAATCTCGGCTCCTTCAACGTGCGTACACTCATGCAGGCCGGTCAGCAGGCGTGCCTAGCCCTCACAATGAACTCTCTGAAGATTGATGTCTGCTGCTTAAGTGAAACGCGTATCCAGGATTCGAGCAATGTAATTCAGCTAACTGCTCCTGGTATCTCATCGAGGTATATTCTGCGCACCTCAGGAGACGAAGCAGCTAGAGCTGTGGGTCAACGTGGTGTAGGAATTGTCTTGACTGACAAGGCTGAGGCTGCCCTATTAGACTGGATCCCTGTTAACAGTCGTTTATGTGCTGTGAGACTCCAAGGGTCAGTCGGCGTTCGAAAGGATAGTTGTGTTAAACGCAATTTGTTCGTGATCTCGGCGTACGCCCCAACGAACTGCAGCTCAGACTTGCAGAAAGATGAGTTCTATGATGCCCTCGCCACCCTCGTTCGCAGCAGTAAAGGTTCCGACATTGTAGTGCTAGCTGGTGACTTCAATGCACAAGTTGGCAAACTCACTGTGTCAGAAGCCTGTTTAGGTGGGCGTTGTGCTTTACCCGCTGAGCGCACAGATAACGGGGATAGACTTCTCCAATTTTGTGCAGACAATCGATTGTTCTTGTCTAGCACAAATTTCCGACACAGCTCGCGTCGCACAGCGACATGGCGCTCTAACTCTACAGGTACTTTTAGTCAAATTGACCATATCGCCGTAAGCTACCGGTGGCGCAGTTCTGTTCAGAACTGTAGATCTTACTGGTCCACGTACGTAGAGTCGGACCATGCCTTAGTTTTAATGCGATTATCTCTCCAGCTCCATGGCCATCGTCGCAAACCGCAAACCGGATTAGCCGTGCAACGTTTGTGTGATCCAGACGTTTGCACCCGTTATGAGAAGAAGTTAGCACATGAGCTAGGATCCACGGAGAACAGTAATGTAGATGAGCATTGGTCTCATATCAAACAGGCGATGCACGTTGCAGCAGGTTTTGCCTGTGGTCCTGGATCCGTTGTCCATCAAAGACACTGGATCTCGCAAGAGTCGCTGAGTATAACGGAGCAAAAGCGTCAGCTTTCGAACCGTAAGGAGATGAATAAGATGCGGAGAAAGCTGCAAAGACAAGTTACGCGAAGCCTTAAGAAGGATCGCGAAAATTGGTGGGTCAATGTAGCCGAAGAAATGGAAGTGGCAGCTGCTTCAGGTAACAGTCAAAGACTGTTCAAACTTATTCGTGACACCAGTGGACGGCGAACTCAGGTCAGTGAAACGATTTGCAGTAGGAATGGAGAACCCATCCATAACAAACAGCAAAGGCTTGACCGATGGGCCGAGTACTTCAAGGAACAGTTTAGCTGGCCGCACGCTAGTGTAGTTACTCCCGTGTCAACAACTGTGACTCCTTGGGTGGTATCACTTGAGCCCCCATCAGAAGTAGAAGTAGAGTCATGTATTCGATTACTAAGGCGGGGGAAAGCGGCAGGTCCCGACGAACTTCCCCCAGTTCTTTTCAAACTGGGTGGTGAGGCGTTGATAAAATCACTAACCGCCTTGCTCCGTGACATTTGGAAGGAGGAGCGTATTCCGTTAATATGGAGCGAGTCATTGATTGTTCCCATCTTTAAGAAGGGAATACGCAATGACTGCAGTAATCATCGTGGGATTAGCTTAATCCCGATAGTCACCAAAGTATTAGCTTCGATTTTGCTGCACCGTCTTACATCGGCTCGCGAGAGAAATGTCCGCGAACAGCAGGCTGGATTCCGCCCAGGTCGAGGATGCATCGACCAGATTTTTACTCTTCGCCGACTTCTTGAAACGCGTCACACGCACCGCCGACCAACAATAATGCTTTTCTTAGACTTGAAAGGCGCCTTTGATTCAGTTGATCGAACATCGCTTTTCAGTACACTTCATCGAAAAGGTATGCCCCAGAAGTTCGTGAACCTAATGAGATCACTGTATTCTCATACTTCTGGCCGCGTAAGGGTTTACGGCGAACTATCCGGTCGGTTCGAAACGACCAGTGGTGTTCGGTAGGGATGCCCTTTGTCTCCATTCCTTTTTAACTTCGTCATGGACGAAATAATGGAGAGTGGGCTGCAAAATCTTCAGGATGTAGGGGTCGAACTAGGAGATAGTGAAAAGCTATGTGACTTAGATTACGCAGACGACGTTGTCTGCTTGTTCGAATCCACGGAACATGCTCAGCGTGCACTAGATAATCTCGCAAGAGCTGTAGCTCCATTCGGCATGCGCTTTGCACCTTCAAAGTGCAAGGTGATGTTACAAGACTGGACGTCAACAATTCCGAGCTTGATGCTCGATGGGGAGGTGCTGTCAGTTGTCGACCACTTCACCTACCTCGGTAGCTGCGTGACGACGGATGGGAGCACAGTAGTAGAGGTGAGTACGCGGATATCCAAAGCTCGAGCGGCGTACGCTGGACTGAAGCACTTGTGGCGCCGATCCGATATTTCACTGAAGTTGAAAGGTCGTGTATACTGTGCTGCAGTGCGTTCAGTTTTGTTGTACGGTTGCGAAACTTGGAGTCTGCGTGCTGAAGATATTCGTCGTCTTGAGGTTTTCGACCATCGATGTTTACGTAGTATCGCTAGGATTGGGTGGAATAGCCGAGTAAGCAACGATGAGGTAAGAAAGCGAGTATTGGGTACTAATTCAGAGAACGTTTTGTCACAGCGTATCCAACTTAGTAGACTTCGTTGGTTGGGACACGTGTTACGTATGGCAAACACACGTCTACCTTACCGTGTCCTATTCTCCGCCCCTCCTAGGGAGTGGAAGAGACCACGTGGAGGTCAACAGATGACGTGGCAGCGAGGAATGAGAAAATGTACGGCAGACTTAGGAAAAGTAGGTGCTTCACGTCTTCGTGGTTGGGGTCCAAAAGATCCGTCAACCAGTTGGCTGGAGACACTGAAGGATATGGCTGCGAACCGCGAACAGTGGCGATCGTGTTGTCACTTTCTATCGAATCAGAATGTTTGATCGGTGTACGTTTGTACAGTTAGACTGTATTCCGTGTGTTGGCTACTAGGGCATTCTTTTCTTTTCCCACCCATGTAGGTCCACTCCCTCTCCATCTTGTATATTCATACTTTTTAATTCAACATGCAACATGGTGAGAAAGGCAGTGGTCAGTGGGGCTTGCCCTACTGTTTAACGCTGTACGATGATGATGATGATGAAATGGGGAATACTTCCGATTGCCTTCGAAGCATACTTATCACGTCGGACTTTGCTATAATTGTTGTGGTTCCAATCTTTTGAGTAGTACTTGATTGCTAACAGCACTACTACCGCTTGACTCGCTACAGTTGACTTCAGATCTCAATGGAAAATGTCGGGTTTTCCGCTGCACCTATACCTAGTATTGTGGTAGAAAAGTGTTAATGCATGATTACTTATAAGAAGCCTTGTGTGACCAAAATGCAAATGGCCATTTATTGTACAGTCACAGTGCACTAACCTCTAGTGATACATCTATCGTAACTCATTAGAAACCATGTTGCTCCACAGCTGAGGTATACATAAGAACGATGATAGTTGAGCATTTTTGATGCTTCCATCAGCATTCAATCTTTTCTCATAATTGCAAAGTGACTTGGTTGTCAACATCTTTTTATGTATGAAATCGTTTTGAATGTTTGTAATGACGTGCAACATGATGAGAAAGGCAGTGGTCAGTGGGGCTTGCCCTACTGTTTAACGCTGTACGATGATGATGATTTGTAATGATCAGTAAAAGGAATAAACAGTATTGGGCCTGACAGAAGTACCATATCAGCATTCTTATACTCATATAATTTTTTGACAGTAGAATAGAATTGTCCGTCGAATTATTTATCGCACAGTAACAACGATCAATTCACCATTGGAAACTAATAAAGGCAATGCACAGGTGGTGTTAAAAATCACCAGCAGTGCATATCCACCAAATTCCATTTGGGACAGAATACCGGAGTGTTTGATTGTGAGTAAAATATGTTGCCATTAGTCTATCCCGATTGACTCTAAACAGCTTGTCTTGTGGTTTTATTTTATCTGGAAAACCACCGGCCTCACGGCTTGTGGTAGTTTTGGTTAATTTCAGTAAAATTCGATCATAGCATGACAGTTGGCAAAGAAATGAGCGTGGTTGCCATCTCCGGATTCGTATTATGCGGATAAACTACGGATACAAGTACGCTGCCAATTGTGACCCATTGTCGTAACTCTACCGAGAACACAATTTTCCCATCATTCTTCATGTCTTCAGTACATCATAGGTGAATCATATTTGCTCATGATTTAAGGAAATCGGCTATCATCGTGAGTATTGTACTTCGAGGGTATCAGATGAATGCGCATTAAATGTATTTACCAAACTACGTCACATCTAGAAGCTAAACAGTTACTCAATCGCAAAGCTCTGCTCATGGCGGTCACGTTTCTGATCCCTGCAGCTGAATTGGTCAAACTTCCCGCTTATTCATAAGATTTTCGACAGACGAGTAAGAGCCAATTTATCTCCGTATATTCGAGCTCATTGGAGTAAAACAATCTCTGTGCAATCCTCGAAACTTGACCGACACTCGAGTTTCAACTGTAATGCAGTTTGCATGGTAGAGGTATTTGATCTCCTTCCTTGGTAACTCGGACTCTTGCTTTTGTATAAAGTCAAGTATCATCCAATAGCACTGTTTTGATCCGTCCCACTATCTCGAGTGAGAAGTCTTTTCTGCCTGCGAATCATCCCAGTTTATTGGTAAGCAACGGATATATTGGTTGATGGTCCATGTACGCAGTCGTTGCTCACAACGTATTGGTCCGGTTGGTGTGGACGACCAAGCATTGAAGCTCAGACAACAACGAAAGGGTTCATTTCTCATTAAATCGATCCACGCCATCGATCGGCTATCCTGTCGCTCGTGGTTTCGCGAGCTGGGTACCGGGCAGGTGCTACCTCAGTCGCCAGTAAGACTAAACCATCTATCGAACGATGTGTCAAACCATACCTTCACAGATACTAACGTCAGTAAGTGATTACGTTCGTAATCAGTGCAGAAGACTTTGGAACTACGATTCAGAGTGTAACGCTGCTAATGAATTCGTACATGGGCTGCAAAACCAAAAACAGTAATGTAAGTATGATGCATTAAATAAAACCACAGACTGGGAGTGAAATAACATGACATTCACCCCCGCCGAGGAAAAGCAATCAATTTCAGTAAATGGGGAGAGGGTGGAGTCATGATACGTAGAAGAGGCAAATAACTGAATCATGCCTCTATTGCGCAAGCTATATATCGAGTAAGTATGTTTGAAACAGTGTCGGATGTCGGAGGGTGGGGTGGGGATGTAGTTGTAAGTGCTTCATTGATATCATATTCCGACGTAACATTCATGGAATGTAGGTTTATTTTGCGGTGTGCTTAGAGAGCTTCCAATATCTCAGTTCTAATTCTGGCACTGGAAAGTCGTCTGTTGTAGTCCATCGTCGTACAGAAACGTCTTCTTCCTTTCCACTATGCTGTTAAAGCTGGCGATTGTAGTTAACGAGCTCGAATTCTTCAGCCGACTGTTCAGAATATGAGGGCAGTACAGGACCTGGGACCGTAAACCAAGTTGGCACTGAAGTGCCGTTAGTTAATCGCAGAGAAAAGGTAAAAAGTCCCTCGCGCGAAGCGCAGTTCATGGCCGTACACAGCAGTGAACGAATAGAATGCACGGTATCTGGTATCCATTGCGAAGTTGGTAGAACCCCGGGTTTTAGAGCCAGAGGGATAGCTTTCCAAAGCGTACCATTCAGACGTTCCACCTGTCCATTTCCTTGGGGATTTTACGCAATGGTGTGATTGAAAGCCACACCGTTATTTCACAGGTACTCAGACAGCTCGATTGACATGGAACTCATCCCTTGATAAGAATGTATGTTTGTCGGCATTCCGAATATTGAGAGAACGGTAGAGTTTTTAGAATTGAAAGAGTATAACATGCGTGTGATGCTAGAATGACAGTTGACACGTTTGCTTCACAACAGACGAGGATAGCTTTGTCATTAAGAACGAGAATCAGCGAGAGGAACGTTATATTTTACCCGACTAATAACGGGGTACATGATACGAAATATAGATTGGTACAACGTACGATGTGTAATCGAAACGAAGTAAGCAAACGCAAAGAAAATTACACGACATTCATCCCAACCGAAAGACTGGAGTTTACGGAACGTTTTTTCTGTAGCAGAATTACAAGGATTTGTAAATCCGTTTGACTAAGCCTCTATATTTCGTAAGCAGTACTGACGCTTACTCTGCTGTCGCCCTAACAGTTCTGTGGGGTTACTTGACAACGAGGTGATGGGGTACTGTCTGTATCGTGTGATGGTGTTTTCAGACTCTACCAATGATTGATCTACATGTAGTCTGTCCCGGCTAACTGCTATAGGTGATTGATTCGAATGTTAATGGCAGTGTGTCGCCTCGAGGGGCCAGACGACGAATAGAGAAATACTCTGCGATCAGACAGTCTTACAAGGGTCATGCTTGGAAAATTGATCCATGCATTTGGGCAATAGATGGTCACGAGTTGTTATCAAACTGAGCATACAGTAACCACTAGAAGATCGGCTATCTAAGCAAAAAAGACGTTTATGAGGGGTTGTGTTCGTTGCGGTACAAACTAATGAACGAATGTAATGGAGCGAATCCAGGAGGACTGACTCTCGTTGTAAAATTGGAAGTCCTCTCGTTCGCTGCGCCAAGATAATGGCCTTCCATAAAGTGCCATTCAAGCCTTCCACTTGGCTCGTGAGTTGTAGGCATTCGTATGTTTGATCGTAACTCTCTTGTTTCGCAAAAATTGAGGCAGTTCAGATGATATAAATCATAATCTCCAGTCAGAATGAATATAGGCGGGTATTCCGAATACAGCAAACAATCGGTACAGGTAACCGATGACTGCAGATGACGACATGTTCGGACAGGCAAATACAAATGGAAGCATAGAGTACTCGTCAATAACGATGAGTAGATACCCATTGCCGGTCGATGAGGGCAATGGCCATTTAAAGTCAGTACTGAGTGTTTCAAAGGGTTGGGTGGCTTTGATGAGATGGCACTCAGGTGGTCTATAAAAATGTGGTTTCATTTCAGCGCAGACAGTACACCTGGAAATCACGTTTTTGATTTCTGCCGGATATGGCAAGTTCTTGGAACGCACAAAGTGAATCATGCGGGTTATTCCGGGATGACATAAGAAGTCATGGAGAATTTTCAAGGTACTCCATCAAATTAGGAAGCATACAAGCAGCGAGACAAAGCATCAGCCACTTGTTCATCCCTTCCGACCCTGTTAATTATATCGTAGTGGTTTGCATACAACTCCAGCCGCCATCTCTGAATATTATCGTCTTCAACCTTACTATTTTGTTTTTCTGTCATCCATAAAAGCGACGGATTGTTAGTAGGTGATCAGTTTGAATTGCGTACCAAGGAGAAACTGCTGCCAGTTCCGAATCATTTCAGCGGTCGCACAAGCTTCTTTCTTGAGGGCGTAATGGTGTCTTTCGCTAGTAGTCAGTGTAAGGGAGGAAAAGGCTACTGGCCGGTGGTTCTGACTCAGTGTTTCGGCTGTAGCTATGCGAAGCGCGTCCATTTTAACAACAAGCGGAACGTTATGGTTCACCGTTACAATTATAGCGGTTTCCAGTGCCGCTTTTAGATCCTCCAATGTTTTCCTCGCATGCGCTGATGGAGGGGAGGTTTTGTTTCGGATGAGGGGGTTAATTTTGTCTGAGAGATGCGGAATCCATTGGGAGTAATAGGCAAACATACCCGCCATGCGTCGTAGGGATTTCATGTTACCCGGGGGCGGGACATCGCGCAAAGGTCTCATCCGTTCAGGGTCTTGCTTAATGACGCCTTGGGTTTTAGGAAAACCGAGGAGTCGGGTTTTCTTGGCGGCCGTAACACACTTCGCATCGTTTAAGGTTATGCCGTATTTGGCGACAACCTTCAGGAAGCATTCGAGGTTCTGGTCGTAGTCAGTCCTTGTCAAGCCACACAGTTACATTATCAACGCAGGCGAAAGTATCCTTCAAGCCGTCTGTTTTCATGATTTGGATTATAGTACGTTGGAAACGCGACGCCATTGATGACCTCATAAGGTATTCGACAACTGCGAAAGATTGCCTGCCGCTTCGAAAGTCGTAAAAAGCTTTTCATTTGTCGCGCTTTTGAGATCAAGGTAACTAATCAGCGAAATGGACAATGTCCTCCACCACATTCTTGTGGTACGCAGTAACCCACTCGTCTGGTTCGTTACCAGATCTGCCCTATCGGAACCTTATGTGGTTCTGTGCCACTCCGAGTCTCGGTCTAGTTGCCGGTTATCCCTAGTAGTTCACTGGACCTTTGAGGCTATGGGATATATCCCTTCCACTATACTCATGCGCGATCATGTAATGGAAAATTTGTCTGTATGAGGTAGTGGGTACGCATCTAGCTCTGTAAAACGGTAGGTGATCTGACTACAATTATTGACCATTCTTTTCTTATGGTTGGCTTTTTAGTAACCAGAACTTGGGCTCTCCAAGAAGAGTTCAAGGGCTCGATTATGCCATCGTTCAAGAGACGTACCTTCTCTTTAACGAAGCGTTCGATCTACGGATTTCGTGGCGACATTTACAGTCGGGAAAAAGATGAGCGAGTAGGGGCGGAGATTGAATTTTAGCGACAGTAAGGAAGTGCCACATGTTTCCCAAATGATATTTTGACCTTTTGTCTGCTCCGAGGAAATCATGACCAAGTAGAACGTCAGCACGTAGATTCCGTATGACTGACAGTTTGGCGTTTTCGTAGGCGACATCATGGTGACGAGTTGTTACACTACAGTAGTGAGAGATGACGAATTACAATGACGCCGTCGCTATAGTAATTTCCGAATCGCAAGGACGAACAGGTCATTCAGGCGAATCGACGACTTTTGGGGTATACAGCTATCAGGCCTACCTGTATCAATCAGCGCCTGAAATTCGACGTTATTCACATGAATTTTGGTTCTTGCTCGGATCAAACAAGCAGAGGCGGCTGCTGTCGCGACAGAGGATAGCAGAAGAGCAAGGACAGATGTAATGAATGCAGTGACTGGTTTTAATTCGCACACGTTTAAAATGTCCTGTTTTTCCAAAAACCTTGAGAACTGCTTTTCGGGCTGGGTACTGTGTACGTGGATGCCTAAGGTAACCACACAAATAGCATGTGGCTTTAGATAAAGCCGACGCTTTCGGTTTGGGTCTATTTGTTGGGGTAGGTGCCGCTAGGAGATAGCAACAAAAGCTACCGCACCCAGTGCATGGTTAGTGGTTGTCTGAACTGACAGACTGAGATGCAGGTTGTGTGCAGGAGGTAGGAGTCAGGGGGTTGCGGATACGGAGAGAACGTTTTCAGTCGCATAAGATTGTGTTTTTGAGCTGCCTCCAATGACCTGGCCCTGTCCAAGGCAGCTCCAGATGTCAAGGTTGGTTGTTCCTACAGTCTTGTTGGAATGCCGTTAGACTACAATCCGGTGATAAATACGTCGCGATACTCTTCGACGGACACCGACGGGAAGTCGCAATCCTTCACCAATGACTTGATGGCCTGAGGGTACTAATCAGTGTTTTGCCTGCAATCCTGTTTAAATGTAGAGTGAATACCGGGCAAAGACCACACTTTCGGGGCGCATGTACAAGGACTGAATCACTGATATGGTACTTCAAAAAGTTTCGCATTCCGCAACATGCTTGTAGATTGACGGCGAAGCAAATCTGATAAACATATCAAGGTTGTCAAAATCATCTGACTGGGCTCGTTTCGGAAAGACATTGGAACTACGCAGCTAGTCAATCTCCTGCTAGAAAGCGTCCGGAGTGTTGAAGTCTGGTCGAAGATAACAGCCTGATACGTATATGAATACGAAATCCGAGTGGCTGAGGCGGACAGAAGACAGAGGCCTAGAATTTCGGCTTTATTCGACATAAAACTGAACGTTAGAATCTGAAAACAGTAAAGCAAAAAATCAGGAAAACAATAGTAATGAAACCAAGAGAAGTAAAAAAAATAGCAAAGGGACATGATATTTACCCCTGCGAACTGCTTTGATAGAAAACGTTTGTGTCCGAAATGTCTCAAGCTTCTCTATTTCTTAGGCTATAGGGATGGACTCGCTGTTGTGCGTTTACCAAAAAGGTGTTGGATTCGTTATTATATGACTCTGATGTTGATATGTGAGAGGACGGGTTTTTGTGTATTCTCGTGCATCAAGGGGACTACAAACGACGTTGGGTAAAAGATGAGAGTTATTATTTAAAGTCGGAGATTAATTTTCAACAGATTCAACGGCCCTCGGTGATTCTGAGGTCTGGCTTTTAGGCGCCAAATTATGTATAGAGACGGTGTTTACTCGTCCGTCGGGGAAACGAACGTGGGCGTATTTTGGATTGCATTCAATCACTTCAAATTCGTCGACTACTGGGTCGTATTTTTTCAACCTCGCCGAACGACGCATCAAGGCCCACCCTAGACAACTCAACCAGGGAGGTATTGAGACGATCATAAGTGAATGGTTGTTCATGTGATGTCTCATTTGTTGCAGTGCATAGCAGTGGCCTGATGGAGTGGAGTGCTTCAGGAAGAACATCCGCTCACTGGGTGCATGGTAGTCCCCCTGATTGAGTTGCAAGAACAGTGGTTCTCCAGGGGGTTCCATTGAGTCTCTCGACTTCTCCGTTTGAAGGTTGTAAGTCATTGTTCTGCTAGTTACAATACCTTGACGGTAAAGAAAGTTCTTCAGCTTTTCAGACATTAAAGGGGAACCTCTGTCCGAATGGATGTAAGATGGTATGCCGAAAATCGAAAACAACTGGGAAAGGCAACGGGTGATTGTGGTGGTCTACAAGTTTGAGCAAGCATAAGCAAACGGGAACCTGGAGTCTATGATAATCAGTAGTTACCGATTTTTGAACACTGAGGGAAGTGGTCTCTTGAAATCGATGTTTTATCTTTCCAGCGGCAAAGTGGCTTTGATCAGATTTCCGGTAGGTAACGTGCAAAACTGTGGTTCTTATTTGGCACAAAGTGTACAACCAACGATAACGGATTTCACATTGTCGACTGAATATGGGAGATTTCTCGTTCTGACAAAATGATGCATGCGAATAAAACCCGGGTGGCAGAGTGAGTTGTGCAATTCTTCGAGTGATGCGAGTGACGTGGACGCGTAGCAGAAGCTACGAAACAGTGTACCCGCCGCAACGTTCTCATGGTCGGAGCGGTAAATGACATCGAAACTGTAGCACGATAATTCGATTTGCCACACATGAATCTTATCATTTCTGATGTTTCCGTGGTGTCGGAGGTCGAACATACCAGCGACCGACTTTTGATCCGTGATAAGTCCGAAATGTGTGTCCAGCAAATAATGTCTCCACTTCCAGATAGCTTCCACAGTAGCGTTAGCCTACTTTTCTATAGAAGAATGGAGTTTTTCGCTTCGAGATAGAGCTCGGGAAACGAATGCGATCAGCCTATGATTTTGCGAGAGTGTGGCTGAGATAGCTACGCCCGAGGCATCCGTTTCAACGACCAGTGGTACCTCGGGGTCGACAGTGGTGACGACGGCACATTCAAGCTCGCTTTTGAGTGTTTCAGATGGCACTGACATTACCTGGTAAGGAAAATGCGTGGTTATGGACCAGTGGATGAATCCTATCCGAGAAGTTGGGTATTCATTGAGAATAGTATGAAAATAAACTAATAACTCGTCGTTGGGATTTAATGTCTTTTGAAGGAGAGAAATCCTGGAGGGATCGTAATCTTCCGGGCTTGGGCTTCATCAGACCATGTGAAACTTCATAACCTAGGAGTTTAAGTTCTTTCATACCAACGATACTCTTCTCTTTGTTCAGAATGAGTCCGTATTTTTTCGCGGCATAAAGGAAGTTAGTACAATTCTTACCGTAGTTATCTTTACGCCACACACGATTATAGTATCGATGTAGGCGAAGGTTCATTTTCAGTTTTATTCACGAATAATTTCGTCGATAGCGCGCTGAAAAGCAATACCATTTATCACTCCGAACGGTATCCGACAGAATCGATATAAATTACCACAAGCTTCAAGAGTAGTGTATGGCCGCTCTTGTTTACCTACGGAAATTTGATGATATGCGCTTCGTAGATCAAACGCACTGAAAATGGAATGTTGAGATATTTTAGATACCGTGTCATCGATTCTGGGTAGTGGATAAGCGTCCAATAATGTATATTGGCTGATGATTTGACTGTGGTCAACCACCATGCATCTTTTGTGTCTTTCGTCTTTCGTTACAAGGGCCTGAGCGCACCAGGATGACGTTGATGTCTCAACGATGTCATCCCTCAGAAGTCGCTGAATTTCCGACCGAATAAACTTCTCATCTTTAGGAGTATGAAGTTATTATTTAGTTGCAATAGGCTTAGAATCTAGTTGCAAGTTCTCGAAGAGAAGGAGGTTCGACACGTGAAGCTGTCACACTACGAAGATAGGGGGTTGGTTTGCTGCCACTGAATTGAATCTCAATCGCCATTGAGAGGCAATCCGGAGGAGAGGCGGCGATTGTGGTTGAGAGTACGGATATGTGGCAGAGGCTATTAGTTCCCTTGGAGGATATCGGCAGACATATTTGAAGTGTATTTTCTGCAGTTACTACAATCCGCATCCATAGCGGAACATTTGAATCGAGAGTGTCTGTCGTTCCCATAGATATAAAACTTGGTTCTCACCACTGCTGACGTCGTTTCCGCGAGTAATTTGCTACTTTCATTGTGATATAGGGGACAATTACCAGTTGATTCGGTGGGTGCTGACGCTGAAACGGTGTACGATATCGATGGTGTCTGGAAGGCGCTGGGTTGTTGCTGGGCCATTTCATGCTATCGGGCTAATTCCAGAGCAGTTTGTGAGTCCAGAGATTTATTCTCAAGAAGTCGCTGGCGGACACTGTTCGACTGCATCCTGCTTATGAAGATATCCCAAATAGCATTGCTTTGATTTTGCTCGGCTGTCCACGGTCTGGAAATCACAATCTTTAGCTTGAGATTTTAGCCTTTGGAAGAACTGGTTGAAATCCTGTCCCGTTTACTGTTTACATGTCGTGAGTAGATAGCGTGGGAAGACTTCATCAGGCGTCTTGATAAACAACGTTTCAAGGGTTTGACGAGCGTCGTTGTATTAGCACACTGAGCCATATGATCTTATATAGTCGGAGGGATATAGTTGAATAGAAAGTCATGCTTCTCAGAATCGTCTACGCCAACTTTGGTGAGAAATGTATCGAACATGCAGAACCAGTGACGCCAAATTTTCGAAAAAGTAGTTGAGTTTGGATATGCGTCGAATCGTTCAGGACGTAGATAGCGTTCCATTGAGACGATGTTTATGTCGAATAAGTTGATACGTATGTGATTGCGAAGTCTGAATGGTTGAGGCAGACAGAAGACAGGCTTAGAATTTGGGCTTTATTCGACGTACAATTGAACGGTAGGATCTGAAAACAATAAAGCGAAAATTCAGGAGAACAGTGATAAAACTAAGGTAAATAAAAAATAGCAAATGGACATGACACAGTTTGTAATTCTATTAGTCAAGCAAGGTAATACGTATGCTTCCCATCAAACAAGAATAGCTTAATCAATTAGAACGAGGAGCGGCAGGAGGGACGTTATATTTTACTCGACTACTAACGGGAGTACTTGATCTGAAACAGAAACTGGTACAACGTACTATGTTTAGTCAAAACGAGGTGAGCAAACGCAAGGCATATTACACGACAATAGTGTATTGTGTAATTGTTTTAGGTCAATGCGCGGGACCGTCGAAACACAAATGTCCGAAGATAACGTATCGGTCACTTTTTTCCGGACTCCAGGACGATATTAAAATAATAACCGTAATACGAGAGCTCCAGCTCCCACCGCTGATTTTTTCATTCTTTACTTGGTCTTCATGCAGCCTGACCTACCTTAAGGCGCCCGAGCATTGATCAGTAGAGTGATTTCCCAGCAAGTAATGCTTCCATTTTGTCACGGACTTGAAGATGGCACAGGCTTCGTTTTCAATTGCTTCGTAATTCTGTGCACTTGGAAACAATGCGTGAAAAGAAAGTAACAAGACAACCATCTTAGCCTAGTGTAGTCGCAGTAGCGATATTTATTGCGTCAGTTTCTACGATCATGGGACAACTGTAGTCGACAGTATACACCACAGCTCTTTCCGATTCGTTCTTAGGATTTCGGGAAGCCATCTTCACACTATCAGGGGCCGGAAATACACGGTTGTGCACCAGGGGATGAAATTAAGAGAAGTGTGGGATCCGTTTGACGTAGTACCTTAGCATTTCCATTGTTATCTCCTGGGAGCTGACACACATTGGGGGTGGAGTTCTCTTAGAGCCTGGAAACGTTCAGGATCTAGTTTGATCAAGCCTTAAGAGATTTCATAACCGAGGAGTCGAACGTTTGTCGCGGCAATCACACTTTTGCTCTCGTTGAATGTGGTGGCACGTCTCTTGGCAGCATCCAGGAAGTTCCACAAGTTTTGGTTATGCCACTCTAAGTCGTGACCACACGTAGTAACGTTGTTCACGTTCGCCCTAAACGGCTCTCGAAACGCTCCCAAATGACCGCGCATCTCGAACAGCCTCTGCTGAGGAAGTCCTGCACACTACCTTCTTTTGGTGAAGGTGTTCCCATTTAAGTGTGAGGACGAAGGCGAGCGCCCGGCCCTCCCTACCCGATTGGCTGACTGATAGTCAGTCTAGAGGGGATGACTAAACGCTGATTCCAAACCAACTACGGGTGGCGTTGAAGGCGTTCAACGGTATGCTCATCGGCATCTGTGGCGGAGGGGTTTACTGGGCACTCAGGGTGTTTGGCCTCAACCGAAGGGCGTGTGAACTGAGCTGTCAGTCACCGGCCCTCAGTGGGTTACGGACCCCACGCTTCGTTCCACTGCCCTGTTGGTTAAGCTTCGGAAAGCTAAAGACTACGGCTGTGGACCCCTAAGAAAATCACCTACGTTGGCCAGGGCAACCTGGCAGTATTGCGTCCACAAGCAAACCATGGAATCGGACTCTATCTGCCCCTTTTTCCGACTGTACAATATTTTGTTTGGAACACAGCCTAAAATCAAGCGGATGTGAAAATAATATGTATTGAGGCACCTCTCTGGATCTGTCTAACCTAGGCAGGGGGTAAGCTTTAATGTACGTAAACCGTTTGATGGTTTGGCTGTAGTTGACCACTATGCGTTTCTTGTCCTTTCATTGTAACCAAGGAGAGATTCAGAGTTCGATAATTTTTTTATTTGGTAGTCAGTATATTTCATTCGAAAAAATTTCAGGTCTGCAACAGAGTGACAGCGTGACTTTGTAACAATGGGTTTGCAATTAGGAACCAGATTGATAGATAGGGATGGAATGTCAACTTTAACAGCAGTAAGCGTGCAGGCAGAGAAATATGGCCGATCTCCGTCTAAGGAAACGGTTACATTCTGATGATGACTCAAAAAATCAAGGCAGATAATGAGATCAGTACACATAATCTAAGGAAGAGAGTTTAACGGAGTTGTAATGAGCGTTTTCATATCTTGCGAAAGCACATTCATGTCCGAGGGTAACAAGACAGGTGAGTTCAAGTCATCAAGATAGTACTCGTACAAAGCAGTACTGATCAATGTTGATATGCAGCGATATTACTTGATAAGTCTCACAACTCCCGGTGTCGACGACTGCCTTCAGTGACACTCCGTTAACTCTGACGGATACCGTCAATTTAGGTAGACAGGTGAAAGGTGTGACAACCAGAAATGAAATGGTAGGTTTCAATTGGCACACGCTATGTTCGCTTTTGGGAGTCGATCGGCAAAATCTATGGAAATGACTATCCGCAAAAGTTACAAGCGACTCTGCGGTGGTTGTTTTTCAACCATTTATTTGGTTAAGATTTTTGACCCCTGTCCACCTGCAGACAGCTGAGACGGTCGTTTCTGTCAACCATGATGTAGCGACGCACGGCCCGTAGATAGTCAAATCGTAGATAGGCTATTACTGCTGAACATGCTCCAACATACGGGGTTCATTGAACGTGTGTTGGATGTCTAGTGTTTGTTTTGCAAGTAGCTGCTGATGAATTATATTCGCCTAAAGCCCCTTGGTGAATGCGTCATGGACAGCCTCATCGCGATGTTGGTCAGCAGAAACGGCCGTAAAGTTACAGCCTTCAGCAAGACAACGTAATTTCTGTGGGAACTGGTCTACTGTCTGTCCGGGTTCTTGTTTGGTGATAGTTAGCACACACCGAGGAAGCATAACATCCTTCAGCCTAATGTAGATCGATTTAAACGTTTGTATGGCATTTCCATAGTCAAAATTAATAATCACGTGCTGATAGGTGAACGGAAAAATGATATTTACAAGTTTCTTTTTGTCGAGATTGAGCACATAAGTGGGAAAATGACTGTGAGATTTTCGTGCTAGCTGAAAATGCAGCTCAGCTTCAAAACGTTTCGGACAGGATAGGCGTCCCATGAATTGTTAGAAGATGAAATTGTTATGAACTCGAAAGCCTGAGCAACAGAAGGCAGATCCGAAAGGCGACTTTGATATTCTAGCCATGCGAGTACATACGCTCAGAAGGAGGAAACAAAAATTGTTAGCATGATAAACGGGAGTATGTCAGGCACACATCAGACTAGTTCATAAAAGTGACTCCGAACGGTATACGGAACTCAAAAAGATGTAAAAGAGAAATCCAATCCAGTTGTCAGTGACATATCTTTGTTGCTCACTTACGAATTGGTTAACTTTCTCTTTGGCAATGAAAAATAATCCCTTGTCTATGGTGATGGTGAAGAAGACATCGTTTAGCAGCCGCTTCAACTCATCGAAGCTTTTGTATCACTTTCACTCCTTAAATTGATAAATTTGTTTCTAACCATAACCCTCATCGGTAGATAAAATCAGCAAAGTTTATCAGGAATATATTGCATTTTTTCAGTCACTGCAGTCTGCTAATATCGAGCTCTTTATCTAACGATACATAGTCTCTCAATAAATCCCCTCTGCTTGTGGTATTAGCCGAATCAGGTAGCGGTTGGGAGCGGGTTTAGTCGGTCAGCTCACAACGTTCCCGGAATGCCAAAATTTGGAACACTGCCTCTTTCTGTCTTCCCACTGACCTGTCATCTTTCTTCAAAAACGACACCAACAGGCTTGTTTTGACGCGAACGTTTACCCAAACCCGTTATAAGAACTCTTCTGGTTACAGGGTTTACCGGTTTACTGTTAATCACTTTTTGTGATAAAAACGTGGTCAAGATTTTGTATGTTTTATCCAGCAGACCTGGTTTTGCACTGTGTGCCAGTGTAGTATACGGGCTCAGTGATCTTCCCCGAGGTATTGCACGTGTTTGATCTGAAACCACAAAAACAGAAACATCATGAGCGCAGCTAGCTAGCTTTCGCGTTGAGTTCTCAAAATTACATTGGTCATCGCACAGCGTTGAACAGCAGATCAAACCCCACTGACCACTCCCTTTCTCAACATATTGCACGTAGTAATAGAAAGAATGAATATGCAAGGTGAACAGGGATTGGACCTACATGGGTGCGAAGAGAAAAGAACGCCCTAGGGGCCAACATATGGAATACACAAGCTAACTGTACAAACGCACATTGGTCAATCATTCTGATTTGACAGAAAGTGACAAAACCATTGCCACTGTTCACGGTTGGCTGCCATAATGTACAGTGTCCCCGGCCAACTGGTTGAGTGATCGTTTGGACCTCAACCACGAAGACGTGAGATGTAATGGCAACAGTGAAGAAGAAATCCCGCAGTTCGAACGTGCATCTACGGAACTGGGCGTGCCGCGAACCCAGTTAATGCTACCATATCACTCCATTGGCTTTGTTGGCTCGGACGTACTACGTATACCACCTCACCAACTTCCCTGTCGCGGTCTATACTCTGAACCCTAGGTTGGCTGGAAACGACAACGTGGAGGCCAAGCCATGACATGGCACTGGTCTGTCAAAGTCTTGGCGTCAAGACTTGCTTCTGTTGGTTCCTCACGCTTGTATGGTTGGGGACCTCGAGATCCACTACACAGCTGGTTGGAAACTTTGTTGGAAATGCCTCAATGTCGTGCTCAGTGGTGGTTATGTTATGACAGCTTGTGTTCGAACTGAGAAACTTCTCCTTTGATTTTTCACTTTTATCTTTCTGTTTCATGTTTTTGCATGGCACCACGCCTCTGTACATTGTATCGTGCTATCAGTGAATAAATATAAAAAATATGTTTCACCTACTTTTCCTAAGTTCGATGTACATTTTCTCACTCCCCACTGCCTGTTAATCCACGTGGCTTCTTCCGCTCCGGAAGAGGAACGGAAAACGACACGGTACGATAGACGTGTGTTTGCCATACGCAACACGTACTCCTGGCAACAAAGTCTACTAAGCTTAATATGCTGTGGTAGAATTTTCCCCTGAACTGGGACCCAATACTCGATTTTTGATATTTGCGTTCATCTATCAGCACGTGATTATTAATTTTGACTATGGAAATGCCATACAAACGTTTAAATCGATCTACATTAAGCTGAAGGATGTTATGCTTCCTCGGTGTGTGCTAACTATCACCAAACAAGAACCCGGACAGACAGTAGACCAGTTCCCACAGAAATTACGTTGTCTTGCTGAAGGCTGTAACTTTACGGCCGTTTCTGCTGACCAACATCGCGATGAGGCTGTCCATGACGCATTCACCAAGGGGCTTTAGGCGAATATAATTCATCAGCAGCTACTTGCAAAACAAACACTAGACCTCCAACACACGTTCAATGAACCCCGTATGTTGGAGCATGTTCAGCAGTAATAGCCTATCTACGATTTGACTATCTACGGGCCGTGCGTCGCTACATCATGGTTGACAGAAACGACCGTCTCAGTGCGTATTACGAAATATTAAGTTGTGTTGCTGAGTGGTTTTCGGTGATGTACATTTGAAATGCGCTAAAGATGATTCGGAATACGAATTGACCCCTATTTGTTATTTTCAACAACAAATCAGTCGTTTGTTGTCTTAGTTCTTGGTTGTTCACAAAAGAAATGGAGTTGCCCGGTTATGAACAGCTTCATCAAAAATGTGTGAGGAAGATGTATTTCGGATCACGTTCAGTTGTTCCTCCAGCCAGTCACCTCGCACTTCTGTGGTCTGGTTTTGGCTTCCACATCACAGTATCTTCTAGTCGAAAGAATGATGGGTAGAAGCGCAAAGAGTAAAGGGGCTCAGCAGAAAGTTCTCAGTGGAAATCACGAAATCGAAGAAAGGACTAGAGTGTAGCCACGCCACTGTTGGCTGAATTTCATCACTCTGAATATGTTCTTGCGTCACTCAAATGCTACTTTGGATTAGGGATCCGTTATTATACCCTACAAAATATTGCTTTTACTTAAAAGCAACTACTTTGTTCTTAGATGTATTATAAACACTTTACTTTTGGCAGGCTTTCATTTGGAACAGTTCTGTTTCTCGTTTTCTTCAGTGTGCCCTAAGGGTAGCCTCCCGACAGTGACGGGACAGATCCGGGATGACGTCGGATATCGCCAAAAGACAGCGAACCGTACCTTCCGCCAAGGCTTTTGAGTTCAATTGGCGCCGACCAGTACCCGATGTCCTCCAGAAAGGGGCCATGTTTGATCGGTTTGATGAGGTAACTGAGTTATCTTTTCTGAACTCTGTCACTCGCTATTTCCATTGGATTGCATTTGTAAAGTAGTTAACTATTTTTTCTAACTTCTGTATCTTGCGGGTTCCACCTCATCTAATGGTCAAATCTTAACTGTAGTTTCACTGCACTTTCACAGAGTTCGGTTTTTGCCAGCCTACGTTCTCTATAGCGTCGACGTTGCAATCGATTTTACATCAGATGCAGCTTCTGTTTGAATAGCCAATAACCGTGCTCTAAAATACGGCGCTTTTGGTTACTACCTTGGCAGAAACCAATAGGAAAAAACCCCATGTGAGTACGAATGTATTGAGGAAGAAGCTCGGATGCAAGTTGGTCCCTGTCTACAATGCCAGTCCACGTCTGGCGGTGTTTTCGTCCACCCACAATGTGAGCCTGATGAATCCCACTCAGGACTCCTGGCTGCACAACCAAGTATATGGGTCAAGGTTTTAAACCCACGTATTATACCATGGACCTTTGCGCATACTCTGTCCACTAAATGATTCGCCAGATTTCTCCTGTATGCCTCAGCAGTGAGGTCTATTTTACTGCGAACTGGAAATGACATTATCACGAATGAAAGAGTAGGCATATAGAAATCCAATTAATGCTACCGTATCACTCCATCGGCTTTGTTGGCTCGGACGTACTACGTATACCACCTCACCAACTTCCCTGTCGCGGTCTATACGCTGAACCCTAGGTTGGCTGGAAACGACAACGTGGAGGCCAAGCCATGACATGGCACTGGTCTGTCAAAGTCTTGGCGTCAAGACTTGCTTCTGTTGGTTCCTCACGCTTGTATGGTTGGGGACCTCGAGATCCACTACACAGCTGGTTGGAAACTTTGTTGGAAATGCCTCAATGTCGTGCTCAGTGGTGGTTATGTTATGACAGCTTGTGTTCGAACTGAGAAACTTCTCCTTTGATTTTTCACTTTTATCTTTCTGTTTCATGTTTTTGCATGGCACCACGCCTCTGTACATTGTCTCGGGTTATCGGAGAAAATGTGTATAAACATTATATATATATATATATATATATATATATATATATATATATAACTCGAGAAACGTCATTGGATAAGGTGGTAAATCTTCACGGGGTGTTAGTCATGATACATCTTTTCCATTGTGTGTTTATACATAAGTGCAGCAAAATGGATATCCCCATACAACCTCGGAAGTCAGTTGCACACTTTGGGATAACCGGAAACTTGGAGTGGAGGACCACATATGACCGCAATAGATCAGGTGTGGTAATCAACTGGGCGACAACAAGTGGCTACCAAAGTGCTCGCCGGTGGCGTGGTTCGAACCTATAGCACTAAACCACCACCGATCCTCCTATTCAGTGTCTGTTTTATTTGCATCATCTACTAATAATTTTATAGCGTGATTGAAAACAATCAATAAGCTTGGTTGGGGGACCTTGGTGACCACATCAGGTGGCAACCCTCTGCAAGTAGTATGCACTATTTGTTATCCAGCCACTTTACTGTCAATAACATCCCCAGAGAGTCTCGAGAAAATCGCGATAATGAAGCTGCACACTTATAGACTGCCATCACGACGAGACTGCACTTTGACGTGGTGTGATGGCTTGCGCGCCTCTATGACCCAATAAGCTATACAGGTTGGCTTCTTTAAGCCGGAGATGCAATCATACCTGACAGGTCAATGGGTAGAGGTCAGACAAAGTCCAGTCTCCTTGTCCTCCAGGTTGGGGATTGATTTGAGCTGACACCCCAGTCGGCAAAATCAGTGGACGAATAATTGACCCAAGCAAACGGGCTTCCACTAAGCCATCCCGCTGCCTTGCGGATAGGTTCTTGTTAAAACTAAAGGCTTTGGATGAGGACCCTAATCGTTCTCCTGCTTTGTGGCTGGACACCCTAGCAGTACCCGTCCGACATCTCCCATGAACTGCACGAATACAAAGAATTCCATACTGCATCGGTCATCGCGCAGGATAATCAGGAACGCGTTGCCCATTACATCGAGCGGGGTGGGTAGTGATAAGTGGGCACCTGTTCAGAGTTCCCTCTCTTTTATTCAACCTTTGTCTTCTGTCCCTAACCACCCCTCTTTGCCCCATCTATCCACCCATAGTGCTCCCACTGATAACACGGTCGATACTCGCAACGATTCATTGTCAAATAGTGTCGGGAATAATCCTCTGTCTGGTAACTCACATTTTCTCAAGCCTCGTTAGCCTCTGAATCTCGGCTCCTTCAACGTGCGTACACTCATGCAGGCCGGTCAGCAGGCGTGCCTAGCGCTCACAATAGATTCTCTGAAGACTGATGTCTGCTTCTTAAGTGAAACGCGTATACAGGATTCGAGCAGTGTAATTCAACTAACTGCTCCTGGTATCTCATCGAGGTATTTTCTGCGCACTTCAGGAGACGAAGTAGCTCGAGCAGCGGGTCAACGTGGTGTAGGAATAGTCTTGACTGAGAAGGCTGAGGCTGCCCTTTTAGACTGAATTCCTGTAAACAGTCGTTTATGTGCTGTGAGACTCCAGGGGTCAGTCGGCGTTCGAAAGGATAGTTGTGTTAAGCGTAATTTGTTTGTGATCTCGGCGTACGCCCCAACGGACTGCAGCTCAGATTTGCAGAAAGATGAGTTCTACGATGAACTCGCCACCCTCGTTCGCAGCAGTAAAGGTTCTGACATTGTAGTGCTAGCTGGTGACTTCAATGCACAAGTTGGCAAACTCAGTGCGTCAGAAACTTGTTTAGGTGGGCGTTGTGCTTTACCCGTTGAGCGTACAGATAACGGGGATAGACTTCTCCAATTTTGTGCAGACAATCGATTGTTCTTGTCTAGCACAAATTTCCGACACAGCTCGCGTCGCACAGCGACATGCCGCTCTAACTCTACAGGTACTTTGAGTCAAATTGATCATATTGCTGTAAGCTACCGGTGGCGCAGTTCTGTTCAGAACTGTAGATCTTACTGGTCCACGTACGTAGAGTCGGACCATGCATTAGTTTTAATACGATTATCTCTCCAGCTTCACGGTCATCGTCGCAAACCGGATTAGCCGTGCAACGTTTGTGTGATCCAGAAGTACGCACCCGTTATGAGCAGAAGTTAGCACATGAGCTAGGATCCACGGAGAACAGTAATGTAGATGAGCATTGGGCTCATATCAAACAGGCGATGCACGTTGCAGCAGGTTTTGCCTGTGGTCCTAGTTCCGTTGTCCATCAAAGACACTGGATTTCGCAAGAGTCGCTGAATATAATGGAGCAAAAGTGTCAGCTCTCGAACCGTAGGGTGATGAATAAGATGCGGAGAAAGCTGCAAAGACAAGTTACGCGAAGCCTTAAGAAGGATCGCGAAAATTGGTGGGTCAAGGTAGCTGAAGAAATGGAAATAGCAGCTGCTTCAGGTAACAGTCAAAGACTGTTCAAACTTATTCGTGACATCGGTAGACGGTGCACCCAGGTCAGTGAAACTATTTGCGATAGGAATGGAGAACCCATCCATAGCAAACAGCAAAGGCTTGACCGATGGGCCGAATACTTCAAGGAACAGTTTAGCTGGCCGCACGCTAGTGTAGTTACTCCCGTGTCAACAACTGCGACTCCTTGGGTGGTATCACTTAAGCCCCCATCGGAAGTAGAAGTAGAGTCATGCATTCGACCACTAAAGCGTGGGAAAGCGGCAGGTCCCAACGAACTTCCCCCAGTTCTTTTCAAACTGGGTGGGAATTTTTTGATAAAATCACTTACCATCTTGCTCGGTGACATTTGGGACGCGGAGCGTATTCCGTTAATATTTAGCCAGTCGTTGATTGTCCCCATCTTCAAGAAGGGAATACGCAATGACTGAGGTAATCATCGTGGGATTAGCTTAATTCCGATAGTCAGAAAAGTGTTAGCCTCAATTCTACTGCACCGTCTTACACCGGCTCGCGAGAGGAACATTCGCGAACAGCAGGCTGGATTCCGTCAAGGTCGAGGATGCATCGACCAGATTTCTACTCGTCACCGACTACTTGAAACGCGTCACACGTAAGGCCGACCGACAATGATGATTTTCTTAGACTTGAAGGGCGCTTTCGATTCAGTTGATCGAGCAGCGCTTTTCAGTGCTCTTCAGCGAAAATGTATGCCCCAGAAGTTCGTGAACCTACTGAGATCATTGTATTCTCATACTTCTTGCCGTATTAGGGTTTACGGTGAACTATCCGGTCGGTTCGAAACGACCAGTGGTGTTCGACAGGGATGTCCTATGTCTATATTCCTGTTCAACTTCGTCACGGACGAAATAATGGAGAGTGCGCTGCAAAATCTTCAGGATATAGACGTCGAACTAGGAAATAGTGGAAAGCTGTGTGACCCAAATTACGCAGACGACGTTGTCTGCTTGTTCGGATCCACGGAACATGCTCAATGTGCACTAGATAGACTCTCAAGAGCTGTAGCTCCATTCGGCATGTGCTTTGCACCTTCAAAGTGCAAGGTGATGTTACAAGACTGGACGTCAACGATTCCGAGCTTGATGCTCGATGGGGAGATGCTGTCAGTTGTCGTCCACTTCACCTACCTCGGTAGCAGCGTAACGACGGATGAGAGCACATTAGTAGAGGTGAGCACGCGTATATCCAAGGCCTGAGCGGTGTACGCTGAACTAAAGCACTTGTGGTGTCGATCTGATATTTCACTGAAGTTGAAAGGTCGTGTATACTGTGCTGCAGTGCGTTCAGTTTCGTTGTATGGTTGTGAAACTTGGAGTCTGCGTGCTGAAGATATTCGTCGTCTTGAGGTTTTCGACCACCGATGTTTACGTAGTATCGCTAAGATCGGGTGGAATAGCCGAGTAGGCAATGCTGAGGTCAGAAATCGAGTATTGGGTACTAATTCGGAGAACGTTTTGTCACAGCGCATCTAGCTTAGTAGACTTCGTTGATTGGGGCACGTGTTGCGTATGGCAAACACACGTCTACCTTACCGTGTCCTATTCTCCGTTGCTTCTAGGGAGTGGAAGAAACCACGTGGAGGTCAACAGATGACGTGGCAGCGAGGAATGAGAAAATGTACAGCAAACTTAGGAAAAGGAGGTGGTTCACGTCTTTGTGATTGGTGTCCAAAAGATCCGTCAACCAGTTGGCTGGAGACACTGAAGGATATGGCTGCGAACCGCGAACAGTGGCGATCGTGTTGTAACTTTCTATCGAATCAGAATGACTGATCGATGTGTTTGTACAGTTAGACTGTGTATTCCGTGTGTTGGCTACTAGGGCATTCTTTCTTTTTCCCACCCATGTAGGTCCAGTCCCTGTCCATCTTGTATATTCATACTTTATAATTCCTCGTGCAACATGGTGAGAAAGGCAGTGGTCAGTGGGGCTTGCCTTACTGTTTAACGCTGTACGATGGTGATGATGATGATGACTTATAGACTGACCGTGTAGGTGATATCGCGTCGATTTGTAGCACAACTTGTTCTGAATGAACGAAAACGATTTCTGGTTTAATTCGACGTTGTCATCTCGTCATCCTTCAACGATATAAGCTCACTGAAATTACTGTGTTGTTTTCCGAGGTGCTAACGTTTTTTACACGAACCTCATCATCGTAGTATTCATGTTGCACTGTACGAGAAAGAATTAGCTGCATGGAATCAGCTTTTCTAATATTGTCATTTTTGATGATAATCCCACTGTTGCGCATTGCACACATTGAGTTATTCTATAGCTGTGAAGAAACCTTTTTGTATATATGGCTTCGTGTTAGTATCTCATGATCTGTTTTCTGTTTCCGTCCTCATTATCCCTAACGCTTGGTACACTGTCAATGTATAAAACAGGAAACGGGCGTATTAGAGACCGATTGCTTTGTTCGCGTGGACCCCGATGGTTTTTTCATATACTGGAAAACCGAAAATACCGTAAGCGTTTTCCCGTTTACTGCCATCCAAAGTTGAATCATACACAACGTGATTTTTACCTTGTTTTTGTCGCCAGTTTTTCTTTTGGTAAATTCTATTGTTTTTGAATCATATCGAATCCGAACTGTTATGTTCATACGTATCCTCAGTGTCAGAATGTGAGCTATCACAACCTCAGATCCTATGTATCCAATGGGCATTACTCTACCATGGAAACTATTTCCTCTGCTGCATTGTGATCCTAGCTGTCAAATCCCGTATGTTTCCCCGGTTACGCTTTCACCCATCTTGTTTGCTCAGGAGTTGTTAGTGCTAGTTCGGTTAGCCTAATGGAATCGGTTTCTGGTACACCCCAAAACTAGCCCACTTTTTCTCCCGAAATTATCTTTAATGGAATCGGCTCCAGAAGTATTTTTTATTCGTTTTTTTTTACATGCTTGCAAATGAGTGCAGTGGAAGGGATATAAACTCCATAGCCATAAAGGCCCACTGCACTATTAGAGATAACCGGCCACCGGACCCTGAGACTCGGAATGTCGGAGAACCTCATGAGATCCTAATATAGCATGTTCCTAATAATTGTTTCTTAACATCAATAAATTCCAGGCAATTTTTCTTCGACAATGCTTCGGTTCTGTTTCTTTCGTGTGTGCATTAAATGAAATACATCATATATTGCCATTTTATATTTTACTGTCACATAATTGGATAATTCAGTAGCGCAGTCAGTTAGTCCAGTAGGTGAGTTCTGTATCCAAGCTTCCGCGACTTTTTCCACTCTTCTCTCTCTCTCTCTCTCTCTCTCTCTCTCTCTCTCTCTCTCTCTCTCTCTCTCTCTCTCTCTCTCTCCTCTTTTTTTCTCTTCGCTCTATGTTCGAATTTCATGCTACAATGTTGTGCAACGTGCAATATATTTGCAAGTTGGTACCTGTATTTTGTGTATTCTATTTCCGAAAATCTCCTCTGTTGTATGGTCAACTCTTGGGGTGAATTCACGCTGTCCATAATGGTGGCATTCTTGGTATAAGCCCTCTTTTAATTTCGTGTCAGTCTCAATGCTTACCTGATAGTGTACCTAGACATACTAGGGTAATGAAGTTTATTCGTTTATAGAGAGTGAAAAACGTTCAACCATACAAACCTTCTACCTCTAGGCATGTTTCATTAAATGAGGAAATGACAGATCCGACTTGAGAAATTTGATCGCAGTATATCATATTAAATCACACCTTAACATTACACAGCAGGAAAAAAATGTGATTAAACGGATAAACTAATCACCGTTCACCCTGATCCAGTTATTGTTGTCTACTGTTCCAGGATAGCCAATTGCTTGAATTATCACAGATAAGCGATGTTCGTGCGGGTTGCAAACCAAAAGTGAGTTTCTACATTTTCGTGTTGTATTTGAGTTTTCATGGTCAGATTGTTACTAAAATTCGAATTATATGAATCATAAGCTTCATGCATTTTTGTTATTGAAACGTAAATCGAGTCGCTCCCAAGAGCAGTCTTACCTGTAACTCATACATATGCCTGTATGTTTAGAGAGAGTTTTTATTGCCCATCTAAGCGCCAACTGAATGTTCGGACTGTTTTCTCATTACATATCGCCTTTGACAACAAATTTATGCACAATAATTATTTAGCCGAAGTAGGTATTCTGGAACATTGGTGATGAAGATGAGGGGCAGAGCTGCATACCAGTGGGCGCGTTTTCGGATCGCGGATACGGGAATGGTTATCAGCATGCTGGTTAACCACCAATAAGATGAGTTCAGGCTTGCCGAATAAACGATCGTAGATGAGCAGTGGCAATGCTCTGGGATGTGGATCATATTCTGCCAGGCATGTACTACTTTTTAAAACGCCACATATGAGGACTGCATCGTGGCGTAACGAATGTGACTCGCCACTTTATATAACCATTGCCCAGTGCCGTACGGCACACCCGGCAGGGTAATTCAAAGGACTTACGTAAACTACTACTGGCTACGGAGCCGTCTGGAACATTCCTGTCACCTTACAGATCCCACTCGACTGAGCGAAGATTAGAGATGCATCCTCGAACTCTGAACTGAGTGATCGAGTTGAACAACCATTCGCAACACCTCAAATGACTTATATTGACTCTACCTGTTGTCTTCTCATGTCTGTTTCACGAATCTTTGTGAACACTCACGACGCCCGCAATCTATCCTTTATCCATCTCTTACTGTACCCGTCCTCTTCCGCGTAACCCTTAACCAGCACGAATCATGGCTGCTTGCACTATCTGCCACACCTCAGATAGAGGTCTAGGTTTAATTTTTGTTCCGTCTACCACAAATGTTATCCGAATAATCCTAACCTAAACACATCAAAGCTTTTTTTCGTTTTTGATGCCTCTTTACGTTATCCACGCTGAACGCGCGAGCAATACTGTGTATGCTGCAACGGGCGTTTTTGGCCCATACGCTCGAGACTCGCCACCGATGTCTGTTGCGTCCCAGGAACTGGCATTTATGACTCCAGCTCTATCATCCAATTGATGCCTCCTAAAATCTTTTCGTAAGGTTTTACCCGTGTCTTTCTGCGGACCCTGAGGTTGCAGCATCTGACCACGCATGATTTGGTATAGTCCCAAGTGCTAAGTCAGAAACCATTCTGCTGGACTAGATCCCAATCAAAAGTCGGTTGTGCTCAGTAACACTCCTGCAAAGTGAGCAGTCGCCGTCCAAGTAAATGCAATTTGTTTATTTTGTCAGCGGCATCCCAGAAACAGTCAAAGACGATTTCTGTTGGAATCTACGTGACCTGCGTAAAGCAAACCGGATTGATTGTGATTTTATCAGGGGCTATGAATACTTACCTATTACTCTTACGCGACTATCATTTGCGAGAAGATAAGTCGGCTCCATGGATATCACGGACCATTGCTGACCACGCGCGGCAGTCGGAGTCGAGCTCCGTACAGATCCTGGTCCAGTCCTTTTTCCATCTCTGGGCTCCATAGACCGACCGAATGCCTAGAAGCTCTACATCTTTCTCTATTGTGCTGGTCCACATTTTGAGCTGCCCACCAAAGCGACAACACCAACCAGGGCGGGGAGTAGGGCAGAGTGTTTGTCTGGTTATCTCTGATTCAGGTCGCTGAAGGGTATGGCCGAACCACTGAAGTCGTCGACGTTGGAGGGGGCAGTGAGCGCATCGATATCAGAGCATCGTCTCCTTACTTTTTCGTTAGACACCGTGTCGTGCCACTTGACTTTGAGGATTTGCCGAGTGCACCAGTGGTCGAAACGCCCCAGCCTTCTGGTATCCTCAGCTCGTATTGGCCAGGTTTCGCAACCATAAATGAGTACGGGGCGGATGGTGGCACGGTAAACGTGAACTTTGATCCTTGAGCTGATTTCGGTGCGAATCCACAGCGTTGGTCTCAACTGAAGAAAGGCTCTCCTGGCGCTCTCGATCCGTTAAAGCACTTCTTCTTTAGCCTGGCCATTCGGGAGCAGAATTGAGCCTAGGCATTTGAATAAAGGGACATATTCGATTGGTTGGTCATTGTTGGACAGTTGTTGAACTATCGGGCCTAGATGAGTTGTGAAAGCTCTTGTTTTGGTTGAATTGACCTCTAGCTCGATGAAATTCACGAGAGAATCAATTCAGTCGGGTGATTCTCGTAGCATAACAATATTATCCGCGAAATTCAGGTCTGAGATGTATATTTCCTGGTTAAGCTGAACACCAGGGTGGTCGTGTAATGAGTGACCTATTGCCCAATCAATGGCGTAGTTAAACAGCACCAATGAGAGGGGAAAGCCCTGTCTGCCTCCGGTAGTAAATGCGAACCCACAGGATTCTTCGCCGAACATACGAACCTTAGCACCATTGTCGAGTATTTTCTCCTCAACAACCTTGAATTATGGTTCAAAAAGACTCGCGGTTGACCGGATCGAAGGCAGCCCAGGAGTCGATGAAGCAAGCTACTGTTGGCTGGTGGAACTTGAAGTGTTGCTCCAGTATCCGGCACAGTGTGAAGATTTGATCTTCACAGCACCTGCCACGTCGAAAAGCCCCTTGGTTCGGGCGAGTGCGTCGGTTTCCTGCATCGGAGAAACAGTTTAATAGCAACGCACCAAAAATCTTTGTGGTGACATTGATCGAGTTGATCCCTTGGTAGTTCTCACATACTGATTTACTACCTTTCCTCGGAATGGGCAGCAGAATGGACATGCCCCAGTCGGGTGGGAATGCCTCTTCTCACAAAATGAAGCAAAACAGTAAAGAATCTGTTAGTCGAAGGTTAATGAACAGGCTTTATATACTTCTGGAGGCATGCTGTCTTCCCCGGCAGCCCTTTTCGTCCTTCGGTTTGTCGAATTTTTCTGTGATTCCCGATGTACCCAGTTTCAGTTTCGGTTTATACAACAACTAACCTCGGACTTCTATGCTCTGGTTCCGATTACTACCTTCCAACATCGTCAAGTAAATGGCAGAAAGCATAGAAGCATCAACTAGAAAATATCCGAAAATCAAAGTAATAAACGAAAATCACACAGACAAGAAAAGAGTTCGAATACAACTACGCCACTGGCCGCGACACCTAGTCATATCACTTGGTGTTTGCAACCATTTGGTAGGCGGATCACGTTGACCCCAACCTGGAAGTCCAACAGGCCCTACTTGACCAAGTCCACTAGTCAAGGTTTTCATACCTTCTTGCCATATCATGGACTGACCACCTCGATTTACCTTCCAATCACTACCTACCTCAAAGAATAGCGTACGACGAGGTAGTCTATCGGTGGGCATGTGTAACACATGTCCCAGCCACCTAATCTGTTTAGATTCAGTACTTGACCCAGAGACAGACCTCTGGTTTCCACCACCTTACTTCTAACCTCAGCATTGCTGATACGGCGTTGCCATCATATTCGGGCAATGCTACGGAGACATCGTTGCTTGAACACCGACAGTCTTCGCCCTTCCTTTACCCTCAACGACCATGTTTCTGAGCCGTATAGAAAAACGGACCTAACGGCCGCATTGTACACTCGACCCTTGACAGACAATCGGATGTCATGCCAACGCCACAAATGACTGAGGTTGGCAAAAGCTAAGCGCGCCTTCTGTATACATGATGACACCTCATCCGATATCTGTCCACCTGGTAAGATGTAACTACCCAGGTAACAAAACTTATTCACTTCAGCTAGAGCTTCACCTTCCAATTAGAGGTTTGGTGTTGGGCCAACCCAGTCCTGCTACAACATTTTACACTTTGAAGGTGCAAAACTCATCCTAAACATTGCTACATTGTCCTTTAGCCTATCCAAGAAAGCTTGCAACTTACCTGGATCTTCACTCAGAAGAATAACATCGTCCGTGTATTCCAAGTCAGACAGTTTACTGCCCGAGTAAACATCAGTGCCACTATTCTCACACGAGGATAGGGCTATCTCAAGAACCAATTCAATTACAAATTGAAGAGGCAGAACGAAAAGTCCCGCGTCTTGGGTTGGTCGCGATTATTTTCGTACTGCATTGGAGGAGTTGACGTTGTGTGGTCCACCGGTTCGTTTGTAGGCCGGTTGAGCAACTGACCGAAATGTTCGACCCGTCGGTCCTTTTTCTTACTCATTTCGGTTATTAGGTTAGCTGCCGAGTCACGAACAAGCGAATCTTGTTTTCTTTGCTTATTCGAGGCGTTGCGAATGAGGCTGAACAGCTTGCCAAAGTCACCAGTTTCCGACGCAGTTTCCATTTTTCGGCTATTTCTATCCAGTATCTTTGACGACCAGCCTTGGCGGAGCTTGTGGTTTTTCGTCGCAGTATGCGGCGCTCACCACTACCTGCGAGCCGGACTTCGTGTGTTTTGGTTGACAACCACAGCATGCTCTCAGAGATCCAATCTTTTGCCCACCTTTTTGTTTTCCGGAGTAGCGTCCAAGCGGCTTCCTTGATTGTCTTCCTTGTTTGAGTCTATTGGGCTCATACTGAAACTTCGTCCTCTTGTGCGTTGGTTGCGGCGATCAGTCGAGTTGTGAATGCTCGTGGTAGCGCTTCGCGTTTCTCTGGATTTTCTAGGGCAGCAACGTGTATCCGGGAATGTGCAGAAACCCTAGCTCGTGTGGACAGCTACATTTTGAAGCACGCATGAAAGAGGACATGGTCAGTGTTGTTTGCATTGCTCGCTTTTGCACCTCGGTACGCTCGGCAATCATCCACAGACGAGACCCAATGGGATCTTACCAGGATGTGGTCGAGCTGATGTGCAGTGTGACCGTCGTTGGAGTACCATGTTACTTGGTGCATCTTGGGGTGTTGTGATCGAGTGCTGCAGACAACCATTCTGTTAATTTCGGCTAAACCAATCAATCGACTACCGTTCTCACAGCGCTGACCGAGACCGAATTTCCGAGAATATGGCGAGTGGATTCGTCGGCCGTACCTGTGCGAGCATTTCAACTTCCTGCGACAAAAAGTATGTCACGCCTCGAAAGTTATAGGAAAATCCGTCTTTGGTTTCGCCATCAGCCGAATTGGTTGGAACAAAGACCGCAATCATCGTCAGATTGTGCGGGGAGCATTTAAGGCGTGCCAGAACGAGTCTGGATGAGACCGGTTCCCAAGAGATCATTGCGCCATTAGCTGCTTTGTTCAGAGCAAACGCGAAGCCGTAGAGACCGGAGTCATCTTTCTGGCCACTGATAGTCAAGAAGATATATACACTCCCGGGACCTTTATTTGTCGGCTACCTGAGTTGGGTAGGTGGACTTCCGAGAAGCAAGCAATATCTACGTCATGGTCATGCAAAATCCGCGTTGTAATGCATTGGCTACGGATGTCTAGAAAAGTCCTCATATTTCAACAGGCTATGTGTGTTCTTTTCCTGCGGCGAGTGATCCCAGCTTGCTGTCTTATCACCTCGACCGCTGGGATACGAGGTGCGTCGCTTACCGGGGACGCCGTAGCATGATGAGCGTATGAGGTTCCGTGAATAGTCATAGAAATTCGCGGAAGTAGAATACGAACCGGTGTCCCCAGCGCCGTTAGGACTTTCTGTTCGAGGTTGCATCTCTAGCTTTTGCACATCCAAGTGCAGACTGCAAGGCAGCAGGGTGCTTCCAGAAAAGCCGGTGTCCTGTTATGCGGTTCATTTGCCTCTTCTGGAATGCCGGGTCAGGTACATTGGGTTGTTTTCCTCTGTAGCCTTTGGATCAGTAGATCTCGTCTGCCCACTCAGCAGTATCTGTCTTCATATGCCGAACACCGTCTCGCCGAAGTTTTTTGACCTCGGTAACCCTCAACCTGGTTTGGCCCGCCTGTCAAGCGGTTTGACGGCGTGTGGCCACTGATATATACTTCAACTCCGGAGAGTCAGGTGAAGGCTGCGTAAATGATAGAGACCAAGGAGATAGAGAATGCCCCAAGGGATATGACAGTCGACCAACTCAGAGGTGCTACTTCTCCCAGACACCCGATACACACCGGGACTATGAATACTCGAGTACGTTGGTTGTCATCGGATGTGGTGCACATGAGAGGCCTCTTAGGCCAGTTTTCTGTCGATGGGACGATCGGAAGAGGCTACTGGCTCTGTGCCTTGACCGTCGCGTATTCCTCGCCAGCAGAAAGTAGAGCTGTTTTCGATCGCCGGTATGCTGCCTGTCACCATCGCTCTTCGTCTCGGTAATGGACTCGGATCTACCAGATAGCATTAAGCTTCAGATGGTGGGGTTGTGTCCAAGATTGCCGATCGTATTGAATTTCCTGCGTAGACTCTAACCCCGATTTGGTGTTTGCTAAGCTGTCCGTGTATTTCGGTGGTCACCCCAAACGTAGTATTCAATGCCGGTTCGGTTACAACAAAGTAAATCACCCAACTCGTCTTTCAGAACGCGCTAGCTTGAAAGCCAGCAGCGATCCAACCGACAGCGTTGTTGAGCACCGGTCGCTGTGCATCCTTCTTGCGTAACGAGTCGAGGCCTGACACGTCGCGTCCTGATACCCTGAATTTACGCTGACGCTGTGCGTGTGCAAGATGCACACTGATCGATCCCGACTGGAGGCTAGCAGAACGGTACATACGTCACCTTGAAGCGTGAACTCAACGAAAGCCCAAGTAGGGCTGGCAACATCTGATGGTCGCAACGTGCATCTGAGACGAAGTGGTCAGCAACCACGGACAAGTCCCACAAGCTGTTCCACCTCATCTGTGTCACCAGTAGGGAACTGGTAGGTGTAAGTGTAACGATCTGTGAAGCTGGCAGTTCGTCAAAACACAATCAGCAGCGGTGTCTCAAGCGCTGGGTGAAGCATTTTAAAGCGCAACTTAACCGGTTTCTGCCACGAAGTGCTTACTTTTAATTCTATGCTGCTAGCTCTTGTAAGAGGATGGGCCAACTTCATGCATGTCCGAATGGTACCTGCCAAGAGTGCCTGTCGAAGGCGAGATCTGAGCGCAAGGATATCCAGTTCTGCTTCCTGTTGCGAACGCCGTAGACAGACTGGAGCCCTTAACGTTCAACGTCTGATTTTACAGTACTCATCTATGACGACAGCGCCATTCTGGACAGGAAACAGGAGAGAGGCATTATTTTGAGATCTCCGTGTGTGAATATCGTGGGACATGTCCAAACCATTGCAGTCGGTGGCGTTGGAGGAACACTGACAATTCTCGATATGGAAGCAGCGCTGTCTTATTGCGTCGTTTGAAAGTATGTCGTACCAAGCCACTTTGAACATACGTCCCAGACACCATAGGTCAAACACCTCCAGCTTCCTGATGTCCTCGACACGCAGTGGCCACGTTCTACAGCCGTAGGCCAGTGTCGGGCTGATAGCGGTCCGAAAGACGCGGACTTTGGTCCGGTGACCGATTTTGTTTCACCCCCAGAGTGCATTGCGAAGCTGAAGAAACGCAACCCTAGAGTTGTTAATGCGCAAAGTGACTTCTTTTCTGGCTTCACCGTTTAGGACGATCGTGGAGTCAAGATATTTGAGCACTGGAACGTGCTCGAGTTGTTCGCCGTTGACGAATATCGGGTAAATGAACTGTGAAACGCAGGTCAAAAAGATCTTAGTCTTCGACATATTGATATCTAGTCCCGTGGCTTTTGCGAAGTATTCTACGCGATTCAGGGCTGGCTGTAAGGCGGTCCGGCTGTCTCCAAGAATGACGGTGTACTCTGCGAAAAGCATCAGTGCCCGGGTGAATAACAGGACAATCGATGAGCGCTATCCAATCGATAGTGTAGTTGAACAGCACTGGTACATGGGACAACCTTGCCTTACACCGGAATTGAGAAATCACTAAATTCTTCTACGTAGATACATATTCTCGCACGCACGTTTGAGTAGTAAGATATCATGAAACTGACAAGCTTCTGGAATATTTCATCTGCTTGTAATATAATCCATAGCGATCCCTCGTCGACTGAATTAGAGGCAGTCCGAAAACCAATAAAACAAGCTACATTTGGTTGCGCCACGATTTTCTCCTGCCGTTACTCTGGAATTTTTCGCTATTCTCCTTGAAATAATCATGCTCACTCGTCGTTCATATTCTCGACTGGAGATTTTACGTATAAAAAATCATGCTTCGCAAATATCGTGTAACTATCAAGTGCTTCGGACAAAAAACGCGAACGAGCTGGATGGCAAACTGTTTTTACCTGCACCTCTCTGAGTAAGATGACTGTCCCCTCCGTAGTCCGTGTGAACGTCTGCTCACTTTTCTCAAAGATGTCGGAATTCATGCTCATACGTGTGCAATTTGTGTTCAAAAATCTTGGCTTAACGTGAATGTTGACGACCGTTTGGTACGCATAGGTGGATCTTTGTGATACCGTCAAGATAAGTTGCTGAGGTAGAAGGAATATGGAGGCGGAGTGGCAATCTACGTAAACCCATCCGTTATATTTAAATACTCTTCCAACGGTGTAGACTATTTGGCTACTCAGTGTTTTCCGAGATTTGTTCATTTTCGAAGTACATCTATGACCAACATGTATGTCGTCCCTTTTTCCCCACAGTCAAACATCAGTCCCTTCTGCGACGCATTTGTACCATTACTGATCCTCTTTTTGATGAAAATTAACGTGTTATCGTTGATGACTTTCATCATGCCGGTACACTCCCGCTACCTTCTTTCGGTTCAGCAGACATCAGTAATCCCCCACTGGAGCAAACTCTGTGTTGAATGAAGTAATCATCAATCATCCTCAGTTACTCTCCCTTAGACTGAGAGCTCCTGTTTCCACAAGCGATCATAGGTTATTTTTTCTGAGATCGAGAATTTATTCATACATTGCTCAAAAATTCTTCGCAGAAACGAATCAGATAAAATGTCGTCTTACAGGGTTTTTTATACGTCCTTCCAGTGACTATCTTCCTTCGTATTCTCCATGGGTTATTGCAGACTTTGGACCTTCCTCCATTTCCGACATATTTGAAATTCTCAAGTCTAAAGCTTCTTCTTCTGCAGGTCCAGATAGCCTCTCCTCTGCAATTTTCAGACGTAATGCTGTCCAGCGTGCGGAATGCATGTCAGCTTTGTTGAATGAATCCCTATCATATTGTTCAATCCCTATCTTTTGGCGAACAGTCACCACTATCCCAATTTCCAAGGGCCTCAAAAAACAGAAAGGCGTTTTGTCTGATAGCTCTCACATTGGCAGCACTAAAATTGCTGAGAAGGCCATACTCGGTCGTCTTCAAACCTACCTGAATGTGCCTCCCGACTCTTGTCGGTTCGCTTACGAACCCAAAAGATCCACTCTCGATTCTGTTTTCTTTTTAGTTCCCTTCACTACTAAATCCCTAGACAGATCCGCCCAATCTGTTCACTGTGTGTTGCTTGATTATTCCTCAGCAATCGACTCAGTACCTTGTCCTCTTCAAAGGTTTGAAGCTTTCAACTGTCCTTCAGAAATTCTCATTTGGTTCCCTGACTATTTTCACAATAGAATGCAGAAAACAAAGATGGGGTACAAATATGTTCCAAGCCCCTTGTCAACAATTTCGAGGTAACCCGAAATGCCATTTTATCCCCCTTCCTATTTATCACGTATATCAGCGACCTGCCAGTTTCTTTCTCGTCTAAGACACTTAAATACGCTGGCGATGTTGTTCTTTGTCAGGTTATTCCTGACCCCTGCAAATTCAGAATCCTCATTGAAAATTTATCGAAAATAGAACATTTCCCCACCCGATCTGGTTTAAAACTCAACCTTTCCAAATGCCGTGAACGTGGTTTCAGCAATTGCCGTGCTCCTTTCCCTACAGATTCTTTTTTCCTGAATTTCAAAATTTTATCCTGAGTGAGCTCTGTCAAGTATGTGGGTGTTTGCCTAGACAACAATCTTAGATAGAAATCTCACATGCAACACTGTGTCGGTAAACTGCGAAGCCCATTTTTTCAACTGAAAAAAATCCAGGCTGTTTCAAACACCACTAACGATGTTTTCCAAATCTATTCTCCCATGTGTTCTTCCGGTCTTACTGTATTATTTACCCGTAATTTTCTCTGGCCTTTTGAAACAAGACTTCAAAGCCCCTCCCCGCGGATTGGTAATTGTTAGCCCCGTTTAATCCCTCCACTTTGATTTCCTTTTGACTGGACTTGTCAACCAGCATATTGAATCTTGCATAGCCCTTGCCCACAAAATATCACAGGATCCGACGCATCCATCACATCCTGACTTACCTCTTTGTCGTTCTCACTCATCCACCAGATCTGAATTTCGGTACTTTTCTTCCAGAATTAACGTATGTGAATCTCTCTTGTGCTCTATCTGGCGCGGGTACTGAGCAATAAAGACAAGACTAAAACAAAATTAATTTCTAGATTTGGTTGATGTTTTCTTTTTCACTCTTATGCACCTTTATTGCCTATTGCTGTATATTTTGTTTACGTCATTCCAGTTTTGTCAGAGCCCTTTTGACTGGGACGCATGTATGTTGCTTGCAAAAGTCTGCTGTACAAATATTTGATCCACGCATCCTCTGCCACGGTGGAAGCCTACTTGATTGGGGCGTATACGAATTTCGCACCGCTCAGAAGCGATTCAACTAGAGTACGGAGAATACTTTGGTGGCCCCGTCGATCAGACTGATGCCACGGTGGTTTGTGCACAGTCTTGTCTCCTTTCTCTGGAAGAGAGAGAGAGATGCTGAAGTTTTTTAGTCCGTTGGGAATTGTTCTTTTTTCCAGATTGAGGAAACAGAACTTGGAGTGGCTCAAGCAATGTCGAAAAACACGATTTGTACATCAGTGTTACGATACCGTCTTCTCCAGGGGCTTTCCGGTTCTTCAGCTTGTGTAATAAGTCGATAACATTTTCCCGGCTGTTCGCTTTGGACTGCTGGCGTTCGGTTCACAGAACATGCCGAGAGACGTTCCAGTAAACAGTCAAAGTGTTCGGCCCATCGTTGCATTTTTACCCTGCTCAGGAATGAGCAGCCAGGTAACGTCGCGAAGAGGAGATTCGGCCGATTGTCGTTTACCGGATGTAGTACGGATTAGACGGAGAGTGTTAAGATTTATTGAACTTCGACAGAGAAATTCAGCTCCCCATATCGAGGATCTGCGTTAAGTTGGTTCAGTTTAGGTTCGATGCTCCCAATCTTAAAGTTTTCTTCTATTGACCAAACTATTTTCTTCCCCTTCATGCATTGTCAGGGCTGAATTCCATGCCGATCATACTGTAAGCCTCCTTAACCGCGTAACCATTGTTGTTCAGTCATGCTGCGTCATGCAGCTCTGTTCGGTCTTGTCTCTAGGACAAGTGTCGATGAACCACAATCCCGTGCGTCTAACTGTTGCTCTTATCTGTTTGAGTTTATCGTTTACGTAACCTTCCCCCCCCGTCTCCCTTGTCCGTGTGAACGACTGGACTAAGCCGTCTCCCGCTGATCTCGCTCTTTCTGATAACCACCTTAATCCGCTTGTTCTCCACCCGCGCTTGTTTGTATGTTTGTGTCTTCCCTCGACTCATTATCTCGCTTCTGTCCGCTGACTGGCCAAAAGGCCCCCTTAAATAAGGGTCTGTTTTGTTATCTACTTGACTCCTTTCTGCATTGCTGTCTTGGACGTTTCCTATCTGTTGTTGCTTGGGCGCCTTGAGGCCTTTCTTGACTGTATTGACTCTGTGGTCGGTTTGTCCACAGTTTGAGGTATGTTATTGTTATTGTTTGACAATCTGTCCTCTAGTACCCGTGGTAAAGCGAGCCGGTGTTCTCTATCTTGAGACTTGGGGTTCGTTTATCTGCGAGTCACTCGGTTACGGGACCAAATCCCTGTACAGAAAAGTTTCGAGAAGCCACCGTAGTTACCTGCAGTCCCCGTGGTTTCCATGATTTCGGTCCAGTAGTTGTGGTTGCTTCTGGCCAAACGGGTGGCTTTTCATTGGATGTCACGAAAGTCAAACTAACTAGTTAGCGAGCATCTCTAGCCTTTGCGGATTACTGGAGGTCACCTGTGAGGTCCAGTCTTTCTGTCATCGTCGCGTAAACTCCAGTTTGTTCCAGGCGGACTGCTGGATTGATGCCCTCAAGGAAGTCCATTGATGTCCCAGTGGCACTTCCCCACCTAAGGACGAGGTGGCCAGGCATAAGACAATAGCGTCCGAGATTGCTTAGCGCCTTTTTGGTGTTTCCAATTCCGCTGCATTAATCCGCTTCACGACTTAGTTTTTGCGGTGATTGGCTAGGTGTGTCTTGAAACGCACGGACGAGGATGTGGTCAGTGCCATTCTTGTTATCAGTCTCCGCACCTCGGGGGGACCAGCAGTCTAGTTTCTTGGATGGAGGCATCAGAGCGGGCGTTACATTCCCATGCAACGAAGAGAATGTCATGCTTGGGGACACTGTTAATCACCTCTTTTAGTCTATCGTACAACTCGTTTTTTACCGCTTCTTCGGCTGCCACCGTCGGAATATAGCCCACAACAATCGGTATGTTCAAAGGTGAGGCGCGAAAGCGAGCTAAGACGATTGAGGGGATATCGGATTCCATACGAGCAATATCCGGTTAGCTTTGCTGCTGACAGCTGTTGAGACGCCGTGGAGACCGAAGTTGTCCGTAGCTCCGCTGCGGGAGAGATGGTAGCCGTCGTATGATCCGGGAACCTTTATACACCGAGTACCAGAATTCGGCAGCCGAACTTCAGAGAAGCATGAGATTTCGATGCGGTGGTCATGTAGCTTTCGGGCTGCGATGGTTTGGCTTCCGGTGTGCAAGAGTGTTCTCGCATTCCAGCGGGCAATTTGGATGCTATTTTGCGTGTTAAGGTTCCCAGCTAGCATACCTGTCATCCCGGTGGCAAGTGCAAAATGTGGCTTGTTGTTCCCCTGGCCTCTTCAGCGTCACTCGGTTTTTCGTTCGACACAATGCAGCTCTGACACAATCAGGTGCTGCCTGTCGGGCAGCAGGAAGTGACCGAACGAAAGATTCATGCACCTTTTGGGTGGCAGTCTGCCAGTCGAAGGTGCCCAATGCGTTCCAGTGAATTATACACCATTCAAGGTAGCTGAGTATGGGGCAATAGCCTTATTCAGTAGTGGGCCACATTTGCGCACGTCACGTTCCCGTTTATAAGGTTTTATGTAGGGAGTTCGCTGCGATGCGAAAAGCTCGCTATGCCTTCTAACAACGCCGATCGTCCGCGGCTGTTAATTATGAATTGTTGCTCATTTATTTGCGGTTAACCAAGGGAGGAGCCAGCCTCCTGTCGGTGACCAGGAATCGCACTCGGTAGCATCCAGTTTTACTCTTCCTGCTCCCTAAGGGACAGAGGAGTTCAGAGTGCTGTTGTATACATATCCTGGAGGCAAGGTGTTCCAGGGACAAGGCGCCTGACTCCTATGGCCTTCCTCCAACCGCGTTGGGAGTAGGATCCAGCTTGTTAGAGAACTTCAAGTTATCTCCAAGGCTTAGAATTTTGAATAGGTCTGTTCCTTGTGGGAGGAGTCGATTAGTGTCACCATGTTCAAGAAGCGCTTGCGTTGTGGCTGCACTAACCATAAGAGTATGAACCCCATCTAAACAGCGTCGAAGATGCTAGCGTCTGTCGTAGTCCACAGGTTGTGCCACACGCGCGAAGAGCATAACCTCGAGGAGGACACCGAGTTTCGCGCCGGTCCTAGATGTACCGATCGCATCTTTACGCTTCGACGGCTGCTAGAATACCGTGATAACCTCCAGAAGCCAACGATCATTGTGTTCCTAGGTATTCGCCTAGACCCCTAAGAAAACCACTGCTTTGGCCCGAACAACCTTGCAGCATTGCGCCCACAAACAAATGAAACCTTACTCCATGTATTTCTTCTTCCCTCACTGCACCATGTTTTGTTTAGCACACAGCCTGAAATCAGGCGGATTACATATATATATATATATATATATATATATATATATATATATATATATATATATATATATATATATATATATATATTGTCCGGTCTTCTAGACGATGAAGTTGAACTTCCAGGGTACAGACCCTTCAACTTGGAATATGCCGAAACCATTGCCTAAGTGACAGCGCATAGGCGAAGCAGCACTTTCTGAACCGCTTGGCGATTGGGGTTCCCACATGTGTTCTTCGCTCCACCTAAGAGCAAAGTATTCTTACAAGGCTGGCAGGAAATTTGTGCCTGCGCTGATCTTTCATGGTGAGCGGTTAGAATCACTAAAAAGCTTGAAATACCTCGGGAGAATAATTACAACTGGAGTTGGTGTTGGAGGAAGAGATCATTTCACGAATAGGGAAGGTCAGACTAATTTTCGTGAACCTGCGTCACTTGTGACGCTGCCGTGACAACCGTCTCCCATTAAATGAACGGGTCTACAATACCACAGTGTGCAGTATTCTGCAGTTGCAAATCCTGGCTGTTCTGATCTGAGGAAGCTCGGCAACTTCCCGTATTTGACCACGTATGACTTCGAAACTTTTTTTGTTGGGAACGTCGTGTGAGCAACGACGAAGTTCGTCGTCGTGTGTTGGGTATGGATAACTAACCCCTCACAAAGATAATCGTCCTCACTGCCTCTAGTGGCCTGGACATGTTTTACGCATGCTTACCCTGGGAGAAGGGAGGTTGCGGTCAGACCGTGACTTGCCGCAGGGATATGAAGAAATCGACGTCAGCACTGGTCTCAGTTGGTGCGTCCCGATCCCCCGGTCGGGGCTCTAGGGCTAAGGATTATCGTTGGTTAGTGACGTTGAGGGATATTGCACAGAACCGAAAACAGTGGCGCAAATGCTGTGGAGTGTACTTGGGAAACTCTTGTGCCCATGAATATCGAACAAAACCTTAAACACAATATAAAATGCTTGCGGTAAAACAGCAAAAATTAGTTCGTTTTGTTTATTTCCTTCTCCCCATACTTGTTTCCATATTTTTGTGTTGAAACTATGTCTGACACCAAGCCCGGTGTAGTGTGATGCTAATAAAACACATTGATGACTCACCTGCCACTGGTTTATTCTCTGTAATATTGTATGCAGTTCTCTCAAAGAGCATGTCATTTAAGCGGATATTTTACACTCAACAGCAGAGCTTATTTCCTATTGAGTCTTTCTTTTGTGAATCCGTTTTAGGACTTTCGGCTTTCAGTTTTTATGGTCTTTCTCTCTCTTGGTTGTTGATCTTTTCATATTTTCATTCCTCTTACATCCACCCTTCCTGATCTTTCGAATATTTGTTTGGATGAGCACGCTTTCCTAACAACTAACTGTTGTTTGAATGTTTATCCTAGCCGCTCATTGATACGACCTGGGGCGCATAATCAAACTTCTATTCGCTTCCAATTCATGCTGTAAAAATTAGTCCACACGATCGTGTGTGTTTGTATGCGAACGCAATCGCACACGGACACAACGCATACATGTGACTGCGATCACCCGTCTGGCTGTGTCCACATGATCCGTCCTGCTTCGTCCGTAGTGCTCCTGACTGCGTGAGCTCACGTGACTGTCCTGAATGTCCTCGCGAAATTTCATCTGTTTCATCCCTCATCATAACATTAAGGTCAGGCTATTCGTGACACTAATTCACGTGGGACTTGACTCAGATTACATTATCCCACTATGGGCTACAAACCAGAGTGAAGGTATCTGCGGATTGTCTTCCAGTCAAAAGTTGTGGGTGGGGTGAGGTTGCCAGTTGATTAGGTTTAGCCATTCTGGGAATCAGCCAGGATCTAGGCTTAATTTCGAAGTCGTGAATTGATTAGTATGTGATGTGTGCATGACTGTGGTTATGATTTTTTGATTATGCTATACCCCGACTGCACTCGGCCGGCCTGCTGGGACGGTACCGATTATCTACTCTCGTCTTTCTTCTGAAGAATTAGACAACACCTCACACTGGCTTTTAACGGGCAATGAATTTTGTAATACAATTTAACAAATTGGCACGTTCGCTTCAATTGTCTGTTTTAAAAGAAGACGGCTGCGAAGGTGTTGTGTGACCCAGAATAGCATACGTGAAATAGCCAAAAACTGCCAGGGAATGTGTAGGCGCACTTTTTACATGAAGTTTTTGATGGTCACAGTAGTCATCCAAAATAGTGAACCAAGAACGAGGCGAACCTCTCTCTCTTACTGGGCACATTGCACGCTATACGCATGAAACGGGGGGGGGGGGGGGGGGGGGAAACCTATTTGTTCATGGGCCTCTTAACGCGCCTACTTCTAGAAATCATTCCTGTTTTTGAATTTATTTCGTTACTTGGCCTGTTTGGTTTCACTGTACTAGGTCTATTTCGCTTCAGATGTCGCTAAGTATTTGTCGTGGGTACGTGGTTCAGGCAAAGCCTTTCCTTTCCCGTCAGTTGATATAAGCAGCACTGTACAGTGAATAAGACGTCATTCACTTAATGCTGTGAACCGCAGATATTGATCACAATCACTAGAATGCGGGAATTCCATTTGGTCACGTTGTAACAGTAACTTTATCTTCGTTTTTGAAATGTATGTGAGCGCTTCGATCGGTTGGAATTTACCTATTTCATAAACAATTTGTGTGTTGGTTAGACTCAACCAATGATCGACCTCGTCTTCCGGCATTCTTCTGTTTTCCAGGATGAAAAGTTAACCACACAACTTCAAGAACGGACTCCTGGCAAATCGTGGGATCGTGTGGTTACCATATGCAGTGGTCTCGATCTGGTGAACATCAATTATACGAACATGATCGCTCCGGACAGTGAAACGGCCACAGTGAGCTTTTACTCTTCTTTTACTGGATCCACGTCATAAAATATTTATAACAGTCTAAACGGAACCTCTGATGCACGCAGTTAGTGCCTTGAACACGTCTTTTGGGTGCCGTTCACCTACCAATGCGGCTGAGACTCATTAAATTCAGCTTAATTTCAGCAGCTGTTAGAAACGCGCTGAATGCCGCGGTTCTAATTGTCATCACACACTAGGAACTCCGTTTGGAAACCATGCAATTCAAGCGCTTGAAAGTAGGACTGCTATAAATAATCTTGTCAATTTGATAAGTGAAGTAGGTGAATACAACAGCGCCACTGATCGTGACGACTAACCATATCCTTCAGTGAATTTAACCACAGAGCGGAGGATTCTCTTGGACCCCACTCTGGAAGTCTAATGCTCCGTACGCAACCAGGTTCATTTTATTTTCTTTACTTCTGCTCTTACACGACTATCTCCTGTCGGTGGTGGTTAAACGGTTATCCTCATGGACTTTGAACAGTAACGATCCAGGTTCGATTCCGTCCACCGCCGGTCACTTTCCCATTTGGCAGCCTTTCTTTGGTCGCAGCCTCTATCTTGAATTGTTGTACTTTGATGTATGATAGCAAAGTAAATAAAAAGAGTAATTAGTATTTTATTTTTAAGTCAACTTCCACTGGCCAGGTGTTTCATATCGTGTCATCTTTCAACCACTACCGACCTCAGTCGTCGTTGCACGCCGAGCAATTCTGATCAAGGATGTGCTCAACACTTTCCAATCCCAGCCTAATATGCTTTAGCGTTCTATTTAGTGATTTTTTTTTGTGAGCCTTACATTCCGCCGAAACTCAGCGTCACCGATGCTTCGAGAAATGCCACGATAACATAGATGTTCGAGTATTGACAGTTTTCGTGTATATTTCACTAGCGTGGGCCGCCACATTCTTGAACCGCAAAGAAGAACTACAGTGCATACTTGGTCATTGATAGATAATCGGATGTCACGTCGATGCCACGGATTACAGGTTGGAAAAATCCAAACGTGCCTTCATTCGATATCAAATCTCCGGGTGAACTTTTATGCCTGATTTATTATCTCTCTGACACCGAAAGTTTTGATGTTGGACCAATACATTCCTGCACCAACACCCTGCAGTTTGAAGGTACAAGGTGCATCCCGAAAGTCGCTGCAGTTATTCTTACTGTTTAGAAATGTTTACAACTTACCTGGATATTCACTTAGGAAAATGATGTCGTCCGCACGCTCAAGGTCTAACAAATTTTCACCCGGGGAAAGTTCGGTACCATATTCCCTATATGACAGAAAGGCAACCTCTAGGAACACATCAGTTATGAGGTTAAGTAGAAAAGAAGGGTGGAGAAAACCCTAACGTACACCACTTCTCGTGATGAACTCGGTTGACAGGTCGTCGTAAGCCCGAACTCGGCTTCGGCTATTCATCCACAGCGATTTTGTGATGAGGATGGATTTCTGTGGTACACCTTTCAATAAGAAACAGCTCCAGAGAACTTAGCGGTCGACTGAGTCGATCGCCGCTTTCAGATCAATGTAGACAAAAATGATGGGCCTGCGGAAAGTGTGTGGTTGATTTGGAATTCGTCGAAAAGTGAAAACGTGGTCAATACAAGCTCCACCAGGTCCAAACCCAGCTTGATTCTCGCACGAGCCTCAGATAACCAGTGGAGAATAGTATCAGCGAAGGTGACCAGACCCCACAACATTCTTTTGAATGACCTAAAATTCTGTTCGACATATTTCAGCATCCAGTTGTCCCTAAAACGCCATGTTCCTCGCTTTTTTCACCGCGACATAATTTGTTGCGCACGTAATCAACCGCAGTATGTTGAATGTTGTTTTGCAAATCGATTCGCCTCTGGGTGTGAAAGTTAATAATCACATTTTATAGCTTATCGTAGCGATAAATATTTCTCCACTTTTTGTTTGTAATTTATCATGTAATTGTGATAACGTCACAGTTGGTAACGCATATCATTACCGGTCGTGTCCTTGGGGAGCACACGAACTTCCATAAAACCCAAACATCGGTGTGCCCGAATTGAATCTGTACTCAAGGTTACACGGGCGCACTTTTGAGTGGCAGTGCAGACCCGGATTAAAACCCTTTAGTGGTTACTAATGGTTCAATACCGTTATCACACATGTGAATGGTGACAGGTCGTAAAAGTTGAGCAAGCGAGGTGTAGTCATTGCAACCTATATTTAGACTGACTTGACCCGTCCACTTCTGCGCAGTACTACAAAGCACCAACAACAATATGATCTTTTGAAATGAAATAATTAGTGTGATAAGTGTTCAAGAAAAACTAACTTACTGTTGTGCTATCGCCCTTTTCGAGATGCACTTGATAAGGGCCAGTTGGAAACATGGGAAATTAAATGCTAAATAGTGAACGGGCGCTTGGTAACCAGATATAATCATCTGCGATCAGCAAAATGTTTTGCATTTGTAGAAAACCTGAAAACGTTGATTTAGAGTTTCCAGTGTACTAAAGGGATGATCAGAGCAATCTCATTGTTGCTCAGGTCGTAAGTAATTTCTACTCATCGTGTTTAGTCCTTTCATTTTCTCAGATTTTTAGCGATGGCGTACGAATGTTTGATGCCGTCAACGGGTAATCCGTGCTACTCTTTAGGCTAGCATATATCTAATCTACTGTGTGATGTACTCCTTGAATGAATCAGCGAATCGCTCAATCCGCTTGCTTCATTGATATCAGGACAGGTTAGTTTCACTCGAGTCCTATTTTTTAAAGATTCTATAGAAAAGGGATGAATAAGGTACAGTCTTTCGGTCCTTCTCTTTATCGTCTTTGAGCTGAAATCTTGAGTCGTTTAACCTTCATATTCAGATATCTTCAAGTTGATAAAATTCACATGGAGCATCGTTTCATTAGTTGCGGTGAAATCAGTACCTGACGATAATGTGCCTGGTATGACATCACTTGGCCCGATAAAAAATCTTCAGTTAACTTAATACATCTGCATCGAATCGTTCAGTGTTTCTAGTTAACATGAACTATTTAGAAAAATATTTTATATCCCAAATAAAATGGAGAACTGCAAGTCATTGGTAGGTAAAAGAAACGGAAAGTGATTGAATGGATGACGCTGTCGTTGGAATTTACCAGATAAGAACAAATAACCAGATAAGGAATACATGGAATGCCGAAGGAATACATGTCTCAGTGGTATAATTATTCGGGCGCTGTGATCATTTCCCACCTGCGAACGTTTCTATCAAGAAAGCTTCCTCTTTCACTTTCCCTTAATCTCATTGTTCCTGCTGTTTTTTCTCACCAATTTAAAAAAAATCGCTAGCCAAGTGGGACAACTAACACCCGTCTAATTCATAGTCTCACCTTGGTTGTTCAAATAAAACCTTATTGAATTGATACATTTTCCCCAAGTGTCCAAAAGCACTCATTCGTAAAACCGTGTAACACCAACGTGGTACATAGCCACTCCAGTAGTGTCACCTAAACTAGGTCATTTCTGTGTCCCAACAGTGGTTTGAGTTTATCCAGGACAATATTCAAAATGGTAATTGGACATAAATGGTACGCCGGGGTGGGAATTAGCAATCGGGATGCTGATGCTGAAAATGGAGAATTGGATTTCAAGTGGCCTTTTTATAAGGCAACCAATGTGTTTCAGAAATCTATTTGTGAAGGTCTTTTTCGAATCAGTAATGAAAATTCCACACACTTCTACTTCTCTATCGGAAAAGAACTCCAGTAAATTCGAACAATGTGGAACAAGTCAGTATACCTCATCGTCATTTGTTGCTGTTTTGAAAACTTGAAAAGTTTCCAATGGACTACTTACTAATACGAATTGGCCTTCGGATCAAAACCGAATTCTATTTTCACACAACCACTTTCATTAAGAGATTTGAAATAAAGTTAAAAGAGTAAATGAATATTTTCGAAACTTAACTCACTACTTTTACTTCTGCCCCAGATGGCTGTCTATGTGAGCGACGGCGCGGAAACACTTGTCGTCACAATGATGTCAACGGTTTCTGTATTTCTGTTACACCGTAAAGTGACGTATTTGATTCTTTTGTTCATTGACGTCTAGTTGGTGGGGTTAGGTATTTTAGTTATGCAGAGTTTTCGTGAGTTTGGAAGGTGCAAGCAAAACCAGTTTCTGTCGAGTGCATGATGGGACTGACCACGTGCTTTTATGCCCTTGTAAAGCAAATTTGTCGCAACATACATTATCCATTCAATTATTTTCATTCCCTCTCTCACTAACTTGTGGTTCTCCGTTTATTTGTTCGTCGTGAGACAACAGATTTGGAAAGTAGTTTATACCCCCCGGCAAAATCAAACAATCTGGTGCGGATAGGGAATATTTTCGATTTCGCTGCAATTGTAACTTGTTATCTACTCATTTGAGTAACTTTCGCAGACCCATCCGGGACTTGATGCGAATTATTTTCTCAACGATCTAGCTCATGTAAATCAGGAGTTTCGTGGTCGCATGCGCTGTGATCAGTTTCGATTACAGTTTCACCTTACAAACACTAACGCTGAGCAGGGTACGTGATATTCAAGATTAGTAAAGTGCTCTCTCTCTCACACACACACAAATCGTTGCAGTTGTCTTAGGTATCCTCACTCCACGTTTCTGACGCCGCAGAGACCGTAAATGATAGCATGTCAGTTCAACACTACATATATTTTTAAATGTTGCGGTATTCTGGCGTTCACACTTTGTTTATTGACTTCGATGAGTTTACCGTTGGTTTGTATCAAAATGGACAGCATCCAAATCGGCTGGAAGAATTTCGATTCTGAAGTTAAATCGTATCCGTATAATTTTGGAGAATTGGCTTAGGAAGTAACTTAATACATTTTTTTCGAATTTCCCGGCACCTGCTTTGTACCACATTTTCCTTTTCGCGCTTTTCTGTCTGCATGTCTTTGCAAAGACGTACACACGTAAATTTGCCTGCAGTAAAATTCTCTTTTACGTCTGGAATGCTGTTACTGCTTTGCCAGAGGAGGTAGGAGACAATACCTGGTCGATAAATCCACTTTGATACGAGCATCAACAGGTGTGTTCCATCCCCACGACTCATACACCCTGGCATACGCATTGACACATACCAGGTGTGCATCCACATTTGCTTATCGAAAACCGTTCTACCGGGTCGCCTTCGTCGTGAATCTGGAAATGGCTTCTTCGTTCCCAAACAAACTGTTCACCCGCCAACTAATAATCTTGGAACGAATGACTTTACCGTTTTTTGGCAGGTGTAAATCGGCAACGAGTTAGGCTGATTTTTTCTGTGCACGTGGTCCTGGCCATCCCGACTGATAGGTCGCTAATGAAGATCACTTACGTTTTGGTATATTACTGAACCACTTTTTCTGTGTTCTATCGGATGTGTTGTATAGCTGATGAACAATTAAAGGTTCCCATTCACAACTAGGTGATAAGGGAACTTCAAGTGTCCCGGTGGTTAGTGCGCGTTAGACAGGGTTGAATTGTCTTCCGTGACTGATTAATTCTCTATTTGAGGAAATTAACAGTTGGTCAATGTTCTTACCTTTCAGCATTGTCTTTCATCGTTTTTACGTCTCTTAATTTTCGTTCGAATGTCGATCTCACAGTGGAGATAAACATCACTTATTATAACATCCGATCGGGGAGATTGTCCAAGTCCTCATTCGTTTGAGTGTGGTGGCCGAACCATACAAGTGCTAGACTATCAAGTAGAAGGGAGGTTAGAGGTTCCAATCGCGCCAGCACCGATTAAATTTGGTACTGTACAAGAATTTGCCGTCACTCGGATTGTTACCACGCTTAATTTCAGATCTATGATCACCGATTGTTCCGGTTACTTAGCCCATGTTGTTATGTGCATACTGCAGCGTAGAGTAGTATGGGACTAAAAAGTGTGAAGTAATCTGAAAGCGATTCCGCGTGTAGCTTCATTTTTATATGATTACTTCACAGTCTGATAGGCACTGATACTCACCTCGTTTGAATATATATATATATATATATATATATATATATATATATATATATATATATATAACGATATTGTTTGTAAATGAACAAAAACCCTTTACTTACGTTTTGAAGATTATAATCTGTATTCTGGGTCACGGTAAGATAACATGTTATGCACAACATAATTCGGAACAAATCAGCCCCGTTAGCTTATAATTCCACTTTTTGACAGACTGTTCCTTTATAAGAGACAAATCCCAAATGCTTACTGTGTAGATTCCAGTTAACGTTTACTTTCGTCACTTTTAATCAGGGGGATTTTTTTTAACCATTCTTTCGTGCTGATCATTCAGCAGCTTTATGCACATTGACCGCACGGTTGTATTACTTCCTCTCGTTCGCGGTCACTCAACTTGATGGTTCACTGCGTTTAAGTCCGCACAACGAGTGACACTGGTTTCATGATTCTAGGCCGGCCATAGAACAGTTGTGTCTTTTCTCTCACCCCCCCCCCCTCTTTCTCTTCCTGTTTGACTCAGAATGGCACAGAAATTATTGATAGCGTAGGACACGTCGAAAATCACATTTGGACATTGTTTTCCGTTTTGATTTGTCCATAGTGTTTCGTCTTTCTGGCGATTTTAGCGGTGCCGGATAATTCCGACTTCAATGGCATCACAAATGAAGCCAAAACTCTGGTATTTTATGCTTTTGCTCAGTCACGAATATATATATATATATATATATATATATATATATATATATATATATATATCACTGGATTGAGGTCAAGCTGCCTGTCAACGCAACAAACTGGACAGAAACGCATCGGTGAATAAATAGGACGAATTCGGTGGACTGACAACTCTGAATCCTGTAGCGTATTTTGAATGATAATTATGAATGAGTGATTAGGTCAGCTCACTTCGGCAACTTTCCGCAGCAATGCGTCGACGTGGAATATAATACTAATGACTGAAACATATTTTTAAGAAACTTGAAAGCATGTTTAAATTGCTGTTGTAGTCAATCTACCCATTATCCTGCCTGTTCGGTGAGGTGTTAGCAGACTGAGAACGGAATACGCGATGGATATCAGTCATAGGCTGCATTAGTTCTTCCCTTGCACCGTCCCAAAATAACACTGTACATTTGTGCACTCAGTTTGTCAGATACCCCAAAGAAAGACTAATTTTCATTGACTTCACACTCCATTTATATTTTCTCAAATAATCTTCAATGGGGAATCCACTTGCAGTTCGAACTGTGACGTTCTTGGATGTTTTGTCAAACACAGTGCATTACAAATCACAGACTTTCAGATTTTTGAGAAGCGACACGACTCAAAGAATCTCTTGATGAAATCACCAGTCGATTGCGTCGAGTTTCGGTGGCATGATTGTACGAATCATTGTTCGGTTTAGAGTCCGTCCAGTTTGTCTAAGACATTATACGAACTGTTTATATCCAACATAATTCTTGTGACGATCATGAGGTTGGATGTAAACTGTTTTGAAAACTGTCACGGTAGATAGTGACGCCGATCACGGTAATTAGTGGGTTGATTAGCGAGAAATTGCCTTGGGGCATTTCACAGCTGTTTGTCCTGTTCCACGTGACGGAAACCTCATAATGCGGGTTTACACCCTCATAGCTGATCGTAGCTGTACGAATGCCTTACTTCTTTTTGGCTTTCTCTTTCACGTGGAAACCTTAGATTCCCAGGTATCAAAATCAAGTTATCTTTGTACAGTTAGGGTAGTGTACTCTAATGCGCTTGGTGTTTTTCTTTGTGACTACACTCCTAGCCCTCGTGCGACTCTCAGGGTTGCGGTACATCGTATAATTTACTGAAGCATTAAGCCGTCGAAAAGTAATCTGTGTACTTTGAAATGCAGTGTTTACCTTGACACTAATCCAACAGACCTCACTCTCTCCCATCGTACTCACTGAAAAAGCCTTCAATCCAGCCTACTTTACTATATATATATATATATATATATATATATATATATATATATATATATATATATATATATATATATATATGTTACAGTAGGAATCCCGATTTCTGGTCATTTTATTGTGTACTTCCGAAATTTGACTGATACAGATACCAGTTGGGGCCGGTAAAATGTCTAATCAATTTATGGTACAATGTGTAACTAATCTTTTAGCGATGTTCAACTGCTGCTACTCAGAAGATGTGGTTCGTAGGATTTTATTAAGGTGACATTGGCAAGTTTACAGCGGGTGGATGCCTTGTCATATTGTTAAAATGAAACAGTCCATTGAGAATTTCTTCTGATGGTCTAATAACTAAGGCTTGGGAATGAGAATACCCCGCACCGGGTCATGGTCCCAGTTGGGATTCGATGTAACATGCAGTGCAGTGCATATAATCCCCAACAGGCCAGATGAAACAACTGATTGGTGCTTCAGTGCTTTGCAGTGGTGAGTTGAGCGTCAAGCAACGCATTAAACTTTATGGTTACATACACAAAGCTAAATGAAAATGTTTTTTTTTCTCGAAAGAAATGTTTCTCGTCTGTTTCAGTGATTTTTCCTTATTTTACTATACATTCTCTTACTATTATCTGTACTATCAGTTCTGGATCCAATCATTACGAAGTTTAACTCACAACACGAAGGCTGCCAACGTGTGCCCTATGACTCAGTTGAAAAAGCAGTAAGTTTTTGACCTCTTATAGAATGAAATTGTCGGTAATTTCGGTCGACCCAATGTTACATTTATCTGATTGATTCTTGATCCCGTCCAGTTCTACGTTCTTTTTTGCTATAATAAGAGAGGTCGAGGTTCATGGGTCAACAGAACTGTTATCTTAGCAGAACTAACAGCATAGTTGTTTAGCTACTATTACTTTGTGTATTTCTTTCGACAAAAGCAGGGATAATCACTTTATTTGCGGAAAGTCGTCTACCATAGCTTCGTTGAGTGCTGAGATTTTGATGATAATAAATGCAAATTCCTGTATTTTTAGTTTTATTCATGGCAATATCGGTTTTATTCTCAGTCTCCTCGAGGCTACGTGATCTATCGGGAGATGTACGAACCCAATATGTGATGCCACTAGAATATGCAAACTTTTTGTACAACTCGGTAGCTTATGTGGAGATTGTTTGGAAGCACTAATCCTTTGTCAGTTCACTACTAATTGCTGCCCCTGACCAAATAAAATCGGCACAAATCACTGCCCAGTATGGCACTTCCTCTTGTGGAAGTCCTTTTACACATCTCTACTGTGTTTGAATTACGCAGTCCGTAAAGTGTTCTCAGAGTTAAATCGTGAAATAGAGATCATTTGGCGTCCCATATATACCACGGTTGTGTGGTTTTACGCATCCCAGCTGTTTACTGTACATTGAAACTTGACGGATTTGGTTGTTATCAGCGAAACTCAATTGGGCAATTTGGAAATTGCAACACGCTAAAAGAATTCGGATACATGTTCGCTAATTACTGGGATATTTGACGGTAATTGTATGTCACACTAGCGGGCAATGCTGTAGCGACAGAACGAGGTGTGTCAAACCAATTGAGAGCCACAGCCCAAAGAACAGACACTGACTATGTCGGAAGCGTCCCACAACAGACAGAAAGAGATTTATGAACTTGTAGACGAAACTCAGCGAGATCTCAGGCAACCATCAAGATAGCCTATGTGAGGAGCTACCGATTAAGCCTACCTAATGCCCGAAATGAGTAAGAAAAAGGACCGACGGGTCGAACATTTCGATCAGTTGCTCAACCGGCCTACAAACGACCCGGTGGACCACACAACGTCAACTCCTCCAATGCAGTACGAAAATAATCGCGACCAACCCAAGACGCGGGACTTTTCGTTCTGCCTCTTCAATTTGTAATTGAATTGGTTCTTGAGATAGCCCTATCCTCGTGTGAGAATAGTGGCACTGATGTTTACTCGGGCAGTAAACTGTCTGACTTGGAATACACGGACGATGTTATTCTTCTGAGTGAAGATCCAGGTAAGTTGCAAGCTTTCTTGGATAGGCTAAAGGACAACGTAGCAATGTTTAGGATGAGTTTTGCACCTTCAAAGTGTAAAATGTTGTAGCAGGACTGGGTTGGCCCAACACCAAACCTCCAATTGGAAGGCGAAGCTCTAGCTGAAGTGAATAAGTTTTGTTACCTGGGTAGTTACATCTTACCAGGTGGACAGATATCGGATGAGGTGCCATCATGTATACAGAAGGCGCGCTTAGCTTTTGCCAACCTCAGTCATTTGTGGCGTTGGCGTGACATCCGATTGTCTGTCAAGGGTCGAGTGTACAATGCGGCCGTTAGGTCCGTTTTTCTATACGGCTCAGAAACATGGTCGTTGAGGGTAAAGGAAGGGCGAATACTGTCGGTGTTCAAGCAACGATGTCTCCGTAGCATTGTCCGAATATGATGGCAACGCCGTATCAGCAATGCTGAGGTTAGAAGTAAGGTCGTGGAAACCAGAGGTCTGTCTCTGGATCAAGTACTGAATCTAAACAGATTAGGTGGCTGGGACATGTGTTACACATGCCCACCGATAGACTACCTCTTCGTACGCTATTCTTTGAGGTAGGTAGTGATTGGAAGGTAAATCGAGGTGGTCAGTCCATGATATGGCAAGAAGGTATGAAAACCTTGACTAGTGGACTTGGTCAAGTAGGGCCTGTTGGACTTCCAGGTTGGGGTCAACGTGATCCGCCTACCAAATGGTTGCAAACACCAAGTGATATGACTAGGTGTCACGGCCAGTGGCGTAGTTGTATTCGAACTCTTTTCTTGTCTTTATGGTTTCCACTTATTACTTTGATTTTCGGATATTTTCTAGTTGATGCTCCTATGCTTTCTGCCATTTACTTGACGATGTTGGAAGGTAGTACTCGGAACCAAGGCACAGAAGTGCGAAGGTAATGGTGAAATAAACTGAAACTGTCCTCGTCGATCAGGGTCAAATATATTCATGTAAATCCGTTCGCTGAAGTGCTCAAAATCTTGTCAATTAATGACCAGTCGATTTTGCGCGGTCCATGTTGGAAAGTACCGGTTCACTCCTTTATGACCATGACTTACATAGTTTTGGCTGATGGAAAGTTAGAAAAACAATCTGACTGAAGTCATTCATGACAGTGGTGCCTCGCAACGTTTGATTATTGGAGTGGAAGTTCTTTTGCTGTTATAACCACCTAACTAGCCATCATTCTTCAGTCGTAATTTCTGCAAAATCAGATCTGTGAGTTTTGCACCTGTGTTGCAGGCACTCGTCCCAACCCGACATATCCCATTCATTCTCTTATTCCACATCTACCGATGCTCGTTGTTTGGCCCTTTGGCGTGTGGCAAGCGTGGTCTGTTGTCATGGCAATACGGAGTTCAGCGCACCTGTCCCGTTAGATGTGTATGCTTTGTGCACACAAACACACACACACACACACAGTGATATGCATCCTGGCCACATGGATCTTCAACTGAACGTGTTCGGTCTACATAGACTATTCATCTCAAACATCCTTGTGCGGCTGGCGTTATTCCACATTTGTTTTAGATGAACTACTTCTTTTATCCAACTGCTCACCGTGTTTTCAAAATACTAATTAACCGCTTATAGCTATGTCGTCTGTGAGGTGTCAGTCATTGGTATTATGGCTGATTGTTGATAGTTACCGCGTGTTTGTTCCATTGTGTCCGCTGGTTTCTACATCTATTTGTGTAAACGTCGCAGTGACTGCAAATTCTGTGCACTCACAGTTTGACGACCTACTTCCAAGCATGATAAAATGGATCGTAACCCGAACCCAATTATATTAAATTTATACATAAACTATTGACAGCTGCTTCGAATGAAGGTAGTGAATACATCGTGTCTTTTGTGTTGAATAAATTGAATATGCTATGTACGCATTGAATAGAATTTCGTGGTATGATGTATTCATTGTGACGATGTAAATAAGATTTGTTAAACATTAGACTTGGCGGGCAAATGTAGAGATACCGCTTCCTAAATAATGTTCCTTGGGGTGTTGTCTACAAGTCTCAGTAATTGTCGATGAAGTATTGGGCATTTCAAATCAATGTCATGAACTATAGTGACATTATTCAGGCGTATTTTGATCCGGGCAACATTTTTTGTCATGGTTGCAGCTTCTCTTGTGCCGTTTTTCTAGTAAGATGCTACCAGAAGCCGGAATCCGAAGTACTGTCCATAAGTTGAATCGACTTCTGCTTATCTCATTGCGTCTTCTGTTGTTTCAGCTGGATTCGTTTGTGTTTGACAGTGAATCCGAAAAACAAAATCCCCGTTCGTGTTATTATGAAGACGTTCGCGTCCGGCCGCAATGAACGTGTTGTGTTTCAAAGTCTGAAGGAACTAGGTTTACCACATGGAAAGGTATGTGATACCCGCACACTTACCTGTTTTTTTTCTCGTACGTGCACTTGGCTTTCTCGGATACCGTTAACTGATGTTGATTTTTTCTACTCGTTCACGACAGAATGATGATATTGACCCGGCCGACTTCCCTTTTGAGAAATTCTACGAACTCTATCACAAAATTTGTCCGAGAACGGATATCGAAGATTTATTCAAGTCGCTGTAAGTGGTTACATGATCTCTCAGCTCCGATGTGTCCTAATTTTTGAAGCTTATTCTCTCTGGTTTCTCATCGTTCAGTTCTGTGTGATCCACGAACACGGTTTCATCTGCGTGTGTTTACTCTTATCATTACTTCTATGTGGCATAACTGATGTTCTGATCCAGATGAGAGTTAAATTTGAATGTTCATATTACAACCAACAACTTCTGGAGAATGTTCTGTAAGTATCTGATCAATGATTGACGTACTGATATTGGAGGATTCAAAAGCAGCTACACCATCACTGGGCTCGTTACTACAGATAGCTTATTGGGGCCTTTTGTGGTTCTCCCCTTCAAGTATCGGGCCAAGATTTCCACTTCTCCTTGATGATGCAGTGAACCACTGTGGCTTTGAGGCACATGCACATAAGCATGGAACACAGGTATCCGCATTAAATCGGATGAGATCGGTCTGTATGTTCGGTTCGGTCCGTTCAACATCCAACCTGACACTTCAATGCCCTAGTTTTCGTTACGACCTCACTGGATCACCAATTCTTCGGTAAACAATTGAGTTTAAAAAAAACTAAATGCAAGTACACCAGTGATCGCGGCGGTTGACCAAGCCGTTTCAGTTTTGTCAATCATTTGTTAGGCGGGTATCGTGTACCCCAATCCGGAAGCCTCACCTATCCAGCGCGGCCAAGCCCGTAGGTGAGGATTTTCATATTCTTCAGCTATGTCGTATACTGACCGTCTTGACCTTGTCTCAAAATGTAGACTGCATCGGAGAGCAGCGAGTGCTGAGGGAAATTCTGTGGCCATGTGTCCCAATAACCAAAACCCGTTGGAACTAGGTGCTTGGTATGTATGTGTGCATATGCGTATATATATGCGGTCTCGTTGTTCGTTGGTTTAGCAGTGACCCAGACACGAACAGCTAACAGAAAGCACAGTTGTGATTCATTTATCGACCCTTCAATGAACAGTATCCATTCACACTCCAGATGATTCAAATAAGATCCTATATATATATATATATATATATATATATATATATATATATATATATATATATATATATATATATATATATATATACGAAGTTAGTTGATGGTGGTTGATGGATTATCAAGATTGCACGAGTTCAAACAGTCAATTTCCCCCATTTTTACGATTTTTGTGTAGTTCGGGAAATATCAACTTCCGATGCACTGCCTCAGTCATGTCGATATTTTGTCACGGCTTTTGAATTAAGTAAAGCCACAGCTTCGAACCTGTCCGCTTACTTTCCTGCGACTCGCATATATGGCTTGTCGGGAAACAGAAGAAGATAGTAATGATAGTCTCATCCTGCGTCAATCTGTTCCCGCGGTGGAACAGTTTCATGTTCCAGCTACAACACTTTTTAAATGTGATTCATTGTTTCAAGTGCAATAATCTACATAAGAAGTTCAAATACAGTTTTGGAGAGATTAACAGTGCTGTGCATGAATTGATTGTTTTAACGTATGAAGTTGTCATAAACGTTAATTTCTGAATCGTGCGTTCAACGAACGTGATGGTCATTACTGAGGATTTCAGTGCCCAAGCTTTTCTTTTGGGGGATTCCGAAAAGTACATAGGAGGCCCGTTTACTATCCCCACCGATCGTGTTGACAACGACGACCGTCTTATTGAGCCGTGCTCTGACCGCAGATTGTCACCTTCAAGTACGAACTGCAAAGACTCGCATGGCATCCTCCTACCTCTTCATAACGTTGAACTCAGGTCGACCATATTGTCATTGTTCATCGCTGGCGTAAATTAATCGAGGATTGTCGTCCATTTCGGTTTCCGCCTGCGGACTCAGATTACACTTTGTTACGTGTTTGTTCCTGATTTTCGCTTATTAATTTGTTTTCGGTTCCTCTCCACTTTATACTTCTATTCATTCCTCCATCAACTCGACGATGCTACTAGGTAGCAATAAAAATCAGAGCACAGAAACGGTAGATTTATAGTTGAATGGAATGAACTGCATGTTTGATGGTAGACAGTAATCCACTTCTTTCTGGCTCGTTACCACACGTGATCTATTAGGACCTTATGTGATTCTCCGATCTAGGTCCTGGTCTGGTTGCCAGTTATTCCTAATAGTGCAGTTGGCCTTTGTAGCCATGGATTATATCCCTTCCATTGCACTTATGCGGAAACATGTAGTAAGAAAATCCGTCAGCCTTTGTACCCTCTGACTTCTCATCAGATTGAATTGTACCTTAAGGGAGTGTCCAGTTCGATACAAACCAGTGGTGGCGATCGTCATTTTGTCTGTCTCACCTTTCCTCCTTAAATTCGTCATTCATGAAGTACTGAACAGTTCCATCGAAGGGTCCTAAAGTTTGTTTTTTATTGTATGCTCGTGCATGGGTGCAGTGGGAGGGTGGACCCCTTAGCCTCCATGGCCCAGTGCATTATCAAGGATAACTGGCTGCCAGACTCTGAGATCTAGAGTGAACAACCACATAAGGTCCCACTAGGTCAGGTGTGGCAACGAGCCGGAAGGCTGACAGCGGTTAACTGTCGATGAATGTGCAGGGTATGTACAACACCCATCATAAAGACCCAACAGCGTTTTGGACCCGCCTATTATGCGCTTCATACTTTCAAAGTTCCAAAGTTTACTTCAAAACTAGATGTCAAATGGCTTTTGCGGTTTAAAATACATCCTCTTTTCAGAATTTGGCTGAATCAGCTAGTCGATTACACCGATCAGTTATTTCTATTTGATAATACCTGCTCCTTACTGCTTCGTAAAGGATGACAATCACCAGATTAGTGTTTATACCGCCCAGCTACACGCAGTGAAACAAAGCATTATCCAGTCACTTACCTGAGAATGCTGACTGAACGGAGTAAAAAATCAAGATTGTTTGGGGCTTCTAATTTTCTGTTCGAGATCAAAGTGACTGAAAACAACTGGATTTTACGCGTTCATGCTTGTGATAAATATACCTTTGTTGTTGATCACTCGTTTATTTTATTATCGAGGTTTCACGCAGTCTTCTGTTTTTAGTCTATTTATGCTTGCCGTTTTCGATGTGACTAGTCGCCGTATCAGAAATCTCCGGTTTCCATTCAGAAACGAAAATATAAGTGACCCCTGACCACCAGTACTGTCCTAACCGTAAGGTTCCAGTTGAACTGAGTTTATCAAGTAACTGTACTTAAGTGGTAGAGTCGGGTTCTTTTCAGCTATCGAAAAGCCGTGCACATTGTTGTATTTCAAATGCATCCCACGGGTCTTTTTGTTATCGTTCAACTGCGTTATTATTCATCTCACCGGCTAAGCAGTGAACCATAATGAACATGCCGCGTTTCTAGCGGATATTGGCTTGTGTTTTCCATGTCCCCGCTTCGGTAACTCATCTGGGGATCCAGTGTATAGTAGACAGATTCTCAGGGGCTCGTCATATGTTTTGGGTTATTATTCCCAGACCCTAAAACTGATACAAATTTTAGATAACAATTACTGAACATCTTAACTCTTCGCCTACTTTGAAAGTAGAAATTGTAAGACCCATATCAGTTTATGTTAAAGAATTCTAAGTAAGTATTACTAATGCAACTGGATATTTTAACATTGTTACAACAAAATTAGATTATAGCACCAGCGCAAAGAATCTCATACCATTTCTATCAATAACAGTAAGTAGTATTAGTCTTAATGTGACGATCGAATAGTATAGACATTTAGCATCCCGGAGGCAAGAGGCCTAAATATTACCACTCTCGGTCATTTTGGAGGCAGACAGTCATCCGTTGTCGGCCGACTGATCTTTAATGGGACCTTCTGCAATCGTCCACTTCAACTGTCAGGGTACTGTTTACCGGTTATCTCTACCGGTGCAATGAGCCTTTTAGGCTATTGGTTATCTCATCCACTGCACCGATGTGCAAACGGTAATGAAAAAAGTAGTTGACATTTCCGAATGACGGCATGCTTTCCAGTTTGAGGAGTATACTATTCCACTTGCAATATAATTGATTCCACTTGATTGATTGATTCATTGAGCTCGCTGGTTTTTGTGGCTTGCATGGGCTCTTGTGGAATAATCCCAGAGACACTGAAATCCTAGTCAGATGAACAATACTGATGAAATTGAACTGTACTGGATGGTGTCACGAAAATAGAACTCTTCTCAACATTAGTTCTCATCTATCCGCGCATAATGCCTTTTTCCGTAACTTCTCAGCTTGATAGATAGTTGCACGAATGAATGAAGTTATTCCTTTTTGCCCAGAATTCCAAAAAATTTGCGTCCGTTTCTGGCAACAGCTTTGATCAACAGGGATCTTCATTCACCACTCTCCGAGCGAAAAGTTTGTTTTCTATTCACGTGATGTGGATATCCGATGGTATCGAAGTTCATTTTCCGATGGTGATTATTCACGAGCCTGGTGAATGATGAAAATTCGATCAACTCAATAAAACAACGCCTTTTCCATGTTGGTTATGAACAAAGAATTCCATATATGCCTTAAATTAGTTAGTTAAGTTTCATTACGATCATTTTGATTGTTTTTGGTCGAACTCACATTGTATTAAAGAGGTTATCGCTTGGAATGTGGTAAACACCGTTATTTCCGATAGTCACTTAGAGTTTCATTAATGCACTAAAGTGCTGTATTTCTAGTGCATCATATTTCGGAAAACATTGTGATATTCGATTTATGTTCGAATCAAAACCCAAACAGAATTGAGCAACTGAATAAGTCGAGACCTTTCACTTTCCTCCATAAAAATATTCCGCAGATTCATAAAAGGAGTGGTTCACCGTGCAACGTTATTCACTGAAGAAAAACGACTTAGATATGTCACATTTCTGCCTCATTCCCTTCCTAAACAATTTGCGCGAGCAGTTTGTCGCCACTAGGACCACTCTTTGACAACAGATACCTCCGAAAGGGTTTCAATTGTAACGTTTGATTGTTGTCTGTTACATTCAGTTATATCTCGACAGTGACGCGGTCGTCAGCTGATTCGTTTTATGGCTGACTGTATCGTCTTTTTCTAGTCGTAATAACTCTAGCAGCGCTTCTGTTACTCCCTTCCGTAACTGATCACATGATTTCAGTATTGTGCACGGCCAACGCGAACGTAAAACAGAGCAAAACAATCTTGTTCGTGCTACTCGTAAATTTACATCTCTGGGCGATATAGATTTACGGAATGCAGTGTTTTTAGATTGTATTCTTTTGGCACAGGTGATCACTTTTTTACTAATCGATGAGTCTCTATCACCTTGATGAAGATATTAACGTTACTGGTTCGGGCATTTCGTACCTACTCGTGAATTTCTTGCCTCCATACGATGTGTTCAGATGTCTAAACCCTAAATACTGGAGCTGTTTTTCGTGTTTGCCAGTTGATGACTTCATGCCTAAGTAGCAGATTTCGGTTCTGAAACAGTCATTTAGTCATACGCGACCAAGTTTGGTTCTTCTAACTTCGTCTCGATCGACGCTCCTTTCAGAACATGTACGATACATAAAATGCTTCAAATTCAACACAATCGATGACCGTACCGCGACAGATCGTTTGGTAGAGCAGCTATCTGGTGTGCGGAAGGTAACGGCGAAAAATTCAACTGAATTTTCCATTACCTACAACCGAATAACTCTGCCCACTATTTGCACATGTTTTATACTATGACTTCTGATCTTCATGTTGTTATTTTCTGTCATCAGGTCAAAAAACAAAGACGTCTTGCATGCGGAGAAAATGATAGAGTTTCTCAATGAGGTCAGTTTCCCAGGTGATTTGTCGTGAAATAGTTTTCCTCTCGCATTGTTGCATTGATTTGTTTTCATGGTCTCTTTTCTCCTGCTCATTTGAAGCTGCCCGGCATCTATTCGAGACATGCATGGTTATCATGGGTCGCCTAATAGTTTAGTTCAATAGTACTGTTCGAATTCTTTATGCCTGTTGAGACGCTTTATCTCTATGGTGGGTTCTGTTTTTACTCAGGGAAACTCAAAACAGGTACTCTAACCGATTATTATTTTACGTTTGCTCGAGGAGTTCATACCAAGTCCATTTTCGGCACATCGAGCTTATTGAACATTTCGTTATGCTACGAGTCGCGAAACCGCCCCCCCCCCGATGTCCAAAATCAGATAATCTGCCTAATGATTGATTCACCCCAGCGCGCTAACGTGCAAAGGTCTATCTTTGAGAAGCTAATATGACTTCTCTCCAACCGTTCTCCAGTTTGCCATTCACGTTTCTGAGGAAAATCACTGCAGCATTTCTGAATGAGCCGTTTTCGTCGATAATTGCATAACCATTTTGCAATTCACGTGAGCAGAAAGGAGACGTAAATTGCTAAATTGGAACATTTCGTTTATTATTTTCTGTCGCTGACGAGGAACATGCAAGTCTATATTACGGTACAATGCGTTCAATGAACTATGAAATTGGGTCTTCCTGAGGTTTACCATCATTTTATTTGTATTGATATTTCTTTGTCATTTGTCTATTACCGAAGAACTGTCATCAGTGTACAGTTAGGCCATGAAATCCCCGTGTTCGTTCCAAATCAATGTGTTTCTCTCTAGCATCTGATCATCTGACCTTCAAGCGTTTTACTGTCTATCGAAACCTAATAATTTGACAAGGCAAACAGAACACATTGGGTTACACTAGTGATAACACCCATCCCGATCACAGTAGATTCCACTGCATGAACACACCAGATTTGATCTTCCCCAAAATGTGTTCGACATGATCCCACGTTTACCAGTCGGATCCCCTAGATCGCTCCCCCTCCATTCGGAGTTTATGAGAGTCTGGATCATCAACTTGAGGGCGCATAAATTGGGCAAAGCGCGCGTGCCCCGTAGTATCACTTGTTCATCTCCTGTTCCACTAGCAATGAAACATCGTCGTTTCACGAACCAATACATACACACCCAGCTAGTAAACTATGGTCAGGAATCAATCTTTCCTGGGTCAGGTGACCTTGTCGAATTTTGTTCGCTTGGTCAGTGCGAGTCAGCGCATTATTCGGTTGCTGTCTTCGATAGAAAATGCCAACAGCCACAAATACTTACGGCATGCGTGATCACAATACCAAGCTGATATTGTGCGATAACGTTATACTGGTTCATGGAGTTCTCGCATGCTTCATTGATACCATGGATGTACCCTCTGAAACTGACCGTTATGAACTTTTGTATGATGATTTGGTCTCGTTAACCCGAATATGATTCGTAGTAGGTTGCCTTTGCTGTGGAGTTTTGTGTCTGATTTTACCCTAGCATCCAATTGTCGTATTGACTTGTTGCAAAGGAGAGTCCCAGTTCAACCGTGTGATAAGTGCTTCACTGGGATTCCTAAATAGCAAGGTACCTTATTGACAAAGCTGTTTTTCCGAATCTTCATGATTTCGTCTGTTCGATGCTCAATGAAAACGTTTCACCTTGGTGGTGATAAATTTTGATTGCAATAGTTTCTGTAACTTTTGAACTCTCGGCAAACTTTCGTATATCCGAAGAAATCTTGTTTGATTTCACACAGGATTCTTCTAGTGGTGTCTGAGGAATCACGAATTCGATGTCGTAAATTTGGCAGTTGGATCGTGTACCTTGACTATCGTCAAATCTTATCGGCTTCGACCCTCTGTGACTTCAGTGCATCCGAATAATTCAACCTTCTTAATGGAAGGTTTTTCTATGATGCTGTAATACTTCCTGATTGTACCGAGTTCGTCCATCGGTTCAGTTCTACTCACCTTCCTTTCAGATTAGTAGGATGCTACTTTGCTAGTCGAGGAGAGCAACCATTTGTTCTTAGTGCATTACTTGAAAAGCATTGTTTTCTGAGTGATTTCGATGATAACCGATTTATCAAAGACGCTCCACTCAGTACTGTCCAGTTCATCAGTCTCATCAAGCAGGTCAGTAGAACAGGTTTGTCTGTCTTTGTAGTCAAACATGATTGTTCCTCTGTGTGTCATACCGGGCGCAATATGCAAGGTAGGGATTAATTGATGCAATGGGTAAAAATACTGGCTCTACATTAAGGGAAAAAGAATCATAGTTCTTATATTCATATTAATGGATCACATGAAACCTCATTGTTTGGGGTATACTGCTTTACTCATCAAATGTGGTGTAACTGAAGTACATCTTGCTCTTGTCGCATTCAGTTCTTTTTCGAATTTATATTCAATGCTTTCTGCATATCAACAGACACAACGGGATCCACGATTGAATGAAATTTTGTACCCTTTTGCCAACAAACAAACCATCAAGTACATTCAAGAGAATTACGAGACACAAGATGAGTATAAAAACACCGGTACGTGTCACGGTGATTTGTTTTTGCAACTACACTTTTGATTATTCGCACATTTAGCTCGGACTAAATCGTTTCATCCTAGCAAACATTCTGCACTTCCCAACCGACAGGCATTATCCTTAATATCTGTCAATGGTCATATTATTCTTTTGAATCATGAACCTCACAATTGCGGGAATCTTTCACACATTGGTACCTCCGGTCCCGGGTTTTCGTATGCTTCTTGAAGCTACTTAGGATACAAATTTGAGAAAATGTCGCAAGCTTACGGGTAATAGAGATCTTCGGTATCAAAAAGGGGATTCGATTTTTGGCCCGTCAGAGAAAGCGATACTGTTGAGGTTTGAATTTAAATAAGCTCATTGAATTGCAATCGTGGTGTATGAAGGAAGAGCGGGAAGCGCGAGGCGGATATGAAATGGATGAGTAGAGGACTACGTCATCAACAAATGCATAATGAGATTTAGAGTACTGGATAGAACGTCATTTGATAAATCGAGACATAAGCTGGGAGAATTTCGGAACCTTGAAGAACGCCGGAGTTCATCGAATGCTCTGAAACGGCACGCATGAAACGCGCCAAATTTGCGCGGTCTGAGAGGAATTTCTGATCCGGGGGTTGTCCAACAGCCATCATGGTGGGCTTTCAACCCTTCTGTTCTGCATTCGAATCCTGCTTGCGCCTCCAGGCACATTCCACAATAGGCAGCCTCAAAGTGGCCGCGATCTCTTTCGGAAATTGTATACCATTATTATATAATGAAGGCAAGTAAATGAAAATTATAAAAAAAATATGATATAAAATCTATGTGTGAGTATGCTTTCTTTAGTCTCTAATGGGAGTCAATCTTCCCAAACCTGGTCAGAAGATACTAAATGTAATTCGTATAACATACGACAACGACAGTCAACCGTAAATCTGTTGCGACGGAGTCCATATTAATGATTGCTCGGGTGAGCATTCCGCTCCAGATGCATGCAAAGCACGTTCGTGAGGATAGACTTCATAAATTTCGAAACAATTGAATTGAAGACATTATACTAGTTACTATTTTTTAGTACGAAGCAGATATTAGAGAAAAAATAGCTGAAACTACTTATCAAGAGATCATAATTAACAAACTCCAAATTGTCAAGAGCGCAGCCTTTTGAATTCAAGTCGAACGGACTTATCCTTTAGCTTTTTGGATGATTTTTCACATCTGTTTCGTGCTTGTGCATTACTTATATGGACGGTGATCTTTCAATACCTTTACTTCGTACACCGTACGGTGTTATGCGTTTGTACGCCAGTTTGATGAGTGATGTATCTCAATCTTCGGACAGGGGGGTGGATCACAGACCTGTCTTGGAGGGCTAAAATAGCAAGATCGAATGAGAATCCACAGTTTTGCCAGGGGTACAGTGACATGAGCTTACAAAGCCACACCAATCAGCAGATTCACATCATCATAACCGGCAACAGGATGATGAGTTAGGGATTACGGAATAAACGCAGTGGACGAATTTCATGGTGTAGTGGTCCTATGTGGAAAGGGTAGAAGAGAGTGTGGGAAACGCGAAAGCATCAGAAGCAATTAGAACAATCTAAGACCCATCCAAGGAAGATGAACACTTCCGAAAAATTATCTAGTTGTGCAAAAGCTTCCGGTTCTCGACCTAGAGTAATTGTGCTTGCAGAACGCTTGAGCCAGCCGCTGTCGTGGAGGCTCTAACATCCTTAGTTAACGATTTAAACGAACGAATGGAGTTGAAGATGTTTGCTGCACTCAATCTGAGCAAATGCAGCTCTGGACTGAAAGAGGATGAACAGGTAGAGATTTAAAGATACCAGTGTTGTTCCTTTCTGAAAACTACTTTGGGAAGGCACATGCTACCGTAAACCGTTTGGTGCAGTTCAAAAGCTGTACTGTGGATGCATACCTTGTACTTCATACTTCAAATTGAGTAGAAGTTCATTGGCTTGGGATATTTGATGCTTTGTTATCTATGATAATTCCCCCCCCCCCCCCCAAGTTTGGAACAAATACGCGTTTTTTAGATTTCAAATGTGTTTTAATTGTGTAAGTTACTGTTCCTGTATCCATCCCTCGATTGGCCTGACTTTTACTTCTTACGCCGTCTTCGTTTCGAAATATTCAATGTTCATGTGTCACATGACCCATGGTGAATACACTAATCTGCTAGTCGGGCAGGGTGCGTATCAAAGCTGTTTGGATCAATATCATGAAAACGTTAATACAGACACTATTCGGGTCCTCTTGGGCTTATCTGGCGTCTCCTTTTCCCCATGCTTTGCTTGAATGATCTGCGCAGTAGCTTCCTCTTATGATTGTATGCTCCGACTCAATTTCGTGCTGTCTGTAACGCAATCATTTATCTTCTCTTTTCTCCCATTGAGCGGTTTTATCAGAAACGGTTTGTACTCATTTTTGTCTTCCTTATCTCTGGAAGATCTTATGCACCATTGTCGCCTCTCTGATTTCACCGACATTCCACCATCTGCAGATGCTGCACTGTGGATTCTGAACGGTCACCGTCTGCTAGCAACGAAGTACGGATCCTCCGGTCTAAAGCTTCTATACGAGACTGTATTCTGTTGCATTAGTTACGATATTCCCACTTTTCTAGCAGCATCAAATGACAGCCGTCGCTGATTTCCTTTGCTAAGGTCAAAATCTTCTTTGTGGCTTTAACTACTTATTTTGCCTTCCTGTTCAATTGACTACCGTACAGACCGTGGGGTCCATCGAACTTTCATCTCCCACATAATTGTTCATTCCAGATTGCGACACTTCCTAATTACTAAACCGCCTCCTTTAAACATTGTTGACACATGAATCATCATTTTTTGATGAAAGCCAACTGCATCGGGGAATTCTCATCTTTTACCATTTCGTAGGTATTGTAATACGGTTACGGATTGTTGCTTTTCCTAGTTCGATTAACTGCAGTCTGTCATGGCAACGTCCAGACTTCTGCGGCTAATCGGTGCCATTCTCTTAGCCGGCACCATAGAAAGTATATGTGTTAACCATCTGGTTTCCTGGGAAACGAATCAGTTCACAGTATTTTTCTCAGCTAGTAGTATCACTATTAACCTGTTGCTTACCCCGATATTTCTAGTCCTCCTCTCCGCACAATTTAGCTTCTTACAAAACTGCATACTGTGAAAGAGCAAAAAAAGCTTGTCCTTATTCATTTTTATCATCTCGTTACCCCTTCACGCTTGGCGTAAACTAAACAGCTTCTCATATTTTTAACAGCAAACAGTGAATGCTTCCGTATCCTCTTCACACTGCAAAACGCCTGGTATTCCATCACACTGTTAACCTTGAGTAATAGATCCTCGAATTGGAATAATAAGCTAGTTCGGATATCTAGTTTTTCTACCACGCCGCCTCACACCAAGCGTAATATGAGCGTCCTTTGCGTTTGTTATTCAAATGGAAATAGCATGCATTACTTCTCCTACAGGAAAGTAACTCATTGAATTGACCGTATTTTCCTTATTCCGCGGTCTGTTGCTTGTGCTCGCCTTTCCGAATTTGTTCAGCACTGTCTCTCTCGGTATCCCGTCAGTTTGTTGATACGGTTACTTGGAACGATTTGTCCCGTGGCACGTTTTCGTTTTGCCTCTCAATCCGTTGATGTGAACACCGCTATGATTTACTAAACTACCCACCATAGTATCGGTCTTTGATTCAGCCATGCGTATAAGTCACATTTTATCAAAGTATTTCTGGTTTCGCACGGCCTACTCAGTGTGTTTCTTCTCTGACATCCGGATTACAATAAATATGTTTCAGATACCTTGCAATAGGATTTGATAATGGAGGAGCCCGTGGTTTTATTCTTCTCAAGTTGCCACTTTTGTGAAGATGCTTCTGACTTTCTCTACTGCTTAGCTTCTGTGCGTGCATGAAAAACGCGCTTTTCGGTTCTAAATTCGGTTTGTTCACAAACATGCAAATAAGCAGTACCAGACAGCCGAGTTTCCCTCGTTACACTCGTCTCAAGCTGATATATCTCATCCGATATATTGTCCGGGAGACTTAGGATGATGAGAATAACCATCTCCGGTGATATATATATATATATATATATATATATATATATATATATATATATATATATATATATATATATATATATATATATATATATATATATATATATATATAAGCATTCACTTAGTTGTGGTTCTCAAGGTCATCGCACGATGTATTTATCCTTAATACAAACGAGAAAACCCATGTGTTCACATCCGAATGTTTGCAGTGAACCTTTCAATTAACTGGAGTTACGTTTTTTTGTCATCTTTGCAGAACTCAAAATACTTCTGCAGCTGACTTTTCACTTCCCAGTCTTTTTTCTTTGCAAACCATTTTCATTTGTGCATTCATCAGATAGCAACCCATTTATTTAAAATCTCAGTTGATAATCTATTTCTTGTTTTTTCACGAAGCAGTTCACGTGTTTCAATGCCTTGTCGGATTTGAGCTTTCACAAGCCTATAATTCGATAGTTATTTCGCATCGATTTGCGTGGAACCCTCCACTTCTGCTTTTTTTACGGGTAAATTCCTCATCATAACATCCACATTTTTGAAGTTACACTGCATTCGGTTTGCCAAGAGTCAAATATGTATACTTGCATTGCTCGTTGCGTCTCGAGTCTGTTTACCATCATCACTACACATCGCCACCAATGGCGTTCCCATGATCAGGTGTACTTTCGTAATGCCTTGCTCCTACCGTTTTGTCAATGTTCCCAGAAAACTTGTCCATTGAGTGCTTTTATCGTTATCTGATGTCGGACAACAACGCTTGTGTGTTCCTCGATCGGTTGGACGTGTATCAGGAAATGGATCAACCCCTCAGCCATTACTACATCAATTCATCTCATAACACATACCTTATCGGGCGACAATTTGGTGGTAAATCATCTGTGGAGATCTATCGGCAAGTACTGCTAGCCGGATGCCGGTAAGTCTCTCTTTTCCCCGTTTTCGTCTATGCGTTGTGTTCCAGCGTTTACCGCTTACGTTGACCCAAAACGGGTAAGAAGACTATTTCCCTTTCGTCAGCTTCTGCCCACCCCGGTTCATCGAAACTCGTTCGCATTCCTCCCTCTAACTCCTTACCTCAATCATTATTTTCCTAATTTGACGTGGTCCTATTATGACAGCATTAAGGGTTATGACACCAATGGTTGCAAACCAAACAGCTATTTATGGTTTGATATGATGCGGTTTTGTTGTCCCGCAGTTATATGTGGCAACTGTTATTCATTCGAACACCCTGATGTTCTGTCCGGAATAGACTGAAAACTAGATTATGCTTTATTTTTCGACTGAATCGACGTCTCTGTTGAGTGAGTGAAATGTGAACGAGATTTTCGCTGTGCACTTTCAACTATTTCTACCTAAGATAAATGGTGATTTTCAATGACAAACCTCCACTGTGTTGCACGTTGTTATGCACGTACAGTTATGGTTTGGCATTTGTATTTTTCGGCACCACAGAATACTTTTTATTGACCTCGAATTAAATCATGGCGTTTTTCGTGAAACAGCACGTTCGAATAAACGGTCTATTCCAAAACTACAATGACACGTGAGATGCTACGATTAAAAAAAAAAAACTATTTCACCGTGAAGAATCTATCCACTCACTCACTGTTGATCTGTCTCCTACGTTTGGTTATCGTCGTTTGGTATGAACTTAGCAACGCTTACTGAATTGTTTCCAGCGCGTTGAGTAGTGAAGTTTCTGGCCATCGCTAACAGCCTGTGTTGTAACAAATGTCAGATGCGGATCTAACATAGTTGTCTACTCTCTGTATATATATATATATATATATATATATATATATATATATATATATATATATGCAGTTGAGTAGTAGAAGATTAGATTTGTATAATATGATTCATCATACAGCTTCAACACTCAACTCACCATTGAAAACCTTGGGGGCACTGTACAGCTGTTTCATCCTTGTTGGGAATCATCAGCAGCGCACATCCAGCGAGCCCTACGGGGACTCCAACCCACCGTGAACGATTGTCAATCGAACACCTTAACCACGAGGTTGTCCGGGCTGGCTCTCAACGGTTTGCTGAACATCTATACTACATGATATAGCACCCTTCCGTTACTGGCTTTGAACGGTAACAACCCGCTTCCCGCATGGCGATCGACTCTGATGGATGACTTCTGTGTAGGAGCCTAAGTACAACGAAGGAATCAGAGTCAGCTCGGATAGCCTTGTGGTTAAGGTGTTCGATTGACAATCGTTCACGGTGGGTTGGAATCCCCGTGGGACTCGGTGGATGTGCACTGCTGATGATTCCCAACAAGGATGAAACAGCTGTACAGTGCTTCCATGGTTTTCAATGGTGAGTTGAGCGTTGAAGCTGCAGAATGAATCATATATATATATATATATATATATATATATATATATATATATATATATATATATATATATATATGTATTACATCGACTTGAGGCCAAAAATCACGCTAACGCAACAAAAACAACAGAGAAAAATTACGAGGTCTGGGATGGGGGGTTAAGAGTCGATATACAGGATACAAGTAAAAGCATTTTTTTCATATTTTCACCGCACACGTTTTGTGAAATTTTTAGTCTTTTTTCAATTGTTTATGGGGAATGGGAAGTCAACAGACAGGTCATACAGCATTTACGCTGGATTCGGTTCTGAGCCATATCTCTCAGCTTCCCTAATCTACGGCAATCCTCATCTTATGGGCCCCAACCAGGAAGGCGGGAAGTACCAACCGAAGCCAAAGCCAAAGCTAACTCCTTCATGCTCCTGAGTCAAGTCATAGCCTGACCGCCGCATCGTCTCTTCCAACCTTGCTCATCATGTGCAAAAAGAGCATGAGAGTGTAAACGATGGGAGGCATACCTAAAACATGCCCGAGCTGTCGGAGGCGGTATAGAGCGACTATCTCGGTCAGAAGACGATTATTAGCATCAAACAAACGACGACGAACCTCATCACTGTCTACCCGATGTTCCCGTCAGACACAAGCAATGCTTCAGAGACACTGGTGGTCGAATACAGAAAGTCACCTAGCACTAGCAAAAATGGGCAATCGGATTTTCGGAAGACTAGCTTTCATATATATATATATATATATATATATATATATATATATATATATATATATATATATATATATATATATGTATGTCCTCACCATAATGACTATTTAGTCTTCTTGTTGCACTCGGTTGAACTCTGACATTCATAAGCGCCGTCTACACTGAAATATTTTGTGAAGTGTTTTTACATTCTTATGCGTTTTCGTTAATAATACTACCTATTGGGACCTTTGTGGATCTCCGTCACTCCAAGTCTCAGGGTCAGGTTGACGGTTGTCGCTAGTAGTACACCGAGCCTTCAACCTTTAAGGGGCTTATACACACCCCTTCCACGAAAGTCATGCCCATGCACGCCATAGAAATATAATGTAGCTTTGCACTGATCCACTGTGTTGACTTCTACCACTAGCTCCAGATTGAACAATGTCTCTCTTTGCAATTGTCCTATTCTCCCGCGTGACATATTACAACCCCCTGTTTTCCCCCAGCTGCATTGAACTGGATTGTTGGGATGGCCGGGGCGAGGATCAAGAACCGATCATCACACATGGAAAGGCGATGTGTACCGATATATTGTTCAAAGTGAGTGGCTTTTTCAATGACCCTCCTGTCTCGTTCACGTAACACTATTGTGGTAATGATTATTGTTGCCGTCATCATTCCATCATCATCGTGCAGTTCAATACGGTAAAACAGCCCCGCAGTCCCGGTGAAAACTTACTTTTTCTAGCCGACATGTACGTCAAACCTGTCTCCCTTCGATACGACTACTTTCGGCGGATCGTCTCTGTCACGGAAATCAAAATTCCAATGATGTCTCGTCATTCGGCCTACATTGCACGTTCACTTTGAATAATGCTCATTCTTTATCTCCACATCGGATCCCATTGAGACCATCTACCGCATAGTACTTGTTACGCATCCCATAATCAAAACTGTTGCAAACATGCATTTCTTGTTATTTTATCGCGTTCATTATCACAGAATTTTTATTCAACCTCATCCACGTGTACTATGATATAGCTTATTTAAATTTTCATTTTCTAACAATGTAGGTATGTCCACAAACGTATAGGAGTAAAGTTTTTTTCGTGATTTCCATCTGTGTTTGCCACTAGTGTACTGATCTGCACTGTGATCGTAAGAAAGAACAATTTCAGTGATCGGCCCATGAATTCTCGCTCACATCAGTTGATTGCGTAGCCTGGAATCATCAGCTGGCAAATTGGACTGGTCTCCTCAGTGTTTGTCGCCGCATACCTCTTTTCATCCCATTCCCTTTTCGACTACCTTCATCTTCACTTGATACTCATTTATTCTCAACGGTATCTTCAGTACTACTGCTACTTCTTTATAATAAAGTGCTTGCACATCGGGGCAGTGGAGGAGGTCTAACCCATAGCCTCAAAGGCGCTCTGCTCTACCATGGATGACCGACAACCGTAGCCATGAAACTTAAAGTGAACAATCGCATTAAGTCCCAATAGATCAGATATGGTAACGAACCAGGTGACAGTAAATTGCTATCTACCATCCATGTGGTCTGCGGTGGCGTGGTTCGAACCTCATCCCTCAGAGATGTTAAACGCTCGACTGCCACCACCACTAGTACTATCCGTCGGTGCCGTGGCTACTGGGCCGACCAGGTTTAATCTAAGTCCGAGACAAGTGGTTTGTACTGTTCATTTTACCGTTCACCTTCTGGAGATTTCTAGGTTGGTGTGGATCAGTGATTTTACTCACTGAATAGAAACGCTACGAGCCCCGAGAGGAATTTGCGGATAGGGAAGGGGTGTCACACTCGTGCGTGAATCAAGTGAAATGTAGACGTGGTCGAGGTTCTTTCCAGTACATCATCATGATCTTCTGACCGACTTTCGAATTCCGCAAGAAGTCTTGTAGATCTATTATTATTAAGATTCTTCCTGAGTTTTAAGTGCCTTTCATCCAACCGTACACTTTATCAACAAAGGCTGCACGAAAAAAGTGCATTTGTCTTACTCAGTCTCCGTAAATAAGTAAACAAAGCTGAGTTGATACTAATGATGATCGTTTGCATGATTTGACCACGAAAAATAATATTTCTGAGTTTCTGCTTATCACGTCCCTTCTATTTTTTAATAAAAATAATCCGATTATGTGCTCCTACACCTTCATAAAAATGGTTCTATCCAGTTTTGTTTAGACGGGACACTGTCTAACTTAACGTATAAGATGTACGTTGAGCTGATAGGTGAAGATAATGTTTGGTAGCTTGCTTTTCTCATATAGGCTGGATAGAAGTGTGGCAGTGTTCAGTCTGCAATTGGTTTTATACGATCGACTATTACTTCTTCGGTCTTCACTTTAGCCTATTCCGATCGCGCGGATGATTATTTCACCCTTATGTGCTTGTAGCGACATGTAACTTGACCATCATGTCGTCACTACCAACATAGTTATAATATTGTAGTTGAGTGTGAAATACTAGTACACTTCCGGTCTATTGTTCGGTTGCCTCTGTTTTGTCCAATAAAACATTTTAGCGCGGCTGAATTGCCTTCTTCAGAAGATAATCTAATAGTAATTCAATTAAAAATCTTATTTCTGGATCGTCTTCTCTAGCCAGTTCATTATTCTATCGGTTCATCGTACCAATCACGAAAGACTTCATTCGATTTATTCTGTTGGAAAAATAGTGTCCCTTTCAAAGACTTTTCTTTTGTTTATTGGATCTGTTCAACTCGCACGACGATTACCATTCACCTGTCTTCTGCGTTCATATTACCAATATGTATGCGTCGAATATCTTTGATAATATAATCATTTCTCTTCTCTTCTGCCTTATTGTCAGTAATATCTCATAGAACAAAAAGTTAAATAATTCATCTAGTGATCAGGTGTTTCTTTTCATGTAATTACGCAGCCAAGATTCGGGAATGACAAAACCTGGTCAATTTTTTTCCCGTCTTTCATCATCTCGTTTCCCCCAAGGCAGCTTATGTCGGCTTCGTGGTCAGTGTGCATGTGGCTTTGTGCGTCGATCATAGTTTGCTGTTCTCCTTGATGTTTGTTTGGATTGGAGAGGAAGAATGTGTGTGTACGTGTGCGTGCGTGCGTGCGTTTGCCACGGACCTTGGCAGTGGAGGTCACTGGTTCGCTCTGAGGTCATCGCTATCATCACGACCATTAAGCTGGGCTAGTCTAATTGTGTTTGACCGTAACTTTGCCGGTTACGGTAAAAGAAGTTCGCTTGATCTTGAACCATTTTGTCGTGAAAAATTCACTTACATTTTTCGCATCCAAAAGTCCAACGTCATTTATTGATAAAGTGAAAATTGATTTTTGCCTCTGTCAACCAAGACTAAAATCGCGAACATGCATTCTTCGCTTTTTCAGGCAACGTGGATTAGTGAATTAAGACAGTCTACTAACGATCAAGTTATTTCCAAGGCAGTTTGAAGCGCTTATTTGCGCCAACTGCTTGGGCAGTCAACTTTCGCTTTTCCTATTCGTCTGTATCACTTCGTGGTTTAAAACTAGAACGACGTGTCCGTACGAACATGTCTCAAAGCTCCGGGAAGAAACGTCCCAAATAAACCAATCTGACCGCATTCGAGTGCTTATCATGATATGTTTACAAAGATACCAAAGTAATTAGAGGAAATGGGATGCAACTGTGAAACGCCACTTTGAATCCGTCGCGTGATTACTCAAAACAAAATAACTTAGCACTTTTCGCAAATGTTTATTATCCACCAACAACCTGGCAAAAAAACAACTGAAAAATAATATTTTCCACAACTCAGAATAATGGATTAGCTCCGCAAAATATCAAAACACCTTGCGCATATGGTTGAACTTACCCTTAGTCCATCCATAGAGCAGATGAGTAGTGAATTAATTGTCCGTTGTGAGAATATGGTCTCCGTCCCACAAACTTTCTGTCAACTTCAGAACAACGTCTTCAGTCAGAGGTCGGCCCCATCTCAACTGCTGTTCAAATGCTCTCAAGTCTTTCTGCATAGTGTAAACATACCTGGATTCTGTGTCCACAAACATCCATAATTTGATACCAGATTTATCTGGCTTGTATGGCATGTATGTAGTTAGCTTTCTCCTGTTTTTTGGAGAATATGGCGCTTCGATGGATAAAAAAACTGGGATGGATCATTATTCTCGGAAACAGCTGCGATCATTCAGAAAGAAACTGAATAGTGTCCCCCCATGACGACCACGCTCGTACTTCAGTGCAATGAAAGCCTTCAGTCCGTTCGACGATAATGAAAGTCCTGAACTTTTCGTGTATTTCTGCGCAGGGTTTGGCGCTAAGTTTTCAACAAGAACTAAAGGCGTTGAGTGCAGTGTGTAGGTTTTTGGCGTACGCCTCCCGGAGTCTTCGGAGAACTCCAAGGGCATTGCCCACGGAGTTTCTGCATCTAGTTTTGGCGAATACAACCTGTTACATTCGTTTATTCGTAGAATAGAATAACTCAGTGATCGCAGTTCATATTCTCCGTTTTCCGTCCTCGGAAGCCGCATAGGTTCCGGTCGAGTCACAATCCAAGTCGACATCGTGAGCGGAATGAATGCAGCTGAATACACTCTCGAATGGGCTATCAGCTAAAAACAACCCATTGGCGTGACCTGAATAGTATGTACCTTCCGCATTCAGAATGATTGATTATCAGTACGTTGCCACGAGGAGCAAAAACGTCCAACAGTGTACCGTTGGTAAGCTCAGTTGCGGTGCCACATATGTGTTTGGGTCGCAGTTTGAATCGGAACATTCGGGTGACCTGAAAAGGCTTGAGATTCAGTTGCCAGTCTGTGTGAGTACGGATCAGATAGCAAGAGCAGCCATCGGTGTCCGGGTTGAAACCTCGTCTTTCTACTCTTGAAAGCAATTTGAGGGTGCATCGTTCCGTTATTATCTTTTTTCCTTAATCTTGGGTTTAAGTATCACACCAACCCGGCGGTTGCACATTCTTTCAAAACTTCCTCTACACTTCCATTCGTTCAGGATGTGATCTACGCGATACGAGATACAGCGTTCGTTACCAGCGAATATCCCGTCATCATGTCATTTGAAAATCACTGCAGGTGAGCATTTCGCTTACGATCTCTGAGATCTGAATCCCGAAAAGGCCCATTATTTTCATTCTCCTAGTTCTAGATTGCCGAGTTTTCTTGTTCGCAGTGGTAGACTACTAAATATGGCTTTTCCCATCAAAACCCAACGGGCTGTTCATTTCCCCAATCCAATGTAGTTGTTTTAATGACTTTTTTCATATCTTAATGTCCAGTTTCTGTTTTATATCTTGATTGGTGATGAGAGATTTGACTACATGCAAAAGTGGGGACTTTTTCCTGTTTCTTGTTTCAAGTCCAGCCGTCCTGATTTTGTACTTCCTATTTGTTCGCTCATATCGAATATTGCTAACACTTACTTTACATGGCTAACCTTTCTGTTACTACTGATCCGATTTGCCTAATTTACCACAAAGCGAGAATTTCTATGCTACCTGGTGCTTTTGTCTCACACCTCTAACGTGAGTTATATAGGCCCTCCGCCGTGAGAGCCGATCCTGGTAGTCTGATGGTTTATATGGAACTCACAATCTTAGATGAGACTGATAAGAATGTTCACAACTTTCCGTCATTTCTCAAACGGATGATCTTCTTTCTTTTGTCGTTACTCGTTAAACACCCTATCTTATTTAGGTCTGTCAGGTGATTTGCGTGATTTCTGACCTAATCAACATGATACGTTGAAATTTAAGACATTGAAGGGGCAACTTTACCTACCCCATGTGAGCATCGTTTTTATGGTTGTTTCGCCCAGAATTAACCAACTCAGTGGAGACATCAATGGTCGACCTGAGTGTGTGTACATTCCTTTAATTATCCTTCGTCAGGAATTCTCTTATACTGCCAAAGTAGTAATGGTTGAGGCGGAGACGATGTTTTTGAATGCTCTTCATACCGCTGAAGAGTCTTGTAGGCGCCGACAGTTACTTTATCTCTGTTCGTTTAAAGGTGATCATCCTCAGCTGGTTTTCGCTATGTAAGGGAAACAGGACGTTTTTCGCCGATTCACTTTCATCATTAATTTCGAAGCTTCGGTTTGGTTGCCGAATCTGTGCAGTTAATGCTTCGCGATGAAGCCTTCGTAAATGTATCACTATATTTTTAAAAGCAAACTTTCCAGTATTCTGGCCTAACCCTTCGTTCTTGCACCGTGCTTTTCTAATGTTCATCTTGTTCCCATTTGTGACAGTTTCCGAAATTTTCGATCTCTTAAAGTCTCGAATCTAGGCGAGCTAACTTCTGCCACCGAAATTAGGTATCATTCTCCATCACACATCAGTATAAGTGTCTTTATTAAGAATACAAATTCACACTCCCGTTATTTCATGCGTTTTCATTTCACATACCCTATTCAGCCAATGATTTCACCTTTTTGATTTCAGTAAACACCAACAATACAAACTGGCTAAGTACTGCGAAGAAATCCTGGGTGATATGCTTCTGACAAAGCCTATTGATGGTTACTCCGTAAGTGAAATCTGCAGCAACGTACACAACAGAAAACTAGCTAATATTCTGCCTGGATGCATTTTCTTTGTCCCAACGATCTTGCGCCTACCGATCTCATTTATTTTTATGTCAGGAGGAAGAAACGAGTTTGCTTCCGTCCCTGTCGTTTACATACATTGTTTTGCAGTTACCTTGACAGCCATCTCAGTTCAACATCTTCCCTACCATAAATTGTCTCTTGTGTTGTAGCTTGAGTCAGGAGTTCCGCTGCCCCCGCCTGAAAAACTCAAACGAAAAATACTGATAAAAAACAAACGCCTAAAACCGGAAGTGGAAAAACGTGAGTGTTTTGGAAGATATAACTCCGATTTTATCTGCATTGGTATATATAATCTCTCGGATTGTTTAATTTAAACACAGCGGTAGTACCCATAATCTTGAAAAACCTGTTTAATTTCTGTCCTCCAAGGGTTGCTATTTTTTTCACGAACTACGTGAATTAACCGAAAAACTAAACTCAATAAACTAACAATTCGTCATTTTCATCTTTCATTAGGTCACTAATTGGCACCTCGGCCTCAAGAGATTATCTCGTCAGTACCGACGAATGAATTTTGCGAGAGCGAACAATCGAAGCTGTTTTCTGAACTAGATATAACAATGGATTTTACCGTAGTTTTTGGTCACTTGGATTCTGATAAATATTTTCTTCCTGCTCGTGTGTGGCGCTTTGGTGATCAGTAAAAAGCTGTTCAGATGGCACTCAGTGTCAAACATGCGAAGCCTGGCTACCTAAGGGTGATAAATTCTCGATAAAGTGCACTACACGATAAACATTGTTGCACTGATAATGATTTAACACTATTTATCTTCCAGCATGTCTGCTTTTTGATAGGGCGTATATTATCAATTCTTGAATACACCGTGTAGCTACCTTATGACAATCAAGAGCTATGCCAGTCGTATTTCTTGTGCTTTGTGTTATCAGCTGTTGGTTTCTGTCTTCCGTATTCAGAACAACTGGATATGTTTTTCAAAGGCCAAACAGACGCACTACAAGAAGAGAACGAGGTAGCCGAGGATCCGGACTTGGCGGTTGATGGTGAAGGTGAGATCATTTTCCTGACTGTGCTGGTCTTCATGCATGTTGTGGTTAACTGCTATTGATCTTGACTGCGAAACATGGTTATTGAGCTTTGTGTGAGTTTGCTAATTTGCGTTCCAAGATCCGATCAGTATGTGGCAACCAGAGGCATCGAATCATCCAGTCGAGTATTGTAACCAACCATACACTGGTAATTATGGTCATTCTACGTCCCCTGGGTTTTACTCCCTGCCCTTCTTGCTTTCTTGCCACTCACATTTTCCTGAGGGATCGCATGGGAAATCATAATATACAGACCGGAGGCTGATAACTGTTCTGTCAGAGCAATACCTACTTACTTTCACTTTTACGCGATTATCTCCTGCGAGAGGATAAGTCGGCTCCATGGATATCACGGACCATTGCTGACCACGCGCGGCAGTCGGAGTCGAGCTCCGTACAGATCCTGGTCCAGTCCTTTTTCCATCTCCGGGCTCCATAGACCGACCGAATGCCTAGAAGCTCTACATCTTTCTCTGTTGTGCTGGTCCACATTTTGAGCTGCCCACGAAAGCGACAACACCAACCAGGGCGGGGAGTAGGGCAGAGTGTTTGTCTGGTTATCTCTGATTCAGGTCGCTGAAGGGTATGGCCGAACCACTGAAGTCGTCGACGTTGGAGGGGGCAGTGAGCGCATCGATATCAGAGCATCGTCTCCTTACTTTTTCGTTAGACACCGTGTCGTGCCACTTGACTTTGAGGATTTGCCGAGTGCACCAGTGGCCGAAACGCTCCAGCCTTCTGGTATCCTCAGCTCGTATTGGCCAGGTTTCGCAACCATAGATGAGTACGGGGTGGATGGCGGCACGGTAAACGTGAACTTCGATCCTTGAGCTGATTTCGGTGCGAATCCACAGCGCCGGTCTCAACTGAAGAAAGGCTCTCCTGGCGCTCTCGATCCGTTAAAGCACTTCATCTTTAGCCTGGCCATTCGGGAGCAGAATTGAGCCTAGGAATTTGAATGAAGGGACATATTCGATTGGTCGGTCATTGTTGGACAGTTGTTGAACTATCGGGCCTAGATGAGTTGTGAAAGCTCTTGTTTTGGTCGAATTTAATTCAAGTCCGATGGTCCTCGCGAAGGAATTGATTCGGTCGAGGATTGGCTGTAGCGTATTGGGTGTGTCTCGTAGCACGACAATATTATCCGCGAAATTCAGGTCTGAGATGTATATTTCCTGGTTAAACTGAACCCCAGGATAGTCATGTAATGCCTGTCGCATTGTCCAACTAGTGGCGTAGTTGAACAGCGCCAGTGAGAGGGGAAAGCCCTGTCTACCTCCGGTAGTAAATGCGAACTCGCAGGACTCCTCACCGTACATACGAACCCTAACACCAGTTGTCGGGTAGTGCCTCCTCAACAACCTTAAAAGCTTATCGGGCATCCCATTGGATAGGATTATGGTCCAAAGAGACTCGCGATTAACCGAATTGAAGGCGGCCCGGAAGTCGATAAAGCAATCTTCCGTTGGCTGCTGGAACTTATAGTGGTGCTCCAGTATTCTGCGCAGTATGAAGATTTGATCCGCATAGCCTCTGCCACGGCGGAAGCCCCCTTGGTTCGGGCGAGTGCGTCCGTCTCTTGCCTCGAAGAAACGGCTTAGCAACAACACACCAAAGGTCTTTGCGACCACATCACTCACATGCCGATTTATCACCTTTCTTGGGAATGGGCAGCAGAATGGACATGCCCCAGTCGGTTGGAAATGCTTCGTCTCGCCAAATGGAGCCAATAAGTGTACACAGCTTGTCAATCAATGACGATGAACATCCTTCACGCACTTCTAGAGGAATGCTATCTTTCCCGGCAGCCTTTGTCTTTCAGTTTGTTTATCATTTCCGTGATTTCCGCAGTATTGGGCGGGTCACAGTTGCTTTCGTACTGGACTGGAGGGGTTGATATTGGTTGGTCTGTAAGCCGTTGATGAATACTTGCTTGTGTTGTTATGCCACTGAATTGTGGATTAACTATTCAACCTGAATAAATTAGACCCAAAAGCCATTGAGCATGAATAACTCACGAGTTTGCCAACTTCCTCTGTCGGTGGTGGTCGAATGGTTTAGCGTGCTTGCTTTCGACCTCGGAGGTTCGAGTCCCCGCCAACACCGGTTACTTTGTTGGTGGACAGTGACTCATTGTCATCCGGCTCGTTACCACACCTGACCTATTGGGACCTTATGTGGTCCCCATCACCCCAGGTCACAAGGCCTGGTTGCCGGTTATCCCCAGTAATGCAGTGGACCCTCATGTCTATATGTGTATATATCCCTTCAACTGCACTCATGCGCCAGCATGCTTGTGCATTTCTGCATAGTGCGTATATATATATATATATATATATATATATATATATATATATATATATATATATATATATATATATATATGTAAATATTTACTGATTCCTTCCTATTGAAACTTGCACCCTCTCTGTACCCCTCCGTATCTTTGGATAACTTTTTCTGATTTGCTCCCACTGTTTTTGTCCACAGGAAAACTTGCCGTAGTATCTCCCCGTGTGTTTACCCGTTCTATCGAATAAGCGTCATAGTGACACTGGTATACATTATCAGACCGATTATTTCTTTACGTTTTCACCATACATTGCACCACATTTTCCCCACTTTCAGATACTGAGAGTTGTTCGAAATCGGGTAATTGCACAGCAGCTTCTGGAGACATCGCAAACTCAGTTATCCCAACTTCCATAAATCCATCCGTGGCTGGATCGAATGCCGATTTGAAACGCTTGCAAATGAAAAAGGTTCGGTGACACGTCGTATCGTTTTATATTATCTGGGCTTCCACTCTGCATCGCTATCGTCATTTTATTTCCTCGCTTTTTCCGATCGGCCTTTCGCATTTATCTCATTTCAACTTTGGATCGCTATGTATACTCATTGCTGTGTTTCACCACAAATTTTTTTAGCCTACAGCTCATTACTTAGTCTTCCGTTTTCCGTATCACGATCTTTTCGTTCGTTTTTCCTGGTACATTTAAACTCACTCATTGTCTTTATTATCCATTTTTCATCTCCTAATGCTTTCAATCCATTTATAACGATCATTGTGCCTGTCGGACATCCGCGACGGCGGTAAATAAAAGATTGCGGCGCACTTGGCCGCGCAGATTGAATGGTCAGTGTGTTGTGGTATTTTGGAATTTAGCTTTTTTCTACATTCTACTAAAAAACTTTCATGGATATTGTGAATTTGCTCTCTTCTTGTACATAACAATCCCTGAAAGCACAGCTTTTTATCATGATGCTGTCACGCCCTTGAGTCATCATAATAAGATTGAAGTAACGAAGTAGCTTTGTTTGTCCGAGTCCCGTCCATAACTAATTGGGCGAACTTGTTTGTTTGAATTCAATCCAACGTGCCCATGCGTCTCTGATAGATTTAATAACTATTCACTAGCCGGGCTCATGACTCGTCATATTGGTTTTGATGATCAAGCTTTGGGATTTCCCAGCTATGTTCACTACGATGGATATGTTCCTTTCATGTGTTTTTTGTCCGGTCGGTCAGTTCGTACAACGGATTTATTTTCGAAATTCATCTACGGTGCACCGTTGTTTTTTACAACCATAGATTATTCTTTTCTACAGGCTTACCCATGTTCGGACTATCTTCCGCTCTGTATGCGCACCCACTTAACCTACTTCATTGACGTATTGCTTGCATGTGTAGAATATTGGTTTTGACCAACTATTGTGATGTTATATTTGTCCAACCGATAGTCAAACACGGCATTTCATCACTCTCTATGTTAGCTTCTTTTGTTGAGTTTTCTTCTATCAGTGTTTCGCAATCCCAGCTTAACTGATTCTTCTCAGGTTTGTGTTGTTAGTATCGCGACATGGTGCGATCACCGGGCGTAGTGGACGCCGGAACCACGAATTGTCTACTGTTCCCAACGATATCCCGCCGGGAACTGTTCCACTTTCCATACTAACACTCTATTTCATCCATTTGCATTCCCATCATTCATGCGTCTTGATCCTTGTTCTCCACGATTGCCTATGTGCTAATATGCATGTGTGACTGAGCCTCACAAATGAACACTATTCTGCTCTGATCTATCACTAAACTATAATTCTCGGGATGTACACGCGTTTGTACGTGCCTTGTTGGTTGAATCGGTGGTATGCGCTGCACACTGCTCGTAAATCTACAAACCTGCCTATGTTCTTTTCGTTTATGCATGTCACTGGACTCCGGTCAATTTCATCACAATCCTCACCGACCGCTTCTTCTGGTCTTTCGTACAACCGGCGCATGTGTGCGTGTGTGCTTACACGGCATACTGCATGCAGGAAGAAGTAAGTGTCTTCCTCCCGTAAATCTGCACTCACGTCATCATCCAACCAACGAACTAAATTTCCTTTTCGTTATACCCAAGCCAGCGAAACATGCCCTCCTGTTTTATTCTTTTCAGTTCCAACCCCTTTTTGTGAACTGTGATAGAATTTGACCTATTTGGTATTTCGGTCATCTTCCGGCGATCTGTTGAAAATAATGGTCACGTTTGACCCAGTATCATGTATTAAATATTTGTTTGTCGTCGTACCGCGGCCTCAAATCCTCGTTGGTTTTTCGATTCCTAAGCGTGGGTACAGATAACGGGTCAAACCCCACGCTGATGGGAGCCTTTGTATCGCGAGATTTGGAGTGCTGAACCACATATACAGCCCTCCTCCACCAGGTGGTGTGTGGTGACGTTAGCACGAAACAAAAAGTGGAATATGTAGAATGAGGTTTGACTTTTATAAGGTAAAATGAAATAGTTATTAGCTTGGGAAGTTAACTGACTCAACAACTTTGACTTTATATGACCAGTCAGTTTACCTCGTTTGAACTTGTCCAAATATGAAGGAAGTTCCCTTACTGTACACAGTTCATGCAAATTGTCAAAGGGTTCGCTACGAAAAAAACCTATAAAAATCGGTATCTGATACTTGAAATAAGACCTATATGATAGAGTTTCACAGTCATAAGGTAGTCCTAAGTGGTCATTGAGAAAGCAGACGAAAAGATATTTTTGGTTTCACCTACATTTTCAGTAATGGGATGATCATTTAATACTGTTTTTAACCAAAGGAAGTTCAGTATGGCATTCCATTATAGTTGAATTTTTCTCTTCAACTGGTATCAATACTCTAGAGAATTAAGATCAAATTACCTCTGTTGTCCATTTTCGCAAGTGAATTCACGATGCTTGTTTCGTTTGTCGCTTGTTGTTTGTAGGCTTGAAATGTTTCAAGTTATATTTTTGTTCCACACAGAAATGATGTTCACGATCAAACAGGATGTCATTCTTTTTGTACACTTAGCAAAAAATATTGCAATGCAGGTCTCGTTTTTCGGAATAAATTTCGAGTACTCCCAACAGTCTTTGTACTTCAGCAGCTTGTCCATTTTAACTCTGAACTTCTTACTGTTGGAATTTTGACCGGCCAGTGACCCGTTGATAATACAGCCCCAAAGTTGAAATATCGCCCGCGAACGCCGATTAGCCCACTGCTAACAATGATTATCATTTGTACCTTACCACTATTTCACGTCACCATATCACACAAGTGAAAACGTACCAGTTGTGAGACACCAAAAACAAGCTTGTTCGCTACCCGCGTATGAAAGCAGTGCTCATTTCTTAGCCGAACTTGTAGTGCTGTCACATTTATATATAAGACCAGGCATGTGATGGATGTAAACTCGAAACAAAAAAGAGAGCTCTTACAACTCATCTTATTTCTACCCGCGGTTCGTTCATCGTAACGACCATTCGTACAACTTTCGTGTGGCATTCTTTATGATTAACCACTATAGTCAGTCGATGAACAAATGTGAATGTAATCGACAATCCGTAGTTATTTTTAGCACTGCATACGCTTAAATCTAAACGATTTGATGTAAACCTTGTTCTCCAGTTGCGCCAATCCTCTTGCTGAAAAATTCGTTTCTTTGTTTATACGCTCTTAGTGAATGTCGTCCTCACCCCAATCAGTTCTGTTCATTCAATCATCAGCCTCGTACTTATGTGCTCTGTTCTTGGTTGCTACCTCGCAGCATTGTCCAGTTTAGGGCAAATTGAATAGAAGCATAAAGCGAAAAAGAGCCGAATATATCCTCACCTCTGGTTTCATATAATCGCTCCTGTTTCATTTACTTTTGCGTAGGGTAATTTGACTGCAGAAGAAGAACAATTGATGATGGCACAGTACCATCACATCGCCGCCACAAGCAGCATTCACCCTCTCCTGTCCTCATTTGTCAATTATGCACAACCGGTGAAATTCCAAGGCTTTGATGTGGCTGAGGGTGAGTTGTCGATGAGTTTTTTTACCCCTTTTCGAATCACCTGTTCACTTATAGACATTTTGAAACTAATATAGTGTTCACATATGTTGTAAACTTTTATTTCTAAGCCCTGTTCAAAAAACGAGATGTTTGAAAAAGTGAAGTGTGATGACAAACCCTTCGTCCGTCTGAAATGCGTCAATTTCATACACACCTGTTGGGACAGTATAAAAAAACAAGCTTTTTAAGACTCCTGTCCGGTAAGAGAAACAAGGTAAATGATATTCGCGATTTCACCGATGGATATTCATCTTTGATGCAAGGTAGTGACAATCGTTGCTGCTTCAGTTTGAAAAGGTTCGTGATTGCATCACTGGATTTTGTTCAGATGGTCGTCTGAATTGTTTCTGGGTAAACCGCGCATTGCACCTACCTCTGTTTCGGTCTTTCTTTGACTGGCAATATTACCATTTGACCAGCGAAACCAAGTACGTTGTTTGAACTCAGCTGTCGTCGGATTACTTTGGCGGTAAACAGCTTCTGACTCGCCATTTAGAATATTGAAGACAAAGTTATCCATCCTATCCGCGTCACTGTCTCTATTGGCTTTGCTCATTCCGCCGTAAGTAAGCATGGAGTAAAGAAGATGCACCTTGTTTTGATCAGTATATCCGAATCGATCAGATGAGTAGTGTCTCCGGTTCGTTCTCTGTTCGCTGAGCCTACTAAGATGGCTTTTTCGCAAGCCGTTAGATGGATGGCTTACCCAACGAGCTCAAATAAATCAGTGCCGTGTGTCCGAACTCAACTTCCCATATCATAGATGTTTCTGAAAGCGTTAGAAGTGAGCTTGTTCGCTGTCCTGTATCCTGATGATTCAGATGTGTAGCGTAGTTGTCCAGGTACCTCACGCTCATTAATTTTGTTGCAGATTTTTCGTCTCCAGTATGGTTGCCATTAATAATCCTTGTAAGATTATCAACTTTTGTCTCGTAGTTTTCGTGATCTAATAATGCAGTTCTCAATTTGTAATTCACCAGTCAGTCGTTGCCTACGCGCCAGGGTTAAGTACCATTGAAGTAACCACTCGTAAAAGTTGCTTTCTCGCTTTGGAAATGGAGTATTCATCTACAGTTTTCATTGCACTTTTTCTTCTCCCCTGTTCTTCGCCTGTGTCCCAACCCACATCTACAACGAATTTATCGACCTCTTTTTAGAAGAAAATATCCACTATCATATGTCCTCGTTCAGCGAGACCGTTTCCTTAGGCCTGATGAAAAATCAGGCCATTGAATATGTAAAGTATCCAATTTTGTGGTTCTAATATTGTTTTTCTTTTAAGTTTTTGTTCAAACTGGCATGTTTTCTACTCGCACCTTTTGTCGGTTGCTGTCAGTGCACATTGTGTAGTCTTGCTGTGAAGGAAATTTCTTGTTTTGCTCTATACCTACGCATGCGCATGAATTCAGAGTAGTTTCTGAGATCTCTCGGTTTTTTAGCCGGCGAAATTATATCATAATTAGATTGTCATTCATATGCCATGGATATTCATCCTGTTGGTTTTCAATGTTGACTAGATACTTCAGTTGGAACGTTTGTTGGCCACGCGTGTCATTTCGGTAAAGCCTGTTACTTTTGTACCGGCATGTTTTCTCATTTTTCGTTCTCAGAACACGTCGCCTTGTCACTTGTATCACAGGTGTGCTCGTGAACGTGCTTGCCTCAAGGCTTGGGCTTAGTGGTTTATACCGTTTTTTACTCGCAAAACTTTTGAACAATCATAATGCACTAACAACTTCGGTACCGTTACTTTCCGTTGTTTGGTTTATGCTTATCAAGTATTATGTCGTCTGTGTGCTCGCATCAGCACTATTAATTGCATGATCTAAATGCGACCTTGACTTGCTTTTTATCGTCGCTATTGGTTCGTCTCTCTCTGTACCTTCTCTGTCACCAAACCTCCCCGCCGTAGAACGCGGTTTGTCGTCGCACATGTTCTCCTGCAATGAAAATGTCGGTCTCGGTCTGATAAAGAAAGATTGCATCGGGTTTGTAAAGTAACCTTTTTCCACCTTTGACTTCCATTTACTAGGTTAACGTTGACCTTATTACTTTTCCTAGTTTTTTTTGGCATGATTGATTTGCATTCATATTCATCTACCATGTATTTTTTCGGGATCATAATTGTTTCTGACCTTTCTGTGCCAAGCAAAGCTTCCTTAACCCAGACACGCGTAATTTAGTTACAACAAACGGCAAATGAGCCGAATCTATCCGCGTGGTAATCGTGTGGACTCAAGCAACTACATGCCCCAGGTAAGCTTTAATCTGTTCTGTGTCGAGTTTTCACATACTTTTTGTGATTACTGTGTCCAATATGCCGTATGAATCGTGCCTTTAAAATTTATTTACCTTTCAACTTATGCTTATTCATCGCATTCAGCTTAGTTTGTTTTCGATGCACGCTATTGTTACCCTTTTTGTCAGATTGGACTTTTACGATGCAACAATTAAAACACATGAACGACTACCGAAATTAGATGTGTGTATTCGTTTTCATCGTTCGGTGTCCCCACTGATCATCCGACTTTATCTGCGTTTATCACAAACGCTTTGAGAAATCGCTCGCTAGTTTATTTCTCATGGAAGAGTTGCCAGTTTTTTTTGTTTCTGATCTCCTCCTGAGTTTGTCACATGATTATCATATACTATAGTTGATTATGAAACAGTTAAAAAAAACATTTCAAGTGGATTGAACTGTTTTCGTATCATATCAGTTCATTTTCATCCGCAAGTAACTAAAAAATTATCTCAGTTGAATAATGTGAATCATAATTTAACGAAGAAGGCAAGACCGGTGGGGACAACTGTATTGGAGCGGCCAAACAGGTCAAGTCGAGGAAACATGTGCAATGGTTTATATTGTCCTTTTCCCAAACCGCGCTGCAGCAACATTGATCCGCCCATGGGCTACCTTGTTGGTTGCGTGAGATCCCGCTGCGTTCCATCGGCTAGTCATTATGCCTCTTTTTATCTGCTGCGGCACGCTTCCAACATGTTCGCCGTTTGTTCTGTGGTCTGTCACTCAATTGGTTGGTCCGATCGGTTTGATATTCGCATCGTTCTGTTGTTCCAGCACTACCTGCTACAATAGCAAGTATGCGAAACACTCGCTAGAAAGAACGCAATATCTTTAAGAAATCATGCATTGGCTTATCACTGGAGACCATTTCGCCTTCAACTTCTTGTTTGGGTCCCAAGATATCCAAATGGTAGGTGACTTCAGACGACGTTGACAAGTGTCACTATTTGTGAAATACCACCATTCAAACCCTTCTCTTTTCGTCTTCATAGTTTTCCACTGATACCCTTCCTAATTCTATCCATGCTTCGACGGATGCTCAAACTGACCAGAACACTGCGGTACGAAATTAGTGGTTGAAAAAATTGGAATTGAGGTGAATGTTGTCTTTCCATTGTGATGCTTCGTTAGTGTTCATCAATACCTATGGTCTTTGTGATAGATCAGTCGATTAAAGCATCATGACGTGTTTCGCACTATTGGTTTTCGGTCACCATAAACGTGTGCAGGTGGAGCGTCTACACATGGATCACGCGTTCTCTCTGACACTTCCTTACATGTGTGCCCCATTTCGTCATGTTCCTACTCGATTGTAAACAACAGTTCATATTAGATGTAGTTGTTAATCTTGCAAAAACGCGCATAAACACATCTTATAGCATCGCATTGAGAGAAATTAACCTAATAAAAGCTCACCGTCAGGTCGCGTCCTCTCTCTCTGCGCGCGCGTGTATGGATGGATGTGGCTAAACATCATGTGTGACACTTTAGATTCTTATACCTCCTTAAGGCTCCCTTTAACGTTCGTCGCACAGAACGGTATCCTTCGACTGTATCATATATTAGCCATAGTTCGGTCTATCAGTTTGCTGTCTTGGTAGCCCAAATCCTGGATGTACTGATGAAGCTTTAAATTTGTTCTCCACTCAAGATTGAATTGACCCATTCCATCAAAGGCTCACAGTTCTGTTCCATTACCTAGTCGACATTGGAAGTTACTATTCTGATTAAAAACCAAGTGTTACCTAATCCATTTACTTCAGTATTTTTATCGACAAGAAGCCCAAAAAATACAACGTGTTCTGTTCCACGTCTGTCATGACACCAAGCTGTCCGGTGCTTTTCGGCGATCGGAAGAGTGAATATTGTTTCTTTTTACCTGTTACCGACAAAATAGACATCACTTATCAAACCGTTATGAACTTGATGAGAATGCATCGAATCGGATACCACATAACAAATATTCTTACTTAATATCACGAGGAAATTCCCCAAAGACTATTCATACTTCCGTCGAGCCTTGATGTGAAGACGGAATCGAACCGCTTAGCAGTGTTTAAATGACACACCAAGCTCCCTAAAAAGTATAGAACTAAGGATATCTATCAGCTCCAGTTTCAGTCCAACAGAATTGGGACAATTTCATCACTTGGATAGTCTGATTTATCGCATTTGTATCACTTGTGCTAATAGTTGTGGTTCCATCAGAAAAATATTGTTCGTGATTCGATTTTTTTTAATCGTCTCACCACAAATGGTTCGATTTACATGTTTCTCCTTAATTGGTATTTTTTTGCTAGACTTGTGCCATGGTATAAAACTAGTTGAGAACAGATGAGATTAGATGTCTGCGTAATATAATTGATCATGCAGTGTGAGCGCTCAACTCACCATCCTTGTTAGGAATCAGCAGTAGCGCACATCCATTGAACTCGGGGTGAGCGATTATGAATTGAACACCCTAGCCACAAAGCCATCTCGGACGACTCTCAACGGTTTATTGAACTTATTCGCCACATGATATAGTGCCCTTCCGGCACTGGCTTTGAATGGTAACAGAGCGTTTCCCGCACAGCGAGCGACTCCTGTGATGGACGACTTCTTTATAGGGACATAAGTACAACGAAGGCATTCCGTTAGACAATCCATAGAGCTTGGTTACTATGTACATGTGCGTAGTATGAGGTTAGATTAGGATGAAACGGCTGTACGATGCTTCCATGACTCTCAACGGTGAGTGGAACGTGCACACTGCATGGTGAATCATGTTATATTAAACTAATTCTTTTTACATGGTTCTACCACCGAGATTTTGGTTTCGCCTAAAATCCAAGCGTTAGATGATCAGGACCTGATCAAAAAAATTGGCGAGATTTTGCGGAAAAATCCGTGAACTGACCGACAAGAGTGATTGATTATTTGTCCTACGTTAGATGTCTGTTGGATCACAACTGGGCTATCTTGAACACATACTGGTCAGTCACAGCATGTTCGTTTCCGAGGAATGTCAGCCACTTCACGGTGTCCAGGTTACGCTCATGTCAACCTACAAGCTGTAACTGATCAATGGTGTGACAACTATTTCATTTTCGCCTCTGTTCTACGGCGACCGACCTGATGACCGGCAGTCATAGAATTCTACACAACCAGGGGATTAGTATCTACTCGTGTGGTTCCTAACCTGAACAATTCAATACACGATTCTCTCCTGAATTTCTGTAAGGTTTCTTAGTTCATTCTATCGTGAATTGAAATGTTCAAGTTTATCCATTCTCCGCAAATGTTTTCTCACTGATTCCTACATCAAAATATGTGAATTTGTTCCCATTCCCTGTGGCAACAGATTTTCTGGAATGCTGGCTGTCAAATGGTCGCTCTGAATTTTCAAACACCGGACCTGGCAATGCAATTGAATCAAGGGAAATTCGAGTATAATGGCAACTGCGGGTGAGGAAGTCGTTGTTGGATGTCGTTATTCATGATCATTACTACTCAGAAAGTTAGATGTTGTGTAAATTTCAACTGCTTCTCTGTTGAATGTAACTCGCGACAGGTTTCTGTGTGATCACTTTTGAAGTTCCCCCTAGGAGTGGTGAAGTAAACTCTCTTGAAACCTGTATTTGTATATTTTGCCGAATTGGTTTGTGCTTATAGATATCGACCATGAGTAGTGTGCCTCCTGTCACACAGAATGCTTACCAATCAACAAATTCAGTTATTACAGGTCATTAAAAACGAAAAAGATTTCCCCTAAAGCTCGTTATACTGAAGGACTTATGGAGCCGCTTCTGTCAACCAGTATTTGATACTCGTTTTAATTTGTATTTATGTTCGATGTAGCTTGTGGTCGTTTCCTAGGCCTTTCATTCTTCATCTGACTAATGGTTCCGTGTTTTTCTCTCTTGTAGCATAATATCTGCTATTTATTGATCGCTATTATGTTGTTCGTCAGCCGGTTTCTTCCAAATTCCTGTGGTTGTTTGTCATGTATTTTCCTTTGTCTTCTGATTTGCTTTCCCTACATACCCCTTCTCATGAATAGGTATGCAGTGTAAGACTGGTGATCGCCACATTCAAATCACCGCTATACATGCATGACAGTGCGGTATTTTTTGGTTTCATCTCTTAAAGTTTATAATCCAATCTATATATATATATATATATATATATATATATATATATATATATATATATATATATATATAAAGTGAATCACTCCAAAGTCTTCTCAGAATAGCTTTTGCGCTTCTAGATCCATTTAATTTATATCACAGCATCGAGGAATGACATGAATTTTGTAAGTGTTTCCCCTCGTTCAGGTTCTTTGTATATTGCTCCATGGGTATTTGAAAGTGCCTGACCTTAGTTGCCGCGGTAAAAATCACATGAGCAATAAAAAGAAGAAACTACCAAGGGAAGGCAATATCTAATAAATTTGGTAAAAGGACCAAAGGCATTATTATATGAGTTATATTTACAAAAGTTTCCTGTCTAAATAAATTGGTAGATTTAGGTTTCTGTGCCAGTTTGATTTCGTTAATTGTGCCTGTACGAGAATGTCATGAGATACTCTTCCTTTAACTGGAAGATTTCGCGTTGCATGTAGTTCGATGACGCGCCTCAGTGATCACTGCCCAACGTACTGAAAAAAAAATCCCGGTTTACATCATTGTAAGCGTTGACGTCGAGGTCATCTGAGTGGGCTTATTTAATCGCTTGTAGTGTTTTCGCGATAGTGAAGCAAGGAGCTGGCTGTGCTAAGGTCCGCCGATACCTTAGTGAAGAGAACCGATGCCGGAAAGCAAGGGCTTGTTAGCTTAGATTTTCTGTGAAAGACCTTACTCGGTGTCTTGACGTAAATAAGAGCTTTGTTTATCAGATTATTCACAGAGACACCCACGAGAGTACATTTTGGAGGCAAAAAGCCCAGCACATCGAAGGAAGATAATTTTTTAGCGCAGTAGTCGAAAAAGACAGTGCTCGAAACCCTTATCATCGACTCAACGAGAGAATCTTCCCAGCTGTTCATACTCCCTGTTGCAGAGAAGCACTAAGCAGTTTGAAATGCAGCAAACATCAGTTGACATGAGGCCAGCATTGAACGCCGAACACAGGCGGCTACGTATTGGTTTTGCCAAGGAATCTAAGCCACGACGCCTGTTGTTTTAGCAATCAGTCTATTTTACCGAGCAGTTCATGGTGTGCGATGAGTCCCGGAATGCTCGGGAAAAAGTTGTTTGTAGAGAGAAATTCCCCCGACAAATCTTCCGACCGAATACGAACATGGACAGGCTTGTTGGTGGATCTCAATTAGGGGAACTTTGGACACTAATAAATTCGTCAGCGTTATGATGGGAATGTCCCCGAAGTTCATCAAAAGGTCACCTGGAAAAATTACGATTTTCCAGGACAACGCGCCGTGCCATGTTTCACGAGAGATTTTTAAGCACATCCCCAGGACGATTCGTCTCTGCATTATTCACCTTCACGTATGCGCACCTCTAAGGTTCAAGTCATACAGTGGCCGCCCAATAGCCCAGATGTGAATGTTATTGAAAATTTGTTCTCAGTTCTGAATACAAAATTCAATGCGCTGCCTCACCACTTGACGCTAGAGTCAAAAGTGAAATACGTCATGGAGCACAATATGAAAAATGACTTCGTAACCAAATTGGTGGACTCCATGCCGAAAAGACTAGAAAAAGTTCTGAAGAATAAAGACTACCCCAGTGATTAATAAAGTGCATAAGCTTCCTACTTCTATTGATACCTGGGATACTTCAATGTATATAAATCTTCCTTTTTACAAAGAGGCCTATATTTCTTGTTTGTGGTAGACTGGTGATGACAAGACTAGGGTTTCGCACGCCATTGGAGTGCCATTGGTCGCCGCATACAAGCAGACCCTACGATCTAATATCCCAGAACCTCGTCACAATTTAGTGGTTATATAAGTTATAAAACCGCTCAATTCTGCGTTAATGCTCTCATGCACAAGAATAAAAAGTGATTGTCAGATGATGGTGATGATTTTCGACAGTGCTTGTGCATTTACTGACTTAAAATCAAGCACGGTACCAATGCTAAAACATGAAAAGGGATCATGGAGAATGAAGTACAGAAAAGGTGACACATGGTTAGCAAGTGAGGACCGTACATTTATTCATGCTTTTTGTTTCATGATTATTTGCATGTATGGTGAATGGGAGTTCAACGGATGGGTTTTGCAGCATTCGCTCCGTTATCTGTTCCGACCCGTAATCCTTAACATCTTTAACCGAACGCAATCTTCATCGCGTGGGTTCCAAACAGGAAGGGGCAAGCATCAATCAAAGCCAGTGCTGTTACTAGCTCCCTCACAGCCCTAATCGAAGTTACAGCCTGACCGCTGCGTCGCTCCTCCCGCCATGTGCGAATAGAGCGCGGAAAGGTAGACGATGTGCAGTCATATGCAAAATATGGCCAAGCCATCGAAGACGATTTACTTTGATCAGAGGGCGGCCATCCGCGCCCAACACGACGACGAACATCGTCATTACTCACCCGTTATTCCGACCAGATGCGAGCAATTTTTCGGAGACATCGGTTGTCGAACACAAAAGTTGCCGAGCATCCTCAACAGCAAGTGACTATGTCTTGCAACAATAAAGTAGAATACTACAAACCGCTGCGTTGTACACCCATCCCTTAGAGAAAAATTGAATTTGACGTGCTCAATAGAGAAGACCTCACTCAGGGTCTCTTTGAACATGATCTAGTTGAGTGTCGTATTTTAAATCATTTTATATTCGTTCGAAACTGTCAATAGGGAACGACACACGTCTGTGAACTGCTTGCATGGACAATCAGGAAGAGTTTATTCCAACGGGAATATTTCTGCCCTATCTGTGCATCGCTGATCTGGTTGTCTCATTCTAGTTATGTTGTCAAAGCTTTCACAATCTGAACAGCACCATCCTTTTGTTTTGTTTCTTGAGATAGCAATCGTTGTGCGTATCAATCTCCTCTGTCATTGTCTCGTCGATCTGTTAGCTACTTGCTCAAACCAGAGTTTATGCGTCGTCCGGAGCGTCAGTTCGATCCGTTCTCCGAATCTCCCATGGATGGAGTGATTGCTGCCACATGCGAAGTGCGAATCATCTCCGGCCAGTTTTTATCTGATCGAAAAGTAGGCACCTACGTGGAGGTGGATATGTACGGTCTACCGACGGACACCATTCGCAAAGAATTTCGCACCCGAGTGGTTCCAAATAACGGCTTGAACCCTGTCTATGGAGACGATGCAGTGTTCGTCTTCCGCAAGGTAGGCTTCCCCATTATCTGTGTCTTGTTTTATGCTTCAATAAAACACTTGGTACGAATCTCCTTTTGGTATTCTGCAGTTTTTTGTTCCATAGAATTCGAAATCCTTCGAGATCGAAGTAGGTAAAGTTATCGTCCACCACTGGTTCATTGTCACCGAAGTGTTAGCCATGGGAAATGAAACTATGGCGCACAAAATGCTAATAAACCCACTCTGCTTTTCTGCTATGACACCTAAACCAAACCACTTGGGTGGACCGAATTTGGCATGCTGATGTGTCACTGCTATAACAGATCTGCAAACGGATTTTAAGCAAAAAACAAATGTACGGATTTACTCTGAAAAACGTCCCTGAGAGAATGCGAAAAACTACCAAACCCTCCCCTGGACCAATGGCTGAAACATCGACCTGGTTTGTAAACGCAATGACCTTGTTCGTTCAGTTTCTCATTTTTCATACTCATGAATATTATTGAACAGTGTTCACGTCATACGTGATTCATGATTTGAAGTAAAGACCTTCCATTCATTAAAACGAAACGATGGCGCGAGGTCCAAGGCTCTCTGGGCTGGAAGAAGGACGAATACTCACATTCAAAGTCTCAAAAAAGCATACACCCGTTTTCCAAGGAAATTTCTAGTTGGATAATAGGTATTTGTAACTCCTTGAAGGATCTCAGTGATTATGTTGTCAAGAGAAAACTTGGAATTCAAACAAAGTTCTCCGAGATGACCATGAGAAGACTCTTGCGTGGTGCTTCGAATCAGCTTACAAGTGCACCGAAGCTTCAGAGGTCCTTGCAGCTGAATGTAGGCGTTTTGCGCTTGCATCAACTCCCAAGTTCTGCACCAGATTTGTAGTATCTTGGATAACTGATCACCGCTTTGAATGCTGATTGGAATGATGTGACATTTTTGTTGAGAAAAAAGTTTAATTTCGACGACCCTGGTGGGCTCACGCACTACTGGCATGAATTCAGGAACTGCAAGCTGGACGTCAGTCATTAAACCCTTGGTAATGGCTTTGTAATGGTCTAGTGTGTGACTTTTCAAGACAAAATCTCATCTACCAGTTCTAGAAAGGAAGAGGACTGCTGACTTTTACATTAGAGCTCTGAATGAATTTTGCTCACGATGGTTCCGGAAAATTCACTAATTACCGTGATAGTTCAACGTGACAATGACATACAAGAAACCTTAGCAGAATGTCACTATTGCACCGGCACATCGAAGTCGTAGACTGACCCATCCACACTTCGGCCTCTAATCTAATGTATAGTGTCTGGGGTTTGCCAGTTAGGCCCAGCTGTGCGGATGGGGATTTCGGCACCGCACTAGGTGACGTCAATGAATGGGACCGCACACATCTCAAGATCATCCGGAACGTCACTGGACGTTTGGTAACCTGCTGATTTTGTACCGTTCATCCAGAGGTAGGTTTGATAGCATTCCGATCCTTCTCAGGTACGTTTTCTGGGATAAATCGACGTATTAGTCTTGTGTCTGAAAATTCGTGTGCAAATTTAGCTTGGTACTAGGTTTACACGTGAGCATGTTTCGGTTCTAAAGTAATAGCACAAAAACAGGGCACATTATATTAATCTACTTCGAACGGGGCTCTCTCTAGGAAGATGGTGTATTCGATAAAGATGTATCAGGCACCGAACTCCATTTATGGGGTCTCTGGCTTCTCTATAATTGATCGGGTGGCCTCGATTTCTTGAACCAGTCTGCTCTATCTACTCACTTGACACTGCAGATCGGGTTTTTTCACTTTTAAATTCTGCTTCATGTAGAAATCAAGACGAAGATAACAAAAACAGATAAATGAATAACGAAAATAAAGTGGTGTTGAATTTGCACCGAATGGTTGCTTTTCACAGATAGTTCCTTACTCCCCATAGTTCTCTGTGAGATAGTAGTTCATCACCAATTCATTTATGCGAAAAATTTAGAAGTTCAATATAAATTACGATAATTTTTTTCGACTTTCTCAAATTCTACGTGTACCGGGAAGAATCAATCTTATTTCCGATACTTAAACATTTTATGCAAGATATTGTTAAGAACTACTCTCGTTTGGTCGCAAGATTTTTCATTCACGTGTCAAACTGAAAAAATTCTCACTTTTTCCTCCCTGCAGGTCGTTCTACCCGACCTAGCTGTCTTACGGTTTGCTGTTTATGAAGATACAGGCAAGCTGATTGGTCAACGTGTATTACCACTGGATGGTCTACAAGCTGGTTATCGACACATTTCATTGCGAACAGAGGGTAATTTCCCACTGTCTTTACCAACCTTGTTCTGTCGAGTATCACTGACAACATACGTGCCCGAGGGACTTAACGATCTGGTGGACGCGCTTTCCGATCCTCGAGCATTTCTGAGCAAAGAAGAGCAGCGAATGAAACAGGTAATCCAATCGTGCTAGCAATAAGTTTTTGGTGGTGTTCATTCCGCTCGTGTTGTTTGCTCTTCCATCTCCTTCTCTCTTATGTTTCCTTTATAGTAGTTTGGGACTGTTTTTTTCGGATGTGTTCTGACTTAAGATGGATTTCAACGCCTAATTTATTCGTATCACTATTTCTATCGTCCTTGTTTACCATCATGTCTTTCTGATCTAGCCTACGCGTCTCTATCATACAGTTCGAATCCAATGTCTTGCGCTTTACATCTTTTAGCTGGCCAGTATGGGTATCGACTCGTCCGAGATTGCCGATGTGTCGTCGAGCGGCAATGTAAAACGCAGCGGACCTGGTCACGCAGCTGGTACTGTTGCTCACGGCACAATGGGTGCTACGGGTTCCGGTGACACTGCAAGTGCGTCTGCCAATTCAGCAAAGAAAGATGAGAAGAAAGGCGAGTTTTCTATCGTCAGTTTCAGCTATTTTTGTCCTAGATTTTATTTTTTTTAATTAGTCTTCTAATGATGGAGAAATTTAGTATTCGCCATTGGGCTCGTGGATCAGTTTATCTGATTTCTTAGGTTGTGTTCAAAACCTTGTTGAATTTTCTCTCTAATACCTTCAGTAATTCTCTTTGATATCCATGGTGCAAGATGTTTTGGTGGCCTGTATCCTATTTTGGTTAGTTCGGCATTTTAACCGTTTTCGAATAAAAATTTGCTGTCTGGAACAGTACAACTATCCATGAGTTAAGTTTTGAAGTCCCCCTTGAATTCAACTTGTTTAATAGCTAACAATGTCATGAATTTGCTAGAGTTTTAAGATTCGGGAACACATGACAATTTTGTCTTTGATGAGCTACTTTCCGCAGTTGACCAGCGCAATGTACGATATGCGTTTCAAATTCTTTTCTGCCAAATGTAACCATCATTCATACAAGATAATTTGACCTGTTTGAAATTAAAGTGAACCATATCAAGCTGGTACAGTTTTCTCTAAGTGATTCAGCGCTCTGTTTTGTCTTTCGTATATCGCACACCAATCTTTCCGATAGATGATCCCAAGTTCGATCCGATCTCTTTGATTCTATTACAAACGGACAAGTCTTATCAGAAGCTAGTGAAAAAACAGCAAAAGGAATTGGAGGTAATCCAACGACGCCAGGAAAAAGATGCAATGACCATGCTTCGAAATCATACCTTGGTCACAGACAAACTCAACACCAGTCATGCAAAAGAACGGTCAAGTATGAAACGTTCAGTAAAGTGAGTACTTTATACTGCTTTTGTGTCTTAACAAAAAACGTAATTTGTCGGGTCTCGAAACGAATTCGGTTTTCTTCCTGAAAGCTAACAAAATACATTCACGTGTATGCGCCGGAGAATTCCTTTGTGAGCTGCTACCCAGTCGGTGAATCCCATTCTTACTGAAAGCTTTCTTTCAAACGCAAGTTCTTTGACAACAGTCAGCGCCTGTCGTAAAATTCGATGTGTTGACAAAGGCAAGGGATGGTCGTTTTATTCCTTTAGTGGTGCTAGTTTGCATTTTTGTCATTTTTACCATAAGTTCTCTACGTAAGCCATCCTGAGAAAATGGAAATAGGAGCTTTAATTGCTAGTGAATGAAACAGAATGGTACAGATGAGGAACCATGTAGGTAAAATAGGTTCAGAATGCAAGTGAGCCATTGACGTCATTTGACCATGCAACCTAGTGTCTACAACCACTGTGAGGTTGTGCACAAATCCCGCGGATACCAGTCAGGAAACCCAACACATCCATTGTTGAGAAGGTCTTCAGTAGTTTTTTTCAAGCATCTCAGTAGACAATGCATGTGTGAGAAACCATTCGGGAGACACGCAACATGTATTTTCATCAATGTTACTTGTTTGATGTGGCTCTTGACCTTGAATATTCAACGCCACCCCTTACCTGAGCCTAACTGCATCTTATTGTTATTCTGTTGACAAATCAACTTTCATTTGTCATTTCTGATCTGGATGACTTTTGGTATTCGCTATACTGCCACCCGGTCACAGTTGGAAACGCATTTTGGTGTTTTCCCGGCTCATTTGTCATGTTTCCGATGTTGGTTTTTAGCAAGGTATTAAAAGCAGTATATTTCGATATGGCATTCTTGGTCAATTAAGTTAATCGTTGCGACTCATGGATTTCGGTGTTGACGATGAACCCGCGATATTTGGATAACTGGTCTTGTCCATATTCATCACTACTGGAAACGACGCTGTAGTTGGCTATATTTCACTAACTGACGTTTCATCAGATTTTTTTTCCTTCACATGAGGGAGCATTATTGTCACCTGTTTGCTAGTTTGGAAACATCGTTTTCGTAATTCAATTCTTCGTAGTTTAACATCTGGTCACATGTTTTTGCTGCGTTGTTTGTTGATGCATGTCAGGCACTGAACTCCTATCAATCATCTATCACGTGCCTACCTGATTACGATCCACTTTTCTCCTCGTATTTATTCATTCGGTGGAATCTGGATTGAGAACTCATTCTGGACAATGCGTGTGTGTATGTGTTTGCTATACGAAACAATGTCTATACAACTCAATTCCTGTCCAGTACGGTAGGAAAAACGTCTCACAATTCCCATCCACATGAGGTACAGCACATACTCAATTGGCTGTCCCAAGTTGAGCCTAGTGCATTGTTTGTATCTTCGCCTTTTTTCCATAACAGTCTCATTCGTCCCCATTAACGCTCGTTTCTTTTTCGTCATCGACATGTTTTCCCAATTTTTAAAACATTTATACCGGGGCTTTGACACTCTAATTCTGTTTTTGATTCCGCGGTTTCGTTTCTGATTCGATTATATCTTTTTCGATGTAAACGGAGGGAAATGAACGAAGTATATCTGCTTGTTTTTTCGTCAGTGCTACCAACTCATCGATTTTATCGCTTGAAGGAATAATCAAACTTTTTTTCCTGCAGAAGTTCGTTTATATGTGCTTCTCAAACTAGTGAGGCTAGCGCAGAGCAAGCCTGCTGATTATCCCTTCAACACAATTTTCAAGTTACGAGCAGCCTTGAATCACTCTAACGAACCTATTATCACTATGGATCGGAAACGGTACTGTAAACTCTGATGTCTTACCTCTCAGTCTTCTTCCATGACCCGTTGATCTGTTCATTGTTACTGAGCCGTTTTTATTTCTACAAAGGTTGTTGCCATCTTCTGTCCAGCGTGAATGTTCGCAAGCTCTATCCCTGCTCTCAGATTTCACCACCAATAGTTCAATTGATTCGGTGTCTTCTTCGCCTTCCTCATTTCCTAGTCCCTTCCAGTTATGCCTACCCGTTGGTCACAGGTAATTTCCGCTCAACTGCTCACAAATTTCGGCTCCGACTTTTGTTTTCTTACATTTTTTATTGCCTATATTGAATTTATTTTGCCTGCCATTCAAATTCAGGTGTTTTTTTTTGGTTACCCACCCTTTGGATATTCCATCCCTTCTCCGTGTACATGGAAATATTTAACACATCGGTCTCGCTCACCTATTCCCCAACCTCTTCATGCATACGGGCGTGTAGATTCTTTTTCCTTTCAGCGCCTCGAGATTATTTATTTTCGACGGCTAGGCTTCCAACCCGAGACATTTTCATTAATCTGTCTCCAGGGCTTCCGCCTTCCGCTTGTTTGATTGCCTGTTAAAGTTTGCTTGACTTTTTCCTCGTCAACTTCCTTATCGCCTTTGTTTTTTTTCATCCACAATCAGTTGCGAGTTCTTCTATGGTCCCCGTTTGCCTGTGCGGTGTTTGATACGTAAACACGATCCATGCTCATCTCGCTCGCACTTTCGTATTTGCGATTCGACCACTATTCCCATTTCCAACTCCGACCAACGTGACGTGAGCCTATCGTGTCCTGAACAGCTCAGGAGCTAACAGGTTCCCTGGTGTGAATAAAGAATTTATCCTTCACAATATGCGTATTCACGTCGCTGAGACCACTTTTGCTTCAGTGTCACAACTGGTTTGTGTTAGGCTGCGGCTTCTTTGGTTTGATCTCTCTAATCGGGCCATATGAAGACAGGGTGTTTCTCATTCAAAATCACTTGTTTTTTCACTCTGTTTCGGCCTCATCTAACTCAGGTAGATGTGAAGTAGAGTTTTGCAGATTTACCAAATTTCGCAATGATCCTAATGTCAAAAGTCGTTGACCCTAGGAGGGTTCAAACCCACGCACGGTTACCACACACACACCCGCTTTAGTACCTCGGGTGTATTCTACCAGCTGATCTACGAAGCCGCGCCAAAGGGCTTCGGACTTTTCGCATGCGAGTAATTTGTTTGTCCTCATGCGAAAAGTTCGAAGCTATTCGGCGTGGCCTCGTAGCTCAGCTGATAGAGCACATGAGACACTAGCGCGATGGTGACAACCATGCGTGGGTTCGAATCCGTTAGATATATTTAACATGCGAAATAGATGAACTACGTCCGGGAACTCATTGTAAACCTTTCACGATTGGGTTCCACAATGGAACAAAGTGTTTGATTTTTCTAGTATTGTCTCATACTGACACAACTGGCACATGGACATCTCAACTGTATTTAGCCGGTTAGTCATGTCTGGCTTATAGATATTTTTATGTTGTGATAGTGTGTAATTGCGCTTTACTGGCCGAGGATATTTCATCATTCAACCGCTATTAGATGATAAGTGGAAAGTTTCTCACTTGTTTTGCTCAAGCTCTGCAAACTCTTCTGAATGTCACACTCCGAATTTTTCGCTCGGCCTACAGTAAATTGACTTACTATCTTGATAATTTGGTTATTTCTGTAATCATTCTCGCTTTTTGCGAACGCTACGGCCTGCTCTGATCTTTCTTCTCTAACTAAATGGATGCGCACGCGCGAGCAAGATTACAGTAGAATGACACTTTGTAGAGGTCCGATTTGCCCGCACTGAATGGATCGCATGTCTGGTGAACGAATGACGAAAGCTCGAACAGCCTCAGCTAAGTCAATGACCATGTACAGTTCCCAGCAAAAACTCTGATCGGAGGCTATATGATTATAAATCTGGAAATAGTGAGTAGGGTTTCACGCGGTAGATAGATACTACTAGATCTTCACAGTTGTTTGCAAAAACCGTAGTTTGTTATAACCTTCAAATAACGATGATAGCGCTCGTAGCTCTCTTGTCTATTTGCTAAATGGTTCTCCTCCCAATCGTTCTGGCATCAGTAAATACAACATGAGTGCACACCTTCGTCTAGCATACCAATTTATCGCTCTACGTATACGGTGCTTTCGGGTTTGCTATCTCTCAATTCTGCTGTTTGTAAACGGTATTTGGTGTCAGTCGCTGCCGCTGAACAGTATCTCAAGAAGTATGGCATACTTCCTAGTGCAGACCAATACATCACAAATTGCATGCTCTGGTTTGTTTTTTTCACTTGTCTATTTAACCGGTCCGTTTCGTTGCCCATACTACTCATTAACAAAGCTTGCTTACTTGCGTGCAGTCGCCTATCTTTACCCTTGCATGACTATGCATCAACCGGTTCTTTCACTTTCTCCCTTCCTCTCAACCTTACATCCGCTTTACTGTTCGAATTTTGTCATATCATCCTGGGATATCAGAGAAAACGGACAAACCACGACATTAGAGGACAGTCAGAAGTTGCAGGTAACCGTGCTGTTTCATTGTTTCCCCCGATTTCCTATCATGATCTCTCTCATCTAACAATTAACGTATGAGACATGTAGTCTTCTAAGTGATATACTTTGTGAGATTTCTCGCTAATGCGATAACCATTAGTCTGAATAGTTTTTTTGAAGAGACCTGTGTTTTAAACGAATGCTCACTGCCCAGCATTTATCTTTTTTAATAAAGAATAATGCATAATACTCTATCAACCAACAGCCAGCTCACTGTGGTCGGTGATGGTCGATTGGTTTAGAGCGTTTGTTTACCATATCTGAGGTCGGAGGTTCGAATCCCCGCCATCACCAATTACTTTGGTGGCAGATAGTAATTCACTGTCATCCGGCTCGTTATCACACCTGACCTATTGGGACCTCTAATCCAAGTCTCAGAATTTAGTTGCTGGTTATCCCTAATGGTGCAGTGGACCTTCGTGTCTATGAGGTATATACCCCTTCCACTGCACTCAGGCGCAAGCATGTAATATAAAAATAAGCTGTACAACTGTTTCATCTTCGCTATGATTGTATATCCACTGAGCCCCGTCTACGGTTCCGACCTGCGATGAACGATTGTTGTTTTGTTAGCGTAAAATCTGAATTATTTGCAAAAAACGAATTTCTCTTGTATCGTGTTTTGCCGGTGGAAACAGAATTTTATCGGCATCCTAAGCGAAACTGGTTTTCCCACCGTTTAGAAACATTGTTTCTTTTAAGACCTGAAAACTTTAACTAGAATGGTGGTGTTTCTATCACCTGGTGAGAAGCACAATTCGGATAAATCCTGGTCAGAAATCAGCCCAGAAATGTGTACGGTTTGTAGTTCTCACTGTCCTCAATACTATTTATTTTCCACGCTTTTTGTTTGTTCTGATTATTGCTGTAGATGTGTGAATTGGTACGCCAGCAGACCGATCAGTGGACCAGTTTGAAATCTGCCCAAATGAAAGAAATCTACGAGCTTGTACTGGGTTACATTGAAGCTCGGAAGGAATTGCTAATAAAAGTAAACTCTTTTTTTGCTCGGTGTTACTTTTATACCTTTGTTTTACTTTAATGTTGTACCACGTGAAAGTTTATTATTTCCACTATCACTTTTTAGTAAACAGCTAAGTCGAACCTTTTTAGCCTCAAGAAACTGTACACACAAAATGGCCGGTTAATCTCGTCATTTGAAGCGGTGAACTAAGCGTAACGTTATTTATTGTCTGTCAATCAGTGATAGTATTAAATATATGGTCGTTGAATCCGCCCCCGTCCGGTGCTAATGGGGCCCAAGTCACTGTTTCACTAATCCCAAATTTGTCAATCTGCGTAGCCTGTACCGATAAACTAGTTGATTAATCCCTTAGCACGGACTCTATAATGTCCTATCCGAAACTAGGGCACTGTTGATCCTTTTACTGGTGGAATTGGCCAAGTAGGATGTGTCAGACTTCCGATTTGAGGTCCACGAGACCCGTTTACCAGGTGACTGGAAACATTAAGTGATATGGCTAGGTGTCGCGACCATTGGCATAGTTGCATTCGGTCGCTTTCTGTTCATGATTCCCGCTCATTACTTTTTCGGCTTTTTCACTCCATGCTCCTGTTCATTCTGCTTTCAACTGAACGATGCTAGGAGGTAGCAACCAAAATCAGAACACAGAGGTGCAAGAATGATGGCTGAGCTGAACTGATCCCTTGACCGTACCAAGCTCGCAATATACTACGAGAACGTGAATCTCTCACTTCGCGTAACCAGGTTTATTTACATTTCCCAGGTTATATCTCTTGCCATGTGAATTTTGATGGAGAATAGATTGATATGTATCCCTCTTGGGTTGGCACCACGACCGTAAATCGAGTACAAATTCCACACAACGCCGCGTGAAACTTTTCTCATTTTCGCTAGATAACAACTGGGAAGTTTCCTAGGCTTCGGTACTTGGATCTCGAAAGATACCTTGATACCATGAAAAAGTTACCGTATTGGTTTGGCATTTAGTTGTGAACAGAATTGTCTGTCGACTTTTGAACAAACTGTTCATGAAATACTGACAGGAAAATATTCGTTCGGGTGGAGCAAGCAAGGCTAGGTTAGAATAATTTCAAGTTCCTTACTGTCCCGTGATTGCAGTCTTTACCGAGTGCTCTTGGTTTTTCAACAGCAAAATTCGCGAATAGTGTGTTGTGACAATAATGAAGTTGATTGAAGATATTGTCGACTGTGAACGAATGTTACTGGGAGCCTTGTAATTAAAACTTCAGTAGATTCGTGAGCCTCGGCAGACTATTTGGGATGGAAAATTCAGTGATCGAATTCATGTACTTTCGTAAATGCTTTATCCATTCGTTGTTTTTCAGATCATGAAAGAAGTGCAAGAGGAACAGAAACGCGAATTGCGTATCATTCAAAGCCGCGAGGTTAAAGAAATGAAAGCGCAACAGACGAAAGCATCGATCGAATCAAGCCGTTCGGTGATGAATGACCCGAAATTACGCAACAAGGCCGAACGAGATCGTCGTATTCGAGAGCTGAATGACTATAATACGAAACGGTTTATTGATCAACGCAAAGTCCAAGCACAACGCCACGAGAAGCAGACACAAGAACTGAACAAACGGCATGGACACGAAGAGCAAGACGTCCTATCTGGCATGAAAAAGGTATATCTCATACATTTTACTGATAAACATCATGCTGGACACGTCTCTCCATATTTGGAAGTACTTATTCTTGCATTCCAGTGCATCAGAAGTCCAAACAGATTTGGGTAAACATGATTTCGACAAACGATTCAACGTTTCCGACTTAGAAGTCGAGTTGATGGAACCCATCCCTTATAAACACAACTATCACCCAAAGTCATTGTATACATCTTAGAAACATTTATCTGTCCATCGCGCGCACACCTCTCAGCTACTGGTGCACATTAGTGATCGGTTAATCTCTGTCCTTTGGTACTTTTCGGTTGTCTAATATATGCTTTACCGGCGTGGGTGCTACCATCTAGCTTGAATTTAAGGGTGCATTGGTTAGTGTATGGATGGAATGAGATTTGAGAACTTATAATAGGAACCAAGCCTAATTAGCTTACACTTGATCCTGGAGGCCTTTAAACCCGGAAATATAACCATTATTACATTACGATACTTCTAGCGAGCTCCATGGGGGTCGGTCACGTGTGGATATCGGTACGCCTCAGGGTGGTTCGAACTGGGTCAAGTGAGATCACTCAAGTATGCAGCGTAGTTTTTTCCAATTTTGGTAATCACCCGCGCCTAACAAACCCACTAAATTAAAATCTGTGCTAATTGTTTGAATTTCTTTCCATACACGTACAAACCGTGTGCCATGCACGGGGCAAAAAGTGTACCTTGATACCTAGGAAGGCGTATCGCACATTGGGGAGTACTGATGCCCTATCGGGTTCAGTGCAATACGCATCAGACGATGACAGTGTCGACTGTCAGTAAACTGAGTAACCTTAGTCAGTCAGTTATCTCGTTAGAGTCAAATTTCCTGAGACCAATACGAGGGCCTTTGGGGATTCGAAGGTGTTCTGAAATGATCTGACCGGATCTATTCTCTCCTCCTTCCTCGTTGTCTGTGCACAGGAACGCGAGGATTTCATCCGAAAATATGAAGAGGATCTGCTTGCTGTCAAGCGCGCAACTGTGATTTAGCGGAATTCATTAATCCTGTTACCGTGTGGCTTCGTCCATTCCACCATCGAACAATTCAGCCCTGCGAGAAACCGTCTTATGACGCATTCGCTTCAGTTTCCCACACCACTTCGAATCTCCATCTCTCAAGGAATTTCCCGCCATCATTTACGGTACTTCTAACCATCCACGCCCTTTTGTTGTTCACCTTCCCAGTCCCTTAATCGATGTGGTGCGTGTGATTCGATCTAAGATTTAGTTACCTTCCAAGCTAAGTTGAACTGCACATTCTTTAACAAATGCTTAGCTCTGCAATTTCGTTTGTGGACCAATCTGCTGTCCATTGATTTGATAGTTTCTTCGTCTCACCGTTCTCTTCATCCATGTTGCACTCAAATTCATGTTTCCGCAAAGCATTTCTCGTGGTCTTTTCGGTTGTACTCAGATGCCTGCCATAACCGACTTATGACTCAGCGGAATCAGTAGCAACCTAACAGAAGCCATATGACCGGTTACCGTGTTTGAACTTCAAACCTGAAGGAGCACCTTCGTTTGTGCATAATAGCTCCGTGATGTCATCTTCCAAAACCTATTGGTGCATTTTTTGTGTACATGGACCAGCTCATTCTCTTCTCCGTCTATGTCGCCCTTTATTACGTCATTCGTCCTCGTTCCAAAGATTACTCATACGCGCGCGTGCGCAACAGTCCGTCTGGACGAATCCCGAAAACTGTTCATGAAAATCGCTCCGTTGGCAGCGCGCGCACATTCTTGTGATAGCTCCGGCCGTTTTTCTCCAAGTTCACGTGTCCTAGGTGTTAAAACCCCAAATTTTTCGCATCCGGATTCGAGTGACTATAGTGTATATGGTCAGCAATGACCGCGGTTAAATCGGGTTATGTACCAAACTTGTTCTGTCCGTCCACGACCTGTGGTTCAAACCGTCTTCTGATGGTATAGTCATGTGACTTTCTTTTTTCATCAACTGACATTCACCTGCACGGCTTGGCTGCTCGTATGCACACAGATCCGTCTTTGATTCTTCATTCTAATATTCTTTGGTTGCTTGCCGATTGCAATTGGTAATTTGACCGTTATTATTATTATTATCAAATTTACTATTATTATGCTATGGCTACAATGATAACGTTGATTCCTCATTGTTTCCCACGCCAACTCACCCATAACACCTCGATTCATGAGTTTTCCGGCTGCTCGTTTCATCTGTCTATTGCATGTGTTGGTTTACCCGTTTTCAGTTTCGGCGCTAGCGGAAGTGAATCAACTTCATCACCCGTTGTAGACAGTGTTGACTAATCAGATTCAGTTTTCTTTTCACTTTCTTCTTGATCCTTTTCGGTCGCCACTGACCCATTCTGTTGATGGTATCTCTTCATGCTGTAGTTCTTTTATCTTTTGGTCCCTTTCATTGTAAATGGTGTGCGACCGACAGTGTATAGAAATTGTAGTGACTGATGCCAAACGGTTTGTTACTATTATATATCTATCGAACACAACAATTTGAGTGGTGGGACAGACCCCTCAATCGTTTGCTACTTGATAACGGATATGCTTTCTCTGAGTGACAAGGAGTGTTTGATTTCATTTACTGATTGGATGATATTTTTTGTATATGAGCATTATCACAGCAAATGAGGGATCCATGACCTACGAGGTGTCACCGACCACCGTCTAGGACTACATCAGTTCGGTTCCTTCAACCATTAACCTTGCACTTCTGTGCCCCAGTTTTGGTCGCATCTCTTAACATCGTCTGATGAAGAGCAAAATGAATAAAAGTATAAAGAGAAAGTAAACAGAAAAGAAAGTTATAAGCAGAAATCCCTAAAACAAAGAAAAGGCTTGAATGCAACTAGGCCAACCAGTCAGTGGACGGATCTCGTGGACCCCAAGCTAGAAGCCTAACGTTTTATGCGGTTACGTCCACCGGTCGAAGTTCTCATACCTTTTGCATGCCATGGACTGAAAACCACAATTTACCGTCTAGCCAATACCGGCCTCGGAGAACAGCGTACATCGAGGTTTACGGGTGGGCATTTGTACCACATATTCCAACCGTCTAAGCCTGTTCAGATTGTGTTCTTACTCTGGAGACTAACCTCTACGTCTATACTCAGCTTTGCCGATACGGTGTTCTCACCATATTCAAGCAATACTGCGGAAACGTCAATGTTCGAACACCTCTAATCTTCGCTCATTTTCTGCCCTCAGATGTCATTTTTGAGCTGTAAAGGACCGACCTAACTGCCGCAGTATAAACCCGATCCTTGGTGGACAGTCAGATGTCATGTCGACGCCACAGTTAGCTGAGGTTGGCAGAAGTCAAACGGACCTTTGGTATACACGACAACACTTCACCCCATGTCCGATCCTTTGGAAGTGTAACTGCCCAGGTGACAGAACGTATCTACTTCAATTAGGGCTCAACTCGCTAGAACAAGGTTTTGCGTAGGATGAAAGGCACAAGAATAGCGGCACCGATCTTTGCTCAGTCAATAAACGGTCTGAATCAAAAATGCGAATGATGTTGTGCTCCCAGATGAGGATTCGCTTTCGTTGCGAATATTTTTAGATCAGAACCACAGCGTCTGAAACTGATTCTATTCGGACGCGTGCATCTCTCGCGAGTGTTAGATAGCTGTTGGAGAGAAATATCAGTGAACGGCTAATTCATGTGGTTTTCTCTAGAATACCTGTCACGTCTCCCGTAAACTGGCACAACACCGATTCACACCAATCTCAGAGAATCCGCTCACTTCCGCAGATTAAATGAAAGAGTTATTAACTTTGATACCAAAGCTTCACCTCCAACCTAGAAAACAAAAAGACAACCCTGCTGCTTTGCATCGTTCTGGATAACCTCCATTTCCGATGGAGTGATATCTACCTGCATCGTCTCTCTCGTAGCGAACGGGCATCCCGTGTATCTTTCGGTATCCTCTAAAAGTCAATTCGGGCGTTGAAACCGCCGGTAATTACCGCAACGTTTGTTGGGTGTTCGCTTCGGAGCAGTTAAAACAAATTTCCATGGAATTCATCTTTGATCTGAGGAGAACTGCGGTCGGTAGGCACATGAACGGACACGATAAACAAGGATCGACATGGCAGTCCATTGCTTTTCACACGTACAGGACTGCCCAAAAAACAACTGTTTATTGGGATCCAGTTAAGAATTGCATGCTTGACTCTTGCTCTAGGTGATGCCGGCACCAGTCTGGTCAGAAGCCCAGACGATGAACACATGAAGTGAGAGAACGAGGTTGTACCTGGAGTTCCAGCTAAGTCAGTTAGTATGTGAACGTAGAAGGCGGGCAAATGAAGCGAGCATATGGGCTTCGGAAGTGTGTTGGGTTGATGTTCTATTTCTCAAATATTGTCATCAAACACGTCTCGTGAGCTCTGGCCTGGACAACCTGACAGTATTGCGCACGCAATTGAACCATGAAATTGCGCTCTGTCTACCCCTTCCTCTCCGATTGTACTGTTCTGTCTGGTACACCGTCCATGTATATATATATATATATATATATATATATATATATATATATATATATATATATATATATAACAGTTGTTTCTTGGGTCGGTCTCAGCGGCAGAAAGGCTCTCCTGGAGCTCCTGACCCGTAATACCACTTCATCTTTTGCCTGGCCATTCGGGAGCAGAGTTGAGCCTAGGCATTTGAATGAAGGGACATGTTCGATTGGTCGGTCATTGTTGGACAGTTGTTGAACTATCGGGCCTAGATGAGTTGTGAAAGCTCTTGTTTTGTTGAATTGACCTCTAGCCCGATGAACTTCACGAGAGAATCAGTTTGGTCGGGTGAGTCTCGTAGCATGACAATATTATCCGCGAAATTCAGGTCTGAGATGTTTATTTCCTGATTAAGCTGAACGCCAGGGTAGTCGTGTAATGCGTGACCTATTGCCCAATCAATGGCGTAGTTAAACAGCGCCAGTGAGAGGGGAAAGCCCTGTCTACCTCCGGTAGTAAATGCGAACCCACAGGATTCTTCGCCGAACATACGAACCTTAGCACCATTGTCGAGTATTACCTACTCAACAACCGTAAAAGCTTATCGGACATCCCGCCGAATTGAATTATGGTCTAAAGGGACTCGTGGTAGACCGGATCGAAGGCGGCCCGGAAGTCGATAAAACAAGCTACTGTTTGGCTGGTGGAACTTGAAGTGTTGCTCCAGTATCCGGCAGTGTAAAGATTTGATCTCTAGAGCCTTTGCCACGGCGAAACCCTCCTGGTTCGGGCGAGCGCGTTGGTTTCCTGCTTCGGAGAAACGGTTTAGTAACAAAGCACCAAAAATCTTTGTGGTGACATTGATCGAGTTGATCCTTTGGTAGTTCTCACATGCTGATTTATCACCTTTCTACGAAACGGGCAGCAGAATGGGCATGCCCTTTTTGGATGGGAATGCCTCCTCTCACAAAATGGAGCAAAAAAGTGAACACAACCTGTTAATCGAGGATAATGAACAGGCTTTATATACTTTTGGAGGAATGCTATCTTTCCCGGCAGCCTTCCCGTCCTTTAGTTTGTTGACTTCTGTGATTCCTGCGGTACCGGGCGAGTAGCAGTTACTTTCGTACTGGACTGGAGGAAGTCACGCTGGGTGGTCCACCGGGTCGTTTGTAGGCCGGTTGAGCAGTTGACCGAAATGTTCGACCCGTCGGTCCTTTTTCTTACTCAATTCGGGTGTTAGGTTACCTGCCGAGTCACGAACAAGCGAATCTTGTTTTCTTTGCTTATTCGAGGCGTTGCGAATGAGGCTGAACAGCTTGCCAAAGTCACCAGTTTCCGACGCAGTTTCCATTTTTCGGCTATTTCTATCCAGTATCTTTGACGACCAGCCTTGGCGGAGCTTGTGGCTTTTCGTCGCAGTCTGCGGCGCTCACCACTACCTGCGTGCCGGGCTTCGTGTGTTTTGGTCCAATCTTTTGCCCACCTTTTTGTTTTTCGGAGTAGCGTCCATGCGGCTTCCTTGTTTGAGTCTACTGGGCTCATACTGAAACTTCGTCCTCTTGTGCGTTGGTTGCGGCGATCAGTCGAGTTGTGAATGCTCGTGTTAGCACTTACCGGGAACGCCGTAGCATGATGAGCGCATGAGGTTCCGTGAATAATCATGGAAAGTCGCGGAAGAAGAGTATCAATCGGTGTCTCCAGCACCGTTCGGCCTTTTTGTTCGAGGTTGCACATCTAGCCTTTGCACACCCAAGTGCAGACTGCAAGGCAGCAGGGTGCTTCCAGAAGAGCCGGTGTTCTGTTATGCGGTTCATTTGCCTCTTCTGGAATGCCGGGTCAGGTACATTGGGTTGTTTTCCTCTGTAGCCTTTGGATCAGTAGATCTCGTCTGCCCACTCAGCAGTATCTGTCTTCATATGCCGAACACCGTCTCGCCGAAGTTTTTTGACCCCGGTAACCCTCAACCTGGTTTGGCCCGCCTGTCGAGTGGTTTGCCGGCGTGTGGCCACTGATATATACTTCAACTTCGGAGAGTCATAGGTGAGAGCTGCGTAAATGATAGAGACCAAGGAGATAGAGAATGCCCCAAGGTTATGACAGTCGACCAACTCAGAGGTGCTTCTTCCGTCAGACACTCCACACTCATCAGGGTGCAGTCTCGTGATGATATGGGACCATACCCTTAACGAAAATCCACTTCTATAGCTTTGCTATTTGAAAAAACGACACCAGTACCGCCATAAACGATATAATATGAAGAGAAACATGAAAATTGGACAAGATGACAAATCCATGGCGGCTGAGTAGCTCAGTTTCCGACCGGAGTTCACGAACCTGGAAAAAACAAGACCATTGACCATCGATGAGAAAATGACCACAAGTTGGACCCACGTTCTGGATCAAAATTATAGCTGGTATTTATTTTCATGGTTTCAGTGTGATTAATCAGGAAACGGATGATGAACTCATCATTCTAGCAGCCATCAATGAGTTCGTTTAGTCGAAATAGCTTCATTCTCAGATCACATTTCGTCATCATCAGTAGACGACTTTGAAACAAAATATCACCTAGCGATGAGTATTTTGATTCTCTGCAGTAAGACTTACTCCTCGTTCATCATACATCACTGCTTATTCACTGTTCCTGTGTCAATGGTGAGAAGATAGTAGCATTCGCAGTTTGTTAAACTGGGGTTTTACAACGATACCAACTGGTGGAGACCCCATGGTACCGCCTGAGGTTGTAGATGGAAGACTGCCACCTGAAGAATTACAGCAAACAAGTCCGACTCGAAGGTAAAAAATAATCCGAGTTAGTTGTCGTGCACTGGTGAAGGATCACTGTGTCAGAAAACATAACTGGTGTTTAAGGCATACTCTTCCTGAAGCTTGCAATTCTCCGGGTTTTGTGGTCACTCATTACACTATTCTTCCGTTCTATTACCAGTCTGTGACCGGTTTCAGTCTAAAAAGTAGGCGACTATCATAATAATGAGCGAACCATCTTCGTTCACGAAAATGATGACATGAACTTCCAACGCTGCGTCACGTTTACCGGGCAACCGAATTATTTGCAATATGCGTACAGTGAATTCTCATGTGATACGAACGCCCGATTAAATATATTCCCTAAATTCCACAGAACGGGAATGAATCTATGGAATTACGATAACTCTCACCCGTGGCAAAGATGGCTGGATCAGATGGGAAGTTTGCCTATCAGAACTGAAAGTCGTTCACTGACTTCAAAAGAATTTCATTCTGAACTTATGACTAATCCAAGCACACATACGTATATGTAAATGCAGCTGGGCAGAGTGCCTTGCAGAACTCACCAGGAACTACACAATTTAGCGTGGGTCACTGACGCGTTTGATGCACTTATTTGACAGCTTCAACTTGGTACGAGACGGGTCCTGAATTAGTGGCCGTGGCAATCACTTTGTTAGAATCCGTGGTTTCACTTCGCTTCGAAGGTGCAACCCATTTCAACTGATCCGGCCGTGGTATATCACGGTGGAAAAATGGACATTTTGCTCGATTCGTACATGCTGAACCATATCGGCACGGTATTGGGCTGGTTGACAATGCGGTTACCGCAGGGCGAGTGGTAGGGCTATTCACAGGGAGCGCCGAAACGGCCGGTGGGTGATAGAAAGGACACGACGGGTTGTTACATCGGGATTGGTATCGACAAACGATCTGACTCGCTGCAACAGGCGGAGGGACAATGGTGGCTATAAAAGAGAATCACGTAAAAGTGGTCATGACTACTGTTATAATTAAGTGATAGAAATCAAAACACTGGGCTCCATCGAAAATCTATCCAACATGACGACGTCACAATAATACATACGAAAAGTACACATGTTTTTGCATCGTAAAGCTTCTATTGCACTTGGCCGTTCATTTGTCTGTTTCACACATTTTTATCGCATTTGACGTGAACGTGGAAAATAATGAATTGTTTGGAGGCTTGTTCATTCAAAGGCTACCAAAACGTCCCAACATCAACCTAATATAGATTTACACTGGCTTGGGATCAAGCAAGGTGCCAACGCAACAACGACAATTACAAAATACGGGGAGAGAAGTACAGAGTAAAACAGACAATAAGTGAGAAAAATGCTGATTTTTTGCCTTTTACCGTACACCTTTTGATGTCTTTTTTGTTATTTTGTCTATCGAAATGACATTTTTGTGATTACGGGGCACGAGAGTTCGACAGACAAACCGCACAACATTCGTGCTACTGACTTTTGTTCTGAAACATGCCCCTCAACTTCTCCAACCAACGATAACCCTCGTCCCTTGGGCCCCAACCAGAGAGGCGGGAAGCATCAACCGAAGCCAATGATGATGACAGCTTTTCCATACCTCTACACTAAGTCATGGCCTGACTGCCACGTCACTTCTTCAGGTCTTGCCCAGCATGTGCGAGCAGAACACAGAAAAGCAGACGATGGGCAAGCATTCGTAAAACGTGTCCGAGCCACCGGAGGCTGTGTAGAGCGCTCATCTCGTAAAGGAAAGCGGCTATCTCTGCCTAAGACATTGGTGCACCTCGTCACTACTCACTCGATGCTCCCACCAGACGCGAGCTATGCTTCGGAGACATCGGTTGTCGAACACGGAAAGATGCCGAGCATCCTTACCGCGAAGTGGCAAGGTCTCGCCACCGTGGAGTAAAACGCTGCGAACCGCGGCGACGTACACCCGTTCCTTAAGAGAGTGCCGGATGTCACGGCGACGCCACATGTGTCGCAGATTTGCGAAAGCTGCTCTAGCTCTCACTATGCGTGGATTGGTCTGCTCCCAACATCATCAGCTGTTATCAAGCTCTCAAGGTACTTAAAGTCGTCAACTAACTCAAGCTGATCACCAAAGGGTGAGCGCAGACACAGGCTCTTACCAATTTTGCAAAAGTACTTTACACTTGGAAGGCGCAAAGTGCATTCCATATCTGCATACCTCAATCAACAGAGGTCCAACACATTGTCGCTCAGCAAGGCGATATCATCGGCATATTCTAAGTGGAAAACTCTGTTCCCTGGGAGGAGTTCAACTCCAACGGTTGAAAGATTATATAAGGCATCCCGTAGAACATCCTCTATGGCAAAGTTGAAGAGGAATGGGAAATACACTAGAGACGACAAAAAGAGACGAAACCTGGCTGTAGGCTATTACCCGACCTGAGGTGTCGTGATACAACTCTTTGAGGACTGATACACGCTTCTCAGGTACTCCATTTCTCAACAAATAGTATCACAGTTTCACCGACGGAGTCAAAGGCCGCGCGAATGTCCACAAACACGACGATTACTGGCTTTTAGAAAGTGTGACGGTGTTTTAGCAGTTGTCGGAAAGTGAAGATTTGGTTGATACATCCACGACCGGCACGAAACCCAGCTTGCTGCTCGCGACTCTGTTCTTCACGTGTTTGGTACAAATTGCGAAGTGTGACAGAGGCAAGCAGCTTCGACGCAATTGGGATAAGGCTTACACTCCTATGGTTAGCCCAGTCACTGCACGAGCCCTTCTCAAATGTGGGGACAACAATCAACTCCCTCGACAAGGACAGAACCTGTTCAGAATTACAAACTTTTGAGAACAGAACATGAAGTTCTCTGACGAGCTGCACCCTACCATCTATAAAAAGAGCTGGGGAAAGGTCATCGAAGCCCGGCACTTCTTGATGTCCTAAGGCTCAGATTTTCCTATGGATCTTCACCCCGGTTAGTGGATCTGTCGAAACGGACCACTGGCATGTGCCGGAAGAGCTACCGACATTCAAGGCCAGCTAAACTATCTGAAAATGCTCTGCCCAGCTTTCGAGATGCCTTTTTTGATTGTTCCACTCACACCTAGTGGCTTCCTACCGGTGACTCGAATGAGACAGAGTAGCTTGAGGGAATTTCCCAAGGCGGCAGCACGTTGCATCTCTGATGGGCGTCGCAACCACCAAATTCTGTGGTCCCCACGAAGACTCGCGTTAAGCGCACGAATCTTCGTGCTTCATTATATCTGCTTCCAGCAGGAATCGACTGATGTGCGTCGAGAAAATGCAGACTCAGCAGAAACCCAGGGTCCTACTGCACGATCAGACCGGCCGCAACATACTAGGCCAGCAGAATGCAAAGCATTCTTGATAAGCGACTGGTTCTGGTTCACGTTATCACGTGGAGCTACAGCTTGCTTCTCAGCCAGCGCGTTTAAGAAGACGGACAATCGAGATGGATCGGAAAGCTCAACGCAATCTAACCGCCGTTGTACCTTGCGTTTGGAGCACCCACCGAAACACATGGACAGTTTAGTGCAAACTAATGCGTGGTTGGTGTTTTGTTCCGTCCCACCAGCTCCAGTGTGAACTCAGATCTGCCTCAGAATCATTTCTTTATTAGCACAAGAAAGAATATATAGGTTACTCTTACATTCGCCCACTCGTCCCACATAATGCATTGGTCCGACTGATGTGGGCGACCACACCTTAGGGCTTGAATGCCGCTGGCAGGATTCGTCTCGTGTGTCGATTCATGCCATCGATCGACTGTCCCGTCGATCGTGGTTTCGTGGGCTAGGTAGGAGCTGGTACTGATGCGCCGTCGCCGGTGTGAATAAACCGTCCATCGAACGATGTGTCAGACCATACCCTTACATTCGGTGTTAAGATAGGTACTCTGGCATAGGCGACAGTCATCTATGCAACTCCGTCATTTGTGGCTTATAGCCATGTGGTCGATCTGGTATCACTGTTGGTTCGATGAAGGCGAACGCCACGCAGTGTACCGGCGATTAGGACGTTTGAAGTTCGCACTGGAGGGGGAAACGCGATTGTCTGAGCACAGGGCCAACAACCGGTCCCCGTTGTCCGAGTAACCGGAACCAGGCCCAAAAGAGCCACTGGATAAGCACCCTTCGGTGACAGTCAACCCACTCTACCATTCAGATCTCTCGCCGAAATCACGATATCAGCCCCGCTTGATTTGTGCAAGAGCTCGTGGAGCAATCGAATGAAGGTATCTGTGACCGTATCTGGGCTGAAATCAGCGGGTGCATACGCTGAAACAAAAAAAGGACTGCTTCCATCGAGGCAGCAGGTGATCACATCGTAAAAATTCTCTGAGCCCCAATGCGCATGACCGACTGTTGACTGGGTTCCAGTCTACAAGCGCTGCTTCAGCTCTTTCACGCTTCTGTTCAGTTCAGTTCGGTTTATCCAACCATTAACCTTGCACTCATGTGCTGTGGTTTTGGCTGTTACTTTCCAACATTGTCAAGTTGAGGGCAAAACGAATAGAAGCATAACGTGAAAAAGATCCCCAAAAATCAAAGCAATAAGCGGAAATCAAGAAGACGAAGAACGAGTCCGAATGCAACTACGCTACTGGCCGCGACTTCTAGCCATTTCACTAAATGTCTCCAACCATCTGAGGCGAGTCACGTGGACCTCAATCTGGAAGTCTAACACGCCCTACCTGGCCAAGTTTACTGATCAAGGCTTTTATACCCTTTTACCATGTCATGAACTGACCACCCCGACCTACCTTCCAACCTTTACCTGTATCGGAAAACAGTGTACGCCGAGGAACTCTGTCGATGGGCATGCGTAATACACGTCCCAACCACCCTAATCTGTTTGGATTCAGTATTTGATCCAGAGACAGACAACTGGTTCCCAATACTCTACGCCTAACATCAGCATCGCTCTTACGGTGTTCCCGCCATTTTCGGGCAATGCTACAGAGACATCGGTGCTCGAACACCAACAGTCTTCGCTCATCCTCTACCCTTCACGGCCATATTTCTGAGCCGTATAAAAGAACGGACCCAACCGCCGCATTGTACACTCGACCCTTGACACACAACCGGATTTCACCCCGGCACTACAGATGACTGAGGTTAGCAAAAGACAAACGCGCCTCCTGTATGCGCGATGATACTTGATCGGATATTTGCCCACTTGGTGAGATGCAACCGCCCAGGTAACAAAACTTATCCGCTCCAGCTAGAGCTTCCCCTGCCAAGACTAGATTTGGCGATGACTCAACCCAGTCCTGTTACAGCATTTTACACTCTGAAGGTGCAAAACTCATCCTAAACATTGCTACACTATTGTTTAGGCTATCTAAGAAAGCTTGCAACTTGCCTGGATCTTCACTCAGAACAACATCGTCCGCCTATTCCAAGTCAGACAGTTTCCTGCCCGATCAAATATAAATGCCGCTATTCTCACACGAGAACAGGGCCATCTCAAGAATCAATTTAATTGCTAAATTGAAGAGGAAAGACGAAAGAGGACAACCCTGACGAACACCACTTTCCGTGGTGAACTAGGATGAAAGATCGCCGTGAGCGCGAACTCGGCCTCGGCTGTTTGTACACAAGAATTGTAAAAGAGAAATAAACTTCTCTGGTACACCCTTCAGTGAGGCAGCTCCAGAGAACTGTGCGGTCGACTGAATCAGACCAGAAAGAGAGACTGTGAGCCTACGAAAGATGTGTCTGTGCTTTAAAATTTATCGAAGAGTAAGGATGTGGTCAATACAACCCCGATCGGGTCTGAAACCGGCTTGATTCTCATGCAAACACATTACACGCGTGCTGGATAGTCAGTGAAGAATAATCCCAGCAAGCAGTTTGGACGCCATACTTACCAACCTAATTCCTCTGTGGGAATTCATAAGAGAAACTGTCACCTTTCTTGTAAATCGGCACAATCAACGATCTACACTATTCCCTGGGAATCCGCTCACTATCCCAGATTACTCGGAGGAGTGTTGTTAACTCCAAAACCAAAGCTTCGCCTCCATCCTTGAAAAACGACGGGAACAATCCACTCAGTCTCGTAGTTTTGTACCTTATCAAGTAACCTATCACTCGCATAACCTTCATTTCTGATGCAGGAATGATATCTACCTGCATCGTTCCTCTGGCAGGTATATTCAGAAGGTCCACTGTTGAAGTGGGCCAATTTAACTGCTCCTTAAAGTGCTCCGCGAAAAGGTCCACACGACATTTCTGAGAGTGAGTCAGTGAGCTGCCGGATTGCTTGATTAACTCACTCACACCTGGCTTCCGTGGACCGGTACTTCTAAGCAAACGGTAAAGGTTGAAAGTATTGCAAACAGACGCAGCTTATTCATTTCCCCATATTCCGCAACCCACCACCGCTCACGGTCATTTCTCAGGCTCCTAGTCAACTGATATCTCAGGGATTTACGCACTTCATTGAATATGGCATCCCGAGGGACGCACGTCGGCCTGTGCCGCTTTCTATGGCAAGCTCATTCTGATATCTCTCCCGGACCGACGTCCGGCAAAGTTGGTCTACATCTTTCCGTTGACGGCGGACTTTTGACTTGGCGGAAAACCGTACTATGAACTCAGCGCACACTAGGGCGTGATTCGAATCTAGATTTGTGTTCCAATACGACCTACAAGACTTGACTGAGCCACGCCAGTGGTGGCTTACAGTTATGTGGTCTATTTGCGTCCAATACTGATCACCAGAAGATGGTCACCAGGTGACTGTGCGACAAAAGCCGCATCGTACTCGACGAGAACAGGCGATCCTCTGCGCATAGATGGAGCAGTCGATCACCGTTATCCGTGCATTGATGGTTGGCGCCGCTGTCGCCTCCGAGCATTCACTCTTATGGACCTAGGCGCCCAATCTGGGCGTTTAGATCTCCAACCAGTACCACTATATCTCGGTGAGATGCCTTTCCAAAAAGTTCGTGAAGCTGCTGGTAGAATACATCTTCGACTGTATCCGGACTTGAGTCGGTAGGGGAGTTAGCAATCAGACAACGATTGCCGTCGCGGCCTTCGTTAGCTTTGAACAAATGATATAAGCGAATCGCACATAATCTGCTGTTGACTGGGATCCAGTCGCGCAGTGCAGACTCAGCTTTAGTACTTAAAACGATTCCTACTCCTGCATGATCAGATGCAGAGGCCTCGGCGTCTTCGAATAACCACAAAGCAAAAGCATGCCCTGAGAGCGAATTCGGACGAACTACGATGGTGGGGTCCTGGATGCGGGTCTCGGATAAGTAGCAGACGTGGATAGCCAGTGTCTGGAGTGGGCGCGCTAAAGCTGTTTGTTGGTCTGTTTGCATCAGAATGCGTACATTGGAGGCTGCAAGCTTTAGTGGCACATTTGGTCCCAGTGGTGAGGGGTGAATCCAATTCGCACGCCCAGTGTCTCTATCGATGGTAACCTGGGAAGTACACGCGATAGTGTTATTATTCACAGAATGTACTGAAGGCACGAGGAGCCTGAATCTCATGTAATGGAAAATCCCCTAGCATTTTTCACATCGAAAAGTCGGACGCCGCAAGTCGGGTGAAAGCGGGTGTGGTAAAAGGTAGTTGGTTTTGTCCGACCGCCAGCACCTTGATCATAACCCGTGTAGCTTGGGTGAGTAAATAAAGTCGACGGCGAAAATGAGTGATCACATACGTGGGAATCTCGCAAACGGCCAACTTGGGCATTGAAATACCCAGCAATGAGCACCACAGTCGTTGAAGAAACGCCTTGATACAGCTGGGACAAATCCAGGAGGAATTCGTCCTTGGTCTCAGAGGAACTCCAGTCAGTGAATTTCGACACCTTTTGGAAAATGATTTTAGAATTATGGTACCGTGTTTCATCGATAATAAGACGTGCCCAAATATTAAGCCCTAGCAAGATTTTTTAGGATGCTCCCAAGATATGCCCTGCCCCGAAAATGATCCCTAGTAAAGACCGTCGGCTACAGTGAGATTCGATAAGGTAGAAGCACAATGACGAGCATTGTGAGGTTACAACGGTCGAATTGATTCGACTGTGGGGCATTTTCAGTTTGATTCACCGAAACCTGCTCTAATGGCAAAGCATAATAACGAAGCAGTGTTACTAATGCAATATGAGCGGACTACACACCCAATAAATGCTTATTCCATGAGTTTTATTGTTGAACACGAGAGACTAATTGGTTCTACAGAAAGTGGAATCGAAAGAAATTCAAGATGTATGACGATATTCCGGATGGCATTAATGCGTTCAAAAAACGTAGGATTTTGTACATGAATCGAATCACACTATCAACGGTTACTTTGGTGGTAGACAGTAATCCACTGTCGTCTGGATTGTTACCAAACCTGATCTATTGGGACCTTACGTGGTTCTTCGCAACTCCAAGTCTCAGGGTTCGGTTGCCGGTTATCCCCAATAGTGCAGTGGGCCCTCGTGGCTAAGGAATAATATGCCCCTTCCACTACGCTCATGCGCAAGCATGTAATAAAAAAGGTTGATTTTCATATCTGGAAAATAGGACATCTCAAAATAAGCCCCAATACAACTTTTGAGGCAAAAATAAATATAAGACAGGGTCTTATTCTCGGGGGAACATGGTACGCTCATTGGTAATAGTCCTCCACAAAGGCAAACGAACGCCCATGAACTTAACGCGAAAATGTTAAACCCCTCTCCCTCCAAAAAGCATTATCTCAAAGACACGTCAATTTCATAAGCTCAAGTATGCAAAGAAAGCGGAAACAAAGTCGCCTGATCTTTGATGTGGCATTTCTTACGCTACGTCGTACGTACGCTGGAAGCTTCGCCATGTTGAACATTGATTGCCATGTCGTTCCAGTGGGAGCTTTCCACTTTTACGATTCTTAGATTGCTAGTAAGTCTTTGGGCGATATGGCGCAGGAAAAGTGTATATTATTCATTCGGCTGAAAGTATTTCTGGTCTGAGTCGACAAGTCTAAAGAATAAGCATCTATAAATTCCGAAAAAGCTTTGGAGACTAAAGCCATGAATCACTGAGGGTGGTTATTACAATGACAATTTTCAGAGTTTTTCTCCTATGCACAATGAGCGGGGCATCCCCAACAAACACAATACCACACTATCAGAGAGAACCGGAAATCGTGGCCTTGGGACCTGGAGTGCTGAATCACGAGGTCACAATACATGAGGCGGCGCTGTCTGGGTAGTTGGATAAGTATGGTTACAGGGACTGATAAAAGCTAAATCAGTCATATTGATCAAGATGGAGTTATTCCCGCAGGTGTTCGAAATTGAGTTCTTATTCATTCTGACGTTGATAGCCGAATACCGAAATTTGGCTTACCTGGTTTTGTATGAAATTACTTACTAAATGATTGAAGAGTATTTTGTAATGTTACAGAGTAATCACCCAGCTCCCCCAGGATGAACCATCGAAATCCGAACAAAAAAACCAACCTGTTTTTTGTAGCACTCGTTTCGCGCTATGACTGAACGCGCAATCCGGCCGGGTGCAAGCCGCATCAAACCGACAGGGAGGATGAATGTATATACAAGTGGCTCCAAAACGACAGCGTGGAAAGGTCGGACATGGTTCGGACGGATGAATATAGGGACACTCTTTTCCGTTGCGGCAATTGGGCCAAAAGCGACATCGATCCAGACTACTGTATATGACAATAAACGGCAACGGGAGAAACAAACAGAACAATTAAAATTCACTACTAAATAAATCAGGATTACTTAGCAATATATAGAGTCGACACTACGAAGCAACGAGCAAAATAGTCACCAGTGAAACATCTCATAAGACCACTACATGTCAGTTTGGCCAATATCTGAGTGTTGAGATTTTGACTGCTTTTCGGAAAAACCCAATCAAAGATTATGGATGGAATCGAGCACAGTATCGCCACAGGAAAATCTAAGTGGCTAAAGAGTCTTGAATATTCAAAATACATACGACCCGAAGACCGCATTTCACGATGCAGAACACAGCTGCATGCTACCGGAAGAGTCTCTAAATTGCGAGTAGAACGGTCGCCAGTTTTTGTGGTTCGTCGCGAATAAGGTGAATCTATGCTCGCCGCATAAACGGTCCCGGACTAGCAGCATCAGTGCTCGGAGATGCGGTAGGTTTTACTCTCTAGCAAGCAACATCTGTCAAAACGCAAAATAAATCTGAGGGCAACACTGTTGCATGGCGAATGCGATTTACCAACAAATAAATCCATTGTTCCTTGTATTTTCACACCCACCAAAGTATTTCAGGGGACGCATGAACTATTACTGGTCATCGGCTCGTCTGGAACAACCCTGCTGTCTTTCATTATTCACCAAGACTAGAAGTCCATCTAAAAAAGAAGGCCGTATGAAGTTTAGTAAATCATCTTCCAGCCTGAAACAATCAGTGACGTACATGGACTTTACTTCTTGCCTTCCGATGCCTCTTTCACTAATTCATACAAACAACGTCAAATCGCATCCGTTTTATGTAGCCTTTGTAATTCCGTCCTTCAAGTCATCCTTGTACAACGGGTTACCGTACCGTGCCCTATTCTCCGTTCTTCCTAGGGAGTGGAAGAAACTACGTGGATGTCAACAGATGACGTGACAGAGGGGAATGAGAAAATGTACAGCGAACTTGGGAAAAGTAGGGATGCCTCACGCCTTCGTGGTTGGGGCCCTAAAGATCCGTCTACCAGTTGGCTGGAGAAACTGAAGGATATGGTGGTTGTGTTGTCACTTTCTGTCGAATCAGAATGATTGATCGATGTGCGTTCGTACAGTTAGCCTGTGTGTTCCATGTGTTGACTGTTGCGGCGTTCTTTCCTTTTACCTCCCGTGTAGGTCCATTCCCTGTCCATCTCGTGTATTCATACTTTCTGATTCGATGTGCAACATGGTGAGAAAGGCAGCGATCAGTGCGGCTTGCCCTGCCGTTTAACGCTGTACGATGATGATGATGATGATGATGATGATGATGATGATGAACAGCGGGAACCAAGACCACTGTTGCTAACTGTGTTGCCTTAGGTAGACGCCCTGATCAAATTTCCGCTCTCTACGACGGCTGATATGCGAAAGCTCTAAAACAACATAAGCTGATGTTATTCATTCGCCTCCGGTGCCTGCGTAAGCTAACCCCGCTAAATGTGGAAACACTGATATGCATAGTATAACAGACGAGTTTGACCCGTACATTAGAGACACTTTCTACTAATGTGTTGTTTCCAACAGATACATATTCGGGACACAAGTTCTACCATCCATCGCTTCCGCAAGGTTTTGCCTGCGTCTTTCTGGGGATCTCAAGGCTGCGGAACTTGACAAGGTGGACATCGATGCAGCTCTGAATGCTAGGGCCGAAGCCGTGATGCTAATTTGGACCCCAGTCTACATTCGGTTGTGCGCCGTAAGACTTGAAAGTTTATGCTATGTTGTGCGATGGCCGCCCCACGCTGAGGGTGCTCGGCGAACTTCCGTATTACACCGCGGATGTCTCTGAAGCATTTCATGTGTTTGGTGGGAATACCACATGAGCAATGACGAAGTTCGCCGTCGTGTTTGATGCAGATTGCCGCCCTCTGACCAAAGCAACCATTCAACATCGAATCCGGTGGCTTGGACACGTTTTGTGTATGCCTGCTTATCGTCTGTCTTCATGTGTCATTTATGCTTCCTGAGTATGGCTGAAAGAGTCGACGTGGCGGTCAGCCTGATTCGGCATAGAGGTACGAAGCAGTTAACATCGACACTGGCCTCAGACGGTACATACTTAATTCCCGGTTGGGGTACATGGGAGGGAGATTATCGTAGGCTAGAGAAAGTGAATGGTATGGCTCAGAATTGAAGCCAGTGGTGTGAATCCAGTGCGTTGTACATAGGAAATTCTTGGTTTTCATAAATATCGAATACAACTCTTCTAAACAGAGGGAAATACACGTGGTAAAACAACTAAAAAGAATTACGTTTACGATCATTTTCAACTCTTCGTAATATATATATATATATATATATATATATATATATATATATATATATATATATATATATATACGAGCTGATTCAGCAAATAGAGAGACAACCATAAACCAGAAAAATGAAAATTATTTGTGGATGTCCTTTAGAGAACTGGTGAGAAATATTTCGGCCAGATGCTTTCGCAATCACCCACAGACCCACTGCCTATGAACTTTAACCAACCGATTTGAGGTCAGTTTATTGGAACTGGATTGTTGAGTGGGCCGATTGCTCAAACTGACGGCGCCGACAAAACTAAAACGAAACAGTGGAATTAAGTTCAGAGTTGCATATTACTTCAATTTTGCAATTAAGAGACGTATGTTGATAAAAGAACATGATAAGGAGAAAAGTAAGATCCGAACCAGATTGATTCAGTCAAAATGATCTAAGAATTTCCTATTTTGACTCTCTGCTTGTAAAGATTTACATGAGATTTACGTAGCTTATTGGGTGGTAATTTCCCATCTTGAAAATGATATGAAAGGTACTGCTCACATGCACATTCAAGAAATAAATACATACAGATTGTAAAAGAATTTACAGGAGTGACGTTTAGTGAGGAAAATACTCTAATTTCAAAATCAATGTAGTTCAGTAGCACACAGATAAATTGCATACAGAGGCACTTACCTGGGTACGTGCACTTGTTCTGTATCTATAGCGGGTTTCTGTAGAACGCTTTTATTCCCAGCTCCCTTTGTTGGGCTTAATTCATCATCCTCATCTGTTTCATTCAAGTTGACAACTAACTGCCTCTGGTTGATCCGATCGATCAAGCGCGACTTCATTGCAACACCGGAATCTTCCTCACCGGCGCTCACAAAACGCTGGTCTACGTCGTTTATGTCTGAATCCATGTGAATTTTGTCGTCTTCACTTTGATCAGGCTCATCTGCTTCAAGTTCACCTTCAACAATTTCAACCATATCAACTTGCTCATCAAGATCCTCATACGTCGACTCCGCGTCCATAGCGAAACGTGGGTTGGCCATAGATTTCAGACGAAGTTGAGAATGATGAGTCACTGGTCCCAGTCGGTCTTTGGCGCTTAGTCTTTCATCTTCCGGACGAGAATAGGGCAACACTTTTCGTGACCCCAGTCGAGATTTGACATTGCTTCTTGCTCCTACCATATTTCGCTTCTGGAAACGGTCAGGGTTCGGGGGACTTTCAGCACTTATTATTGTTGAGCTTACGGCAGTTTTATTACCAGAAAGTGTGATATAGAATTTCGTACGATGAGAAGCTGGATCGGGAGAAGAGGAAGAAACATCGGGGCTGAAACGGAGCGAAGGGAAGACAATCGCGTGAGTTCTATAAATTTTTCTGTGAATTACGTGCGAAATCACTGTGAAAAGCGAAATATCAGTTGAACGTAGGAATGAAAAATCACTCCACCGAGGCCTCGAAGCAACCGCAACTTTTCGTGTTGTGTACGAGAACATGCTGTGCATGAGGGATCTAAACAACCAAACAATGGTGCATCACAGAAGACCCGTCACATGCTGAAATCAAATTAACAGTGACAAATGCCGAGCCTTTTTATATGAAGTAACAACCTTCTTTGAGAGCAGTTGAAAACCAGCTCATGTTAATGTCGAGTAACACAAAACAGAGCAGCTCTCTTTCACATTAATAATACAATTCGGTGGTTGTCGAATGGTTTAGAGCGTTTGTTTACCGCCTCGGAAATTAGACATTCGAATCCCTCCACCACAGGTCACTTTAGTGATAGATCGTAATCAACTGCCGTCCGGATCGTTGCCACACCTGACCTACTGGGACCTTATATGGTCCTCCACTTCAAGTCTTCGGGTCTAGTTGCCGGCAGTACCTGATAACGCAGTGGGCGACTGAGGTCATAGGATATACCCCTTCCACTGCACTCATGCATATGCATACCATAAAACAGAAAATGTGATGCATTAATGCTTCCGTAAGTCACCACATTGCTGCATCGTTACAACCTACACCGGTGTATGACTCCTAAAGCAATTCGTGTCACCAGCAGCTCTGTGTTCGACCGGCACACATTCGCTATATCAGAAGCAAAGTAAATCCAAAAACTTATTTATGTAGGGAGAAGAACCTAAAGTACTACCGTGTCGGAAGTTAACATCATACTAGTTACGGGATGACGCAACGATGTGGAGAATGCTAGCACAGAACAACCGAGGTTACCCCGGGTTAATGTGAGAGAATTCCAGATCTTGGCTCTTGGGTTCAATGACGGCAAAGGTGCACTGTAGGATGTGCAATGCGGATGATTTTTGACAAACTTAAACCGTTGATAGGACTTCAGATGGTTATGGAATAAATGGCTGGTGACAAGAGCAACGCTACACAGCTTCATTTGCTTTTAGAGGCTATACCATGTATCCACAACTCCACATACCAGGCTTTCAGACAGGGATCGGTGGGCATGTATTCGATTTCTAAGAAGAATTAAGAAGACAATGTTTTTATGTTCTAACAGTGAATGCAGAACTGAAAATGTTCTGTAGCAAACATTAAACAGATACGCAGTGATCAGGAACTCCTCCGACAGTGAGTGCAAATTTGAAAGTGGGAATTATTTTGGCGATACTTCCTAACGTCACTTATTCATTCAGTTCAGTTCAGTTTAGACAACCATCAACTGCGCACTAGGTGCGGTGACTTTAGTTGCTATCCCTTGCGAAAACCTCAACAAGAAATAATGAGAAAAAGGAATTCGAAAGGAGTAATAGAACTGAAAATATTGGTATCAAGTCGATCTGAAAACGTTTGCGGGTACAAGAGCGCCATTGATCATGACACCTAGCCATATGATCCAATGAATCTAACCACAGACGGAGAGGGTCTCATGCACCCCATCAAGGAAGTCTAACACGCCCTACATGGCCGAGAGCACTGGTTACGTTTTCCATACCTTTATTCAATGTCATAGACTGGCCACCCTAATCCATCTTCCCACCGTTGCCTGCCTCAGCGAACACTGCGAGCCGAGGAGTCCTATCGGAGGGTATATGCAACAGATGTCCCAACCATCTCGACATGGTGAGCTCAAGCATTTCCTCTGATGATTTAGTCCGTGAAACCGAGACTCTCCGCCAAACCTCAGCATTGTTCAAACGATGTTGCTATCAGATTTGGACAAAATTATATATATATATATATATATATATATATATATATATATATATATATATATATATATATAACACGGATCTGGTACAGACAACGTGCTTAAGAGACTATGGGATAATAGGAACACAATGCATGAAAAAAGGATGGAAAGGTTGGAAAGATTTCTTCGCAATTTTTCCCCCACACGGTATGTTGATTTTTTTTGTTCGTATCATTTGTGGTTTTCGTATATGGAAGGGGAAGGATGGAGAGCAAGCACAGCATTCCATACAGCATTGAAGCCACTGACTCCGGTTTCGGCGATATCCGCCAAACCAACTGTTTTCGGTGTCATTCTTGCTCCAACCTGGTAGGCGACAGGGCTCCACTGCGGCTAAATGAGAAGTCAGCTCTTTTAAACTTCTCCTCCAGGTCATCAATTGTCCACCGCACCGCCGTTTCCAATCCTGTCCAGTGAGCGCGAATAAAGCGCGGCAAGGTAAACGCTAAGCGGGCATCCGCAAGACATGACCTAACCACCGTAGCCGACGAAGAGAAACAACTACCCTGAGTGATGAACAGTCCACCCCGAATACTCTCCTCCGCACTTCGTCATTACTGATGCGATGCTGCCACCATAATCGTGTGATTGTCCGTAGACAACGGTAGCCGAATACGGTTAGCCGGCGCAGATCTTCTCGAACTGGCCAGATTTTGCATCCATAAAGTAGCACCGAGCGAACTGCGGCGTTATGGACTCTACCCTTTAGGGAAGGCCTGTTGTCGCGACGACGCTACAGATGCCTTAGATTGGCAACGAGATCTCGTCTCCGATACCTTCACCATTGGAAATTAAACTGCCCCGGGAAACAAAGCTGCTGACAGTTTCCAAACGTTCCCCACAAAGAGTGAGTGCAGGAGAATCTCTTTGCCAGTCTTGAAGAAGTATTGTGCATTTGGATGGAGCAAAGCGCATACCATATTCGGTGACTTCAACGGCCAAGTGGTTCAAGGCATCTTGGACGACTTGGGTGTCGTCTCCCGACAAGGCGACGACGTCAGCATAATCTAAGTCAACAACTCCGGCGCCCGGTAGAAGTTTCGCACCACTGTTTGCAATACCATTAAAGGCTCTCTGGAGCAGATCATCCATTATGAATTAAAAGAGGAACGGGGAAATAGGGCATCCTTGCCGAACGCCAAAGGACTCGGATAGTTGCCCATAGACCCCTACTCTTCCCGAGGTCTGTCGACAAAGAGCTTTCAGAATGGAAACTTACTTCTCGGGAACGCCGTTCCTCAGCAGGCAAGTCCGTAGGGCAGTCCTATCGACAGAGTTAAAGGCGGCCCTAAAGTCCAGAAACACAACGATAGTTCGCCTTTGATACACGTGACGGTATTCAGGCAGGAGGCGAAGAGTTGAGATTTCGTCCGTGCAGTCGCGGCCAGGACGGAATCCAGCTTGTTCTTCACGAAAATGGGGCTCGTGCAATGGGGAAAGTCGGCGGAGGGTAACGGACACTAGGGTTTTTGAAGCGACAGAGATCAGGCTAATTCCCCAATGATTAGAACACAATGTACAGCTAACCTTTTTAAAAATGGGCACAATCGTCGATTCACCCCAGGATGCAGGAATTTTTTCCTTCCGTCCGAACCTTCGAGAACAGGGTTGTCAAATCTCTCACCAAAACCACTTTGCTATCCTTGAAAAGCCCAGGAGGAATACAATCTGAACCGTGGGCCTCGTGGCGCTTGAGGGTTTGTAGTTCTTTTCGAGTTTCCGCTTCCTTTGGGAGACCGTCTGAAATAGGCCACACAGAAAGTGTAGGATTTCCAGGTCCAGTAGAAGCAGCCAGTGGCCAGCTAAACTGGGAGCGAAAGAGTTCTGTAGAGCGGTCCAGTCTGGGCGGCAGGTTGATGATTGGTGTCCCATCGGTTTCGTGGACTTTCTCGCTAACTCTCGTTTTTCGCGGTCCGGTGGCGCGAATAAGTTGAAAGGGATTCCTGGAGTTGCCAGAGGCAGAAGCTGCTTCCATCTCGAGGGCACGTTCTGATCACCACGTCTCACGATCAGCACGTAAACTGTTCTTCAAACGCGAACGGAGTTCACGGCGCGCTTTGTTGTATTTCGCATCAGCAGAGATATATCGGCGGCTCTCAAGCAGTAACAGGGAGTTTGAAGAAATCCAACTTCTCTGGGTATGGCGGACCGTACCGCAACTGGTCAGGCAGGCATTTAGTAAGGCTTCTTTCAGTAGCTCCCAGTGCTCATCGACATCAGGTGGGGCGGTGGATTCCAGTGCCTGAGCCAGCGTAGTCTGAAAAGATTCTAGCACCGGAGGGTCGCTCAGCTTGTCTATATTTAGGCGAGCATGATTCAAGTTCTTCGAGCTCCTAAACAGCAAGCAGATCGTAGCGCAGACTAATGCGTGATCAGAATCGAGGCAGGTTGACCAGTAAGAGCGACAATCTAACACGCTGCCGCGGCAACGGTAGCTGATCGCCGCGTGATCGATTTGAGACCACTTCTGCGTCGAGGAAGGAGGACGCCAGGTGGCGGTACGTCGTTTGGAGCCGCGAGTTTATGCTTGCTAGAAAAAGCTGGTGATCCGCACATATTGTTAGCAATCTGTCCCCATTGTCCGAAAGACTGGATTTGATGCCAAACTGCCCTCCTAAGTGACGTTCACTCGCTGCCAGGCGACCGACGCGCGCGTTAAGATCTCCAGTGAGGACCACGATATCTGTCCGGCGCGCTGTAAGCAGGAGCATAGGAAGCTGTTAGTAGAATTCATGTTCGTCTGCCTCCGGACTGCATTCTGTCAGGGCATAAGCGGGAATGACGAATAAGTCACGTGTGATCTCTATGTCTATTTACTCGACAAGAACCTCGCATCCGGACTGCACAAAGTCGGCTATTGACAGAAATCCAGTCTGACATGGCCGCTTCAGTTCTACGGCTCAGAGCAACACCAACACCGGCCTGGCCGGCTGCTGCAGCGTCCGGGTCTCCAGACAGGCGTAGATGAAACTTGGTGTTGGGATTGATTGGAGACGTTAGTCTGATCGCGGAGCTTGAGTCTTGCAGTCTTGTCTCTGAGAGGCAGCAGATATCGATCGAGAGTAATTCCTGTGTGCGAGCTAGACTCGTCTGTTGCCCGATTTGCATAAGCGTGGGTACGTTGAAGCTAGCTAATTTGAATCGTAGACGAGGTGGAAGAAAGGTGGGCTCGGTGGTGTTATTTGCTGTGACAGTCGTAGGGGAGACGGTTCTGGCGGAAGTCCGATTAAAATCGGTGGCGGTAGTAAGACGGTTTTGCTGCAGCGCAGCGACGTGTCTGGCACATAAAACAATGGGAGAGGTACGGAGAGGGGGGACAGGTTCCGAGTGTGGTGGTGGATGAGCATATAATCTTACGATGGCGAAGGAGCATGAAGGAGAACGAGATGGAAGCAAAATTTGTATGAGTCCACGGTTCAGTTTGCGGGCGTAGTACTGCCAGGTTGTCCAGACCAAAGCAGGTGGTTTTCCCAGGGGTCCACAACCGGAGCCTTTAGTTATCCAAAACTTAACCCGCAAGGCAGCGGGACGAAACGTGGGGTCCGAAACCCACTGGGGACCGGTGATTGATCATTCAGTTCATACGCCCTTTGGATGAGGTCAAACATCCTGGGTGCCTAGTACACCCCTCCGATGAGCGTATTGCTGTTTACTTCATTCACCATCCGTAGTTCGTTTGGAATCACAATTTGACCCCCTCCCCTGGACTGACTATTAGTCAGTCAACTCGGTGGAGAGCGCCGGGCATTCGCCTTCGCCCTCACACTATTGTGTAAAAACAACAGTGCTACGAAGTTATCGGTGTTCGAATACCGACAATCTTCGTATATCCTCCACCAGCAGTGGCCATGTTTTTGAACCATGCAGAAGCACCGACCTGACTGCTGCAGCATACACTTGATCCTTGAGAGATTAACGGATGTCTTGTCTGCGCCACAGATGGCTTAGGTTGGCAAAAGCCAAACGAGCCTTCTGTGTGCGCAAAGACATCTCATTTGATATCCGACTTAAAGGTGAAATGCGGCAACCCAGATAACAGAACTTATCTACCTGGTCTATAGTCTCCCCAGACACTTAAAGGTTTGGTGTTGAATCAAACCAGTCCTGCAGCAGAATCTTGCACTTTTGGGGTGTAAAATGCTTACCTAACAGTGCTACGTAGTCAATCAAGCCGTCCGGAAAAGCCTATAACTTACGTGAATATTAACTGAAAAGAAACATCTCGTTCACGTATTCAAGGTTTGACAATTTTCCAAACGGGAAAAGCTCCATGCCACTATCCTCATCAGAAAAATCGCAGTCTCCAGAACCATATAAATCACAAAGTTAAAGAGGAAAGAAGAAAGGCAACAACTCATCAATCAAACCTGGAAACCCAATGGGTAGAGGACTGACAAAGCAGTCTCCTGGTCCTCCAGGTTGGGGGTCAATCTGAGCTGGCAACTCAGTCGGTAAAATCAGCGGAAGAATAATTGATCCAAGCAAATGGGCTTCCACTTAGCCACCCCGCTGTTTTGCAGACAGGTTCTTGTTAGAACTAAAGGCTTTGGTTGAAAACCCTAATCGTTCTTCTGATTAGTGACTGAACCTCCTTCCCCCCCCCCGGTCCAACATCTCCCATGAACTGCACGAATACAAAGAATACCATACTGCATCGGTCGTCGAGCAGGATAATCAGGACCGCGCTGTTCATTGCATCGAGCGGGGTGGGTAGTGATAAGTGGGCACCTGTTCAGAGTTCCCTCTCTTTTATTCAACCTTTGTCTTCTGTCCGCAACCACCTTTCTTTGTCTCCTCTACCTACCCATATTTCTCCCACTGATAGCATACCCGATACTCCCAACGATTCATAGTCAAAAAGTGTCGTAAATAACCCTCTACCTCGTAACTCACATTTTCTCAAGCCTAATCAGCCTCTGAATCTCAGCTTCTTTAACGTACGTACACTCATGCGGGCCGGTCAGCAGGCGTGCCTAGCGCTTACAGTGGACTCTGGTGATTGATGTCTGCTACGTCTGTGAAACGAGTATCCCGGAGTCCAGCAGTGTGACTTAACTAAATGGTCCTGGTATCTCATCGAAGTATTTCCTGCGCACTTTAGATGAAGCAGCTGGAGTTACGGGTCGATGTGGTGTGGGAATAGTCTTGACTGACAATGCTGAAGCTGCCCTTTTAGACTGGATCCCGGTTAATAGCCTTTTAAGTGCTGTAAGACTCCAGGAGTCAGTCAGCGTTCCGAAGGATAGCTGTGTTACGCTCAGTTTGTTTGTAATCTCGGCATACGCTCCAACAGACTGCAGCTCTGACACGCAGAATTATGAGTTTCACGATGAACTTGCCACTCTCGTTCGCAGGAGAAAAGGCTCTGACACTGTAGTGCTAGTAGGTGATTTTATTGCCCAAGTTGGCAAACTCCGTGTGTCAGAAGCTCGTTTAGATGAGCACTGTGCCTTACCCCCTCAGCGCACAGATAACGGGAATAAGCCTCTCCAGTTTTGTGCAGATAATCGGTTATTCCTGCATGGTACGAACTTCCGATACAGCTCGCGTCGCACAGCGACAAGGCGCTTTAACTCTACAGGTACTTCGAGCAAAATGTGTCATGTCGAGGTAAGCTACCGGTAGTGCGGTTCTGTTCAGAACTGCAGATCTTACTGGCCCACATACGTAGAGTCGAGCCATGCATTCGTTTTAATGCACCAGTAATGAACAGAAATTACAACAGGAGCTAGGAACTAGCACGAACAGTAATGTAGATAAACAATGGACCCATTTCAAACGGACGATGCACGTGGTAGCAGGTTTCGCCTGTGGTCCTAGATTCGATGTACACCAAAGATACTATATTTCTCAAGGGTCGTTCAACGGAGCAAAAACGTCAGACACAAAGACATCTACAAAGGAAAGGCACAAAAACGTATAGGACAGACCGCGAAACTGGTGGGTCAAGGTAGCCGAAGAAATGGACGCAACAGCTGCTGCGGGTAAAAGGTTAAGATTATTCAAACTTATTCTAGACACTATTTTCAACTTCAGTTTATCCAACCATTACCCTTGCACTCCTGTGCTGTGGTTTTGGCTGTTACTTTCCAACATTGTCAAGTTGAGGGCAAAACGAATAGAAGCATAACGTGAAAAAGATCCCCAAAAATCAAAGCAATAAGCGGAAATCAAGAAGACGAAGAACGAGTCCGAATGCAACTACGCTACTGGCCGCGACTTCTAGCCATTTCACTAAATGTCTCCAACCATCTGAGGCGAGTCACGTGGACCTCAATCTGGAAGTCTAACACGCCCTACCTGGCCAAGTTTACTGATCAAGGCTTTTATACCCTTTTACCATGTCATGAACTGACCACCCCGACCTACCTTCCAACCTTTACCTGTATCGGAAAACAGTGTACGCCGAGGAACTCTGTCGATGGGCATGCGTAATACACGTCCCAACCACCCTAATCTGTTTGGATTCAGTATTTGATCCAGAGACAGACAACTGGTTCCCAATACTCTACGCCTAACATCAGCATCGCTCTTACGGTGTTCCCGCCATTTTCGGGCAATGCTACAGAGACATCGGTGCTCGAACACCAACAGTCTTCGCTCATCCTCTACCCTTCACGGCCATATTTCTGAGCCGTATAAAAGAACGGACCCAACCGCCGCATTGTACACTCGACCCTTGACACACAACCGGATTTCACCCCGGCACTACAGATGACTGAGGTTAGCAAAAGACAAACGCGCCTCCTGTATGCGCGATGATACTTGATCGGATATTTGCCCACTTGGTGAGATGCAACCGCCCAGGTAACAAAACTTATCCGCTCCAGCTAGAGCTTCCCCTGCCAAGACTAGATTTGGCGATGACTCAACCCAGTCCTGTTACAGCATTTTACACTCTGAAGGTGCAAAACTCATCCTAAACATTGCTACACTATTGTTTAGGCTATCTAAGAAAGCTTGCAACTTGCCTGGATCTTCACTCAGAACAACATCGTCCGCCTATTCCAAGTCAGACAGTTTCCTGCCCGATCAAATATAAATGCCGCTATTCTCACACGAGAACAGGGCCATCTCAAGAATCAATTTAATTGCTAAATTGAAGAGGAAAGACGAAAGAGGACAACCCTGACGAACACCACTTTCCGTGGTGAACTAGGATGAAAGATCGCCGTGAGCGCGAACTCGGCCTCGGCTGTTTGTACACAAGAATTGTAAAAGAGAAATAAACTTCTCTGGTACACCCTTCAGTGAGGCAGCTCCAGAGAACTGTGCGGTCGACTGAATCAGACCAGAAAGAGAGACTGTGAGCCTACGAAAGATGTGTCTGTGCTTTAAAATTTATCGAAGAGTAAGGATGTGGTCAATACAACCCCGATCGGGTCTGAAACCGGCTTGATTCTCATGCAAACACATTACACGCGTGCTGGATAGTCAGTGAAGAATAATCCCAGCAAGCAGTTTGGACGCCATACTTACCAACCTAATTCCTCTGTGGGAATTCATAAGAGAAACTGTCACCTTTCTTGTAAATCGGCACAATCAACGATCTACACTATTCCCTGGGAATCCGCTCACTATCCCAGATTACTCGGAGGAGTGTTGTTAACTCCAAAACCAAAGCTTCGCCTCCATCCTTGAAAAACGACGGGAACAATCCACTCAGTCTCGTAGTTTTGTACCTTATCAAGTAACCTATCACTCGCATAACCTTCATTTCTGATGCAGGAATGATATCTACCTGCATCGTTCCTCTGGCAGGTATATTCAGAAGGTCCACTGTTGAAGTGGGCCAATTTAACTGCTCCTTAAAGTGCTCCGCGAAAAGGTCCACACGACATTTCTGAGAGTGAGTCAGTGAGCTGCCGGATTGCTTGATTAACTCACTCACACCTGGCTTCCGTGGACCGGTACTTCTAAGCAAACGGTAAAGGTTGCAAGTATTGCAAACAGACGCAGCTTATTCATTTCCCCATATTCCGCAACCCACCACCGCTCACGGTCATTTCTCAGGCTCCTAGTCAACTGATATCTCAGGGATTTACGCACTTCATTGAATATGGCACTCGGAGGGAGGGATCTGCGAGCATCTCACAGAGCAACTGACGTTGAAGTTATTAAACGTTTGTGAGGCCTACTTGAACCATGGTCCTGTGTGGCATTAGAAACGGCACGCAAGACTTCCTTGATATGTTGCCAGCGTTCCTCTGGGTCTTGGACATTCCGTTACATAGATAATCGTGTAAACAGCCCCACCTGGAAAGAAGATTATCGTCTAGAAGCAGCTGTGCGGGACAGCTGACTTTTGTGTTGGTGCGACCACGGACGAGACGTAAACGGAAGAAAGCCCGTAACGAGGAGTGATCTGAGTTCACAGGCGTAGACCAAAATGAACGACAATCTCCAACTGGTCCATGCCAGCGATGACCAATGACAATATGGCCAGTATGAGTCCAACGCTGTGAAAACGTAGGAGGACGCCGTGCCAGTCTACGCCGCTTTTCATGATAGAAGTTGGCACTCGCCAGAAACAATCTGTGGTCAGAGCACAGCTAAATCGGACGATCGCCGTTATCGATACGATCGCCTGGGATAGCAAATGAACCCCTATGTGCCCTTCTGGAATCTCCCAAACGGCTAACTTGGGCACTGAAATCCCTAGCAATGACCACCTCAGCCGTTGAACACGTCTCGATACAGCTGGGACAAATCCTGGAAGAATTCGTCCTTGGTCTCAGAGGAACTCCAGCCAGTGAGTGTATATACCGTCACGACGAACGAGCATCGACGCTTCAGCTTGTTGCTGCTGGCACGCACGGAACCGTGCAACCGAACCGCACACAAACGACTACTGACTGGAATCTAGTCTGGGAGTGCACGCTAAGCTCTTATGCTCAAAGCAATCCCAAAGCCAGTCTGACCACGAGCACTAGACATCGGGTCACCCGACACACGAAGAGTAAACCGAGAGCCTGAGGTTGTATCTGGAATGCGAATGGTAATCACAGAAATGGGGTCATGTATGCGTGTTTCGGAAACACAACATACACCTATTTTCAAAGTGCGAAGAGTTCTAGCGAGGGCAGCCTGTTGCTCTATCTGACATAATGTGCTGGTTTTGGAGGTAGACAAGAAAGCAAGCATGTGGGCTTAAGCAGTGCGTTTGTTTTATGCCCAACTGCTGAACTACTACTTTCTTCAGACCTGCAGTTACCCGTGGCATTTCGCAACGATCCTAAATTAACGGAGGAAGAACTGGTAAGGCCCTTTACAAAAAAAATGCTAAAGTTTCTGAGCGAATCACACTACGCGGCTGCCCAAACGGCAGAAGGGGTTTTTCCTCGGAAACCCCAACAGGAACCTTTGACTCACGAGTCTGACCAACAAAGCAGTGAGGCGTTAACCCAGCACGGGAACGTGACCGAAGCACCCACGAAAGAACTTCTAGTCTGTCACGTGAGACATGATGGTTGCAAGCATTCTGCCTTGTCTTCGCTGGTGCTCTTTTATCCATCCTCTTTTCGGATTCAGTCCTCGGCCCCATGCACTCAATGGGCTGGGGGCTGACCAGCTAAGGCGGGCAGTAGCTGCCCAATGAAGTGTGATGAATTCACCCACCGTCGAAAGAAGCCCAAGATAGTCCACTCTTACGTCCATTCAGTGGGGGATTTTAGACCGGTGAACTGCTTATTTTCGTGTTTATTCGCTGAAGCGTCCTCTCCACGGGGCACAATGGTTAGAACCAGATGTTGCCTATCAACTGATTCGGAGATTGGACCTCGTCTGTCCTCTATCCAAGAACAAGAACGACAAAATACAGCGTTGACGGGTTGAGTTGTCTCCGTTTTTCTATGGCATCGTATGTCGACTTGGTTAACAGAACGAAGCTTAAAATACACTCTCGGTACTACTGTTCAGCAGCGTTTAACGCCAATGATCTAAAGCTACTTCACACCTTCTGCCACCCTGGTGTAGTACGCTTGAACCATTCCATTCGCGCGAACTTGCGGTTTTCCGTCGATCAAGTAGACTGTAGTACAACAGTGTCACGTACGTGCCGAATTCAAATCCCATTCTTATAAACTGTTTGGAAACAAACTGTTAAAAGCCATACAACCCTTCAACAGACTCAATATTGACTTTAAAGATGCTTTACCCTCATCCATACAAAACAAATATGTCATTGTCGCTATTGGCGGGTACTCACGTTTTCTTTTTGAGTAGCCCCGTCCTAGTAAAAATTCATCAACAGTCACTTCCTGTTTGACCAACTGGTCCTCGGCCTTTGGTATTTCCTACATTCATTCCAATCGTGATCTTGCGTTTGTATGAAGGGCCTACACAATTTCTCCACGAAGGTGTGACTACCAGAACTATGGCGTACAACCCGCAGTTTAATAGTCAAATGGAACGAAGGAACGGAATACAATGAAAAACTCACGTTGGTTTACAGTCCAAAGGTTCAGCACTCACAAAGTGCAAGCGGGTTCCTCCGCGTGAACTACACTTAGTAAGATCCCTCTTATGTACTGTCACGAATGCTACTTTATATGAACGACTGTTTATGTTCAACTAGAAATCGTCTTCAGGAATTTCGTAACTTAAATGGCTCATCACTCGGACCAGTGTTACTGCGTAACAACTGCCGACGCACGTAGTATGATCCTTCGGTAGATGAGGTCGACCTTATCGAGTGTAACCCTCAGTATGCGTACATTTGTCGTCTCTACGGACGAGAGTAAACAGTTCCTCTTCAACACCCAAGGCCACCAAATGCTACGATGCAGTAGCCCGTAACTGACATTACGAATCCGCCTATTGATGAACGATCAGGAGCTGCTACAGACTTTGGGCACCAATCAATGTATTGACAACATTCATTCACAAATAACGACTAGTATAGAGGAAATCTACATCGAAAAACAGCGTGCACGTTAAATTTGTTTAGGAAACAAAGAAATTTAGTTTACCCAAATTCCATTCATTCACTCTATTTTGGACGCCAGCCAACCCGGATTTTCCTGATCAGGGAGAATAGAGTGTATCCTCTAATTCAATGAGCAATTTTGTAATAACCCCTTTTTCGTTTGCTAGGTTTCCTAATTTCTACTTTGACATTTTAGCGTATGAAAGATCTTCAGATGAAAAATCCTAGATCATCCGGCATCGTTGTCTTTCGAATTCTCGTACTGTTGTGTCCATTACAACTCTACTATTGCATCCGATCGCATTACAATGTTATTTTTTCGGCACTTCTAAAATGCCGGGGTGGTTCAAAAACATACGAAATTGTTGCACACAAAAGTTGGCATTTCGGTAGAACTAACCATTCTTCTCTTGATCCTTCCGGTGCCTTGTGGGGGCAAGGAACAAATACACGTCAGCCATGAAGACGGTCACTGAACGCTTTGGACTCCAGAAGGCCAAACGACTTATCTTTCCCTCCATTGGTGGTAAAAACAGACTTTTTCATTTCCAAATTATCCCAGTTAAAAGTTTCTCTGGCGCTCTGCTTTGTGAACCAGCCGAGGCCCTTTGCTCTCGGGTTTTTCTCTAACTCAACTACATTCACCTGCACATTTTCCATTCACCTTTTTTGTTCCACCGTTACGTGTCCGCCAGTGTCTGCATTGTCCACGATTACCACGAAAAGATAATCCGGCTGACCGATTTGATTCAGTTCCGTGCGGCCCAATTATAAACGTTGAGGACTCCAAAGACCCCGTGCCTGCTTTTCTTTTCTAATCACATTTATGCCTTCACAAGCCAACGAATGTTTCAGCGTGCCTTCTCTTGTGATGCACTCAGATCATTCTATCCTCCTCTCTTCTCGATTTGCAACTGCCATTGTCTTTAACGCAATAACTAATCCTAAAATCGGATATGATTCTACCTGCAGTTGCAACAACTACACTTATTTTGAACTACCGCTTTATTTTATCTCTCTTAATCACTAAACTTCCTCCACAGGAACAAGGATTTCGATTTGATCTAGTGGTTACTCCATCAATCACTTTTGCGCTGTGTACGAGGTTAGCTTTCTACTCCACGACGGAAACACGTTTTTTCGCCCATCTTCGAACAATGCGACTACATGTAGAGTAGAGTTCCGTCTTTCCGATTTCGTCAACCGCACTCAAAATATGACCATGCAACCCATCGTCCATCTTAACCATACTTCCTATTTACAACAGTTAGTCCATCCTTTTTGTTCCTTCGGGCTTGTTTTTTTAAATCTCTTCCCCTAATCTTTCATCATCTCACTTGAATTCATGTAGCCCGTTGTCCCAGAGTCGCACATCTACCCTCCAATCTTTTTTCTTCTATGGGACCGGAAAACTCAAACAACCATTACTGTCTTTTTGGACTACATTCGAGCTTGTTCATTCCGAAGAAGGAATGAGATGGTTTCTACATGAATATTTTTAATACATTCTCCCTCTAATTGAATTGTCATAATTACCAAGCAGTCATTTTTATATGAAATCAGGAAGTGATGTGCTTTAAAACAAAAAAGCAACACGTCTGTAGTTGAAACTCACCAAGCTATTGGATGTGAAGGTTTTCTTCCGACTAAACCAGAATTCTTGATTTCAGGAGGTTCTACATTTGTCTTCACGTCGTTAAATGCTTTTTTCAATAGAAGACCGGAAGGAGTGATATCAACGGCTGTTGGTCTGCTGACCTTTGATCGATGCGTGAGTGGCTGTGATGGAAAATTGCCAGTTTTATGATTAGTGGAGCAAAATAGGAACCTGTGATATCTTAGTGGATATTGAAGTTCAAAAATGCACATGTTTTCCTGTCGTATGATCTGCAAAACCTTCACTCTACGGTTTGCCGTCTTATTTCTCTGCACAGACGGTACTGGGGTGAATTCCTGTCATTTTTACATGGCACAATAGTGAGCGATTTTAACTGCATCAAACGAGTACCAAGTGACCAAACGGGACGAAAAACTGGAGGCTGTTAAGTACTTTATATAACCAACTTGCCAGTTTAGTTATGAAGTTTCGAAACCTACCACCAACCAAATTTAACAGAAGGAAGATCTGCTGTTGCCCAGTTCAAAACCCGATCTAAAAACTGAGGCTTCGTGGTTTACCAATTCGAACATCCGAGTCAATTGTGCTGCCTGATTCTAGTGGTTAATTATGGGTCAGTCGCTTACATTATACACAAGTCCCGACTAGGAGTGCGAAACACGGAACTTGGAGTCAAGACTGGGCGTTGTTGTTTAATTTAGGCAGAGTAACTAAAACACCAGCAAGACATGGAGTTATGGAACAACTAGAAGCGTAAAAATATCTGGTCGAAACATACTACAGCATAGTTATCGTGGCCACCAACCCCAAGCGTGTCGTCATTCGCGAGATCTTTAGCCGTACATCAAAGAGATCACGTAGACGCGACGATTTGTCCGATCAATGTTTTAACAGAATGCGGATATCTTCAAAGGCCGACTGCACCCCAATATACCATCACCCAACTGATTGTCGAGAAATGTTGTCTCAAACGAAGGCGTAGCATTTACACCATGTTATACCAACAAAATGAAAAATTAATTAAGATAACTTTTACATTAGCAGGTACGGGAGTGCCCTCAGCTGTCTTAGTCACATTCAGCGATAACACGCCGGATGGATTTAAAATTACGTCCAAATACACATGGGAGTTGTTCTTGATATTGACTTACGCTTGAATTCCTAACCCTCACAACCGAGCAGATACTTGCTTTCTCCGGTAGATCTGGTAAATCGCCAGTTTTATCCATTTTGTTCCTCTTTAACGAAGCAGTACTCACTATTTTGCGCTCCTGAGGGTTGATTATAACGGGGAAGCAGCTTACCTCATGAACTGATCCGGTAGAAGATATATCCTCTATGAATTCGTCTTCAGGATTACAAGAAAAAACATTTTTACTTTCATCAGGATGCAAATTAAGTGCATCTGTATATCCATGGGGTTCTCGAGAGTTCAGTGCGACAACCTCGCGCTGGAGGGCGCGCATGGGAGAGCGGGAACGAGAACGCCTACGTGAGTCGAGGTGATCCGTCGTTCGGGTAGTGGAATTCCGACTTCGGAACCCTTTCCGCTGCTCAGACTTTTCTCTATCAGAAGATTTTATTTCTTTTCCTTTACATCGGGGGAAATAAGCGAAGCTTTGAAAAGCACACACCTTCATTGTCTTTCTTCATGTCATCCAAAACCGTATGCAGCCTAGCCTGAGGTGAGATCAAACTTGATGCTTACCATTTTGTGAATCCCCCAGTGTGTTCCCCTAAGAAGAGCTGAAGGTCTTTGGCCATGCTACTTTCACTCTTGTTGTTTGCAACCATGACCATGATATAATCAGGCAATTCATCATCGATAAATGCCCCAAGGCTTTTAAGTTTTGAAGTAACACGATCCTAGAAAAGCGAATAATTCGATTATCAACCCACTTTAACTTTGAGAAGGAAATCCGCATTAAGCGACATCACACAGTACCGCGAAGCTCGTACGGCGCGCCCCAGTTCAACTCAGTTCAGTTCAGTTGTCTTGAAGTCTTGAAGTACTACACGGGTTCGAGGCTTTGAGCCTAATTGTCCCGGTTCTTTAGGAAATCTTTGATCTTCTGTCGGATTCACCGAGCTGAAACGAGAGTAAAAAGAAGCGGGGGGGGGGGGCGGGGGTGGCAGCGAAAACAAGATACATATAACCTCATTCAGTGTCACACTGTGGACAGTGCCTTAAGCTGAGTGGGGGTGCGGCATTCATGAACATATATGCGATAAAAGACAACTATTTTTTTTGACAAAGGGAATTATTGCGAGAGACCCAGGTGGAGGTCTAGCTTTTTCTTGAAGATAGTTTTGTTCTGCGAGAGAACAATATCTTCCGGAAGTGCATTCCACATGGTAATAACCCTATAGCTAAAAAAGTTAATCCTTAGTGAAGTGCGTCGCCTCGGTTTGAAAACTTTTCTGCTGTGACCACGGAGAGAGGAGGCTGGACAGACGGAGAAGAAGCAATCGCTCTGACCTGTTTCAAAAAGGTGAAACATCAAAAACAGATCACCTCTTACGCGTCTTACGTCAAGGGGATAGAGGTTGAGGAAGTTCAATTCAGTTTGCACATGACTTGGTGTGGCTAGAGCCAATCGTGTGTCCAGATAGTTGTGTTGTCGGCGCGTTTCCGTAGCTTCCAACGCTGCGTGATTTGTTTTTTCTGAAAGGCAGAAATTTTGTGCAGTATCAGCCCGGACAGAGTAAGGTGGAAACAATGAGTATATTGCATCTGACCCTAAAAGCTGTTTAACATAGTTCGGGGCATACTGCCACCCAACATAGGTCTACTGCTTTCTTAAAAGCCTTCACGGTTGTGGTATTTATGACCTCTTCCGGGAGCTTATTCCAATAGGGTACCACTCTATTTGAGAAGTACTTCACCCTAATTTGGATCCTCGAATGCTTCCTTTGTAATCTAAGGCTTTGCCCCCTTGTGCCTCTCTCGGGGATCAGAGATAAAAGGTCTTCTCATCTTATTCCTGACAGTCCCTTCATTACCTTGAAGGTTTCTATCAAATCCCAGTGAATGCGCCTTCTTTCCATCGAGAACAGGTCTAGGGCACGGAGACGCTCTCTGTAGTTAAACCCCCTTTGCCCAGCCACCATTCTAGTGGCTAGCCCTTGCACTCTCTCCAGACAGTCTATATCTTTCTGGCAGTAAGGTGCCCAGGCCTGCATGCAGTACTCCATATGCGGCCTAACTATGGCTTGGTATATCGGAACGAAAATCTCCGGCTCTCTACACGACATAATGGATCTAACTCGAATGAGTTCTCTCTTGGCCGTACTGGCTGCTGATGTTGCACTGCTTTGACGGCTTAAAGCTGTTGTCCATTATAAAGCCCAAGTCTTTGACCTGCGACACCACTTGCAACGATCCCACACTATTCCCACTAGCCCCTGTATTTGTTGTCAAGCATTGACACTGGGTGTAACAGCCGGTCGTGGAAAATCCCCCTTTTTCCCTCGCGATTCAGTGTTTTTTCCCAACATCACTCATTTCCATACACTATTGACTTGTCTTTACGAACTGGTTGTTTTTCTGAACCAATTGTTGTTTGTTCGCGCCCAGAGCGCTATTTTGGCACATCCTTGTTCAGGACCTGCGTGACGCACGTGCTGTCTGCTCACACGCTGCTATTCGGTTTCTCGTTGTTGAGTCCTTGTGATCGTATTATTGAGGTTTGTATATTGTTTATGTCATTGTTTATTTTAATAATCTAGTATCGTAGAATTATCACGGATAATCGCCTTCTGATTTCGGGATCCGTTGCGAATTTGGCTACGCATTGCTCAAACGTTCGTAACACTGGGTGAGGTTTAGTGTGAGGTCCCATTCGCGTGACCAGTTTTGTACTGCTAACACGTCAAGTTCTATATCTACTCCAGCTATCTTGACGTCATCGGAAAACATAAAGGTGAGATTTGTAAGCCCACGTGCTAGGTCGTTGATGAAGATGAGGAAGAGCAGAGGGCCGAGCACCGAGCCTTGTGGCCCCCCACTTGTTACACCTTCCGGTTTTGAAACATGACTACCCACCTTAACACTAAAGGTTCGCCCTGCTAAGAAACTACTTATCCATTGTCTTGCCTTTCCAACATTTCCCACAGATAGCAGTTTGATGTCCAGAAATCTGTGGTTCACGGAATCAAACCCTTGCTGAAGTCCAAGTAACAGACCGCAATCGATTGCCCTTCGTCCAGGCGCTTGGTTACCTCATCGAGGAACAGCAGAAGATTCGTCAGACAGGATAGTCATGACACCAACCCATGCTGAGCATTTGATATGAGGTTGCGTTGAACCAAATGTCTAGAGATCTGTTTCCTGACTATTCGCTCCAGGCACTTACACAGCACTGAAGTCAAGCTAACTTGCCGGTAATTTTCGGCCTTTTACCGGGGTCCACTCTAGTAAATGCCTACCACTGTTGCTCTCCTCCAGTCTCCCGGCACAATTCCCTCTCTAAGTGACGTTTCATACAACTTCGTCACCGGAGCCTTCAGGACCTCGGCCAGAGGCTGAACGATTGCTGGATGAATCCCATCTGGTCCTGCTGCTTTACTTCTGTTCAAGGTTTACAGCTCCGCGTGCACTTCTTCTCCTACAGTAAGTTCGGGTATTGGAGGCGCCTGGGGGCCCTCCATTCTTTCCTCCAAACTATTTTCTGGTCGATATATGCTCTTGAAGAATGCCAAGAGCATGTCAGCCTTGTCTTGGTCGTTCAGAGCTAGTCGTCCCGGTGCTCCTTCCGAAGTTACTACGGTCTCTCTCATATGTTTGTGAGATTGCGTGTGGGCCTCGAACCGCTTGGGGTTTGTGCGGACCGATGCAGCCAACCGACGCTCGAAGGCATATTTCTCCACTCTTTGGATCTCTTGAGCTCTGTTCCTAGCCATCTTATAGGTGTCCCATGCCCACTGAATTTTGTACAGCTTGTACGCCGACCATCGTTGCCCACGAATAATTATGGCCTTGCGGACTCCTGACTTCCACCGTGGGGGTTAATTTCTACTGCTAGCCACTCTCAGAGGTGAGAACTCATCTGTAAGTTCGAGTAGCCTCATCTCGATGGCCTCCTAAAGTTCCTTTACAGAAGCGTTTGTGTGTCTCGGTGTCCACTGAACTTCCGCCACCGCCCTCTTTAGTTCACTTTTATTGATTCTCCCATAGCGCCGGAGTAACACGATTCCCTTCGGCGCCTCGCCAAGTCTTAGTGTGACCCTTAGGACTACATGGTCACTTTTTCCAAGTGGCTCTTCCCACTTAATTTCCTTACCATCCTGATGGTGTCGCGTTATGATTAAGTCAAGGATAGACGGGTACTGTCCACCACAGTGTCTAGTGGCCTGCGTCACATGCTGCATAAGTGCATGTAACTGGACCCACTACAGAAACTTGTCGCCCGTTGATCCCCTTGGTGCGATCCCGCTTTCCCGGTTAATTTCGGGTAGGTTGAGATCCCCTAATAAGATGAACTCCTTTGTTTGTGCCAGCACAGCATCCAGCATCTGCAAGAGCTCAAAGTCTTCCTCATCTGTCGCTAGCATACTGTTCGCGCCTCGATCCTGACAAAGCAGGATCTGGTCTGTACATCAACGGAGACCAAGTTGAACGGAGCTTCCCAATGACCTATGTCGGTCCGTATTAGATGTGCTACTCCGCTCCCCTGCCTTCCATCTGTTCTATCCTGTCTGTAGGCAGAGTATCCCTGAAAGCGCATGTCAGTATCTGGCTTTATCCACTTTTCTGTGAATGCATCTACATCAGACTCTGCCATCCTAGTCGTCAACTCCCCTCTTTTCCCTGGAGACTGCAGGTGTTGGTGTACCATACTGATGGTTCCCTGGTCCTCGCTACTGACTTCATTGGTAATTTTACGGCTGGGGTACCCTCGGGCCTAATACCCGAGTTGGTGCCCCGTTTGTGCCTCTATAGTTGTCTGCGGTTCAGCATCTTGAATATCAAGTGAGGCTTTGAGTTTCGTGGCTTTTTCTTCTCCACCCGTCGGCCCGGTGTCGGGCTTAAAGTACACAGCGGACTTTCCCCCCTTTTGAGTCACCATACCGATGACCCGGGATGGTCTTGCGACCACCTCAGCCCAACTCAGTTCAGTTCAAATTGGTTTGCGTGGGACATGCAGTAAATATAAGAGCGAGGGTGGCCATATTGGAGGGTCTTTTGTACGTGCTGATTTGCTGTCGTCGGTTTGTCACAGCTTCACTTGTCGGAAGTCTGGATTGGACAAAGACTGGCAAGGAGTCTTGGACAAGAATGTCTGATTCTATTCCCAAGGAGCATAGCGATCCCGACCCGGAGAAACCGGAACTGCGAAGGACTTGTGTAACTCACTCTTGCCCAGTACACTTTCCTCTCTTGTACTGTGTTATCCGTTTTGATCGAGCATAGTGCACAGGGCGATGGCTGATGAGTCGAGCATGTGTCTGTTTCTAGTTAACCAGCCCGTTACAACGTAATGGCCACGGCCAATCAAGCGTCCAAAATTCTTTCGATGGCTTGCACACCAGTTATACATCCACCGCTGCACAGTGTATTTCGTCGAATCCCTGCTAAAATGAGAGGGAAACGGGAAACTTCATCGCGCATCAACTGCAAGAGACATTGTGCATCGTGAGCTTTCACTAAGACAGTATGCAATAAACGAAAACGTCAGTTACAAAGCACCCCAGAAGGACCACGGTGCTCCCCGCCATCCATCTAGTGAACGTACTCAAAGCTCACCACAAGGAAATATCTCATATCACTTGCGATCTAGGCCACCTTTGACGGACTGGGCGGCCTGCAGGTCTACCATTTCACCTGGCAAACCGTTCCATCTGTTCACTACCCTGTAGCTGACGAAGAGCGATCTAGTCATCAACCTAGCTCGAACTTTCGTCGGCTTCTTTTCGTGTCCCCTTGTCCTGGAGTCCAAAGCCACTTGGAATAGACTATCCGGCCTGAGGCTAGAAAAACCCTTCATTACCTTGAACGTTTCTATGTGATTCCCCCGACGTCTCCCTCTTTCCAACGAGAAAAGATTCGGACTACAAAGTCTCTGCTCGTACACATTACCCCATTACCATCCTTGTCGTTAGAAGTTGAGCCTTCTGTAGACAGGCCGCCGCTTTTTTGTTGAAGGGTGTCCAAGCCTGCACGCCACTTTCCGAGATTGTGCTATAGCCATGTAACTGAACACGAATATTTGCGTGTGCTCCGGCAAGATAATGCTGATCGAAGTCTAAGGAACTCACCACGAGCCTTTTATGCAGCAGCGTTGTACCGGTCCAGCCATTTAAAATCACTACTCACGGCGACCCCGAAGATTTAAACCCTACTGACCGCTCCTATGGTGAACAGTCCTTGGTCATGAGCGACAGTCAGGCTTTCTGTTGACCTTGACGACAAGCGGCTTTTCCAGCGCCCAGCCGTAAGTCCCGTTTGAGCACCCATTTCAGGACGATTCCTACATCCGTGCTCAAGTCCACCGTACCCTCAGATCCAACAACCTTCACAGCGTACGCAAAAAGGAAACCAGGCAATTGAAGGGCCAATGCCAGGTAGTTGACAGACAACAAGAATAGCATCCGACCTATGACGGATCCCTGAGGTACGCCACTGGTGGCATTCACCAAAATGGGGCTCCTGTTCCCTATTTTGACCTAAAACGTCCCGTGGGGGAAGAAGTCCGCCAGCCACGTATATACTGGCCCACCTATACCGAAAGTCTCCACCCAGTGCAGCAAAAGATGATGATTAAGGGGGTCGAATACCCTGCCATAGTCGAGGTGGCGTACCTCACCTTTCTTATCTTCATCCAGTCACCCAGTCACATCATCTAAGAAGCTTAGGCGATTGGTCAGACAAGACCTATTTTTGAGGAATCCATGCTGAGCTGGACTCAGCATGGAGTGCGCTATTAAGTGCCTGCAGATGTGGGCACAGATGATCTCCGGGACTTTGCATAGGCTTACCGGCCTGAAGTTATCCATGGCCGACTTAGATCCGCTCTTATGCACCCCGATGTCGGGCGCGATTTTCCAGTCCTAAGGCAGCTTACTCTGGTCTAAAGTAGACCTGTACAGCTAGCATACCGACGGAGCTATAACTTCCTCCAAAGGCTTGAAGGCAGCTGGGTGGATGCCATTTGGACACTCTTACTTGCCGCAATTTAATTCCAGCAGGTATCTACGCGCGATTTCCCGTGAGAAATTGGGCTCGTTTGACTGAGGAAAAGGATGCACCAGGGCCAGATTGACCCATTCTGCAATATCTATCCTATGTACGCTGCCGACGTCTTCCTCCAGTTTGTCTGCCTTGCTCTGGCCATCAGTTGCAATACTATGGCCCTTAGTGGGTAGCAAACCCACGGCCTCCTTTGTGAGGCCTTTCGACTGCACACAGCTGTAGAACTTCTTCGGTTGCTATCTACGAACTCAGCTTATCGGAGCTCAAGCTATCCCTTATAAGTTCGCAGAGGGCTCACCGCCTCGTTTCTAAGCTTCGTATAGCGGGTCCATGCTAGCCGACTGACGGGAGCTTTGTAAATGTTCCAGCTGCCACTTCTTTCGTCGAAGGCCTTGGTAATTGCAGCCTTCCTTTGCATAGGTTTGCCCTACCCGCCTCATTGTTTCAAGGGTGCAAACTCCTCCTGGAGAGCAGTCAGGGGGCCCTTTGTGGCCTACCAGGGCTCATCGAAGGTAGCCTCCTTTGCTGTGTCCCACGTTAGCCCCGTTGCCCCACCGCGGGGCTTATCTTTGCTCACGCTACTAAGATTCCTAACCAGCCTTGAGGATACCTTGGGTAGCCGCATACACAGGTGATTGTGACACACGACTGATCACTCTTGTCCAGTGGTGCACAGTACTGCAGTTCAGCCACATCATTGGGGAGGCTTGTTTTTGATAGATCAAGCGGGGATGGAAGGCATTAGGACCTATATCTGGTGTCTTCCCTAATAGGCTGGTGCAATGCATTAGCATGAACCATCCCAAGCGGTTCTCCTTGTGCAATCGGAACGCGCAGAATTCAACCGCCTAGTCGATGTGCGGGAGGTTGAAGTCACTCACTATGAGTGTCTTTTGTGCTTCCTTAGCAGTCCAGTCAGGGTCCTCAGTGAGCGAACATCCTCGTTGCGTTTTGTGCCCGGTGCCCTGTAGAAACAGACTACGTTAACTCTTCTGCCTCGGGGGATAATCCCCCCCCCCAACTGGAGGTTCCGAGCCCACATCTCGGTCTGAGTCTCAAGATGACTTGCCCTTGGCCTGATGAGGGTAGCCACTCCTCTGTCTAAACAATTGTGCTTTCCATCCTGCCTGTAAACTGCAAAACCGTTATTTATTGGTCCTGGCTCATGGTTTTTTTTAGAAAGCCACGTGTCCTTAACGGCACTTATCGGCAAGCTTTGCTCCCCAGCGGCTTCGGTGTGTTCTATCCATTTGTTTCTAGCTCTACACGCGTCGGTTTATAACACCACCGCTTACCCCCGTCCCTCAAGAGTCTCTTGTTGCTTACTCCTGCCGCTTTATCAGACGCATCGCTTGCGATGATGGCAAGTCTTTTGCATTGGTCGTCCGCACTGGTGTGCATGACGCCAGCCGATGATATAGGACGTCCGACGACTCCCAATTCATCTCTGGGAATTTCTATTACATCAAGACTGGCAGGGTTCGCGCTGCCCCCCGGCCTAGGACGGTACTGCCCATTTTCTTCTTTCAGCGCGTCTTCAACTACAACTACTTCCAACCACGTATGCTGCTTCTCCAACGCTGTCGAGGTGGGAGCCCGGGAGCTGAGCACGGCTTTCTGCTGCCCTTGGAGGTTTATCACCATTTTTCTGGCTGGTCTAGCCAGGTTTGCACCCGTTGCCGGACCACCAGGTAGGTCGGAGGGTAATAACTCAGGAATTCCCGTGTATCGAGGATACGCCGAACTGTCCCACCTACATCACACATTTAACGTATAAAGCCTAAACCTCTTGCAAATCAGCCATTTCAGCAATGAACTGGGCTTAAGCCGACATGAAAACTTTTGCTATCGGGTTATTTGATGGGCTGAGAAGAAATCGAGAGCTTCCAACTGTTTGCTTGGCAGTCACACGGACGCGACCAAGCTAAGCTTTTGATCATCCTTTACCAGTTTATTACGGTTAACTTGCCATCTCGATCGCCGCGCCTTCAGCGTCGTTCCTTCCTCTTGTTGGAAGTGCAAGTGAACGACTTTTCAGCAGTGGCCATCTTCTTCGTTTCTTGGGCAGAGACTTTTCTACTCCGGTTTGTATTATCGTTTCTTCGTAGGATTTGTAGGTTGGGCCTTTAATTCCAGCTATATCCAAACCTTTGATTTCCACGCGCGGTACCATCAGGGTGCGGCACTGTTTAGTTTGCTTAGGACAGTAGCCACGGATAATTGAGCGTCCATAACTCATTCGGAGGTATAAACACTAGTCAGGCACTCACTGCTGCACAGTTTATTTCATCATGTCAACGCTAAAAATAGGAGTGTAGCGTAAAACTTCATCCCAAGTCAACTGCGAGGGACAATATGCTTCACGAGCTTTCACCGAGTCACAGTGCAAGAAATAGAAAAGCTCAGTAAGGAAGCACACCAGACAGACCCTGATATTCACAACCGCCGGCCTAGAGACATGCTCCTAGTTCACTGTCAGAAATGATCTCGTTCGGCCTACTATATAAGGCTCTCTTGAATGCCTGGAAGGTCTTCAGCTCTACTATTACTGCTGGTGGTTTAGTCCGGAAGTCTGTCGCCTTATCTCTTAAGAAGTGTGATCTAATTATCAACCTAGATCGAACTGTCAACAACCTCTTCCCGTGACCTCTTATTCGAGAGCTTGTCGCCATATGGAATGGGCTGCCCCGTCTAGGCCCATAAAGGCCTTTTAATACCCTTAATGTCTCTATGAGGTCCTTTGTGGCCTCCTCCTTTCCGCAAAGAAAAGCTTGAGATCCTGGAGCCTCTGCTCATAAGTCTTCCTCTTCTGCTGCCAATAGTGACTCCCTTATATAACATGCAGCATTCCATCCGATCTAACCTTAGTCTACGGCGATCAAGGGAGAATAGATTTGGGACTTTTATTCTTCCCCGCACGACTTCCCTTGCAACCCGTTTATCATTCGACTGAGCCTTCCTTAAATGCTTTCCAATAACCTTTTGCCCTTCACTGGGCTCGGAGCCCATTCCTGTACAAAAGTCTGCAAGTGAAGCCATACAGTCGTCTGGTATATAGGAAGAACTACTCCGGCCTTTCTGGACACTAAAGTCCCTCGTAAGTTGAAAAGCTTCCTGGTCCCTGTGACAGCGGCTGAGGTGCACTGCTTGTCGGGTCTGAAGTTTTCGTGCGTACGCAGTCCTAGGTCTCTTGCCACAGCGATGGAATCGGCCCTTGCCGGGACTGGCAGTCATACGTACCTGTCTTGGTTGCTTCCCCTGCCCGACAGCAAATGTTTGCACTTGGTTGCATTCGTTGGCAGCCCCCACTTTTCAGCCCACGCACTAATCTCGCTTAAGTTGGTCTGCAGTTGACATGAGGTCGGCTCACCCACTACTTTGATATTATCTGTGAATAGAAGCCCGGGGCAATCTAGAGTAGTTACCAGGTCATTCACGTTTACTAGGAATAACAGTGTTTCCGGCACGGAACCATGCGGCCCACCACTGCATACTTGGGCCAGTATAGGCATGATGTCTTCGACCTGTACGAAGAACGCTCTGTTAATAGGGTAACCCCAAATCCACCTCACAGTCTCAGCGACCAACCTAAGTGTTTTCAGTTTGCCCGGAAAGAAACAATGCTTTACCAAACCAAAGACCCCTAAAAAGTCCAAATAGAGTACATTCACCCTTTCCCCTTGCTCTAACCTGCGAGGTACCTCACCAAAAATTGATATCAGGTTAGTGAGGCGGGACCTTCCATTAAAAACAGTGTAGCTGGCTGGCCACCAGCTGGCAATTCATTAGGCGTTCTGTTTGTCTACCTCTGACCCATCCCTCTGGTGCTGGGAGTGCGATTAGTAGTAAGCTTACAGGACAGTTGTTAGAGACCACTTCTCGTTTGGCTGCTTCGTGAATGGGGTTTACCTGTGCCAATCTACAGGCCTCCAGTAGTTCCCTGTGTGTAGGGGTACGGTGAACAGCTGTGTTAGCGGTTCAACCAGCACACCTGCAAGGACCTTTGTAGCGGCTGGATAAACAACATCCGGTCCCGCGGCCTGCTCCGTGCCAGTTCGACTTAATTACTAATGACGACCCCATCCATAGTGGTCATCTGCTGGGTTACGGTGGTCTCGTGCTGTCCCCTGGTTTCCTGTCTATACACACGTTCGAAGAAGTTCTTCGGTGTCCGCACCCTTTCGTAAGCGCCCGATGACTGCACGCCGTTTTCGTTGAGTACGCATCCTACGGTGACCCTCGCTGTAGCCTTGTACTGGACGTAGTTATGGTAGGCCTTAGACCATGCCTTTACTCCGCGCGCTAGGGCTGTTTCATACTCTGCCTGAAATCCTTTCCGCACCCTAATGGCAAGCTTACGGACACTCACGTAATGCAGCAAACTCTGGTGCCACTTTTTGACCGATAACGCTGCCAAGCTTTGCGCCTCGACGGTTGCGCCCTGGTGGGCCGGCTGGTCTACTGCGGCCGCTTGTCCAGTCTTTTGACGGGTCTTAGTGGGGCGAATTCGTCGGTCAACCTGAGGTGGTGAACCCTGATGGCGGTCCACCCCTCTTCCGCTGTCTGATAGTGGGAGCCCCAGCCAAACCTTTCCGCTGCTTCCCCGATCTCGATAAAGTAAAAGTCCCGAAGTTTCTTCGCATCTTACGTGACACTCCGGGGAGCCCCGTGGAGCACAAATCTGATGACCACGTGATAGCTGCTTCAAGCGGGGCGGTGAAGTGTGGTCTACTTACTTTTCCGGATGTCTGGTTAACACAAGGTCTAGTACATTCGGAGTTTGCCCTTCCCTCAACCTAGACGGCCCGTTGAAGCACAGGGTGATCCTGACCCACATGTGATCAACTTCGCCCAACGGTGCACGTCATCATACTTCTGATAGTCTTTTGAGAGAAATAGGATGGGATAACGATATATATATATAGTATCCTCTCTAGTACGGCAGTGCAGTGATTTTGCATGCAGCCACTGTGAGTAGCTCTCCTCCTGCCATGCCAGTACAGGGGCTTCAGCAGCCCAGTCAATGTGGGGAAGGTTGAAGTCGCCACCATGAGGGTTTTATGCTCGTCCTTAAGTAGTTCAGTGCCCGCGGTAGGCGAACATCCTTATCGCGGTTTGGCCTCGGTATACACAAACAACGTTCACCCTTCTACCTGGAAGGATGGTCGTAACGACTCATGGCTGGATATTCCTAGTGCATATATTGGTCTGGGACTCAAGGCGACCTGTACATGATATATTGAGGATGGCCGCTCCTCCTCCTCAAGTGCAATGGTGTTCTCTATCTTGCCTATGGAAGGGGAAATTGTTAGTAAAAAACCCCGGCACAAAATGCTCCCTAGTAAGTCATGTTTCTGCATCGGTGGCAACGGACGTATTGTGCTCCCTAGAGACTTTTGAATGTTTCGTCCATTTACTTCCAAAGCTACACGTGTTGGGGTATAACACCACCACATTCGCTTCAGCTGATAGACATCACTTTTTCTAAATCTGACACGGTCTCTGGAGCTGCGGCCGAGATGGCGGCAAGTAATTCACAGTGGCTCCCACCGCTGGGGGCTTGGAGACCACTGGATATTCAAGACGGCGGAAGCCTCCCAATTCATTTCTACTGAAACACCGATGACCCCCAAATTCGTGAAGGTCGCATCACCCTCCGAATGATTATATCACTTCCGGTCTTCATATTTCAAAAACGTTATGCACCCACTGCTGGCCAGAGTAACTCTCCCCGCCCCCGCCAAAAATAAGGGGGGAAACTGTAACCTCATGGCATATCGACTGGAGCATCGAGGTCTTGTAGTACTACACGAGTTCAAGGTTTTGAGCCCAATTTTCCCGTTTTCTGATAAAATCCTCGATCGTCTGTCGGATTCATAGGACTGAAACGAAAGTAAGTGGAAGCGGGGGGCGGCTGCACCGAACGGCCTTAATCTAGCCAGAAATACTTAGATAAAATATCCTAAATTTTCCTAGCTTTTCCCCACTGTCGAAAAGTTCAGCTCAGCTATCCATCATCTTTCCACTTTTGTCGCAATAACCCCCAGACCTAACTACGGAAATTCCAAAGATCCTCCATAAACATGTTAAGGTTCAGGGTGCCAACAGGTAACCGGCATGTCGGGCCCCGGAAAACCAGGGACGATCAATCTTGGTCTGCCGTCAGTCTGCGCCCACGTGCTTTCGTTGATGTTTAGGATGCGGTCAACAGAGAGACCAATAAAGGGGATCAAAATGTGGCGGGCCTGCGTAGCCAGATATGGTCAATGGATGATATTCTACTAAAGATTTCCCCGATAATCTGCATAGTGGAACCAGCTTCCATAGCCAGTGGCCAAGGCTTAGCCAATGCGGGCCGTTTCTTTGACTCTGATGCGGCCGAAATTGGTAGGCTCATTCCACTCATGAAAAAGGTGTAGCTTTCAACATTCTTGACCGACTGCCTCTGCCGTCAACCATACTCGCCATACTAAAAACCTGCAAAGTGGCACGCCATGGAGGCTAGTACATTCTGTTGCTCAAAGGATCACTGAGCAGTGACTGCCCTTTAGAGATCCACTTCACCTATGAAATAACAACTAGGGAATCCGTAAGTTGGCAAATCATTGCTAACACCACCCTATACAAAAGGATCCGAGTATTACCGGATGAAAGGCCTCTCTGAAGAGTGGCTTTTAGACCATTATAAAGTACTCCAGCTTCACAAAGGCAAACTTTGCCCTAAATACCGGACACCCCCCCGCCTCGCTGCCTGTTGAGCAATCCCCCAGCACAAAAGTTCTCAAATGCCTGCACTAGGCAAGTTAACTTGGACCTAACCACCACCTCTTATCCAGCTTATCTCCCTACTAAACAAGCGTAAAACCTCACAAATGTTCTACACTCTTTGCGAATTTGGTTATATTTGACGTCACCTTGCTGAGCTCTTCCGTACACAGCACTTGCACTTTTGTTTGCTTATGTGAGACAGTTGAATTTGATTTTGAACGATTTCTGACTGTCTTGATTGGACCAGTGAACTTTGAACCTTAGGGTTTCACGGCCGAGCCGATTGGGCCGCTTACTTGAGGGTTATACATATTTGTACTTTTTGTGGTTTCCGATTTATCAGCGTGGAAACTAAGAAGCAACCTTAATAAAGTCTTGGGGTTTTTTGGAATTGGTGGCACCTTGCTTCATTCGTGAATATTGCGGCTTATAAACTGCCGTGTCTATAAGGGGCCATAAGAACGACGTAGCCAAGTTAGTATGGATCCCTAAACCAAAACACGATCGATCCGTAAATTATGCGATACCGAATTATTAAAGGATCAATGACGTAAAACATAAACAAGCCGCAGATATGCGATGAAACATTGAAGGAAGGAAAACCGAGTTCACGAGTAAACAAAGGTAGGTTCACAGGAACATAAAGTGCACAGAACACGTGAACAGTGTGTGTGAGAGAGCAACATCACGAAATCACGGAATTGAAGTGCTTCTGAAGAATTTTCTACAACTGACCTTTACACTGCCCCCTACCATCAACCTGCGCTTCAACAAATGGCACTAGTGTCCATGCCCAGCCCACTGTTAGACGAGGGCCACCGAAGCCGCGTGCATTCAGGCGTGCTGCTGCTGATGCCAAAGTGCTGCCTACGATCTTAACACCGAAGTAGACTCTGGGAAAACCTGTAGCCAACCATCCTCTCAGTGGTGGCTCATGCCCCTCCGTCTTGCGGACGAAAGTCGTCCATGAAAGCCATGATCCAATAAGCTGCCAAGCGGCCCATCAACCGACGGGACTCTACGCCCCCAACCGCTTTTAGCTACCCTGCTTACTCCCATGGAGCCCCCAAAAGTCTCCTCAGAGCCCCACTTAGAACCTCCATCAAGCTCTACAAGTATACCCCAGATAATTCACCATCGTCCGTGAGCAGGACACAACTCTGTTTTATCCCAAAGCCGTCAACTCAGCCTACTTGTTTTGGCGTGGCACCACAACTAATCAACCCCACTTTGTAATACAAGGTCACCGAGTAAAGCTTCATCACGCATCGAGACCAAAGCTACCATATCCTTCAGGTATACTGAAACAGTTTCCCAAACATAAGCCTGATAACAGCACACCCTGCCAGACCCTTTCAACCACTTTCCTTCCCTTCCAAAGTAGCGATTATGTAAACCCCATTCAGAGCTACCCAAGGGTCTCGATTTTCAAACTCCACGCTTTTTCCCGAACACAGGATGCCCGGCCTAACCAAATGTAATTTTTCATCCGTCCTGGTTTAGTGGTAACTACACACCACTTACGTACCCCGTCGAACCCGGTCACCAATACCTTCTGCCATCTCACCTGTCCCCAACAACTACGTCAATATCCAACCCTCCACTCGGTTTTTACACCTGCCCCGGAAATCACCCTATCACAAAGGACCACTTTTTTCCTAACAGCAGCCCCCGCAAACCCAGCGGAGCCTACTTAACAACAACCTCTTCTCCACACCGCCGACCCCCACCTTTAATTGCGATTAAGACTCCATCAATTCTATGCATGAAGACGCTGGCATTTTGGTCACCTACTGATAACCGTCATGTTCGTAATGTTAGACACCAACACACAACGATGGTAGTCCCTAATGTTACGAAAGTTTGAGCAATGCGTAGCCAAATTCGCAACGGATCCCGAAATCAAAAGACGATTACCCGTGATATTCTACGATACTAGATTATTACAATAAACAATGACATAAACAATATACAAACCTCAATAATACGATCACAAGGACTCAACAACGAGAAACCGAATAGCAGCGTGTGAGCAGACAGCACGTGCGTCACGCAGGTCCTGAACAAGGATGTGCCAAAATAGCGCTCTGGGCGCGAACAAACAACAATTGGTCCAGAAAAACAACCAGTTCGTAAAGACAAGTCAATAGTGTATGGAAATGAGTGATGTTGGGAAAAACACTGAATCGCGAGGGAAAAAGGGGGATTTTCCACGACCGGCTGTTACACCGCCCCCCCCCCAAATCCTCCTGGATCCTTAGCAGAGTCAAAGGTTCGGTATAAAGGTACTGATTCTTCATACCTGCCTAGGCCCTGCTGTCAGTACGCGCTTCTAATGCTCGTCGTCAACGTTCTACTACTAGTCGCACCTAATCCGTTGGATACATAGACGTGAGGCTAGTCTACATCTTCCACAAGACCAAATGAACGATGGCGGGCGTGAATGGTCACATAGACGTTGTCCTCGTAAGGGGCCGTCCTGTCCTGGATGTGTGCTTGAGTGAGTGAGTGTGTGTGTGTGTGTGTGCCGGGGTGTACAATAAAATCACAGGTATGACTACACATCAAAGGAGGACTTTCTGCAATGTCAACAAAAGACCGCGTGGCAAGAAAACGAGTAAAATGTAGCATGTATGTGTGACCTGAGCTCCGCTACTTCCACATATGCAAGGGGCATTCGATAGCGCCAACAAAAAGCAAAACAACGAACACTGTCACATGTATGATGGGTTTACGGGATGTAGAGTGCGTCGTGCCTGCGTGTATGTATCGGGATGTACAATGGGATCGCATTCATCACCACATATCGGAAAGAACCTTCTGTAATGTCAACGAAAAGACCGCGAGCACCTTAACGTGTTTGACGGAGACCGTGTGGTATATATGGTGTTTCTTTATCCACCTCGATTACTGGTGTAAAAAAGGTTTACTAGGCCTCAGGGTTATCAGCTCCTCCGTCTTCGCGCTCGAGTAGGTTAATACTGCGTATGTCACGAATGAGCACTCCGTTAGCTGTCTTCCCCTTCACCGTTCTCATCATTCCGTCAGTGCTTTTGATGGTTTCCGTAACTACTCCCAAAGACCAAGCGCTGAAATGTGCGCGTTCGTCGGCGATCATAACCACGTCCCCAACTTTGAATGGTCTTGTTTTGGCCAGCCACTTCTGTCGAGTCTGCAAAGCCGGTAGGTACTCCCGTAGCCATCGCCTCCAGAAGACCTTGGCAAGATAGTTCGATTGCTTCCACCCGTGGAGGTAGCTCCCACGAAGGTTTACCGGCCCTTGGAAACTCTCGTTCGACCCCAACGTCAATAAGTCGTTTGGGGTGAGCGCCAGGTGGGTGGGGTCGCCGTTCAATACTGGAACCAGGGGGCGGTTGTTCAGCGTTCGCTCCACCTCAGTCATGAAGGTGTTCAGCGTCTCGTCGTCGGGCGGCTGCTGCTCCATGATTGACAGCAATATCCGTCTGGCGGACCGGATCATGCGTTCCCATATGCCGCCTCGGTGACTGGCCTGTGGGGGGTTGAAATGCCATCGTATGCCGTAGGCCACGGTTCGATTCTGCAGTTCGTCCCTAATTATGTTCTTGTGCCAACGCTGCAATTCCCGGTGAGCGCCCATAAAGTTCGACCCATTATCTGAGTATATATCAGCCGGTACTACTCTTTGGTTGATAAATCTTTGCAAGGCCCGTAGAAACGAATCGGTCGTCATCGAATGTGCGACTTCTAGGTGTACCGCACGTGACTTCATGCATGTCATGATACATCCGTATCGCTTTTCTAATCTTTTCCCGCACTTGATCCACAAGGGCCCGAAATAGTCCAACCCGGTGTCACTGAACGGCCACCAGCCCGTAGTCACCCTGCATTCTGGTAGTGGGGCCATGAGTTGTTTGCCTGCTGTGGCATTGCGTCTCCTGCATTGCACACACCGTCGGATTACGCGTTTTACAGTCTCTCGTCCTCTCAACAACCAAAGACGCTTTCGGATGACGCTCGTCACATGACTTTCCCCGGCATGTCCCTCCATGGCGTGGACGTGTTGAATCATTAGCTCTACTACAGGTTGTCTCTCAGGCAGCAGTATAGGATACTTTGTGTCGAAGTTCAGGTGGGCGTTGGTCAGCCTACCATCCACCCGCAGCAGTCCTTTGATGAGTTTGGGGTTTAAACGCTTCAGCTCGCCTCTTGGAGATGGCATGTCTTTATTGGTCGGCCCCACTTCTTCCGCCCTCTTGAGTTCTCGGGCGAAAGCCTCGCGTTGTATCATTCTGAAAATATCGTACTCTGCCACTTGTAGCTCATCGGGACCTATCGGGCCGACCCGTATCCGACCTGAGGGCCGTAGCCCTTTCATGACTAGTAAATTTCTCTTGAACCTGGTTAACCAAACCAGCGAACGAAGCGTCTTCATCCAGGAAGAAAACCTGACCAGTCGCGATAGAACGGATGACGCTTCGACGACGTTGGTTGCTATCACTTCGCCTTTGATCTCCAGTTCCACTTCCGTAGGGGTTTTTAATTCGAACACGGGCCAGTCCCGTTTGGGCAATTGCAGGAAGTTCGGCCCTCTCGTCCACGTGTCTAGTTGCCTGAAGTTGTTCGCACCTCGGGAGCATAGGTCGGCCGGATTATCGCCAGACCTGACATGACTCCACTGGTGCGTGGCTGATTCATCGTGGATAATCGTGAGCCGGTTAGCAACGAAAGTACTAAACCGGCTCCGGACGTTGTTATTGTAGTAAAGTACTATCGTTGAATCCGTCCAGAAACTCACCGACCAAATGTAGAGATCGCGTGGGATTGAGACCGATTTCAGTGGAGCAACGCGGGCTTTGGCGAACAGTATCCTCGTGGTATATTGTCCATCTCCGGCGCACCATCGTCCGTATACCACAGCTCCATAACCGACTTCGGGTGCATCGGAAAACGCATGTAGTTCTCCAGTCCGTGTCGTATGGCCAGGAGTCAAACATCGTGGGATTCTTATGTCCCCTAATTTCTTCAAGGTGTTCAAAAAGTCTTCCCAGTCCAGCCGGTCCCCTCGGTCCAGTGACTAGTCCCAATCAACCTTCTTACGGCACAGCCGCTGCAGCAAAATCTTTCCGGGTAGCAGCCATGGTGAGACGGAAACGAGCGGGTCGAACAAACTTAAGACGGCAGATAGTATGCCACGACGGGTAATGGGCAGCTCGGGAACGTTTAGTTCGAAAACAAAATCGTCCGTTTCCGCGTCCCATTGTATCCCTAAAGTGCGCTCGATAGGAAGTGGACAGCCATCCAGATCTCTTACCCTTTCGGCCTTTTCGTGATACGGGATGACCTTCAGCACTTCTGAAGCATTCGACATCCATTTAGTTAGATGGAAGCCGCCCTCTTCCAGCCATCTCGTCAGATCCCTGAACTGCTCTAGAGCTGATTCCACATCATCGAATGACCCAAGGTAGTCGTCGACGTAGAAGTTCCTGCTGACGCTTTCTACCACCGTCAGATGTACTAGATCGCCATGTTTGTTCGCTGATTCTCGGAGGGCGTAGTTTGCACAAAATGGTGACGATATGGCTCCGAAGGGGTGGACGGTCATCCTATAATTCACCACTGCGTTGTCCCGGTCGCTCCCTTCCCACCACAGGAAACGCAAAGCATCTCGTTCTCCTACCGGGATCTTCACCTGATGGAACATTTCCCTAATGTCGGCAGACAAAGCCACTTTACCCACTCTCAAACGGCACAAAACATCGATCAGTAGTGTGGTCCAGTCAGGCCCCTGTAGTAGGCGATCGTTTAACGACTTGCCCTGGAACTTGGCCGCACAGTCGAAAACCACCCGCAGTTTATTGGGTTTCTTGGGGTTGATAACCGGATGGTGAGGCAGATACCAGATTCCCCTTTTGCTGTCGGTGTTAACAGGCACCTTTTCAACGTAACCGAGAGTCTCGTTTCGCTTCATCAAATCCGCGTATCGTTCCCACAGATTCTGGTCTCGAATGAAGCGTTCTTTTAGTCGTAGTAATCGTTGGAGAACATAATTTCTGTTGTCAGTCCACGGGTCGACCGGTGTGCGCCATGGGAGGGGAACCTCGAACTGTTTTTTGAGGCCTCTAGTGCCTTGCCGCACCGTTTGTAGAGCGAAGTGATCCTCTTGAGACAACGTCGGTCTTTCGTCTCCAATGTCATGAAACTCCTTTTCATACAGCCGTTGCAGATGATACTCTATGCGGTCCGTTTCGGCGGATAAGTAATTCACGGAACCACGTACCCCTACTGGGCCGTATAACATCCATCCCAGAGCCGTGCGTACGGCATAAGGTGCCTGGCGGTCGCCCACTCTCTGGTCAAGCACCCAATGCGCCTCTGGCACGTCGCAGCCAATGAGGAGATCCACTTCATCATCTTCCCAGTCTACAACGGTTACATCCTGCAGGTGGGGCCACCTAGTCAAGATTGCGTTCACCGACCTTGGTGCTCGCATGGGGAGATCCACTAACGTGAATGCCTCCGTTGGTTCAATTTCCTCGTTAGTGTCTAGAGAGATGAGTTGCAGCCTTAATCTACCGGCAGTCATTACCTGTGTTCCGCCCACCGTGCTCACTGCTAACGACGTCGCATCTTTAGCCAGTTGGTGTTTGTCGGCAAACCGCTCTTTCACTAAAGTGGTGTCGGATCCACTATCAACGAAAGCCAACGCCTTGACTGTCCCAGTCGGAGTCACTACTCCCACGGCCACTACGTCTAAACGTACCGGTTTACTGGCAGATTGTGAAAATGAACAAATCACGCTGGGCTTGGTACTCGCCTCGGATATGGTTACTCTCGCCTGATGCAGCAGCCGATGGTGTCTGCCCGTGCAGCCCTCGTAACCACATCGATTCCTTGTTCTACAGGCTGCCGCCCGGTGCGTGGTGTTGAGACAGATGAAACATGCTCCTGCCATCCTCGCCATTCCCCACCGTTCGTCTATTGTGGCGTTGCCGAACTTGGGGCATTCTGGTAGACCATGGCTAGTACCACAGGATCTGCAATTTGGTTTCGCCGTAGCATCTCGTGAAATGACGTGTGTATTGGTCCAAAGCTGGTACTTTGGATGTTCCCGTACTGAGGTTTGGACTTGGCTAGTACTGGGCTTGTTTACCCGGTTGCTGTCCCGGATGAGTCGGCTGAATCTGCTGTCAGCTATCTTCGTTTGCCTGTCTAAGTATTCAGTCAGGTCTTCGAAGTTGGCTTCTCTGTCGCCTCGGCTTATCCGTTCTGCTTCTTCCGCCCACCGACCCTGTAGTTCGGGAGAGAGGTGACGGACTATGCCTTCCAAAGTGTGCATGGCGTCTAGGTCAGCCCTGTAACCTAAATGGTCGAGGGCAATTGAGCGGTTCTGCATCTTGATCACCAGGTCGGACATTGTGTAGACATCGCCCTTAGTTCTCTTTGCCTCTGCCATCACGCCCTCTATTAGGTTACGGACTACTTTGAAAGGTTGGCCAAACAAGTCCCTTAGAATCTTTCTTGCCCTTGTGTAGCCTTGTTCTGGGTCGAGCATGGTGCACCCGTCGATAGCTTCTCTTGCTCGGCCTCGGCAGTAGTGAGTAAGGTAGAGAAGCCTTTGCCCAGGGTCGGTTACCTTATTTTCGACGGACGTCTCGAACTGCTTGACAAACTTGCAGTATTGCTCAGCTCGCCCGTCGAAAACCGTTAACTCCACTCTAGGCAGTTCGATCGATGGTGGTTTGTAGTCGGCGACCGGCGTGGGGTTCCCTACCTTATTGCACCCTAACCTATCGGAAGTGTCGAAGTCAATGGTCTCATGCTCTCGCTGTTTCTGTGCACACTTCTCTGCTTCATGCGCCTGTAGTCTAGCCGAAAGTAACTGTTGCTCTAGTTCTAGTATTCTCAGCTTATATAAATCGACATCCTTACGATCAATATTGTTTTCAATAACACATGAACTAGCACTGACAGGACTAGGCGATCTAGCATTAACTAAAGAATCATATTTACCCAAAACCTCCCCAGAGACTTGCCGTATTACTTCCGGTCCGGATTTGACTGCTTTTGATCCTTTTCTTGGCATTTTGCGTGTTTTTCCTCGTTCCAAATTGATCTATTGAGTATTGTAACGAACGTTTGGGCAATGCGTAGCCAAATTCGCAACGGATCCCGAAATCAAAAGACGATTACCCGTGATATTCTACGATACTAGATTATTACAATAAACAATGACATAAACAATATACAAACCTCAATAATACGATCACAAGGACTCAACAACGAGAAACCGAATAGCAGCGTGTGAGCAGACAGCACGTGCGTCACGCAGGTCCTGAACAAGGATGTGCCAAAGTAGCGCTCTGGGCGCGAACAAACAACAATTGGTCCAGAAAAACAACCAGTTCGTAAAGACAAGTCAATAGTGTATGGAAATGAGTGATGTTGGGAAAAAACACTGAATCGCGAGGGAAAAAGGGGGATTTTCCACGACCGGCTGTTACACCCATCACTCTTTCGTCTCGGTGGAACTGACATCGCTGCTATCCTTATGAATGTCTTTAACTTAACCTTTAAACATGGCATTTTTTCATCCCAATGGGAAACTTTGATCACTGTCCCTATTCACAAAAATGGTCTGGTGCATAGTCATTCAGATTATAGTCCTATTGTTCACACTCCTCTAGCTGCCAAAATAACGAAACTCTGATTAAACAGCGGATGTCCGATTTTCTTCTGTCCCATGACCTCCTTAACAGTGGTCAGCACGGCCTCCCAAAACCACGTTCTTGCACCACATGCCAATTTGACCTCTTCAGCCTACTGACCACTGCAGCTGACAACGACAAATCTATGATTATCGTCTGCCTCGAAATGATCGAGATATTCCACCGAGTTCCTCACCCCCGGTCGTTAACAAGACTTCGAGCCTATGGTATCTGTAAGTCAAATCTCGCAAATCGAGCAACGCGTAGCCAATTCAAACGAATCCCAAAACCAGAACAAGATTGATTCGTAGTTTCTACGGTACTAAATTGAAATGCACAAAGGATACAAATATATACGAACCTCAAGTATGCGGCCAAATAGACTTCACAGTAAAACCCAAAGGTCCAAAGCCCCGTGGCTCAAGCACGACAGTCAGAAACGGTTCAAGGCCAAATTCAAATGTCTCACATGGATAAACAAACGTGAAAATGTGTGGTGTATGAGCGAGCTTTCCAAGATAATGTTAAATATAGTCAAATTCACAAAGCACGTTGAACATTTAGAAGGATTTTCAGTATTCGTTCGTTACAACGCCGGCCAAAATCCTTCCGCGAAAATGGTTGTCTAAGGTTCAGGAAGGGGTCATGATTCTCACCCTATCTACCTTTAACTTATTGTCAGTGCCTGTGGATACTAACTTCCTGTGTTATCTGAACGTGAAACAGGTTTTTGCCGTAGTCATCATCGCACAATCCATAAGGAATCAATTCCAAATCCCGCTGCACAACTTGAGATTGACATATTCATCAGGAGACCGGCGCATATAGTCAGACGCACGATGAAGATGAAGGCTTCGCAGAGTGAAGTGTTTCGCCGCACGAAATAAGTCTAAGCATCACAAGCAGTAACCCATTGCAGCAACTGGTTAGACTAATTTTGTTTACAAGCATGAGCGCAGAAGTTGAACGCAGGTGCAACGCCTAATGAGATATCGCGTAAAATTGACAGGTCACGAACCAGTGGAATTACATAAAATTAACGCACCAAATCTTCCGAAAGAAATGAAAACCGGTTTCTGATTATGAATAAATTTCGAAAACAAGTGTACGGCGGACATTATCGAAATACACATGAACACGGAGATTGATCGAATACTGGCATCTATCAGAGTATTTCAAAGTTTTTCCGTGCACAAAATATGTGACAATCAATATTGTATAAAATGTAAATAAATGTTCTTCTTTAAAGATAATAATAGTTTCACAATGTGCTCGCAGCTAGTATGCCTCACCTGAACTGTTCAAGTGAAATACTGGTGAATTTCTTCTCTTCGCCTATGTGCACGCTAGATAGAAACTGGAACTAAGTACATTTGCAACCTTTCAGAAAAAATGGGTCCAGTTGATTAGTTGTAGGGCATGAAATGCAATAAAGTGCTGAGTAACTCGGAGCGAGGCGATCTGCGAGCTACTTTGTCTTTTGTATGTGGTTTCGAGCTCGAATCATCAACATTTTCCTCGCTGTTTCCTGCTACGAGTGGATTAACTCTCTGATGTCTCGAACACGTTCTTCGTTTCTTCCGTTTCCTGTAATGTAACACAACTGTAGGATCTGTCCAATAGGCAAGACTCAGTTCGGCGGTGGTGCAGTTCTCTTTTAGCATTCGTGCTACCTTAAAACCCAATACCAGCGCAGTCGTTTTGAGCTCGTTCAGGGATACTGACTTCAGCTCAGCAATTTTTGTTTTGGCAAAGGGTACTTTGTTTCGCCGCCGGCCATGCAGTCCCACCCAGGTACCGTACACTGTCACTAGGTCGGCAAATTTCAAGCTGCTTTGGGTGACCTGCTGGTGTCCTTTTTTGAGATATTTCAAAAGCCTCCGGGCAACTTCTCCTTTTCTCAATAAGTGACTTGACGGTGGTCTCTCGGGTATAGCAACTTCATGTTGCCCACTGTGAAGTCCCGTCTTTGAATTCGCCATCGAAAGCGCCGACTGATCTTTCGAGTAGACTTCGCTTTCCTGAGATGGACCGTTGGATTCAATATCGAAAGACTGATCGTGTTCTACAGAGGCACTTCTCTCAGCAACATTTGAGCAATTTATTGATGCCGATTGTTGAAGTTCGCTCGTCAGGGGTCCGAGAAGTGTCCAGCCTAGTATCGTTCGCGTAGCGAATGGTTCTTTTCGATTGCTTATGCTCTGTTCAAGCACCCAGTGAGCCTCTGGTACATTGCATCCAATTAGTATGTCGACGTGGGGGCTAGAAACGTCTTCGAACTCTATGTCCCTGAGATGAGACCATCTCTTGGCGATCGATCTAACAGAGTCGACTGGTCTCATTGGCAAGCTGTCTATTGCAAAAGCTTCCGGAATTTCTACGGTCCCCTCATCAGATAAAGACGTTAACTGCAGGGTCAGCCTCTTAGAATTGCTAACATGACCCCCTGCAATCGTGCTGATAGTGAGCGAGGTAGGCTCGCCTACTAGTTCACAGCTTTCTACAAGCTCGCGAGTAATCAGCGAGGTATCCGACCCCGTGTCCAAAAATGCATTGACCCTCCTCAGTCCCTTAGGTGTCACGATACCGACAGGCACGATGCCTAATCTTGCCGGTTTGAAATCATCATGTCCCGTTGAACAGACAATTTTGGGTTCATCTGGCTGAATAGGTCTATTGTTGAGAAGGCCATGCAGTAACGAGTGATGATTACCCAAGCATCCGTCTTGGTTGCATTTCACTCTTAAGCTGCATTCAGAGGCTCGATGAGAGTTGTTCAAACACATAAAGCATGAGCCAATCCTTTTTACTGTGCACCACCGATCGGGTACTCTCATCCCATGAAAGGTCGGACAATCTAGTAACCGACGCAGGGAGTTTTATGAGTAATAATAATTGTATATTTCGGATGCGCCCGAAGCATGCTAGAATGCATGATCAGATGATTATAGTGATGCCGGAATGACAATTCACAAAAGGGTACAACAAGTGCATGCAGAGTATCAGAGAGAGTGTTACAGTGAACTAAAACTGTAGTAATGCCCGGCAAGTTTGAAGGTCAAGGTCGAATGATGTCAGTTGGTCTGGAGTACATGCATAAGTGGTATATGAAATAATTACCACTAGTGTAAATTCGAACATATTGAAAGGAAATGTTTTTGGTGCGCTACAGAATATGAGAGGCATATGGATAGAAATCTCGTCGAAGCGTTCGATGAATTATTCAGTTTACTACAGGCATGTCAAGAAGTATTAACATGGAAAGATTTCAGTCTGCAAAGATGGTAGTATATAAAGTGGTGGCTGTATACTGGAGGAATCATATGTGTTGCAAACAATTGCGTATCTCTTGGGAGGGATACTACCAGAGTGATGGTGGCAGGGAACGGCCGGAGTAAAACAGGTGAGCGTGCGGCAAGTTGTTAACTTTATGTAGGGTTGGTATGAAATGTCAAAGCGGAAGTGGAAGACTAATCAATATTTACCGTGTGGTTACATCCATTACACAGGTGTTCAGTTCTGCGAGAGGAAAGGTAAAGTAATCCACAGATAAGTGCACGTCAATAGATGAATGCTGTGTGGTATGTACCATGCAAAAATGACAGATCAATAAAACTGCCCAGGTATATCGCGGGAAGCGGCCGTGGATCAACGAATATAGAAATAAAATGTATCGGCCGGTGCAGATAGTGGTGTGATTTAGAGGCTGCATACGGGGTCAGTTTCGGTAATATAACACGAATGCAACATCTGGAAAATCAAAGGTCTCGATAACGGTGATGGTATAGTAAGTAGACGGTGAGTGTCACATTTCTAATGACCAATTTCACAGGTGTAACAAATGATGGGAACGGAGCGGCGATGCAGCATGGGAAGTGTGTCGAAGACGTTCAATCGTGGAGGGAACGCAGTGATCTACAGAGCCCGAACACTCGATGCAACAGCATTGCGGATGCGATCGGATGGACCGATGAAGAGTGCAGGTGGTTACTAATTACTTCGCTGCCCACTGGAGGACTACTGAAAGATATGTCAGCGCCGGACGTTTTTTTTTGGTGACCGATGAAGCAATGAACAGTGACAATAAAGGTGCCAGTGTTTGAACAGTATTAGCGGGTTCTAACACGGAACGGGCATAATGACATATGGGATTAAAATGAGTTGTATGAATGCAGTGAGATCGAGTAGTCCAGGTTCAAGAAGTCCGATGGCGGGAATCTTGGGGAAAGCGATCGTGAGACGGGCGAAAATGAAGTTGTGTGTAAATCTCGTTTGTCCTGTCCAGCAAGAGAGGGTCCAAGTTATTCCTGGGAAGTGGACGGCGACAATCGTCCTTAGGGTGCAGGTTCTGAAAACAAAACGGAGAGGGCTGCAGTCTGGCAATTCTACCAGCTGTGGGTTAGGGGAGAAAGACAGAACACCAATATCATGCCAGTAACAGAAATGGGTGGTCGCGACGTTGAGGTCTTGTTTTTTGGATTAAACAACATACGGAAAGCGGAGAAGACCGGTACTAGCGACTAATTCTTGTGAGGCTCAGTGAGAGTTACCAAAAAAGCAAGGAAGCGAGAATAGGCGACACTGGGGGCAAATACTTATGTGTAGTTCGACGAATGGTTTATGGAAGACCACATCGATTGTGGCGATTCGTTCATCAGAACGAGGCCTGGAATCTTGTGTTGAAATAGGGTCTCAATGAGTAAGTAGTTGAAGCGTGGATGAGACTGGTACCTTGAGGACCATATTATATATGCTGCTATGTATTTTCTAGCATTATAAATGCTCTTATACCTGGCGGAAGCTGATAAAAAAAGAAGAACCTAACCGACTATGGTAAAATCTGACAGCATAAAAAAAGAATCACCGGAGTACGGTGGCCAGTAGGGGGTCGTGGTCAGAAGCGTTGAAAATAGGAAGTGGCTAGACAAACACGTGGAGTGTGCTGTTGACAGTCATGGAGTATAGGTTGGACTGCTTTTATTTGCTATAATACAGAATGCTCCTTACCATCCGTTGGTAATAACTGTCTACTGAACAAAGTTGTTAAGCTTTTGGTTAGTATCCCAGGCCCAGTTCGTAGGCTCGGGTAATAGACATGTAGGGATCATGCATACGGATCAGTTTTTGGACAGTTAGATGTTTATTTATTTCTTTTTTGAATAATAAAGAGGCCAAAGACATTGACCTAAGTTGAGGTGGGAGTTTGTTCCAGAGGGAAGAATATTTAACAATAAAAAAGGTTAGACCGCATCGCAGTCCTGGATACTGGAATCACGACCATGGAGTCTCTATGTCGTAAAGAATAGTTGGAGTGAGTTTTGACCTGGGGGGCTGAATTGCAAGATGTACGTTTTACAATATTGCAAAAGAAAGACAGGTTCATTCGTAGACGGCGCAGCCATAGGGGCTCTAGGTGCAATATTTCACACCTTTCCATATAATTTAAAGGCGAGGAATATCCTAGTAGTTGTTTGGTAAATCTACGTTGTACATTCTCAATTGCAAATCTGTCAATCTGCCGCATGTTAGAAAAGACGACAGTGCAATATTCCAGAAGTGGTCTGACATGAGTTTTAAAAATGCTTAGCTTGCTCTCTGTAAGACTGAAGGTTCTATTAATCAGACCAATTAGCCGTCTAGCTTTAGCAACCTGCACGGCCGAATGTTCGGAGAAATTAAATGTACAAGAATATTGTAATCCCAAGTCCCTTACTTCCGGACTGTTGGGGATGAACTGATCATTAATTTTAAACATTCCCGCGGGAACCTGACACTTATACATAAGGATACAACTTTTGACAGCGGAGAATTTCATCAACCATTGGTTGCTCCATGAGTCTAGCGATAGTAAATCGCTCGTTATGCTAGCAATGGTAGAAGCTAAGGCGTCAGGTTCAAAGGAGTGCATAATTTTTATGTCATCTGCAAAAAGGAACGCAGCCCCGTGTGTGATGACGTTGAAAATGTCATTAACATATATAAGAAAAAGTAAGGGACCTAGTACACTACCCTGAATAACTCCACTAGTAACTGGTCGAGGTGATGATAAACTGCCATCAACGTCCACCACCTGCTTTCGGGATGTTAGATATGATGAAAACCAACTCAGGATCGGGTCAACAATTCCGTAGGTTTTCATCTTCGCCATGAGCCTATTGTGGGATACTCGATCGAAAGCTTTAGTCATGTCAAGGAGGATTACAATCACTGATTTACCACTGTTAGTGGCCGTAGTTATTAGGTTAAGGAAGTCACACATACAGGTGGCACAGGATCTTTTTTGAAGAAAACCGTGCTGTCCAGTGTTAATGAGGTTATTGTTTAGTAAATGAGTTGTCAGCTTATTTTTTATCAGTCTTTCCATAATTCGGGAAACTATAGGGGTGTGGTTCACCGGTCGATAGTTGGTTAGGTCCTGGCGTGAACCTTTCTTAAGAATTGGGATAATAACTGATGTTTTCCAATGGGAGGGGAAAACGCTACTGCTCATAGATAAATTAAAAACCTTTGATAGCAAGAATGGGATATCAGTGCCACCTAGACTAAAAGTAGCCGGTGGTACGGCATCTGGCCCGGGGTGGTATGACCTCCTAATTTTAGTTAGCTGTACTGTTAAGTCGTTCGGGTGAAATGTAACCGCTGAGAACTGTGCAGATGTCAGCGGCTCAACGTGATATAGGCATGGGGAGTCATCGGTCGTTAGAGACGAAGCAAAATAGGCACTGAATGCCTCGGAGATCTCTTGTAAGTTCGTTATATAATTGTTGTTATATATAACGGATGAGATAGGAGAACTGCACTGGCTGTTTCTCAGCTTCATCAGCTTAGATAAAGCTTCGGACCTCTTGGGGTGACTCAGCTCCCTTAATTCCCGTTTTTTACTGCGGGACATTTCAATCAATTTCATAGAATTAGATAAACGGTTCATTTGCAAGAACAACGAAAAGTCTCTCGACCTAAGGAATTTGCGTTGTAGCATAGAAAGCTTCTGCTTTAATCGACAAAAACTGTTTGGTTTATCTCGTCCAGGTAGACCTTAGGTTGGGGTGATTACGTCAAGACATGCATTTAGTGTGGAGTAAAGATGATCCACCACGGTATGCAAGTCATCAGATAAAAAGAAAGTATCCCAGTCCTGCGAGCGAATGAGTGAGGGTAATTGATTCCAGCTAGCTTGGTGGAACGGTCTTTTAACGGTTGGTTTGTGAACGGTTCGTGATGGCACTGAAAACTCACATTTTACCGGCAAGTGGTCACAACCTGGGATGCTGTTCACGATAGATGTGTGCACGCGAGATAATCCTTCCGTAAAAATGAGATCAAGGATGCTACTGCCTCTAGTTGGGCACATCACATGTTGAGTCCATCCTCCTAAACGAATGCTGGTCAAGAAGTGTATTAAGTGACGTGGAGCTTTCAAAGTGGACCAACGTATGCCTGGTGCGTTAAAGTCGCCGGCCACCAGTTTTGGGCCGGGTATGTCCGCAACAACGTTTAACGCCTCTATGATAGGCAGAAAGTCGTTTTGACTAGTATTCGGGGGGCGGTAGATGCAACTAACAATGAAGTCAGAACATCCTGTAGTGACCTGTAGCCAAACTGAATCCGGCAAGTTATCGAGTATGGGGTGCTGAAATATTTTCGCTCGCATGTTTTGTCTTACATATATAAGACAGCCTCCCCCTCTCTGAGTGAGTCTATTTTTCCTGAAAGCTTGGTATCCGGTGATAGCGATATCCTCGTTTGGAGTGTTGTCTGTCAACCAGGTTTCGGTAATTAAAATAAGGTCGTAATCAGACGTGAGCAGTAATATACGCAGCATTTGCATCTTATTCACTATTGAGCGTGCATTCAGCACAAACAATGAGAACTGTTTAGTGGAGTCAAGGTTAACGTTAAGATCTTTATAGGATTCCGAAATTGCATTTGCTGAAGGCGGATCGGATGACGCAATCATTATTCCTTGAGATGGAGTAGTCGGTAATGTGGATGGTGAAATAAGCTGAGTAGAAAAACCTGGCGTGGCAGTCAGCTTGGTTGTTAAGCTAAGCTGGGTGTGGCTAGTACTGATGAGATTCGTTAGATTGGAAGGATGTCGGCGGTTGGTAAGTCTACTTAGCGCGGAACAACACCGCGAAAGATCACTATCGAGTGCTTTACTATTGGTAGATACTGGTGGCTGGGGCGTAGAAATATGAGGAGGGAGGGTTAAGTAGCTGTTAAGTGGGAAAGAAAAAGGACGTGTAGCAGCCTCAGGTATCTTGGCACCTGCCTTAATACGGGCGGTAACACAGGTGCCCTCTTGACATCAGTAATTTGATGGACTGTAACCTGGAGGGGGAATGTGAAATGGAAGTGGGATATACGGGTGTTGGTTGGCGTAGAGACTGGGAGGTCGTGGGTACTGTTGTAAGTGGCCTGCGGTAGAAAAGGGATTCAGGGTGGGTGAGATATGTGAACGATAAAAGGAAAGAGATTCATGTGAGAAAATATTACTTAGGCTACGATAGAAGTTATGTAGAACACCAACGTAATCGTTTGGTATGAATGGTGGCGTTGTTGAAGAGGCCCGGAGGTTAGTTGTACCAGCCTGATGAGGATGATAACCAGGTGAAGAGAACGCGATACTGGGTGGAATGTACGGTGCAACTAGTGGTTGGTGGTTTGGATTGGGGAGATAGGTTTTGAATGACGTTTTCTTGTCCATTGTTGCACTCCGTGTTGCCTCGCTTGGGGTCCTTAGCCGTTGGGAGTGTGGCTTGATGAGTGAGTTAGGATTGACCGTAGTGTCAACAACGTGCAGTCCACCTAGTAATGATGTTTTCGCTGGTTTGGGGGATGGCCTAGGCACCGTAGATTGCCGAGTGGCTATTGGAGCCGAGTGGAGAGATGGCAAAGAAGAATTTGGGGTGTTTCCGCTGATGGGTTGAGGATTTCTGGGTATGACTGTTAAGCCAGTTAGGCAGTTCGCATCGTCATCGATCGTGGCCGATATTTCGGTGATAGGTAATGGTGGAATCGAGTTAGTCAGCCCAAGAGAGGACAGCTTGCCAGGGGTAAACTCTATGCTTCTTGGTTTCTTAGGCGCTGGCTGGTGAGGTGACGTTGAACTGGATATATCTAAATCGACGTCAAACATATGGGATCGATGTTCTGGTGAACATGAAGCCGAATTGATATTGCATGCATTTTGCGCATCGTCAGACTGAGAAGAAGCGGATAGTTGAGGGTGGACAATTTTTGACGAAGCTGAATGCGTGCTGGTGGACCTGGCGAATTCCCTTTGTAATGGGGTTTTGTCGGCAGCAATTTTAATGTTCTTGAACGGGGATCTCAAAGCGACGGTGGATTGGCTCTTATTGAATTGTTTGGCGGGTTCCTCTTCAAGAAATTTGAACAACACTGGACAGGATTTGCGTTGAATGTTCTTTCGTAGCCGAAAGCACTGGCAGGGGTGGTGTGCCATATTAATAGAACTTAGAAGGTTATGTTTTACTTTCTCAACAGGGATTCTGTCGGGAATATTAAATACCACAGCATTTTTTGAGTTACTGATTCTTCGAACTATTTCTGAGGCAATGGCGTCTATGAAACGCCCAGCCGTGACTAGGTCTAGGGTTGACGGATTTGTTGGAGGGTCAGAGATATACGTGAGCGGAATTAGCTTGGATAGGGCCGTATCAATCAAAGAAATGTGGCTACTGAGATTAAGAAGATTGTGTTCTATGGTCTCTGCCCTTTTGTTTGCCCCTCCAAATACATCGGTCAGGCTAACGGAACAAGGATTCAGTGGGAGTTTTGCGACTTTTGACTTGGCGAGTACTTTTGGTCGGATGTTGGTACGACCAACCAGTGAGGATGCGGTTTGTCTAGCCGGCAGTTTGGGCATTGCAACACTGACCGCGATTGCACTAGAAAGCTAAATACACAGAGTAGTCTTACGTTCCCCAATGTACAGGCTTACTGAAATAAAAAAGTGTAACTCTGTGGCACTGGATCAAAGAAACTGAAAACTATGGAACTGTTGATATAGAGTCTCTGAAATTAAACGAGGACTTCTTTCAGGGAATTCCCTGAATTAATATGCTGAATTGGGTGGTAGACTGCCACACAGTCGCGCACGATGGTGCCAACTTTTTCTTATTTTAGACACAAGTTTCTCTCAGTTCATATCCTGGGAAGCAGTTCAAAGACTTCTTTTGCAAGAATTTTTAAATTAGCTGTTTAGGTCAAGATTTCGCGTCCGGAGGAAACCCTTAGAAAGTTTTTGGAGTTATGGGACCACACTAAAAAGCCGTAATTTTTTAGTATTACTCTAGATATATCTAGAGCTAAGCAAAAACTACACCGATTTAAATCGATAAACGAATTGATGTGATGGTTCAGTTATTCCCGTGAATTGTTCGAGAATCGACAATGGTTTCACAGATGGAGTCGCCAGAAATATTTTTAGTTGGGCTTCATACCTAATTTCCTATAAAGGTCTTGTGCTGATATTTTACGATCTCACTGTGGGGTGGCGCCAAGGAACGGACGATCACCAAAAGAGTTGAGCTAGCTAAAGAACGCTGTGTATTTTAAGGTTGGGCTTGCAAAGGGCTGTTTGTAGTAGTAATAGATCTAGATTTCTAGGTAGAGGGTTTTGTAGATTTCTCGCGGTAATAAATTACGGACGCACAATGGTGTGTCGCAGTTATTGTCACGGGCAATATGACGCTTTAGTGTGGATAAATGTTGCTACTAGATGTGACCCAAAATCAAGCCCTAACGACGGAAAAAGGAAAAATTTGAGACAACCTGATTCATGCATAGCTTGCATTCAGCTGACCTCTCGGGTTCTTGACTTATCATGTGCATGTTGGCCAAAGACTGGGTTTGGTTACAGTCCTTCTCCACAATTTGAGATGTTGGTTCCCTTCGCGCCAGTCTGCAACTTTCGCGTACGATTTGTCCAAATCGACTGTTGGCGATACGGGATTGACGACCTATGAACTCCGTCAAATCGTTGAACGTAGATTCCCGCTCAAGCATATTTATTTTTTCAGCTTCCTCTGCCCATCGGCTCTGTAAATCAATAGATAGACATCGGACAATGCATTCCTGTGTGTGCAACGCATTCAGATCAGACTGGTATCCTAAGTGCTCCAGTGCTATACTGCAATTCTGCATTTTTATCACCAAACTCGACAATGATTCAGCCTTGCCCTCAGTCCTTTTCGCCTCCAATAAAACATTATCAATTAGGCTTCTAGCCACCTTGAGTGGTTGTCCAAACAAATCTTTCAGGATTCTGCGCGCCCTGATGTACCCCATCGGTGGATCAAGCATCGCGCAGCCTTCGATGGCACTTTTGGCTCTCCCACGACAGTAATGTAATAAATACAAAAACCTTTGACCAGGATCTGCAACTTTGCACTCAACAAAATTTTCGAATTGTTTCATGAATATACAGTATTGCTCGGGGTGCCCGTCGAAGTGGGACAGCTCCACTCTCGGCAGGTCAAGAGCCAAAACCTCGGTAGTTTCAGGCTGTCTCAAGGGTTTATATTCGTCGATCACAGTGCCTTTTCGATGTTGACATTGTGAACTACATGGACTCTTTGCTGGCTCTCTGAGACCAGTTCCTTGTGTAAGGGGCTCTGCTTCCTTTCTGGCTAACCGCAGCTCGTTTTCTAATTCTATTACTCTCATTCAATAAGTACTAATATCGTCAAACGCATCGCGGTTAGAGATATATGACCTGGCACTGACAGAGCTAGTAAACGTAGCATTATCTAGAGAATAAATAACACCCGAACCATCCCCAGAGACTTGCCGAGTTATTTCCTGTTGTCTCAAAATGTCCTTGCTTCCTCGTCTGGGCATTTCCAATGGGTTTTCTTGTCCAGGTTCCACTTGAGTACTGTAAGTCAAATCTCGCGAATCGAGCAACGCGTATCCAATTCAAACGAATCCCAAAACCAGAACAAGATTGATTCGTAGTTTCTACGGTACTAAATTGAAATGCACAAAGGATACAAATATATACGAACCTCAAGTATGCGGCCAAATAGACTTCACAGTAAAACCCAAAGGTCCAAAGCCCCGTGGCTCAAGCACGACAGTCAGAAACGGTTCAAGGCCAAATTCAAATGTCTCACATGGATAAACAAACGTGAAAATGTGTGGTGTATGAGCGAGCTTTCCAAGATAATGTTAAATATAGTCAAATTCACAAAGCACGTTGAACATTTAGAAGGATTTTCAGTATTCGTTCGTTACAGTATCCATGGTCCGCTTTTATTGTGGATCACCTCCTACCTGCCAGATCAAGCCCAGGTGGTATGTGCTGATGGTCACCCATCGCAACGAGTGCCTTTTGCTAGGGGTTTTATACAAGGAGTTTTGCTTTGCCTGATATTTTTCTTACTCTACGTTGACAAAATTTTCCCGGTTGTGCAGCATGATACACTCTTCCTCTTTGCTGATGATATCAAAATCGTTTATGAGCTCTACCGTCCAGATTTGAGCACCTCGCTGTCTTGTGTATATAATAATCTTGAGAAGCTTGACCAAAGGTTCACTCCATGGCGACGTGCTTCACCACTTCCAAGAGCTTTTACGCAACTCATAGATGTTAAGTACCTCCCGGAACGTTGTCTCTGCAATGCTGGGAATATTTTTCATTCCAGTCGGCCATGGCCCGACAGGTAATAGGCTCTGTTCTCAGATCATTTAAAATGAGACAAAGTGTTCTCCCTGCATACCACTCCCATGCAAGACCCCATCTCGAGCACTGCCCTAGTATTTTCTCTGGAGTGTCTAAATTCGATAGGATATGCCTTCAGAAATTTCAGCGTGCATTTGCCAAGAGGCTTATGGGAGGCATTCCCCCACCGACCCACGAAGAGCGATGGACTCTACTAAAACTTGATCCCTAATGGCTTGGACAGGTTAGGCTTAGGTTTTCTTTTGTGTAGACCCACTCATCTCCCTTCATTTGTTTCCACCGACTCTATACAGTTTTCCCTTACCTCATCTTACCCACTACGCCGCAGGGACTCCAGTCCAACCAGGCCGCAGTCGAGGCTTGCGATAAGATCAGTTTCTTCCCTATCAAATACCCGAAGTTTTGGAGAAAGCTACCCCTGGTTATTCGCAAATGTGCGTCAATATCCCAAAGTGGCCACACCCCAAAACTAGGCTTACCGTCAGTCGAATTTTGTCCTCGACCAGCACGAGCATATCTAACTATGGAGCCAGTGAGGAGGGCATCGAGGTTTGGAACCCTAGCTTCCGTCTCTACTCCTGCCCCCTCCTACCCCTCAAGATGACCTTCGGAAACAAGTTACATTGCTAGAATCATAGCATCATTTCCCTAAACTACAACTTCCTGCCTAATGATAGACTCCAGGCTGAGTACTTTCTTCACGTAAGCTGCATAGATCCACATCGCAGTAGCATACAGCTTGTTGCTCCTCGTAGCTAAAACTACTGAGATGACTGCTTCTCTCGCTGCTCTAAACAACACTCACGTTTGCCTGCTGCCACCTAGTCCCCGCACTACCCCGCCTAATCCAATTTGCCAGTGAGTCCTCACAAATATACCTGGAAGGTTACTGCCCCCCTTCCTTTATAGTACTAGGGCGGCCGTAAAAAAGTTTCCTTTGATGATGATAGTGATAACGGTATATTTCTTGACCGTGGTCAAGGAACTTGCACAAGGCAAGATCAGAGAATACAGCAGTATATGGCGACGTGAGGTATCCACCATTTTGAAATTTAAGGATCACACAGTAGCAGAAATAAGACAATAAGGCTGAGTGGTGCTTCAATGAACCAAAAAGAAGATATTTAAAGCGGGAAATTTAAACCAGTTTTGAATTCGGAGAGGGCTTCGTGGGTAGCTGGACTTACGTGGGAATGCTGATATAAGCGGTACTGCAGAATGGTAAAAGGTGCAGTGATGGCAAGAACCAGTAAAGCAAGGGGCTTCGGGCAACACAACTTGGACAGGTAGTTGAGGCAGTAATAATGTGCAATACGCTTTATATGTGCCGAAAACAGGCTGCAACAGGTCAAAGCATCCAGAAGGGGACACGGGGTGTACCAACTGGATACTTGGACGATCTCCAACGAGAAACTGGGTTGGAGAGTAACCAAAATACATGGTTAAAAATAAGGTCCGCTTGGGGTTATCAAAGAGCCGTCAGTTATGCAAGCAGACCTCAAAGCAACGCGTAGCCCGAATGGAGGCAGAAGCCAAGACAGAAATGCGATCGCTCTGCAAACTCCACCATACTATTCATGAGTTCAAACAGAAGTATGCAGCTTACTTGTGGCAGTGTGCTTCAGTCACCATCCAGCCAATAAGCAGCCGAAATCAGGGCAAAACTCGCAGGGCACAAACGATTGATCAAAAAGAAATTGAAAAGTAGTGCCTGCCCCGTAACTAAAGTAAATTCTGCACTTCATTTTAGACCCGAAAAACAGTTTTCTAAGTGTAGAAGTCGAAACCCAACGTGGACGACTTGAAAGCATGCGGTCCGTCGACGCGAGTGAGAAAGTGAAACCGGGTGGTAATGAGACGAAACTCTCTTCAGTCGGTGCGATTCACTACCATGTCCGCGAAGTTATCTCGATAAGAAATCACGAAAATGAGAGGAAGAATGAAGGCTTCAATCTTAGGTTATTAGTCAACCACAAAACAGTGTTGCCGCGAATAACTTTGGAGAAAACAGCTCAAAACCATTGAAGAAGTTTATGATAGAAAGCCGTTGAGGAGTTTTTAGTCATAGCGGATGTCAAGTCTTCTTTCCGGTTTCAAGTGACATGGGGCCTCAGCCCATCGTGTATCATTCATTTAAGGCCAGTAGGAACTCCTCCTGGGATATGGCGCACTATTTATCGGAATGACCCTTCTATACAATTACTTTTTATCTTTTCCCTGGGCCCCCATCATTTTATTCGTATGATAATTTTGATGCCTCCACTCTTCTTCGCCGGCCAGCCACTGACCTTTCAGCAGACTATTTTACCGTCCTGCTTGACTACACCTCAGAAAAAGCGATACTTCCTCATCTTTTCATCGTGCCATTTTTCTCAGTAAGGGAACCTACCCGAAGGTAATACTTTGCTCTCCGACCATTGCCAGCTTCATTGCTGCTGCTTCCCGGCCGATCATAGTGCCCCACTTTCTCTTAGCCATTTCTGGGGATGTGCTCCACAGGTGGCACCTTGTTCTGCTTTTTACTGGCCGCTGATTCTCAGTCGGCATCTATCCGGACTGAGTTTCGTCTTTTGTTCCACCTTTGCAGTTCACCACCCATGTGCGCGTGTCACTACACGACGTTCTATTACACTGGTAACCATGTCGGCGACTGTCTCGGCCCATTTATCAGCCTAACAATGCGTAAATAACCGCCAATCAGAAGATGGTTTCCTCGCGCTTCGCCAGTCCCTTGAGCCTTCCCAATCCTGGTGGTCTACTAGCGCGAACAAGCTTTGTTACGTCGCAGGTCCAACCTAACGCGATCAAATAAACAAAAAACATGACCGGACGAAGACTGGTAAATCGTTCGAGATCCAGGTGACTCTGTATCCATAATGATCATCCAGGAATGGAAAAATATGTACACAAGTCCCACTTTCCAAGGCTCTGTTCAGGTAACCGGTAGAGAACAATCTTCAAAAGAACGGTTTCAACTAAACAGCAAACCAACAGAAAATGGGGAAGCGACCGACGTCGTGCTCATCGGAGCGAAACCGAACGTTATAATGGCTGACCCCTACCAGATTGTTCATGTGAATGAATGAATAAAATAAGAACAAGGATAAAGAAAGAATTTTTAATGTCATTCACGATGGACGGCTTCAAGAAAACATGTCCAAAATGGATCAATTATTGCGACGATTTAGCAGCCGTTACACCCCCCTCCCCTGCCACTCGACCATGTGGAAATCATTCCGTCGCTTGCGTTGTATTTCACACGCAAGGAAACAAAGTCCACTGGGGCTTAGCCCACCGGTGCTGAGAGCAGTCAGGCCCACATTCTGGCACGGGCCGCGGATTGTAGAACACCCCTGCTGCTTGCACCGCAGCTGTTGTCCCCTCCAACTATCCCCAGCTTCTAGTCGCATAGTCAGTCCTATCTAGATATTTTTCTATCAGTACAAGATCTGTGAAACACCGGGCCACGTTCCTAATAAGTACACACGTATGATTCTGCTCGGCTCAGAAAGATACTAACACCTGCTATTACCAGTATTTATCACCATAGGTTTCTCCGTGGTCCGTCAGATTTGATCCTGCCCTTACCTTCTTTCTACCCCGTCGAGTTACTGGATTCTGTATTATAAAACATACAACGGTTTCATTGTTCATGTACCTTTATTGCTAGCCCAACATATCTTGATAAAATCTTGGTGGGGCATTTCATCCGTTGCGCGATTCGTACAAAACCACCCCACTTACCTGAACAACCCCCATTTTATCTCATTTCACCAATCCGCCAAAATTATCACATGCCATGAAGTAGACCTTATTCCGAAGCCTAATTAGTATGAGATCAGCAGACTGTTGTACCATGTCGATCCCTATTCTGCATACCCAGTCGTTCCATCGTTCGCATTTCCCCACAGTCTAGATAATCATCAGTTATCCACTTTCCGGTCCACTGATTTGCCAATTGTCCCTCCTGTTACCCATGCAGGACTAGCCTCACTTTTCAGGCATCCGAAGTAGCTACTGGATGCTTCCCCCAAAAAGCCTTGGACTACTAATAGGAGCCACTCCGTTCTCACAAAAGCCGCTTTTATCTTCTGCAGAATCCAAATACATCGCTGTCAGGAGTGATTTGCTAGCCATCTACACCAAAATCCGCTCCTTCCAACAGGCCCGGGAAGGGCGGGCACCCAATATATTCACGGATCACGAGCCGGTAATTCGTGCTCTTTGCAAGGCTTTTGTCATTCATCCCCCTAAATTCCTTGTCACAGTCTTCGGATGACATCCGTCATATCTTTGGATCGACCAAAGTGGCTGTAGAGGCTCTTTAACGGATTCTCAGTCTTGTACCTCTTGCTGCTCCGGGTGTCATTCTGGAGAACTTGGCTCTCGGTTATTAATCTTCTTAGTTCCATCAAGCAACACGCGGCACCATTCCCGAGTGCACTCCTCGTCCCCTCTATCACCGGCTGTTACAGTTCCCTGAGACACAACCTTAGACCAATGGTGAACAAATATACCCCTTTGATATCGCCGCTCCGTTCTCCTTGTTTTACCTGGCTTATACTGCTTTAGTATGAAGACCGTAGGCAAAGTCCATTACGCTCAAGTTGTTCGGCCGAACATGGACCGCAAAGTTCCTCAGTGGATAAGTGCCAGCACGGCTTGCCGGTGATACAAAACGGAACGCCACTCAAGCAGACTATCCGGCTCGTTCGGGGCTCGAGATGCACATTTTGCTCACGTACACGTTGGTGCCGTGGCCCTGTAACGAACGGCAGTGGAGAATCCCCCTAAAACCGTTGCAGTACCATGTTTTACTTAACATCGCTCACTTGCCTACCCTATTGACGTGTCTTTACGCACTGTTCGTTTTTATGGACCAATTGTTGTTTGTTCTCGCCCAGAGCGCTACTTTGTCATATCCTTGTTCAGGACCTGCGTGACGCACGCGCCCCTCGCTCGCACTCCGCAACTCGGTTTCTCGTTTGTTGAGTCCTTGTGATCTCATTGTTGTGGTTTGTATCTTTCTGGTGACATTGTTCATCCAGTAATCTAGTATCGTAGAATATCACGGATAATCGCCTTTTGATTTCGGGATCCGTTGTGAGTTTGGCTATGCACTGCTCAAACGTGTGTCACAATACTCAATTGATCAATTTGGTACGAGAAAAACACGCAAAGTTCCAAGTAAAAGATCGAAGACTTTAGTATCTGGACGGGAAATAATACGGCAAGTCACTGGGGAGGTTTTGGGTGCCTTTGATTCTTTAGTTAATGTTAGATCACCTAGTCCTGTCATTGCTAGCTCATGTGTTACTGAGGGCAATATAGATTGTGAAGATGTCGATCTATATAGGCTGAGGATATTAGACCTAGAACAACAACCATTATCGGCTAGGCAACAAGCCCAGGAAGTAAAAGAGGAGTATAGACAGAAAGAGCATGAGCATGAGACCAACAACTACGACACTTCCGATAAATCAGGGCAAAATAAAATAGGAAACTCCACGCCGGCCGCCGGCTATAAAACACCAACGATCGATTTGCCAAGAGTGGAACTGACGGTTTTCGACGGGCGACCTGAACACTACTGCAAGTCTGTCAAGCAGTTCGAGACGTTCGTCGAAAATAAGGTAACCAACCCCGGGCAGAGGCTTCTCTATCTGACTCACTACTGTCGAGGCCGAGCAAGAGAAGCTATGGATGTGTGTGTAAGTCAAATCTCGCAAATCGAGCAACGCGTAGCCAATTCAAACGAATCCCAAAACCAGAACAAGATTGATTCGTAGTTTCTACGGTACTAAATTGAAATGCACAAAGGATACAAATATATACGAACCTCAAGTATGCGGCCAAATAGACTTCACAGTAAAACCCAAAGGTCCAAAGCCCCGTGGCTCAAGCACGACAGTCAGAAACGGTTCAAGGCCAAATTCAAATGTCTCACATGGATAAACAAACGTGAAAATGTGTGGTGTATGAGCGAGCTTTCCAAGATAATGTTAAATATAGTCAAATTCACAAAGCACGTTGAACATTTAGAAGGATTTTCAGTAATCGTTCGTTTCAGTGTGTATCATGCCCAACCCGGAACAAGACTATGCCCGAGCACGGAAGATTCTGAGGGACCTGTCTGGCCAACTTTTCAAAGTAATCCGTAACCTAATAGAGTGCATGATGGTAGAGGCAAAGAGAACCAAGGGCGATGTCTACACAATGTCTGACCTGGTGATCAAGATGCAGAACCGCTCAATTGCCCTCGACCATTTAGGTTACAGGGCTGATCTAGATGCCATGCACACTTTGGAAAACATAGTCCGTCACCCTTCTCCCGATCTACAGGGTCGGTGGGCGGAAGAAGCAGAACGGATAAGCCGAAGCGACAGAGAAGCTAACTTCGAAGACCTGACCGAATACTTGGACAGGCAAGCCAAGATAGCCGACAGCAGATTTGACCGACTTATCCGGGACAGCAACCGAGCAAACAAGTCTGGTACTAGCCAGGCTCAAATCACTGCTCGGGAACAGCAGAAATACCAGCCTTGGACCAATGCACACGCCATTTCACGCGATGCCATAGCGCAACCAAGCTGCAGATCCTGTGGTGCTAGCCATGGCCCACCAGAATGCCCCAAGTTCGTCAACGCCACAATAGACGAACGTTGAGGAATGCCGGGGACGACAGGTGCGTGCTTTATATGCCTCAACACCACGCACCGGGCGGCAGCTTGTAGAACAAGGAACCGATGTGGTCACGAAAGCTGCACGGGCAGACACCATCGATTGTTACACCAGGCGAGAGAAAATATACCCGAGGCGAGTACCAAGCCCAGTGTGATTTGTTGAACGTCGCGGTCTGCCAGTAAACCAGTACGTTTAGGAGTAGTTGCCTAGGGAGTGGTGACCCCAACTGGGGTGGTCAAAGCGTTGGCTTTCGTCGGCGGTGGGTCTGACACTACTCTAGTGAAAGAGCAGTTTGCCGACAAACATCGGCTCGCTAAAAGTGCGATGTCGTTAGCAGTGAGCACGGTGGGAGGAACACAAGTAATGACTGCCAGCCGATTGAGGTTGCAACTCATCTCCTTCGATACTAACGAGTAGGTCGAACCAACGGAAGCATTCACATTAGCTGATCTCCCCATGCGAGCACCAAAGTCGTGAATCCAATTTTAACTAGGTGGCCCCACCTGCAGGGCGTAACAGTTGTAGACTGTGAAGACTGACGAGGCGGATCTCCTCATCGGCTGCGACGTGCCAAAAGGAGCGTTGGGTACTTGACCAGAAAGTGGGCTACCGCCAGACACCTTATGCCGTACCCACGGCTCTGGGATGGATGTTATACGGTCCAGTAGGGACACGTGGTTCCGTGAATTATCTATCAGCCGAAACGTACCATATAGAGTATCATCTGCAGCGGCTGTATGAAAAGGAGTTTCACGATATCAGGGAAGAAAGGCCATCGTTGTCTCAAGAGGATCATATCGCTTTACAAACGAGTTGGTTATGTCAACAATTGAAGGGTGCAACTTATACAAACGGTACGTGGATGATATCGTATGTGTAGTAGATACCAAAGTGGATCCAAATGCACTACTTAATAGATTTAATACAGCTCATCCAAATGTTCAATTCACTTTGGAACAAGAAAAGAACAACAGTCTACCTTACTTAGATGTTTGCGTAAGCCGTCGAAGTGATGGTTCCGTTCAGTTGTCAGTGCACAGGAAAGCAACTTGGAACGGTCAATACATTCACTTTCACAGTTTCGTACCACTCAAAGTGAAGAGAAATCTAGTGCGTTGCCTGGTTGATAGAGCAAAGAAAATCTGCACAGAAGACACAATAGAAAAGGAACTTCGTTTTCTGAGGAGTGTTTTCCTAGAAAACGGCTATCCTGAACGGTTCATTGACAAGACGATGCAACGAAATGAAGATAGGCCAAGACAGACAGTAGTCGAAAAGAAGCCCGTATTTGTCCGTTTACCATTCAAAGGAGATACGGAAACTGAAGTTATTCAACGAAGACTAACAGGAGCAGTCAGTAGAACATTCTACGCTGCACAATTACAAATTATGTTCGAGTCTAAACCGATCGTGTGTTTTCGACTGAAGGATAAAGTGCCAGATTCTGCAGCATCTTTTTGTGTGTATTCATTCACCTGTTCCTGTGGAACCAAGTACGTTGGCCGCACGACCAGGCGCTTATCCGAACGTGTTCGTGAACACCACCCGGCTTGGTTGAACACTGGAGCAATTAAGACAATTACGAGTGCTGTGTGTTCACACCTTGTTGAGTCAAACCATTCCGTAGAGGTGATAAACGCTTTTTGCACAATTTACAAGGTCCGGGGCAAGCAATCAAGACTTGTCAAGTGTCGCATCTTAGCCACAGCCGAAGCCGTGAGCATTCGACTCTACAATCCTCCCCTGTGCGCTCAGAAACAATTTGTGCAAGCACTTAAACTTCCATGGCCCACTTCTTGTTCCCGAACACGTGTGCAACCACTCGAACATTCTTCGTTGTGATCAATTTCACATGCATACACACACACACGTGCACAGACAGATTTGGATGATCATCCCCTTTGTTGGTTTGAGTCATATTTAGTGTTATGTATTGGTATGAGTACGAATAACTGAAAACGAGCTTGTTCACCACGCTGTTTTGTTCTCAATATACTCAGATAATGAGTCGAACTTTGTGGGCGCTCACTGGTAATTGCATCGTTGGCACAAAATTAGAAAGAGGGACGAACTGCAGGATCGAACTGTGGCCTACAGCGTACGACGGCATTTCAACCATCCGCATGCCAGTCACCGCGACGGCTTATTGGAAAGCATGGTCCGATCCGCCAGTAGGATATTGCTGTCGATCACGGAACAACAGCTGCCCGACGACGAGACGCTGAACGGTGTCATGACGGAGGTAGAGGAAATTCTGAACAACCGCCCCCTGGTTCCAGTAATGAAAGGCGACCCCGCCCATCTGGCGCTCACCCCGAACGACTTATTGACGTTAAGGTCGAACGAGGATTTCCAAGGGCCGGTAAACCTTCGTGGGAGCTACCTCTACTGGTGGAAGTAGGCAAACTATCTTGCCAAGGTTTTTTGGAGGAGCTGGTTGCTGGAATGCCTACCGGCTCTGCGGGCTCGACAAAAGTGGCTGGTGAAAACAAGACCATTCAAGGTTGGGGATGTGGTGATGATCGCAGACGAACACGCACATTTCAGCACCTGATCCTTGGGAGTAGTTATGGAAACCATTGAAAGCACCGACGGAATGGTAAGAACGGTGAAGGTGAAGACAGTTAAAGGAGCGCCAATTTGTGACATACACAGTGTTAGCCTACTCAAGAGTGAAGGCGGAGAAGCTTATAACGCGGATGCTCAGTAGATTATTTCGCATTCGTCTTCGAGGTGGGCAAAGCAACCCCTATATATGGGAGCATTCACGACACTGACGTATCGGACCATGATACACCCCGACACACACACACATCTACAGTAGACTCGTTTATACCACATGGTCTCCGTTAAACACGTCACAGTGCTCACAGTCTTTCGTTGACGTTACAGAAAGTTTCTTTTTGATTTTTGGTGATACATGCGATTCTATTGTGCATCCAAAGACATACGCACATACCCGATGCACACTATACCCGTAACCCCTATTAAATATGTGACTGTTCGCTGTTTGGTTTTGTTGAAGTTACTGAATGTCTTTTGCATACGTGGCAGCAGCGGCGGCTGCATCATACACACACACCCTCAAACAAGCACATACAGCCAGGGCAGGACGGCCCTTCCAAGAGCATCATCTATGTTTCCCCTTTACGCCCTCATCGGTCAGTCGTTCTCGTGGAAGATGCAGAATAGCCCCGCGTCTGTGTGGCCACCGGATTAGGTGCGACCATGAGTGGAAAGCTGACGGCAAGCATTAGGTACGCGCACTGACAGTAGTGCCTAAGTAGGTAGGAAGAATCAGTACCTTTATACCAAACCCTTGATTCCGCTAAGGATTGGGGAGGATTTTGGTGGGCGGCGTAACGACCGGTAGTGGAGAATCCCCCTAAAACCGTTGCAGTACCATGTTTTTCTTAACATCACTCACTTGCCTACACTATTGACGTGTCTTTACGCACTGTTCGTTTTTATGGACCAATTGTTGTTTGTTCTCGCCCAGAGCGCTACTTTGTCATATCCTTGTTCAGGACCTGCGTGACGCACGCGCCCCTCGCTCGCACTCCGCAACTCGGTTTCTCGTTTGTTGAGTCCTTGTGATCTCATTGTTGTGTTTTGTATCTTTCTGGTGACATTGTTCATTCAGTAATCTAGTATCGTAGAATATCACGGATAATCGCCTTTTGATTTCGGGATCCGTTGTGAGTTTGGCTATGCACTGCTCAAACGTGTGTTACAGCACCTTTTGCCACAGTCACTTGGCATGGTCTGACTCCCCACTCGTTCTGATAGTTTTGCTCTTTGGCCAGAAGCCATAAACATTCCGAACGTGCATGGCGAGACTGTCGCTCGCGCGCTCACCGAGCACTGGACTTCCTGCTTCTATGGTCCAGCCACAATCGCGACCGATCGAGAAGCTCGATTCCAGCTGGACAGCCTTGAGAGTCTCCTTCGGATGACCGGCAGTAAAAGTAATCTCATGGCGGCCTGTCACTTACGTGCGAATGGTTCCGCCGAACCTTTTTACCGGGATCTTGGTTTGTCGCTCAGCCCTAGTCGTAGGTCAGTTAACTGGTGTAGGCGCTGCCTGCGACTCCAGTGTTGCACTGTAAATCAGAACACGGAGCTCTCGTAGCGTGCGTAATCAAGCGTGTATGTAATCTGCGCCAGACACAGACTATGCGAGCATTATGGATAGATCAATCAATCGATTTTCAGCGACGTCGTGAGTGGACATGAACAACCAACCAGAGCATTATACGTAAGCACGGGGAAGATAGTCAGACAGATCACTTGGAGCCTTCGACTGAACGCGTGCATGCGAACGAAGCACGCGCAACATGTCCCTCAAAAATACTCAGTGGTCATTCAGTGGTTCGGAGCTTTAGATACTAACTAGCTCCCGGTAACAGTCAAAGAAAAGGCTGCAAGCCAAAAGCCTCAGAAATCGCCAAAAAGCGGCAAAATAAGCGGGACGATGAAGTACGTTTTGTGCAGAGGCGACATCGATCACTCTCAGGTTTTAGTGAGGCCGGACACTGTACTAACTGAAGGAACTAAAGATTCATCCGCCCGCAGGAGCCGCACCCAAGTAGGTGTCTTTCAGTCGGTGGAATTCAGTTGTCACTGCAGCAAACGAACAAACAATGCACAGCGTATTGACACCGAACAGCATACAAATTTCCCGTGGCCAGATACTAATTGGTTACTTTTATCTACAACAATTCTCCTTTACGATATTATACATTCAAACGTGGCCAATTCCAGGCCACTACAGAAGGAACTCTTGCCTCTGGTGTTACTGGGCATTCACAGTACTCTGCACAGCGGAAGACCATGCGCACACATTTCAGTGGCATTTGGTACCTTGACGGTCACTCACCACTCAACTACAAAAGTGCGCCCGCTCTTCTGCAAACACCAAACGGTCGGCTATTGGCTCCAGCATATTCCAGCGTTGCACATGGGCACCCGGAATTTGGATAAATCATTCATCATTGACCTCAAAGTCCGCCAGGAAACCGTCGGCGTCGATCTCTCGCCGATGAACAAGCCAAGGATGTTGACCACAACCCAGAGGCATCCATAGGCAGCAAGTTGTTCCCGCAATAATTTCCTCTTGACGATTTTATTGTTCTCACATAGATGCTCCAAGCCTTTCGCTGGAAACCCTTCAGTTTCTTCCTTACTCCCGGATGGCCCTGTCATTTTACCTGGGGAGTATATGGCAAATCACTACCAGGTGTCACCTTATGGGCATTACCATTTATTTTTTTAGCGTTTACTTGCCTTATGCTTGATTTCGACCTATGGCTGTACCCATGAAATAGAGAGCATGGAGGCAGGATGCTCCATCAGCTCACACTCCTTCTGAGCACACACCAGCGTGCGATATCAGCACTCAGGCCCCGAGAGAACACCCGCGGTTGGCGCTCTACGGTCTTGTCCTTTTGACTTCCCAGAAGAAAGAATCGTAAAAGCTGAGGAAGCGTACTCTCCAACACTTGGCAAACCCCTTTCCTTTTATATTTTTTGAACAATCACGCCGAAGTGACCTAGCTGTGCCACGTCTACGGCAATTTTTCATTCCCATTGTCCACCACAAATTCAGTCTCACGTTGGTTAAGTTTTTTAACGCATATATATATCCTCACTGGAAACCTTCCACAACGCACTTTTTATTGGCAGGCACAACCATTTCTCCCTTTTTTGATAGTCCTCATTTTACCGGTCAGTTTCCATTCCCATTTGTACCGAGATTTTTTAGATCAGGCTTTGCCAACAAATTTACGGAATCTTAGGATAGTTCATTTCCATAACACACCTATTTCACAAAGAACGGATAGTCTAAACCTAGGTACGTGCCACACAGCGCACACAAAAATACCGGATTTCATACCGGAATATCCGGAGAAGTTCATCGTCATCCTCATGTCTCGTTTCCCGGAGGCTCGCGTATGTAGTCTGTAGTCCACATATAGCGAACTGCTCTCAGTAGGCCCAGCTAGTATGATCCCACTAATCGGTGATATCGCTATGAAACCCAGGGTCGCAACCCGTATGACACTCCGACAGGCTCTGATTAAGCTCGTACCAGCGTCGGAACAGTAAGGCATCCAACACTTTCCCTCCGAAATCCAATCGAGAGATACGACTACATCGCACTTGTTACGGAAAATGCATTCACTGGAAGGTACGACGTCCGTGGGTGAAGCAGTCTTGCGTCGACTATGAGTGCAGTGGCTGCCATCATATGCTCAGATCATGATTGCCGTTCTAATACGAGGTCAGACCTCGTATAAGTGCACAGAAGCCGCGGATGAAGTCCTCAAGCAGGCACGTGCTTTTGTCCCACAGTCTCGCGCATTTTCCAACCCCGCTGTTACTGCACCAGGTCCCGTTGTTAACTCCTCGTCAAAGACCGTTTAGCACAACGAAGCCAGTAGCAACTCCGACATTTAGATGTTACGTCAGGAAGTCCGCCGTTTAATGCAGGTGGTCGAACAGCTCGGGACCGCCATCAATAGCCCGCGTTTACGAAGCCAAAACCGTCGCCGTTCCATACCGAATGCCCCGAGAGCAAAAGCACCATCCTGCGAGTGGTAATGTCGACGTTTCGGTTTGCATGCGCGTAAATGCGAACAGCCTTTCACTTACCGCACCAGCCAGGGAAATTACTAGGCCGAGAGGTGACGGCGACGACTTCCATGGGCGTCCGTGTGGGTGCCTAGTCTACGTACAGCTTGCTCTTTCAGTACCTGCCGTCAGACATGCCACACTGGACTCAATTCCGGACTCTTTGTGGCTCACAGTTTGGTTCTCAGCTGTAGTCGTGCTCATTGGTTGTGTCTTTCTTCCGCCCTCCTATACCACTACAAACTTATATACTTTGATTAAAGCCCTTGGTTGGTTTCCACTACTGTCTTCGGCAGCGAAAGTCATGGCCGGTGTTGTAGCTGGCCTAAAATATCCTGGACGAAGCTCATAGCACCTCCCAAATTACTAGACTTTGCCTTCCATACTCACACTGGAAGTTGGGTGGAACACCGTAAAACCCATACTAGAAACGCCAACATCGTAGATCTCATATTCACTCACAGCGTTTTCCACTTTTCGGTTTCCGTTATGCGTAAATAATCGGGTTTCGACCATAAGATAGCAGCAGGTACTCTTTCATCACACCCTTATCCATCGGGCTACCTGATCCCGGTCAGCAATTCTTTCCATCTAAATTGGAACACTCTGCCCATTTCCACCGGTAACCAAGATTGGACCAGTATTTTCTAGTGACAGACCCCCAGCAGGCCGCTGATCACTTCCATCGTAACATGGGGAACTGCCTGTTGAAGCTTAGTCCAACTGCCAAAACTCCCCCCTGTTCCTAGTCGCCCCATTTGCGTGAAAGACAGGACTACCGGTGTGTCTTTCTTTAAACGAAGCTGGAGCACAGGTCGGTATAATACCGGTTTCGAAATGGTCCAATGCCTTCCCTTCAGTTCTCACTTTGCAAGGAGCCAATGGTACTACCATTCCAACAGACGGCAGCCAATTTCTCACCCTACATCTTGGCCTTCGTCGTCTCTTCCCGTGATTTTTTATCGCCGCACAGAGCACAGACGAACTCACGTCTACGTTTCTCTGAATGATACCAATTTTCTCCAATGCAACACCACCGATGCCCCAGTAGTTCCTTCTGCAGCCTTACTTAATTGTTCCTCATAACCTCTAATTGCGTGCAAACTATTTATCCCTTGAAATGCAGACTCAGCATGCCACCCGGTTTACGCTACCTTGCTAGCCTGTAGCAGTAACGATCAACCCCCCGCAACCCTACGTTACTGAAACTCTCGAAACAAAACCCAGGTCGGAATACGAAATATGCCACGGACAGTTGAAAACCAACCAGTTCATTATTAACTGTCGCCATTTATTATCACAATCCACCGCTGGAACCACGTCCAGACTGCTAACACCATTTATTTCAGGTTCGTCGTCGCCCACTCTCTAGGGCTCCACCCTCGATGACCAAGGTCTACACTTTGACCCGTACGGACGGAGACCTAAATAGAATCTTTCATGCCAACCGGGATTGCAATCGAGCCCCATGACCTAAAACACCCCCAACTGCTTACCAGTAGGTTGATAGGCGTCATCTGGCGCAACACCTCTCCCACTGATGTCACTGTTCGAGTCTTCAAAATTAACAGTCCCCAAGCAACCTGCCACTGACTGATCAACACGTCCCTTACCTCGCCTGATGAACCACACCCACGGGATGGTGCACATCACCTTGGTCTTATGTGAAACAACCCAATGACAGAGCCAGAATACGCAACACTGGAATTTGTTACTCTCTAAATTTCTATACGCTATCCGAAGGCGAGTCCACTTATTCTCCTCGTCCGTGATTCCCAATATTGACGCCAAATATCACTGAGAATCAATAAGTCAATATATTTTTGTCAGCGCAACAGAACAATAAGGCGCGAGCACACGCGGAGGTTTTCCACTCTGGTTTCTGTTGCAAAGTTCCATTTCACTGTCGAACGTTATCCGGCTTGAAATTGATTCTTCCCTAATCCAAGGCCTTCAGGTTGCGCCCTCTTTTTTTCTAAAGGATACGGGTTATTGACCCCGAACCTAAACTCACATTTTATATGGATTGCTGTTCCCTCCACATTCATCAACGTTTCCGAGTGCACCTCCACATAGTTTGCTTCATGTCTCCCTGTTTCATGACGTACTCCGCTTATTGAGCCCGCGAATATCCGTTATTCCGGGGCCAAATCGTCTCCATGAAGAGCCGTTCTCTTCAGATTCATCAAAGTTCACGAGTGTACTCCCATACATTTCTTTCATTTCACCATGTTCATAAATTATTCCGTTCGTAAAACCCGCATATGCCTCCCTTATCCACGGCTTGCATCGTTTTCGCTTGTAACGCATCTTTAGTACTATATATGCACGACATATTCAGTATCTCTACGGGCCACCACCAACCAACTCGAATTCGAAACGAAACCTTATTTGCCGCACAAATCATTACCACCACGATCCATTCAATCTATTTATAGCTATCTTGTTTTGTTTCTGACGTTTTTGACTCCCGTTCTTGAAATTCGCGTATAGTTCATCTTTTTGAGTACCGTTGTAAACCATGACCGTGCGCTTGCGCGTGCTTCTCGACCATGGTCGAAAAATATACCGTTATTGTTGTTATTATTATTTAGTGCGGGATTATAACCAAATACCAGTAGCTTAGGCGAATATCCCCAAAGCAGGTGTAACGACCCGTTTCAGCATTTTCGAGTTCCCGTGGATGCCGTTTGCACTTAGCTACGCCAAGCAAACTTCCCAACCTTTCATCGATATAACATATGGCGGTTTCGATTTTGCGTTCGCTTACCTTGACGATGTCGTGATTTCCAGCTAGCCTAAGACAGAACACCTGGCACATCCACGCATGCTTTGCGACTACCTGTCTCAACACTGGGTCACGGTCAACTGGAGTAGGTGTGTAACGGGCTTCGACGCCATCAAATTCCTGGGCCACAAGGTTATTTCCACAGGGCTCATACCAATGCAGGATAACATGCAAGCAAACCTGGACTACCCAGGGTCACGTCTTTTAAGCAACTACGGATTTTCCTTGGGTTGGTCAACGTCTGTTGGCGTTTAGTTCCATGATTCACTCAGCCAATGAAACCCTCGACAGGTCCGTTAAAGGCAAGGTGAAGCAGCTTTTCTTCACAGGAACCGCACGAGATGCATTTGCTATGCTGAAGCAGGCTGTCAGCTACATCGCCTCGCTATCACACCAGGAAACAACTTCCCCAATTTTGCTAGTCACCGACGTAGATAAAGCCGTGGGAGCGGCACTGCAGCAATACTTAGCCGACAATTGGCAACCAGTTGCTTTTTTCTCCAAAAAATCTACAGCCAACTGAATTCAAGTATAGCACCTTTAGCCGCAAAATCCTCGCCATCTACATGGGCATCCCTCGCTGGAGACACATCTTGGAGGGATGAGAACTCATGTTCTATACAGACCATAAATCGATCATCCGCGCATTAGGGGCCACCACGGATAGACTGTCCCAGAGAGTCCAGACATACTGATTGCATCACTCAGTACACTAGAGATGAACGTCATACCTCATGTGTCGACAATCCTGTCGCAGACGCTCTATCCCGCATTCACAACCTGGACCTCGACATCCAAGGCTCGCCCTACCTCGAAGCTATTGCTTCCGCTCAAGGAAACAATCCCGAGGTAGACCAACCCCGCGGCTCTCCATCGCTGCGGCTCCAGTCGGTTATTATTCCTTCAGCCGAAAGTCACCCACTGTGTGACACGTCCAAAGGTCACCCGAGGCAAGTAATGCCGTTAACTCTTAGGTGACAGGTTTTTGAAACCTTACGCGGTTTGTCCCACCCGGGGATAACGGCTTCTGCTAAACTCGTCGGTAACTGCTGTGTCCGGCACAACATAAACCGTGACGTTTTTGCATGGGCCCTCGCCTGCATCAAATGTCAGCAGTCGAAGGTGGACAGGCACACAAAAAGCCCATGATAAAAATTTCTAGCAGTCGGCCGACGTTCCCAACACGTGCACGTCAACCTAGTAGGGCGGCTGCTTCCGACAAAAGGTGGCATTTATCGTCCTCCTTGATTAGGTCCTTCCACCAGATGGCCGATGACTCTACATTTGCACAGTGCAGATAGCGAAACGGTCGCTCAAGTTTTACTAGAACACCGGGCTGTAGCTTTTGGTTGTCCAGTAGTGGTTACCACAGACCGTGGCTCACTTTTCGTGGAAACCCTCAGTAGTCCTCTATAACGCTTGGGCACCCTCCGCTTTCATACCATAGCTTACCGGGAGTCATTAAACGGAAAGGTAGAGGGTTTTCTTCGGCAACTCAAGGAAGTCTTAGCGGCTCGCAAACGCCCAAACTGGCGGGAATCACTACCGCCAGTACTTTTAGGTTGCCGCAGCTCTCTTAAGGTCAGTCAACAAACCACACCAACCGAACTCACATTGAGTTTCTAGCTTGGACTTCCTGGTGATATGGTAGTCCCAAAGTCCATCGTCCCTTCTGACTGCGCTAATTACGCTGCTAGGCTACCGCACCAGATGCGTAAGTTACACCCTCCCCGGCTCGCCAACAGAACACGACGGCTTACTATACACCCACATATCGAAGACAGTGCGCACGCTTTCCTTAGGACAGAGGCACGCGGTCCCCTACAACCTGCCTGCTCTGGCCCTCACTTTGCCCTACGCCGCCTAGAGAAAACTTTCATCATCGATCACAACGGCAGAAGGAGTAGGGTTACCATAGGTCGACCTAAATCAGCTCTTCTAGCCGAATCCACTCCGTCCGAGTTCACCCCATCGAAGTCTTCAGGACCAGCATCCGAGCCCCCGGCGTCCCATAAGACGGCCGTGCCAAAGCCGGTGGCCCAGTTGCCTGGCCGTCCTGGGGCAGCCTTCAACACGGAGCTGACCCCACTGACTTTCGGCTGCGGACGGGTAACCATGAAACCCGTTTGTTTCGTGGACACGGCATGTTGGGTTCCATGAGTAAACAAAAAGTTAAAAAAAACGATTTTTCACCCGCCTTTGCGGCTGCCAATTTGAGGTTTGTTTTCTACACCGAGGTCATTTACCATTTCCTTTCTGTTGCTAAACAAGTTTTTTGATGTCCTGCTCATCGATCATCACTGGATACCATTACTAAAAGCCTGCAGTTTTAGGGGGCACTCGCACCGCTTTCAGAATGCCCTTTCGCTAACGGCAGGAGCCCGGCTGTCCTCCGGTACTCATGAGCAGGATGCAGATAAGACCGACCACAACACCCATTTGCCAAGCAGAACCAGTGCCAGGTCATTCACTGGGGTGAACGGAGAGAAGACCCCACTAACACCGTCGCGGTAGGCAGCAGAAAATCCTGCCTCCCGAGTTGAACCTACGAGGTTTTTTGGATTGGGTAGCCAGCCACGGCGGCTCTCACTGGTGTCTCGCTTCGAGTCTCAGTAGCCCCATTCCACCACATGTAGCTATCTTTTCTCTCTTGTGCCTTTTTCTATTTCCCCCCTTGGGGGACCCATGTCGTCAATCCATTCCGACCCAAATAAAAGGGGTTTCATTCAGTCTTTTATTTTTATTTTCAAAACAGCTAGTTCATTTCGGGGTAAACTTACACGTTTATTTCATGGTCGTGTTTGCTTCTGCCCATCAGGTGACCGGATGTCATCCACAGGCAATAATACAGGATCCGTGGACTTCGGAGCTGCGGTCGGAGCCCACGAAAGGTTTCAAATTCACAAGGAAGTGAAACATTTATTTATTTCATTGGGGTTATCACACTCGACATGCTCGTTCGACCGCCAGGCTCACAGATCGAAGCCCTTCTTGCGAGCGGCCTTTTAGGAGGGGTTCCCCATAGTGATCAGCCGGTCACACCTATCTATCACGTCTCGCGCACACGGCAAACGCAAGCGCTACTTCCGACACACTTCCTCTGCACACGCCAGCGAGCGGTCTCAGGCCCTTTGAGAACATACGTGGTTGGCACTCCACGGTCTTTTCTCGTTGACTTCCTCGATGAACGCGGTCTTTGAAGCTGAGAGGGGTGTGCTCTGCAATGGCATCGGCAGAAATAGCTAGCTTATCCGGGTCAAAGAACAACCCTGGAAAAGTGAACATTATATAGGCTGCCTGTAGCTATGCTCCGGTTGGTCAAGCTTACCTACAACGATTTTCGTCTATAACCTTTCACATTTAAAATTGGCCAACTCTAGGTCACTACAAAAGCCCCATACTACAGGTCTCTGGCCCAAGAGCCGATATTTTGCCTGCAAACCACGCACGCACACTCACTACTAGAGCGCGTTGTGCTCAGATTTTGATAGTAATCCCCGAACAGACCTCAGAGGCCTTATAGAAGAAGTTCGAGAGCGGCTGGCGAACGTGTCTCCCATCGGGTCTAGCAGCGAATACCAACGATATCCCCTCTATCGGACGAATAGAGAAGACGTAAGTCGGTTTACAGATGCGAGGTGTATTCTATATATCGTGGCACCGAAACAGTACCGATACGAGTGATACACCGAACGGAAAACGGAACGAAACGCGACGGCTGTGCAGAAAGCGAACCGCGAGCGAACGACCGAAAGCGAAAGTGATTTAAAACGAGGTCGACGGAAACCTCGGAAAAGCCAGTCCAGTAAAACGTAGGCAACCGGAGAAAACTGAGGTCAATGTCAAACGTCAGAAAAGATCGTGGAGAAAATAGATCCAAAATGGTGTCCAGAAAATAGTCATTTTCTCAAAACGATCGAGGTCACTACAGCCTCATCAATCTCCTTGAGCCGGTAATTTCGTAAGCCAAACACTACCGTTAATTGATCATACTCGTGATTCAAGGCGATTGGTCAAGGCGAATTCCCCGCCATTATGACTTTTGGGTCTATCGTCTTCATGGTCCAAGATTTTTCCCGTTTTCGATTCACTAATGCCTTCAGGTTACATCAACGATAGTCTTTTTTGCAAATAAAGCACAATATTCACCCAAAAATCTACATCTTTTCTGCCCGGTCCATCGAAAATACTGGGAGTCTGTATCGCAGTCCACCAGCAGCCAATCGGTGTTTGACGTAGTACGACCGTCATCCGGACACATGTGTATTGTGGTTATTCATGGGGGACTTCAGATGCATTTTCTGTGGATGTGGAGTTCCTGTCGTTTACACGCAATACACAGATGAAGTGGTCAAAATGGAAAGATGTCCGAAATGTGGAAACGTTGTTGATAAATATATCGAGTACGATGTGTTCATTGTGGCTATTGATCTCATAGCTTTAAGAATCGAAGCTTACAGACATCTTATTTATAACCTGTGTGGTATTTCATGGGGGAGAATTTTGCTACTGAGTCTTCTACTGAACTCTTTTGTATCATGGTTGAGCGAACAAGGGGTTTCAAGAGTTGACTTATCTAATCTTTCGCTTTCGTTCAAATCGGATCTCTATGTTCACGTGTTATCAAATATTACTTGGTGTTTCATTTTCTCATTTAGCAGTATCTTGCTTCTCTTTCTATTGAATTTACCCTTGTGTCTACAGAGGTTCATACGGTTGCTGGTTATAGTTAATATGAGCAAACTGCTCACATTCTTTGTCCTCCCATGGGCTACTATGTGGAACGCTGGACTCACAGCAGAACTACTACATTTCATTCCTTTCTACCCCACCGTTTTCAGTTTATTAGCTTTATTATCTGGTCTCCAGTCAACGATAGCTGTAACAAACTGCTCGTTTACCGTCTCGTTTTTTCTGAATTTAATTTCCACTGCGTTCGGGTTCATTTTTTTCATCAACTCCTCGTCAGTATTTGATATGATTTCCTAGATCCAGAAATATATATATTTCACCTGTGTTCTATCTTCTTATTTCGCATTTTATAGTTGGCTGCGATTATCAAGTTTACTTAATAGTGCTGTGTGTTATTATCAAAAAACCACTATGTTGCCACCTAAATGACTTGCTTGGGTGTTTTACTCTCTGCTCTTGTAGAGAAGAGGGTGTAACGATGCATCTATCAGCTTCTTGTAATCAAGTGATGGTCATCAAGCACCCTTACAGCACGACGCAAAATTCAATCCACAGGAGTTATTTAATGCCCATCTGAAGACCTTAATGTGTTTAGACTCCCGAGAAATTCTGAAAGTCAGCGTGACCGGGCGCAAAAATCATCTTAAGCCCAAAACCAGGTAGTGTTTTTACAACTGACCTTTTCATAGCTACTCTTAGAATGTACAGGTGGATCATGGCAATATAGTTGATGGGCCGACATGAACCAATCATGTCCGAACTTCACTTCTTCACTTTCTTGCAGGTGGCTCATTGTAGAGGATAAGTCAGCTTCATGAATGTCCCTGATCGAGGCAGCCCATTTTAGAGCACAGGGCTAACAAGACGGATGTCGTACGGGCGCGGTGGATAACTACAGTCACGAATCAAATGATACTTCGCTAGGAGTTAGAAAACCAAAGTCGAGCCTCAGAGATGTTTATACGACCGTACAGAGCGAAAAAACCAGGGAGGACTCAAGAGCGTGTGTCATATTGGCGGTGAAACCAGGAACATTTAGGTTCGGAGTGGTAAAAAGTTTATACCTAGGATGGCAATAAAGATGGTGGTTACCAGAAATGAATGCAGTGTCACTACGCCATACTAGGCACGCTGGTTGACGCCGTAGCATGGATAACAGAGCATGTAGACGTCATGACCATGGACCCCCTGAGATGATACAGTGTGATTATATTAGTCAAATAACTATCGTCTGCATCTAATATCAAGCGACGGATCACTCACCGCATGTTGCTACTACGTGCGAGCAATTCTTCAGGCATTAATTGTTGAATATATTTGTCTTCAAGACATCGTGATCAGGTCTTGGGAGTGCATAACAAAAGGCTACGTGCGATAACATGATGCATTCATTCTCAACCTGATGCTACTTTGGTGCCACAAATGTCGTTTTGATGAAGACCAATCTTACTTTTGCTGTTCACATTAAAAACTTTCCACCAATACTTGCTTCCGCTTTAATTTTGTGCGTTCCAAGGGCGTAATTAGCGGCGTTCAAAACCCGTGCACTCCGGAAGCGTGGTTCTGAATGCGTATCCCATTGTTCTTCTGTGAAAGATATAGGACTGTGATTGCATCGAGCTTCTCTTTGTGGGTTTAACGGGCTACCGTTGTTTATGAATGCTTGTTCCGGAAGCCCGTGATTCGTAAACGATATGCGGTTACAAATTTGATTTCGTAATGCCTTTTCCCGATTGTTTATCTAGTCTTCTCTTGTAGACAATGCAACCGTGGTTTTATCTAGTCGTCGCCCTCTCTGCGGCATCGATCATCTGGGCGAAAAACAACCGTGTATCGGTTGTTCTTCGGACAAATTGGCTACAAACTTCATTGTTTTCGGAGGCCAGGTGGGTTATCGCATATTCATTGTACATTTGCACGGTGTTCTGAATCCCGGCCAGTAGTGTTTTTGTAACCTCTCTTATATAATTATGTTCCCTCTCCGACTTGCACCTTTCTTAGTCTGTTTAGGTAATAAAAAGGTGCCAATTTGTGATCCAGCATATGCTTCCCGTACTTTTCACTTGTTCGCGATCACAATACAGGTTAATCGGTCACGAACAAGTTTCCATCATCTCGGAACAGTCGACGTCCAACTTGAAATTAGTTGTAAAGTAAATATCGGATTAAGCCAAAAAAATCTAGTATACCTAATGAGCGTCGTGCACGATTTACATACGCACACTTAGTGAAGATATTAACCTCAAAATCTTGAATTCCTTCAAAAGTATCAGCGGAAAAGTTAAAGAGTTGACGAAGTAAACCACTCATGGAAAACAAACAGGACAGTTCACCATGTACATTTACTTCGTAGTGGGCGATCGCATAAATCCTATGAAGTTTACGCAGTTTTGTACAAAAAGTTTTGACAGCGTGCGTGACGCGGTCAGAATCCCCGTGGTATTTGACTGGCTGGGAGCTATAACTTTGGTTAATCGGGAATTGCAACAGGAAAGCAGCTTTTGCACTAGCCTGTGCTTGGGTACGCTTTTTTATTTCCTCCGCTCGAGGTTCACTATATATATATATATATATATATATATATATATATATATATATATATATATATATATATATATATATATATATATATATATATATATATATATATATATATATATATATATATATACCATCACGACGAGACTGCACCTTGACGTGGTGTGATGGCTTGCGCGCCTCTATGACCCAAAGAGCTACAAAGAATGGCTCCTTTAAGCCGGAGATGCAACCATACCTGACAGGTCAATGGGTAGAGGTTAGACAAAGTCCAGTCTCCTTGTCCTCCAGGTTGTGGATTGATTTAAGCTGACAACCCAGTCGGCAAAATCAGTGGACGAATAATTGACCCAAGCAAACGGGCTTCCACTAAGCCATCCCGCTGCCTTGCGGATAGGTTCTTGTTAGAACTAAAGACTTTGGATGAGGACCCTAATCGTTCTCCTGCTTTGTGGCTGGACACCCTAGCAGTACCCGTCCGACATCTCCCATGAACTGCACGAATACAAAAAATTCCATACTGCATCGGTCATCGCGCAGGATAATCAGGAACGCGTTGCCCATTGCATCGAGCGGGGTGGGTAGTGATAAGTGGGCACCTGTTCAGAGTTCCCTCTCTTTTATTCAACCTTTGTCTTCTGTCCCTAACCACCCCTCTTTGCTCCATCTATCCACCCATAGTGCTCCCACTGATAACACGGTCGATACTCGCAACGATTCATTGTCAAATAGTGTCGGGAATAATCCTCTGTCTGGTAACTCACATTTTCTCAAGCCTCGTTAGCCTCTGAATCTCGGCTCCTTCAACGTGCGTACACTCATGCAGGCCAGTCAGCAGGCGTGCCTAGCGCTCACAATAGATTCTCTGAAGATTGATGTTTGCTGCTTAAGTGAAACGCGTATACAGGATTCGAGCAGTGTAATTCAACTAACTGCTCCTGGTATCTCATCGAGGTATTTTCTGCGCACTTCAGAAGACGAAGTAGCTCGAGCAGCGGGTCAACGTGGTGTAGGAATAGTCTTGACTGAGAAGGCTGAGGCTGCCCTTTTAGACTGGATCCCTGTTAACAGTCGTTTATGTGCTGTGAGACTCCAAGGGTCAGTTGGCGTTCGAAAGGATAGTTGTGTTAAGCGCAAATTGTTTGTGATCTCGGCGTGCTCCCCAACGGACTGCAGCTCAGATTTGCAGAAAGATGAGTTCTATGATGCACTCGCCACCCTCGTTCGTAGCAGTAAAGGTTCTGACATTGTAGTGCTAGCTGGTGACTTCAATGCACAAGTTGGCAAACTTAGTGTGTCCGAAGCCTGTTTAGGTGGGCGTTGTGCTTTACCCGTTGAGCGTACAGATAACAGGGATAGGCTTCGTCAGTTTTGTGCAGACAATCGATTGTTCTTGTCTAGCACAAATTTCCGACACAGCTCGCGTCGCACAGCGACATGGTGCTCTAACTCTACAGGTACTTTTAGTCAAATTGATCATGTCACCGTAAGCTACCGGTGGCACAGTTCTGTTCAGAACTGTAGATCTTACTGGTCCACGTACGTAGAGTCGGACCATGCATTAGTTTTAATGCGCTTATCTCTCCAGCTCCACGGTCATCGTCGCAAACCGCAAACCGGATTAGCCGTGCAACGTTTGTGTGATCCAGAAGTACGCACTCGTTACGAGCAGAAGTTAGCACATGAGTTAAGATCTACGACGAACAGTAATGTAGATGAGCATTGGGCTCGTTTCAAACAGGCGATGCACTTTGCAACCGGTTTTTGCCTGTGATCCTAGATCCGATGTCCATCAAAGACACTGGACCTCGCAAGAGTCGCTGAGTATAATGGAGCAAAAGTGTCAGCTCTCGAATTGAAAGGAGATGAATAAGATTTGGAGAAAGCTGCAAAGGCAAGTTACGAAAAGCCTCGGGAATGATCGCGAAAATTGGTGGGTCAAGGTAGCTGAAGAAATGGAAATAGTAGCTGCTTCAGGTAACAGTCAGAGTCTGTTCAAACTTATTCGTGACACCGGTGGACGGCGCATCCAGGTCAGTGAAACTATTTGCGATAGGAATGGAGAACCCATCCATAGCAAACAGCAAAGGCTTGACCGTTGGGCCGAATACTTCAAGGAACAGTTTAGCTGGCCGCACGCTAGTGTAGTTACTCTTGTGTCAACAACTGCGACTCCTTGGGTGGTATTATTTGAGCCCCCATCGGAAGTAGAAGTAGAGTCATGTATTCGATTACTAAAGTGTGAGAAAGCGGCAGGTCCCGGCGAACTTCCCCCAGTTCTTTTCCAAATGGGTGGAGATGCTTTGATAAAATCACTTACCATCTTGCTCCGTGACATTTGGAAGGAGGAGCGTATTCCATTAATATGGAGTGAGTCGTTGATTCTTACCATCTTCAAGAAGAGAATACGCAATGACTGTAGTAACCATCGTGGGATTAGCTTAATTCTGATAGTCACCAAAGTATTAGCCCCAATTCTACTGCACCGTCTTACACCGGCTCGCGAGACGAATGCCCGCGAACAGTAGGCTAGATTCCGCCCAGATCGAGGATGCAGCGACCAGATTTTTACTCTTCGCCGACTACTTGAAACGCGTCACACGTACCGCCCACCGTCAATAATGATTTTCTTAGACTTGAAGGGCGCTTTCGATTCAGTTGATCGAGCAGCGCTTTTCAGTGCTCTTCAGCGAAAAGGTATGCCCCAGAAGTTCGTGAACCTAATGAGATTATTATATTCTCATACTTCTGGCCGCGTTAGGGTTTACGGTGAACTATCCGGTCGGTTCGAAACGACCAGTGGTGTTCGACAGGGATGTCCTATGTCTATATTCCTGTTCAACTTCGTCATGGACGAAATAATGGGGAGTGCGTTGCAAAATCTTCAGGATATAGACGTCAAACTAGGAAATAGTGGAAAGCTGTGTGACCCAAATTACGCAGACGACGTTGTCTGCTTGTTCGGATCCACGGAACATGCTCAATGTGCACTAGATAGACTCTCAAGAGCTGTAGCTCCATTCGGCATGTGCTTTGCACCTTCAAAGTGCAAGGTGATGTTACAAGACTGGACGTCAACGATTCCGAGCTTGATGCTCGACGGGGAGATGCTGTCAGTTGTCGACCACTTCACCTACCTCGGTAGCAGCGTGACGACGGATGCGGGCTCGGTAATAGAGGTGAGCACGCGTATATCCAAGGCTCGAGCGGCGTACGCTGGACTAGAGCACTTGTGGTGTCGATCTGATATTTCACTGAAGTTGAAAGGTCGTGTATACTGTGCTGCAGTGCGTTCAGTTTTGTTGTATGGTTGCGAAACTTGGAGTCTGCGTGCTGAAGATATTCGTCGTCTTGAGGTTTTCGACCACCGATGTTTACGTAGTATCGCTAAGATCGGGTGGATTAGCCGAATAGGCAATGCTGAGGTCAGAAATCGAGTATTGGGTATTGATTCAGAGAACGCTTTGTCACAGCTTACACGGCTTAGTAGAATTCGTTGGTTGGGGCACGTGTTACATATGTCAAACATACGTCTACAATACCGTGACCTATTCTCCGTTCCTCCTAGGGAGTGGAAGAGACCACATGGAGGTCAACAGATGACGTGGCAGCGAGAAATGAGAAAATGTACAGCAGACTTAGGAAAAGTAGGCGCTTCACTTCTTCGTGGTTGGGGTCCAAAAGATCCGTCAACCAGTTGGCTGGAGACACTGAAGGATATGGCTGCGAACCGCGAACAGTGGCGATCGCGTTGTAACTTTCTATCGAATCAGAATGACTGATCGATGTGCGTTTATACAGTTAGACTGTGTATTCCGTGTGTTAGCTACTAGGGCATTCTTTCCTTTTCCCACCCCTTTCGGCCCTGTCTCTGTCCATCTTGTATATTCATACGTTCTAATTCAACGTGCAACATGGTGAGAAAGACAGTGGTCAGTGGGGCTAGCCCTACTGTTTAACGCTGTACGATGATGATGATGATGACGATATATATGTATATATATATATATATATATATATATATATATATATATATATATATATATATATATATATATATCCACCTGATTTCAGGCTGTGCCAAAGAAAACATGATGCAGTGGGCGAAGAAGGAATATATGAAATCAGATTTTACTTTTTTGTGGTCGTAATACTGCCTGGTTGCCCAGACCAAAGCAGATGGTTTACTTAGGTGTCCACAACCGGAGCCGTTAGCAATCCAAAGCTTAATCTGCAAGACCCGAACAAAGCGTGGAGTCTGCAACCCACTGGGGGCCGGTAACTGATTATTCAGTTCATTCGTCCGTCGGATGTGGCCAGACATCCTGGTGCCCAATACACCCTTCCGCCATCTCTCCTAGACTGAATGTCAGTCAACCCAGTTGAGAACGCTAGGCTTTTGCCTTCTCCCCCACATTTTGGTGAAAACATCACGAGAAGGAAGTATGCAGGACTTCTTCAGCAGAGGCTGTTTGAGGCGCGCGTTCATCTAGGAGCATGTCGAGAGGTGTTCAAGGCGAGTAGCCATCTCGGAGCCTGAGACATCCACCCCCGACTATACTGTGGCATTTAGACCGGTCTAAGTTAACCGGTCCATAACACAACACAATGTATAGTTATGGAAATCATAACCATATAAGGTATGATAGGATCCCTGTATCGGTCTAAAAGATCCACCCATTCACTGGTTAAAACATTGGAAGATATGACTGGATGTCGCGACCAGTGATGCCGTTGTATTTGCACTTAGTTTATCTACTTGTTGCGATTATTTTTAGTTCTTTCATGTTTTCCCTACCGCTGATTGTCTTGCTTTTTGGACAAGGTTCCTGCTAAAAGATAGCAACCAACACCACCGCACCCATACCATTTCCTGTGCTATTTCGAGATTATGCCAAAAGTATTCGGAATTTCCACCTGGTGGGCTCTTTGAGATGTCGTTCTGATCCGATGTCCTGCGCATTGCTCACCCTCACCAGTTCGACGTCGGTGGCCACATCGCACACTGTTCGTCTGCGCATCGCCTTATGTGCGTCCAGAAAGATGCACGTGAACCCGACCGCGTTGGGGCAAGAGCTGAGAGCCTTGGTAGCTCTTCCGTGACAAAACTAGGTGATTGCAGGGCGATCGATGACAAGGTCAGTAAACTGAGATGAGCGTCTCAGTCGACTCGTGCAAAATGGGCGAATTGGACAAAACAGGTGAAATCTCGGTACGGTCATAGACTGACTTCGAGAATAACAATGGCAAACAAGAGCTGAAGTGCAGTCAAAACAATGCAAATGTTCCCTTATTTCACTCAGTTTACGCTGTTACCGCGCGAAGTTAAAAAAATGGGCCATATGTATGGCAGACTGCAAGTCGGCTAAGTCTTTCAGTGTCAGATACGCAACACTTCAGGTATCAAAATATACATACATATACCCCCTTGAGAACAAGCATGGCACCAATGCAACGGCAACCTAAAAAAACCCAGAAAGCCGGGGTGAAGGTAGATTAAGAGTCAACACAAAGATTCAAACAAGAGCAGATTCGTTTAGTGTTTTCACCGTACATGTTTTTACATTGGAGGGCAAAAATTGGTACCCATGTACAAATGCCTCATTATAGTCGGGGGTGAGTGTCTCAGGCTCCGAAATGGCTACTCATCCTGAACGCCTCTCGAAATGCTCCCAAGCGACCGTGCGTCTAACAGCCTCTGGTGAGTAGGTCCTACTCACTATCTTGTGGCGGTGTTCCCACTAAAGTGAGAGAACGAAAGCGAATGTCTTGCGCTCTCCACCGAGTTGGCTGACTAACCGTCAGTCTGGGGGAGATGACTAAACCCTGATTTCAAACAAACCACGGGTGGCGTATGAGGCGTACAACGGTATGCTCACCGGCATCTGTGGCGGAGAGGTGCACTAGGCATCCAGGATGTTTGGCCTCATCCGAAAGGCGTATGAACTGAGCAGTCAGTCACCGGTCCCTACTGGGTTACGGACCCCACGTTTCGTCCCGCTGCCTTGCGGGTTAAGCTTTGGATAGCTGAAGGCTCCGGTTGTGGAGCCCTGAGAAAACCACCTGCTTTGACTTGGGCAACCTGGCAGTATTGCGTCCGCAAACAAACCATGGACTCAGACTATCTACCCCTTTCTCCCCGATTGTACTATGTTTTGTTTGGCACACAGTCTGAAACCAGACAGTTGTGATGTATATATATATATATATATATATATATATATATATATATATATATATATATATATATATAATCTGAAGTAGATAAACGATCTAATTCACTACACCATCACCGGGTCACTGTCTATCACCAGTTTGATAAGTTTATCGTGAATTCAACCATCTTTAAGTCAGAACTGCAGTCGATCGGTGCGTTTATCGAGTTTACGAATCCCAACGTAGTTGTTAAGTCTCATTGCCCATAGCTCCACGCCGATTCTCAGTTCGAAAGTCCTCACTTTCTGACGTGCACAGCAGTCATTTATGCACGTGTACTCGCGTTTTGCATTCGCATCTTGGTGGTAGACAGTAATCCCTACAGTCCTTCGACTCGTTACCACACCTGACCTATTGGCACCTTATGTGGTTATCCACTCCAAGTCTCAGGGTCTGGTGGCAGGTTATCCCTGATAGTGCGGTGGACCTTCGGTGCTATGGGGCATACCCCTTTCCCCGCACCTATGCGCAAGCATGTAATAAAAACGCAACAAACCAGTTGATAGTGACCCCACGCTGTGTGCCAAGGAGGAAGATTGACGGATCTGTATTGAGTCGTTACTATTATCACTTCCGACAACGCAGTTACCGAACGACAAACGCTTATGTATTATTTTGAAGCCCTGAGACTCAGTGGTTGAATTGTTTTGGAAAACTGCAAGCTGGAATTATTTGGTGGTAGACAGTAATTCACTGTCCTCCGACTCGTTACCACACCTGACCTGCAGGGACTTTATGTGGTTTTCCACTCCAAGTTACGGGGTCTGGTGGTAGGTTATCCCTAACAGTGCAGTGGGCCTTCGTGGCTATGGGGTATCTACCCTTTCCATTGGATTCATGCTCGGGCATGTAATAAAAAAGTTGTAACTGTTAGATAACAAGCAGCGATGAGCTGCTATTAAGTTGTTAGAGTAAGTGGAAATAGGGTAAACGGAGATGAACAAGAGAATGAGATTCGTAGGTCTATACGGTAGCGCTGAAAGGTGCAGCAGGCAGTGTGGTCTTGATTCTCCTGCGGAACGACCGAAGCAGTATAGTGTTTCTGTTCATGGAAACAAAGGGAGGGTTAGTACCATGGTGACCAACCACTAGTCTGAAACTAAGAACTTCGTTTGTTGTCTCCTCATTGACCTACTACACTTAGTTAAATTTTGAGCCCGGAATGAACAGTCTAGTACAGCCCTTTTGGGTCATGGGGTTCTCAAGTCGCCTGAAGTTTCAGTCTGGAAAAAGCATGACCTTTGTTGAAAGCTCTTATTAGAGTCACCTTTACAACTCCAATCTTTGTTCACTTACGGTTTTATGGAGTGTTCGGGTTACCTATCTTCAAAGTTAATACATGTAATGAAGATAACTGGCGATCCACGAATTGTCCTTCTTATCAATAATCACAGTCTATCTCAACCCATGTTTAGTGAATATGCAGCCGAAGAAGATTTGGGCAGTTTTTGGCGCTTGATTGACCATGTTCAACCAATTGTCAAAGAGAAAAACTGGCCGGAGAATCTCCATGCATCTAGCTCTAACGAACTGGGCTTGGATGCGGAATCGTATTTGCAGCTAGAAGATGCTGTCATCCGATCTGTGGTTCCCCCTGCAAACGTCAGTGATCAGACGACTGTGGCGTTTCACCGGCAACTTATTCGTTTATTTTTATCTTCTCGAAGTTATTCTCCAGCAGTTGAGATGGCGCATCAAGTGGCATTAACAACGGCCAGTCAGTTGTTCAACTGCTCGCACAATGATGCTGCACAACGCTTATCAGAATGCATGACTGGGACCACTTGGGCTCAAGTTGGTGATCGAATAGTGTGCCAGCTGGCTGAGCTGCCAATGGCTATTCGAGCGCGAATTTCCCGACCAATGGATTTTGGTATGCATAAGTGTTAAACCATTCTACAGTACCAGGTATATTTAACATCAATCACTCCTATTTGCATAGGAAAACATTCATCGATAAACATCACTAAGCATCATTCTAGATGAACTCGAGCGTTTGGAATCTCTTAGTTGACAGTGCTGCTGCGCTGAGTCATTTCTCCAGCTGTGCACAGATCTGTACTACCCATACCAATAAGCTGTATTGTAAGGGAACGCGGGTTTTTTCCCCCTCGAGTTTCATCTACTCTGTCACCTATCTTTCTTTTTGTTTCTGCTGTCTTATTTTCACCAAGTGCAGAACAGATGGATCCTTTCGAACACACGATACAGGTAACTTCTTGTAGTTGGGGTTACATATCTCTCACTTTATGCGATACTAAGATTTTTGATCAAAAATTGTCACCGCATTATCCTTGTTTTCCAAAATAATACGGATTTCATTGCATCTGTGCCCAATAGTAATTTAAGAAGCATTTCGCCTTATGTGTTACGGTGAGAAAACTCATACGACACAGCTGTCGTCAAGTTCTTCCTAAGTGCATTTACTGGTGGTACAGTCAATAAATAGCACACGCTTATCAGTCGGACCAAACATTATTTAGTTTATTTCCGGAAAGTTACATAGACTAACAGTGCTCCTGTTTCTTATGATTTTCATCATCATCCACTTTATATTTCTCTGCTTTTTCCTTTTTGTGGTATTGATTTCATGCCTTACTCCAGGCATGTATATGTGTTACACCGGCCTAAAAGCTGATATTGTGCTAACACTAAACCAAGAACAAAAACATAAGGTTCATGGGAATAGTCTTCCTAGTTGTTGCACTACTCGGTTATCCAGTTCATAATAGAAGGATGACTGACGAAACCTGGTCAACATGTTTATTATAATATGCATTTTACACCGGCTTGAAATCAAGTATGATGCCAACGCAACATCAGTAGGTACAAAAATGGAGAGAAGGGAAGTTCAACAGAACAAGAGAGCCAGTCATTGCTATAAATATCTCTTTCATTTTTGTATGCGCTGTAGACTGTTATACTACTACGTCACCCTGTCCAGAATAGGCCTTTTTGTTCGAGGATGCACCTCTCATCATCATCATCATCATCGTACAGCGTTAAACAGTAGGGCAAGCCCCACTGACCACTGCCTTTCTCACCATGTTGCACGTTGAATTAAAAAGTATGAATATAGAAGATGGACAGGGAGTGGACCTACATGGGTGGGAAAAGAAAAGAATGCCCTAGCAGCCAACACACGGAATACAGTCTAACTGTACAAACGTACACCGATCAAACATTCTGATTCGATAGAAAGTGACAACACGATCTCCACTGTTCGCGGTTCGCAGCCATATCCTTCAGTGTCTCCAGCCAACTGGTAGACGGATCTTTTGGACCCCAACCACGAAGACGTGAAGCACCTACTTTTCCTAAGTCTGCTGTACATTTTCTCATTCCTCGCTGCCACATCATCTGTTGACCTCCACGTGGTCTCTTCCACTCCCTAGGAGGGGCGGAGAATAGGACACGGTACGGTAGACGTGTGTTTGCCATACGTAACACGTGTCCCAACCAACGAAGTCTACTAAGTTGGATACGCTGTGACAAAACGTTCTCTGAATTAGTACCCAATACTCGCTTTCTTACCTCATCGTTGCTTAGTCGGCTATTCCACCCAATCCTAGCGATACTACGTAAACATCGATGGTCGAAAACCTCAAGACGACGAATATCTTCAGCACGCAGACTCCAAGTTTCGCAACCGTACAACAAAACTGAACGCACTGCAGCACAGTATACACGACCTTTCAACTTCAGTAAAATATCGGATCGGCGCCACAAGTGCTTCAGTCCAGCGTACGCCGCTCGAGCTTTGGATATCCGCGTACTCACCTCTACTACTGTGCTCCCATCCGTCGTCACGCAGCTACCGAGGTAGGTGAAGTGGTCGACAACTGACAGCACCTCCCCATCGAGCATCAAGCTCGGAATCGTTGACGTCCAGTCCTGTAACATCACCTTGCACTTTGAAGGTGCAAAGCGCATGCCGAATGGAGCTACAGCTCTTGCGAGATTATCTAGTGCACGCTGAGCATGTTCCGTGGATTCGAACAAGCAGACAACGTCGTCTGCGTAATCTAAGTCACATAGCTTTTCACTATCTCCTAGTTCGACCCCTACATCCCGAAGATTTTGCAAAGCACTCTCCATTATTTCGTCCATGACGAAGTTAAAAAGGAATGGAGACAAAGGGCATCCCTGCCGAACACCACTGGTCGTTTTGAACCGACCGGATAGTTCGCCGTAAACCCTTACGCGGCCAGAAGTATGAGAATACAATGATCTCATTAGGTTCACGAACTTCTGGGGCATACCTTTTCGATGAAGAGTACTGAAAAGCGATGTTCGATCAACTGAATCGAAGGCGCCTTTCAGGTCTAAGAAAAGCATTATTGTTGGTCGGCGGTGCGTGTGACGCGTTTCAAGTAGTCGGCGAAGAGTAAAAATCTGGTCGCTGCATCCTCGACCTGGGCGGAATCCAGCCTGCTGTTCGCGGACATTCCTCTCGCGAGCCGGTGTAAGACGGTGTTGCAAAATCGAAGCTAATACTTTGGTGACTATCGGGATTAAGCTAATCCCACGATGATTACCACAGTCATTGCGTATTCCCTTCTTGAAGATGGGAACAATCAATGACTCGCTCCATATTAACGGAATACGCTCCTCCTTCCAAATGTCACGGAGCAAGATGGTTAGTGATTTTATCAACGCCTCACCACCCAGTTTGAAAAGAACTGGGGGAAGTTCGTCGGGACCGGCCGCTTTCCCCCGCCTTAGTAATCGAATACATGACTCTACTTCTACTTCTGATGGGGGCTCAAGTGATACCACCCAAGGAGTCACAGTTGTTGACACGGGAGTAACTACACTAGCGTGCGGCCAGCTAAACTGTTCCTTGAAGTACTCGGCCCATCGGTCAAGCCTTTGCTGTTTGTTATGGATGGGTTCTCCATTCCTATTGCAAATCGTTTCACTGACCTGAGTTCGCCGTCCACCGGTGTCACGAATAAGTTTGAACAGTCTTTGACTGTTACCTGAAGCAGCTGCCACTTCCATTTCTTCGGCTACATTGACCCACCAATTTTCGCGATCCTTCTTAAGGCTTCGCGTAACTTGTCTTTGCAGCTTTCTCCGCATCTTATTCATCTCCTTACGGTTGGAGAGCTGACGCTTTTGCTCCATTATACTCAGCGACTCTTGCGAGATCCAGTGTTTTTGATGGACAACGGATCCAGGACCACAGGCAAAACCTGCTGCCACGTGCATCGCCTGTTTGATATGAGCCCAATGCTCATCTACATTACTGTTCTCCGTGGATCCTAGCTCATGTGCTAACTTCTGCTCGTAACGAGTGCGTACTTCTGGATCACACAAACGTTGCACGGCTAATCCGGTTTGCGGTTTGCGACGATGGCCATGGAGCTGGAGAGATAATCGCATTAAAACTAAGGCATGGTCCGGCTCTACGTACGTGGACCAGTAAGATCTACAGTTCTGAACAGAACTGCGCCATCGGTAGCTTACGGCGATATGGTCAATTTGACTAAAAGTACCTGCAGAGTTAGAGCGCCATGTCGCTGTGCGACGCGAGCTGTGTCGGAAATTTGTGCTAGACAAGAACAATCGATTGTCTGCACAACATTGGAGAAGCCTATCCCCGTTATCTGTGCGCTCAGCGGGTAAAGCACAACGCCCACCTAAACAGCCTTCTGACACACTGAGTTTGCCAACTTGTGCATTGAAGTCACCAGCTAGCACTACAATGTCAGAACCTTTACTGCTACGAACGAGGGTGGCGAGTGCATCATAGAACTCATCTTTCTGCAAATCTGAGCTGCAGTCCGTTGGGGAGCACGCCGAGATCACAAACAATTTGCGCTTAACACAACTATCCTTTCGAACGCCAACTGACCCTTGGAGTCTCACAGCACATAAACGACTGTTAACAGGGATCCAGTCTAAAAGGGCAGCCTCAGCCTTCTCAGTCAAGACTATTCCTACACCACGTTGACCCGCTGCTCGAGCTACTTCGTCTTCTGAAGTGCGCAGAATATGCCTCGATGAGGTACCTGGAGCAGTTAGTTGAATTACACTGCTCGAATCCTGGATACGCGTTTCGCTTAAGCAGCAAACATCAATCTTCAGAGAGTTCATTGTGAGGGCTAGGCACGCCTGCTGACCGGCCTGCATGAGTGTACGCACGTTGAAGGAGCCGAGATTCAGAGGCTAACGAGGCTTGAGAAAATGTGAGTTACCAGTCAGAGGATTATTCCCGATACTATTTGACAGTGAATCGTTGCGAGTATCAACCGTGTTATCAATGGGAGCATTATGGGTGGATAGATGGGGCAAAGAGGGATGGTTAGGGACAGAAGACAAAGGTTGAATAACAGAGAGGCACCTCTGGTCTTTGGGCAGTCAATGCAACAGCACTGGTCCAGATGAGCCGAAGATTCCCCAAGAAACATTTCTCATCTCTCTGCTCTTCATCCCTCACGTCCCAATTGAAATTGTGTACGAGAAGCCACAATGAGTCATGACCAAAAACTTGTATCTTCTAAGGGCAATAACTTGGAGAAAGGGGGAAAATAAAGTATCGATTCTCAGACCTGAACATTTTGTTCACTTAGCTGCGCTCAACGTCTGCACATTTTGCCAAATGGGGCAACAGGCTGCCCTAGATATAACTCCTAAAACATTTGAAATAAATGCGCGTTGTCTTCGAAATACGCATACAAGACTCAGCTTCAGTGTTAGCACTTCGCTGCCCAGATACAAGCTCGGCTTCTCGTTTCACTTTTAGCGTGTCGGGCAATTCGGTGTCGTGCTGGTGGCCAGACTGGCGTTGGCATCGTCCTAAGTATGACAGGCGAGCGTGCACTGCTCGACTGGATCCCACTCAGCAGTTGTGTGCGGTTTGGTTGGATGATTCTGTGCATTTCAACAGAAATAGACAAGCATCAATGCCTGTTTGTCGTTTCTGTGCATGCCCCAACTGACTGTAGCTCTCCTGAGGCTAATCACGAATTTTATTATGATTTGCCTCAACTTCTCCGCAGCGTGTACTCTACGGACGTAATGGTTTTTCTGGTGGTTTAAATGTTCAAGTTGCAATCCTAGACGAAACAGAGAAAAATATGGGAGGCTGATCAGTGGCGCTCTTGTATCCACAAACTTTCTTTATCGACTTTATACCGATATTTGCAGTTCTCCTATTACTGCTTTCATACTGTTATTCCTTTTCATTATTTCTTATTGAGGCAACCAAAACTGCTGCACTCAGTGCATGGTTGTGTTGTCTGAACTGAACTGGTGGTCAGTTGTACGGTTCATTCGGCTCTTCGGGAAAATCTTGTCGGGTAAGTAGAACACGACATGGAGCTATGGACTTCTTTAGCGGCGAGCCACATCACCTCGTCACTGCCGTCAGCAGATTTGTGGCTTTTTAGAGCGGAGAACGCTAAACAAACGGAAATCCCGCCACACTGAGCACTGCAGTTGATTGCGCACGACCGCTTATTTGGTGAGTACACCTTATCCACGGTTAACTACGGTAATGGTCGTCCTCCTATCGGCGACATGGAGACGCGCCCGGTAGCAATGAGCCATACTATGCGCGACCGGTCCCTGGGCTACGGGCCTGTTTATTAGGCGGTGCACCTGTAACCTTGGCGCAACCTAAGCAACCTTCATTTGTCAATCTGAGTCATCTGTGGCGTCGACATGACAGCCTTTCATCTGCCAAAGGTCGAGTGTACGCTGCAGCCGTCAGGCCCGTGCTTGTGTATGGTTCAGAAACATGGCCACTGCGGGTGGAGGATATACGACGATTGTTAGTATTTGAACATCAATAACTTCGTAGCATTGTTCGAATCTAATGGGAGCATCGTATCAGCAATGCTGGGGTTTGGCGGAGACTCTTGGTTTCAGGGACCAAATCATTAGAGGAAATGCTTAAGCTCACCGTGCCAAGATGGTTGGGACATGTGTTGCGTACGCCCTCCGATAGGATTCCTCGGCGCGCAGTGTTCACTGAGGCAGAAAACGGTGGGAAGATGGATTAGGGTGGCCAGTCTATGACACTGGATAAAAGTATGATAGACTTAACCAGTGTTCTTGGCCATGCAAGGCGTGTTAGACTTCCTTGGTGGGGTGCATGGGACCTTCTCAGTTTATGGTTAGATACGTTGGAGGACATGGCTAGGTGTCGTGATCAGTGGCGCTCTTGTATCCGCAAACTTTCTTTATCGACTTGATGTTTGTGGTTCTTTTACTGCCTCCTTAATATTCCTGTCCTTTCTCAGTGCTTCCAATCGAGGCTGTCATCAGGAGATAGCAACCAAAACCACCGCACCCAATGCAAAGTGAATGGTTATCTGAGCTGAACTGAACTGCAGAGAAGTAGTGCTCCAAAATGCTACACCATGGACCATCGGACGGGAGTTCCTATATTCCTGTTTTTTATGATGGTCACCATCGTTGTTCGATCTTCATTCGAGCTACTCTGTCCGTCCCACTAAAGCTTAAACCATGTTCTCGAGAAGCGCTCCATTGCACAACTTAAAGGTCCAAGTCATCCTTCAGTTTGTCCAGCTGTTTATTTGCATCATGGCCTCTGCTTCGAGAAGTAGTTTCTTAGATCCGCACTTATGAGCTTAGTGTCAGGTGAAGATTAACGACTGAGGACATGTTTGGTGGAACTCGTAGTCAGAGGTGGCATTCCAATAATTTTGAACATTGGTGTTGTTTGTATCTGAGGTTGATGGTTGCTATGGCTTGGCGTTTCATCACCAGTCGAGGTAACATCAGTGCGCAGGTGCCGTTCCGACATTTCACCCCTTATATCCTCTTGGTTCACATAAGCCAGCGGATAGCCTTCTTTGTCTCTGATGTCCATTCGAGCTAAACACATCAGTTTGCGCACATCGACACATTAGAGACTGCACAAGGTTTGGCCCGTACCATTAAGACCTAATGTATTTCACTCTGAAAGTTCATTCATAGCTTCAGCTTTCTGGCCCGATTGATGCCCCTTCCCTAAAGTCCTTAGAAAAAAACCTGTCCCCTTCTGGGGGCTCCAAGGCGTGGCTCCCAGTCCATTGGACTTTGATGTAGCTCAAAGCGCTGGAGCCGAATCCATGCTGCTAAGCTAGATTTCATTGGACAGTTGGTTATGTACAAAATCTTTGAGGCTCTTGCATAGTGAACTGTTTTTGTTTCGATGGAGGTAACCTGTTTACAACCGAGGCGTACTGAAAAACAGCTACCCGGAGTAACATGACCTCCTGCTTGAAACTGACCGAGCTGATACTGTGATTCAAGCTGAAAACATGGATGTCAGAGTAAGTGAGAAAAATATCCTCATGACCTGCTCAGTGGCCGGTTCCGACCGTAGGTGCCTTTATCTGGATGGCGTGGTAAACAGCACACTTTAGTTGATACTCTTTTACGATCACTTCGTAGGCCGTTTCACGCGTGTAGTTAGCAACCAAGTCTGGAAAAATCCTTAGCTAGAATTCGGTTATTTTTCTATTTTGTCTGCATCTGACTTTTTCGTGTTTTCCCCTTTATCTGATTGGGGATCGCATGCCTGTCAGGTATACTGGTCATGGGTTTTTGTTTTATTATTCGACTTTCCACGCGTTTGATCATAGATTTATCGTTTATTTGTAAATCACAGTAGGTCCATGCAATAGCCACGATTTGTCATTAAATGGGCACAGAAAGCTAAACTTTTGCAGTATCTAGAATTTCCTTTCACTCCACAATGGATTTCTTTATACGGCTATGCTAAAAGTGTTTACTGCTCAATAATATTTGTGACGTTGCTAACTTAGGAAATAGTTTTAGCGACGTATCTCTTCACATATGGTGCCACTCGACTTTGAGTTCTTGCAATTCCCATGCAGCGAAAATTTGACAACCTCAAGAAAGTCGTCAGTGCAAACCAGGTCATCTTTTTTCTGAACGAAGAGACAATTGCCACAAGGACTTCTGTTGATGCGTTATCTATTCCTCTCACGTATATAAATTTTTCATGAGCGTTTTACAGTTGGTGTAGTTGAAGCAGCAGTCCGTGCCCGTTGGCACTTTTCACTTCGAAGATGCCTCAAAAGGTGTTTAACTATCAGCTTTCTCCAGACATTGTGGTGCACATTTATTGCGACCGTATCTCTTAGCCGTATATATTTTGATATATTATGGCGTGTTTCCATAATTCTAACTTAAGTGCATTTCCAGTAGACCACATAGAATACGTATATATATATAATATATATATATATATATATATTATATATATATATATATATATATATATATATATATATATATATATGCCATGGAAACTAAATACGATGGTTTTTGTCTTAATACCCCTTACAGGTTTCTTACCACGGGAAAAGTTCTACCCTGTGGATGCCGAGGAATCAAACTTAAAAAGCCCCTGTGTAATTCTTTACGGCTCGTTGGACCAGCCTGACTTTTATGATTGGCATGCTCAAGCAAAAGCCTCAACTGAACAAAACAATTGTGTTTATGTTTTTCGGCATTACATGAAGGTAAGTATGTCCGTTTTTCTCGTATTTTCCCCTGATGACTGAATGCGTTTTGGCTGTAGTTTCCGATAAAGAGTGACGAGCGGTGTGATTTGTCGTTTTCGTCTCATCGATCAAAGGGTCACTTCTCTTATGTCAAAGTCCATTCAGATGATAAAATGCATTACAGGAGTGAAGGAGTGCGAGGCAAGCGTGAGTGCACGTGAGGAAATTAAATAAGGTTGCAGATACAAGTGCAGTAGCCACTACGACTCCAGCTCATATTTCCAATCATCGATGAGATAGTTCACATGGAACTCCTGCCGGTCAGTTGTTGTATCTCCAGGTGACACACACACACACACTTAACACAGAATGTCAACTCATTGAGACTTAGTAGCTCAATTTGTTTTAGCGTTACTACGCCAAACACTGAGAAGCACAAGGCTCAGGGCCAAGTAGACACGCCGCACAGAACACAGGACACAGAGCCTATGAGATACGACGCAGAACACGAGCCGTGGGCGACGAATGATACCTGTGGCCTCGTAGGGTGAGGACACAACTGGGTCGAACCTCCTAGCCCCGTAATGACACAGCGTACGACCCTCAACTGGCCAGGAATTCGGACATAATGCGCAAACTTCAATAATGTTAGTCTTCCCACTAGCTACAGAAAAAATCCAAACAGCCGGGATACCCCGCGTTTTTTGGTGACGACCAACACAAGTCAAATTGAGGTCTATCCGGGCGACCTTGTGAAAATCGTACACTGACCAGTCCGCGAAGTCAAAACAGTAATGAAGTGCAACATGAAAATATACAACGGCGGTAAAAAAAGACTAGAGTACAAAAATATAAAAATTGAAATCCTCGGAAATTAAACAGTTTTATGGAAAGTACTGTTTTGGTTCAAATCTATGAGTCTGAATGTATGCGAAAAATACCTTTTTCTGAACAGAAAGTCGCCCGACTAGTAATCCAACATACCTTACACGGACAAGTGCGTAGGTGTAAATTTGTGTTTTTCTCATTTATTATACATAAACATCTTCGGTCAGATAACCGCTGGCGGTCGTGCTTTAGGGCGTTTGCTTATCACCTCAGAGGTTAGAGGTTCAGATCTTCGCCATCACAGGTTATTTTGGTGGTAGATAGTGACTCATTGTCCACACCTGACTTATTGGAAACTTATGTTGTTCTCCATTTCAGTCTTAGGATCTGGCTGTCAATTATCCCTAATACTGCAATGGGCCTTTGTGGCTATGGGGATTACCCCTTCCATTGCAATCATGCACAAGCATATAATGAGAGAAAATAGTCTTAAAATACCACAAACAAATAATTTTAGGTTTTGCTTTCCTTATCGACTTAAACTATTCGGTTGTACAGGATTTTACAATTCTGCCGCAAACAATACTTCTCTCACTAATCTGAACAAGGCGGATCTCCGGAGATATGCATAATCCACGCCCCGGATAAAAAAATGTGAAGATTTGACACTTGACAAAGTATTTTATGTGTGACTGTTGGATGCTCTATGTCACCCCTCTCGTCACTGCTGATCCTTTTGGTTCTTAAAACCTAATAGATGCTGCAAAGACGTTGGCTGACAGAACTTAGTAGTCCTCTGCACACGGCGGTCGCATTTGTAGATCAAATAGCAAAACTGATCTGATTCGACCTAAGCACATCGACATCGCAAATTACGGGGCTTGCAGAAGGGAAACTAAGCTTCTTTTGTGCGCTACAATATTTTATACAACTGTGTGGTACGTGCATGCCCTTATTAGCGCTGCCTGTTTACGTGATCTGTTGCTTGGTGGGCCATCGATTCAGTCATGCAGCATCTTTAACTTCGAAAGCACAGACATCTGTTGAGCTGATACATACATTTAATCTATTTGCATTATTCTACAGGCTACTGGTCGTTACAGGATGGTACGGGGTTGTTGGTGTATTTCTTGTTTCTCACTCCCTCGTATAACTCTGGTACCAGTTTCCTTGTACGACTGACTTCAGCGCTTTCTGGGTTCATTTTGAAAATGAAATGAACAGCATTCTGTGATGGTTCATGGCGCACAGTCGACCGTGCAGTGAACTTCAGTTCAGCAGTCGCCCAGAGGTGCCACTTGGAGCTGTCTCACGATCACACTGGTTGATTCGATGATAACCTTTTCACTCAACAGGTTTCATAAGTTACGGTAGAAGAAGTTTGTTTCTTTATGTTGGAAAACGTGCCAAAGCTTGAAGTAGTCAAGTGAAAAGTTAAGTTTGTTTGAAGTACATCCTTTAGTTTTCGTTTTTCTTCCAAACCACTGGGATCATAAAAATCGACATTTGAATCAGTGCTTTTTATGGTGACTCGCGTAACAATTAAACTACGGTTGGGAGAATTCAAGCGAACTGAATCGATTTCGCACACCGCTTGTTTCATGGTGAATCAATTTATAAAAAAAGTTTCTTCCCAAAAATCTAACCGAGGTCGCAGATATTATAACCAGACTCCCAAGGTAATATGAGCTCAAGACCATCAAGATGGTCATGCCTGGTTAGACCAAAGTTAATATTTGTTTGTGTAGAATTTACTACTGGCACGATGAACTGAAATTTTATAGATAATGGAAAGTGCACTTTTTGCATCCAAAAGTCCGCGCCACAAACCGGAATCAAAGTGACGACCTTCTGCTTACCGGGAAGTTGCTCTACCAACAGTACGGCTATCGGAGGCGAATAATCCAAATGGATATCCAATGTGCAACCATTATTCGGATAATATCTAGTAGCTGTTGTGGTCTTATTCACTGTTTGGACGAGATTCGATGGCTGTGCTGCTATGGCTCAGCTAGTAGAGCAACTGCCCGGTAAGCAAATGGTCACTTCTTCGATTCTGGCCCGCGGTGTGGAATTTTTGGTGGAAAAAGTATAAACGAACATTTGTTTATTAATTGCATATCTCTGCGACAGATTCGACCGGAGGGCAAGGTTCGTCTCGGTGGATATGGGGTTGAATTGGCTCTAAAAAGCACCGAGTACAAGGCAATGGATGATACCAAAGTGGATAATGGTATGTTTGCACGGTTAGTGTTAACAAGTACACTCGTTCACTTGAAAAAATAAGATTTTTTTCGAAAACTTTTTGATATTTTTATCTAGTTCCATTTCCGTTTGCCTTCATTGACGATACAATTTCTTGCATCTGAATTCGCAATACTCTGATTATTTACTTGTCATAATCGCTTGATGTCTCGTTGTTTATGAACGTAGAGTCACTTGAAGCAGTCGACTTATTTACGGCCTTTTTCTGACATTCGGAATCAATCATCTACGTTTAAACGACAGCCAGTGAGTTGTTTGAGTTTATATCCGCGGATAGGGGTTTGCAGATGTCCTCTGTCGATGACCATTCTGGTTGCATTTAACAGTCACAATGCTTTTGGATGATTGCGTCTCCGCAGAGAGAGAGAGAGAGAGCATTACACAGGGGGATGAGGGTGTGATGAGGGTGCAACAGTTATATCGCAATAAAACAAGATTTGAAATGCTATGGAAGGAATTGAATACATGCAAATATTCGGTAAAATGCGTTTTCAGTTGCATCACGGGAAAGGCTTATTTTGTCGAGACTAACGCGGGATTCGCAAATAAATATTTACTGACTGGACTTTTCCGCCTGGTGCAGACTTTTAGGCTGAAAATATGCAGACGACGTCGCGTTAGTTTGCGACGACTTTACGGCGGCACTACGTTCTGATCAGTTTCGCGGTACGCAGTGTTGTTTCCACTTTCACAGTGCAAAACACCATTAAGAAATTGGCAGATTTTCATTCCTGCATTCGCCGTTGGTGGTATCAAGTTAGAAATTATGAAGAGGTTGTACTGATGAGTAGGTTCGAGACGAAGTCGATAACCAGTTAGCAAGGGCTTAGCCGGCGTTCTGCAGTCTTTGCAAGCCTTGGGAACGGCGGAGTATTTCTTTTCTCTTGAAATGTAGAATGCACAACGCTGCTGCACACAATGAACTTCTTTGCACTTGCCAGACTTTTTTCGTATTTTTGCACGAGTGCAACAGATGGAGCTTATCCTATAGCCTCAAAGGCCCACTGCACCATTAAGGACAACCAGTAACCTAATTTTGAAAATTGAAATGGAGAATGTAGTTTAAAAGATCCGGTGATCTTCCACAGCGGGTTGTGCGTGTACCATCTGAAATGACAAAAACAAAAACACTACCTGGGCCTAAACTTCAGTAAGTGTCTCATCGGGTAAGCAACTTCACAGTTCGTATGCTCGTCTTCCGAACCAGGCGTGCCACCCACTTCACTGGCTTTGTTGGCTAGAGCATGTACTACGAATTGCCTCCCCATAGACTTTTTCGTCTGACTCTGCTCATCAAGGCTGGAAAAGGCAGCACGGCACTGGCCAGTCAAAGTTTTGACGTCGAGGATTGTGTTTGTTGGTCCCTCACGCTTTCATGACTGATGACATCGAGGTCCACATTACGCTTGGTTGGAGACCTTGTGGAATATGGCTCAAAGTCGTAGTCAGAGGTGGTGATGTTGCGAGGTTTACGTTTCATCTCCGGGGAAACCTCTCTCCCGTGCTTTTTGAATTTGTTTTTTGTTCATTTTTCGCATAACACCACGCTTCTGCACGCTGTGCTAGTGGTATGATCCAGAAGACGTGCCTGGTAAATGGGTTGTTTATTGGACACTGCTCAGTCGGACACCGTCAGAATCAATCTGGCGACAAGAATGTTTATTTTTATACCATCTGTCCAGTCCACTTGAAGACAGTCGTTATCCAGATGAAAGATGCAATTGTGTGGTTCGCATGCCTTCCTTCGCCTTATTGCGTTCGGTTACTCTGATGTAGACGCGTTCATTACCAATCCACAGTTATCCATAATTGCGTTTTGGGCAGCCAACTACTTACTTATTCAGTAAGTAGTATGCACACTGCACCGCACTAGGTATCGGTGATTAGATAATGTGCTTTGCTCAATAATAACACGTAGTTAGTTAGTGAACAGATGAATCTTTCAGAGGAAGGGGGAAAAGTACGGTTGTATTGTGCGAATTCTCATCACAACCGGAAATCAAAATATTGGTTTTCGCATTGGTGCATTTGCTGCCCTAGTTTTGAATGGGTTCAACAGTTATTCTGTTTTTGTCGTATCTTTCTTTATGATGGCATACAAAATCGTTCGTGACCTTTTATAACTGATCAAATCAATGTCAATATCACTGTTTGCTGTCTCCAGTTGAGTAACAAATTTGGTCGATATATTTTCTCTAAATTCGATGTAAATTTTCTGTCAAACTCCTTGCCTGGCTTGGCAAACGACTTGGACTACTTAGATGACACTATCCTACTGATTGATGACGCAATGACAGCGTAATGCTATCGAAACGACTTGGATACAGTCTAGTTTTTCTACTCCATCACAACGTGCTTCCGTGAGATTGTCATGAACCGGTGTATTCAGTCACTGTTTATGGTGATGGACCAGAAACAGTTGGTTGTTTTACTTAGGAAGTTGCACTCCAGTCGATGTCAGTGTTGGGTAACACTAGTACCAAGATCTAGAATGAATTTCGTCAGTTGTAGGCATTTTGCAATCCACTACGATATGCCACTCTTTGAGATGACCGATGTGCAGTGTCATGGCGCTTAGTGTTTTTCGTGTGAACGCGTCATCCGGCCACTCCGTACTCAGTATAATGGGCGGCATTTAGTGTACGGAGGTTGATGGCTCTAAAGTCCTGATAATTTTTGCTTTGACGCGCGGTGAGCATCGTCACATGTTGGGTGCTAATAACCCCACCGGTGATTGGACCGTATCGCCTCCGGTGGTGTGATCATCTGTATTTATGCCTACCTATGTCTGTCTTACCTTACGCTATTTGCGCACTCTGGACTTGGTTTAAGAAATGACACAACAGTCGAACTACAACACATTTAGGGTATGAACACAAATAAACGCTAGTCTGAGGTTTTGTTTCCCCACTTTCCACTTAGGCCCCAGCGAACGAGAAATGTCGTTGGTCAAACGCATTACAAAACATGACTGGAAATTACAGTCAGTGGTGCGAGTGCTTCATGGTGCAATTAATCAACCTCTGTCATCCACAAGTAGCCATTAATATGCTACTGAATCGAAAATGTTTGCTGGACGCTATCCACTGGTTTTTGTTATTCCCGTTCTCTTTGTTTGTCTCTGTATTTTCTGGTTTTGGCACCCTACCCGTCTCTATGGCAACTATAAAACAAACAGTGTTCACAGTCATCTTCAGATAGACTGCGTCCTAAATTTTCCACCTGTTTGCTTATTCTAATTACTGTTGTTGGTTTCCTTATGCTCTCACCTCTTATCATGTCTCTATAATCCAATTGCTGTTTGGTAGCGGGCGATACATCTGGTAACCTGGCTGATTCACCAGTTGATCCCGTCGTTCAGGGTTTCAATTTCACCACCCTGAATGAACTGCATCCGGATTTGAAGGAGCAGCTAAAAGCTTTTCAGAAGCATCTATTCGCCACAGACGACGAGATCCGACCATTGAAGGTGTGGCAGTTCCGTGAACTGGGGATTCAGACCGCTCAGGCCATAATGAATGGCTTCCGATTGGGTAACTCCTCGAGTGAGATAAATACCGGCCTTGAGACACTGCGAGACGTGTCTCAGTATTTACCAGCCCGTGCAGGGTGAGTTTTCATTCCCAGCGTTATGTAATCAGATCGAATATGCCTACTGGACGTAATTTGACAAAAACACGTTTGCTAGGTCTCTTTTAAATACCGTTCCACTTGGGCTCTGAGGCGTGAAGTAATAAACAACAAAGGGTCCTAGTAAGCTGGGAGTGGTACCCAGCCTTGGACACTGCACGCGGTCAACATTAGCTGGCGCTGACGAGTATCACAGTGAGACTCCGTTGTGCGTGGCGATCTAGAACTAGCAATGAAAATCACCTGAATTCGAACACCCCCACCAGTAATGCACGTACTGTTCATTCGGCAGCCGTGTTTTCTCAACGAGCGTACTTTTGCCTTTGCGCTACTGCCTCCTGCTTAAGGGTAGGTCAGTTTCTTTGACGTTAATTCATAAAATCTTGTTGGAATCCACCACTGACTGGCGTCCTAAGTGCAACAACTTCCCCCAAAGGGTGCATCTCTGATCGCTTGCATAGCCCAGTGGTATTCATCGGTCAGTAAGAGTCTAAGTTTGTTGATAACCGGTATTGGTCAAAACAATTTCTACACCTTCCAGACTCGCTCACGCTGATACATGATGCCTAGTGTTTATTTGGGAGAGGGAGTGGGTACCCGAGGGTAATATTACCCATTTTCTAGTTTATATCCCCTTCATATGGATTTCGCAGTATGAGTTGTTGGAGCAATAGACACTGGGCACAGGTAATGGTAGACCATTTTCGTACACATCCTGGTGCCTCTAACTGGTCGTTCTCGTTGTTTGTTGTTAAGTTCGTTTTCAGGGTTATAATCCATCACGCCTTTGACCGGCACCAATGGTCTTCCGCGATCGCTTATTCAGTCTGCTTTTGCTCAGTATTTTTGTGATCAGTGTAAGCGGTTACTTCTGTCCACGCTTAAGAGACGCTCGATGTCATTGTGCTTGGCTGTCCGTAGCCACTCTTTCGTCTACAAGCCGTGTAAAATTATTTCAAGACTAATCCTGTCTGTGCCCAACTAGAACCTTACTCACGAGCGTGTGTTCTTCCCGGTTGATATGTCTTCAGGTTTCAGGATTGAGGCTCATTGCTTGCATTCTCCGGATTCCATTTGGATTACTTTATTACGTGGGCAGTTTTTGTTCTATCTTGTTTCTGAAATCGGATAACTAACTATGAAGGAGCACTTTTTGATACCATATGGAGGGAGTGATAAACTTTGGACGAATCGTTTGGTTTTGAGGCACTCGATAAACCCCGTAGTTTTCAGTCAGCTTTAAGTTCGGAAACCATTTACTTTTCTAATGCTGTTTTCTGTTCTTTCCTATTTCCAGTCGTCTTGTGTCTTTAAAAGTGGATCCTGCTTTACGGGAAGAGCTGTCTACAAATCAGTACGTACTAAGCAATTTAGGTATACAACCGGGTCAAACCATGCTTTTCATCAACGGTTTGCTCATTTCACCCTCAGTGGACATTTTTGCTCTTTTGGATCTGCTACGTCATGAGTCTCATCTGATGCTGAAATTGCACAAATTATGCATACCTGTAAGTAGTACCGTCCACACACATGCATATTCTCGTTCTTGATATGTGTTTTTTTGGTTATAGCCTTCCTCCGCTTAAATATCTACTCATCTTGGCACATCCTGAGATTTTGTTCGCCTCCCAGTGGCTCTCACCGAGTCGAAAAATCGGCTACATATAACTACTGAGGCGTAGTTTAATAATTTTGGCTCGATATTATTCGCTGGTTCCTCAACCGGATCATGTGCACCTTGGTCGGCATCTGGCGGACGTTTGGACGTGTATTGTACACCTGAAACCAGTTGTTCAGTATTCTGAAACGTCCCGCTCACTCTGGCGAGAAGTCTTCGCCCGCGAATCATCGTCTCGGTGTTATGGTGAAACAATAAGTGTATAGGTTGCTGGCCCATGTACCCAATGATTGCACACAACGTATTGGTCCGACTGTTATGGACGACCAAGCCTTGAGGCTTAAACATCGCTGACAGGATTGATCACTCATACCATCGATCCACGCCATCGATCGGCTATCCTGTCACTCGTGTTCCCGTCGTATCAGGCCTTGGGTTCGGTGCCGCACAGGTTCTGACTACTAACGTGACTTGGCTGTCTACCGGCGATGAGTCAACATGCACCCCCACACTCAGACGGACTGCCAACGGCTCAGTTAGTCCGTTCATTGGTTCCCACATACCCGTGCACAGATCTGCGTCGGCGACGGCTTGATACACTTTTCTACCCGAGAATTAAACAAAAAAATAATCAAACAACTGACATTTTTATGTGACGAATTTGGAATCGGTATTACCATGATTAACGAAGGCGCGTACTATTTCACGCCTGTTTTACACGTCTCAATTTCGACCAAATGTACAGTGACAATATCAAGTTTGCACGGTTGACTACTTGGCGTCATTGAGGTCGGATCAGAGCATTTTATTTTCAAGTGCCTTGATCACTTTCAGTGTACTTTATCTCCTAATTGCCTCGCTAAAAATATCGAAACTAGAAATACAAATTTGTGTGATTCCAGAGAGAATGAAAAGCCAGTTTTTAGACAGAAGCTCGTGCGGTCGTTCGTTTCATATTGGGCCCAAGGCCCGCCCAATGTGTTGACACAATGAAACAAGTCACCGACGATGGTACTTTTTCTGTGAGGGTCGCTTCCCGCGAAGGGCGCCCTCCCAAACGATGATTTCTAAAGAAAGTAGGGTTACTGTGGAAGCTGCTGTTGACAAAGATAGCTTTGTGACGGTTAAAAAGTTGCATGCACCTGTTATAGATGCTATTTTTACAAATTTTCACGAAAAATTGGCTTCAGCAAGAAAACTCCCGAGTTCATCTCATATGTTGTTTTTGAGCATTTTTCACGGGAGTAGTCGGCGAATAACATCACGACGCTAGAATCGCCGAAACAGTTACTGACCATTGAAAGGGTCGGAGCTGTTCAGATTGGAGTGTCTTGTAAAATTTATATGGTGTTACTAGGCTCACTGAACTCGCGAAGTTTCCTAATTTTAATAAACGGATGGTTAGTTCGGTTGGCTTAGTTAACACAATTTGTTCACCTTGCTTAGTTTGGTGCGCCGGTTTGTTTCATCTCGGTTGCAAACCGACTATTTTCCTATTTTACGCAATCGAACACGATGGAATCATCTCATCCGATAGATAATGGGACCACTCATAGAAGTTGATGCTGGTTTGTAAACGGTGCACATCGATACCCCCATCATATTCAGGTACGCCAGTACTTTTTCACTCTTATTTGTTACTTTTGTTAGTTGCATGGCCGACTCGCCAGCATAGTGCTAATGTTCATTAAAATGATCACCTGTTTTTTGTGTCTTCAACATTATGAGTCGCTGGGTTTGTCCTAATTACCGACTGTTTGTCACAGGCCAATCGCATTCCTCAGCTGTTGGAAGCATCGTCCAGCGGTGGACAGTTATCTGATGGGAATTCAAACGATCCGGCGGTTCCGGGGTCGAAGTACAGTCTTTCAGGAAAATTCGCCTTGGATCTGGCTAACGCTCCGGTAATATACTTCAACAACTTGGAAGTGGATCTAGCCTATAGCAATTGGCCGAACTCTTTACACACCCTTTTTACTCCGGACTTTTCCGGTGGTATTCGCAGGTTACGTCGAAATTTGTACAACGTGATTTTGCTGGTTGATCCTGCTTCGGAAGATTCGCGTCAAATGATCCGGTTGGTAGAGTCATTTTTGGTTCACCAAACCTCAATACGGTTAGTCACGACCACTTGCGGGTTTCGACATCTTCGTTCTTTTTACTTTATGCTTGCGCATAAGTTCAGTAGGACGAGCACAGAACATAGGTACAAGGACTCCACTGTACCATCAGTAGTGACCGGAAAATCGTGACCCGAAAATTTAGAATGATGAATCACAAACGACTGTAAGAGGTTAAGTGTGGCAGTGAGCCGAGTGTCAGCGGGGTTACTTACTACAAGGGTTCACCGAATCGGATAGCGTCGACTTGATTTGTTCGATATTCCCGTTTCGTTTATCCCAAAGTTGGTCGAGTATAGTAAATGCCAGTTTTCCGCCACTTGAAGTGGTGTGTCAGGTGATGCTTCACCATGCCAGGTGTTGTATTGAACCGGGGAACATGGGTGTTTCCTGCCTCAACCGTAGACGTCCAGGCTTGCTGACCGGCAGTTGGCACAATGTGATCTTCGAAACACTGGGTCAGGTCAACTTTGTGACCTGACCCAGTGTTTCAAAGCATTGTTGCGCAATCCAGTACCGAAACTACTAGCGTTCAGTGAAGCTATTCTAATGTGATCTTCGCTCGTTTGAGTTGTGTTCAATAATTCATGATGCCGTCCCAGCAGTCTTTGGCGTTGGCAGCGACAAATTATGTATTGTATTTAAGATGATCAGTTAGCGCAAACAATCGTTTTTTACTGAACTGTTAGAGTTGTAATTCCGAATATCAATAGCTCTGTTCCTTGGTTCAGTTCCTACGGGTATTTCTCATGTAATATGGAGGAAACCGTTGATAGATTTTAACGGCCCGCATTTGTCTGTTTGCATCGTTCCTCAAGTGGATCGATGATTGTGACTCTCATCTTCAGTTTTTCTTATCCTGTTCAATAATTTCTATCCAATCTATGGAGAAAGTTAATTTTTAACTCTTCATCACTTGAGTGAGGAAGTTACGTGTTATTTCCTTGAAAACCATAAATCTCACTCATTTCAGATCATCCAATTATTATTTCTCTAGTTTTCGTCTCACCGTTGCAAGGAGCAAATAAACAGTTTAGAAATATACTTGAAAATCATGTAAACTAAGAAAGTACACAACTGACTGCGATACAGTCATGTCGCTCATTGTGCCCAACTACCCGGTAGACGGGCCTCATGTACTTAATCTGAAAGCGTGGCACGTTCTACACGACCAACGCCACTGGTTAACGTTGTCATATCTTTTCATCATATCCTGAACTAACCAACTTGACATTTCCTCCGTCACCGGCCTGCCTGGAGGAACAGGTCGCGCACAGAGGATCTGTTTTTGAACATGTACAAAACACTTCCCAAATACCGCGGTCTTCAGATCCAGCGACTGTCATAGAGAGCAATCTCTGATATCGAACACAGTACATAGACTCGGGATTGCAGATATGACGCTCTCACCACATTTCAGCAGTAAAATGCAGTCGGTGCGTACTTATATCTAAAATTTTGATATGGTTTTACGAGACTTTCTAAAGAAAGCGCATCTATTACAGATTTGTTTTTTTTCCCTTGTAGATTTGGTTTACTCTGGGCTGTAGATTCAACCGCTACCAATTCTGCCTCAGTAGCATTGGTTCGTGCGTTCACCTTCATCACCTCGACCGTGTCAAGTACCCGCGATTCTCCACTCCCTCTGAGCGTGCCGAATCTGGGCAGTCCGGGGGCGATGAGCGCATTATCATTTCTCACCGAATTGTACTCACAAGCAGAAAAGACAAACACGGAACTGACCGTAAGCCTAATTCGACGCACATTCGAGCGCCTCTTCCCGTCCGCACATTCGGAGGATGTGTTTGACGACGAATTCGGTCAAGGCGATTATGATAGCCAACTGAAGGTTTGTCTCTGCATGGAAATTGTGTTTTACATTTCCAGAATTAATTACGCACTCATCCTTCTTCATATACGTATTTAGTATGCATGATATCGATTGCAATTGGTTTTTGGTCAATAGGTCATCATGATACCCATTAGAAATAAAGGAAGCTCGATGTGCTGCTTTTCTCAAGTTATGCATCTGCTTTGTTGTTCAGACGATAGGTCATGCATGTTTTATGTTTTCCACGGTCTCAATTGTTTATTTTTGTTGAACACAATGTATTTCCCCACATACTTGTGCTCCTGTACGATTAGTGACGATTCGTCGGAAAGATGGAAATAGATAATAATATCTCAGAATAAAATCTTTTGGTTGTGTAACACGACCTAATCGTCAGTAGAACATCATCGTTCAATCATTCATCGAATGAACTTTTTACATGGCTACCCAGAACTACAGCAGAAAGTAGAGACCTTATATTCGCTATGAGGGATAACGGGCGGGAAAGTTAACCTGACGCTCGGAGTTGTAAGCCACTCAAGGTCCCCGTATAGGCCCGGTTTGGTAGCAAATCGAGATAGACTGGTGTTCCTGACCACCGCAAACTACGCAGTACTGACAACTCGTTTCACGAACGCACACATCAAGGTTTTTAATGTGAAATACTAGTACATAAAAAGCAGCGCCTAGATTCAGCATCTACACACATAATCACCGTTATCTGGGCTGCTAAATTTCAGTTGGTAATAGCGTGTCAGATTAAATATTTACATTTAAAGAAAACGCATTTGGCTTTTGCGAGTCGCAGCCACATAGGGTGTTGACGTGAAATCCTTTTGTCCGTCACGGGACGAGTTCACACTGCGATATTGCTCGAATGTGATGGGAACGCGGTCTTAGAAATACCGAAGTTAATCTCGGTGTTGATTAACAGAGTTCACACTCGAGATCAAGCTTAATGTAGTTCATAGCCAAAACCAACAAGCTCTGTTCCACACATTACTGTAATACTGTAGGGTTAGGCGAATTCGAGTTTTGTATAACCAGCGATGACCAAACAGTCACTGTGATGGGCTTTAACCTCTTCTGTTCCGCGTTTGAATCCTAACACCGCCGTTGCCAGTCACTACCCAATTACATAACAAAGGGAATTAAATAAAAAAAATAAAGTAAAAAGAGACAAGAGGTTCCGTTAATTAAACGAAACGGCTGGAAACAAAACTAGTTAAATGTGAAGACCAAAAAAGGGAATTAAGAATGAAAGATCGGAAAGGATGAGGAATTATGATCATCGAAGTTAAAAGTGAAGATTGAGTACCATCGATGTTACTGTAGGGAAATCGATGAGCTGGAGTTTTCTACAACGCACGGTTGTGTATCATTCTAGTAAGGATGCAACCGTGATGGGAATTCAGTGACGCCGAAAACCTGTATCGGTTGTGAGTGGCGTGAGCTGACGAGGCACGGGAAGACGGGTGTGACAGACTTCAGTGAAGGACGGTGTCATCAGCAAAAACAGGATTATGGGTGCAATTGATGAGAGAGCATCAGTAATGAAAAGCAAAACCGAATTTTTAGGCGTTTAGCAACAATAAATGCTATTCGCTGTGATTGGTGATCGCTGAGGGGATCGATTAAAGCTGACAACTCGGTCGGTGGAATTAATTGAAGGATAATCGATCCAAACACATGGGCTTCCTCTCAGCCACTTCCCGCTGCCTTGCGAATAGGTTCTCGTTAGAACCCTGGTCGTTCTCATGCTTGTCAGCTGGACTCCATAGCAGTATCTGTCCAACATCTCATGAACTGTACGAATACAAGGAATTCCATACTGCATCGGTCGTCGCGTAGGATAATCAGGACCGCGCTGTTCATTGCACCGAGCGGGACGGGTAGTGAGCTACTGCTCAGAGTTCCTTCTCTTTTATACAGCCTTTGTTTTTTGTCCCCAACCACCTTTCTTTGTCCCCTCTACCTACCCACAATGCCCCTACTGATAACACTCCCATACTCGCAACGGTTCATAGTCAGGTAGTGTCGTGGATGATCCTCTATCCTGTAACTCACATTTTCACAGGCCTCATCTACCTCTGAATCTCAGCTCCTTTAACGTGTGTACACTCATGCAGGCCGGTCAGCAGGCGCGCCTAGCCCTCAATAGATTTTCTGAAGATTGATGTCTGCTGCTTAAGTGAAACGCTTATCCAGGATTCGAGCAGTGTGATTCAACTAGCTCCTCCTGGCATCCCATCGAAGTACTTCCTGGTGTGGGAATTGTGAGGGAATGCACCCAGCTCGTTTCTAATAGACGGCTCGGTTTAACGAAGCAGACAGCACGTGATCGGCTGACCAGAATCACCGACAAGATCAGAGTCAGTCAGCGGTTAACATTCGACCAGAACCAAATCAACCAATCCGGGCGCAGCCAGATGGGCCGTTTAGATCTATCAGTAGACCAATGGGCTTTTATGCACGGTTTTGTTTATGACGAGCGCATATCTTATATAAACAATGTATTCTGTGCCAATAAAAACGAAATTAATTCTGAGGCCGATCTGAGTCCTTACTAGAGTTAGTGGGACGAAATAAAACAGGAATAGTCTTGATTGACGAGGCTGAGGCTACTCTTTTAGACTGGTAACCAGTTGATAGTCGTTTATGTGCTGTAAGACTCCAGGAGTAAAACGCTTGTTTAGATAGGCGTTGTGCCTTACCCACTCAGCGTACAGATAACGGGGATATGCTTCCCCAGTTTTGTGCAGACAGTCGGTTATTCCCGTCTAATACGAACTTCCGACAGCTCGCGTCACACAGTGCCATGGCGCTCTAACTCTACGGGTACTCTGAACCAGACTGACTATATCTCAGTAAGCTACCGGTGGTGCGGTCCTATCCAGAACTTAAGATCCTACTGGTCCATGTACGTAGAGTCGGACCATGCATTAGTTTTAATGCGATTATTGCTCCAGTTCCATGGTCATTGACGCAAACCGCAAACCCAGTTAGCAGTACAACGTTTGTGTGACCCAGAAGTTTGCACCCGTTTATGAACAAAAACTACCACATGAGCTTGGAACTACGGCGAACAATAATGTAAATGAGCATTGGGCTCATATCAAATGGGCGATGTGCGTGGCAGTAAGTTTTGCCTGTGGTCCTAGATCTGATGTCCATCAAAGATACGGGATTACTCAAGAATCGCCGAGTCTATAAGAGCAAACATTTTAGCTTTCGAACTGTAAGGAGATTAATAAAATACGAAGACGTACAAAGGCAAGTTACTAAGAGCCTTAAGAAGGATCGCGAAAGTTGGTAGCCGAAGAAATGGAAGTAACAGTTGCTTGACGCAACTTATTCGTGGCACCGGTGGACGGCGAACTCCGGTCGGTGAAACGATATGCGATATAAATGGTGAGCCTATTCATAGCAAAAAGGAAACGTTAGACCGAATGCTTGAAGGAGCAGTTCAACTGGCCACGCGCTAATGTAGATACACCAACGTCAACGAATGCGATTCCTTGGGGAGTATCACTTGAGCCCCCATTGAAAGTTGGAATAAAATTTGGCATTCGATTGCTAAAACTTGGAAAAGCGGCCGGTTCCGAAGAACTTTCCTCAGTTCTTTTCAAACTGGGTGGATATACCTAGATAAAACCACTTACCACCATGCTGTCACATTTGGAAGGAGTGTATTCCGTTATCATGGGGCGGCTTATTGATAGAACCGATCTTTAAGAAGGGAATACTCATTGATTCTAGTAGTCATTGTGGGATCTGTTTAATTCCGATAATCAGCAAGGTATTAGCCTCCATCTTGCTGCACCACCTGACACCGGCTCACGAGATGAAGGCCCCTGAACAACAGACCGGATTCCTTCCAGGTGAAGAATACATTGACCAGATTTCAGCTCTTCGCGTCACACATACGGTCGACCGACAATAATGGTTTTCCTCGACTTGAACGGCATCTTCAATTCAGATGACCGAACAGCACTATTCAGTGCTCTTCACCGAAAAGGTATATTTCAGAAGCTTCTGGATTCATTTAGATCATTGTGCTCTCATACTTCGGGCCGCATAAGGGTTCACGGTAGACTATCCAGTCCATTCGAAACGGCCAGCGGAGTTCGACAGTAGTGTCTCATTTCGACATTGCTGTCTAACTTCGTCGTTGACGAGATAATGAAAAATGCCTTGCCAGACTTTTAGGATGTGGGCGTTGAACTGGCAAACGGTGAAAAGATGTGTGACCTGGAGCACGCCAACTATCTTGTGTTCCTGTTCGAATGTACGAAAAGTGCGCAACGTGCACTAGACAGATTCACAAGAGTTGTACCTCCATTCAGCATACGCGTTGCACCTTCAAGGTGTAAAGTGACGTTGCAAGACTGGAAGTCAACGGTTCTGAGACTGATGCTCGATGGGAAGATACCAGTAATAGTCGTCCGCTTCATTTGCCTCGGCACCAGCGTGACGACGGATTAGAGCACGGTAGTAAAGATGAGCACGTGTTTATCCAAGCCCCGAGTGGCGTACGCTGGACTGAAGCACCTGTGGTGCTGGCCTTATGTTTGCTGGAGTTGAAAGGTCGTGTGTACTGTGCTGCAGTGCGTTCAGTTTTGTGCAGTTGGGAGACTTGGGGTCTGTGTGCGAAAGATATTCGTCGTCTTAAGGTTTTCGACCATCGATGTTTGCGTAGTGTCGCTAGGATTAGATGGCATGACCGGGTGAGCAGTGCTGAGGTCAGCCATCGGGTGTTGCGTACTGGTTCAGAGAATGTTCTGTCACAGCGTATCCAGCTTAGTAGACTTTGTTGGTTGGGGCACGTGTTGCGTATGGCAAAGACACGCCTAATGCTAATGCGGCCAACACGCGGCTCCTTTTTGACTGTATACCTTCGAGCACAGTTTGTTTTTATGCACTATTCTGTGTGTTGGCCGCACGATCCCGATTTTAGTCTGGATCCAATGCTCTTACCACTAGTTATCTTTCCATTTGCACAGGTTCTACTGCGAACAGCTTATTTCTCGATGAGATCCAGTTTTTCTTCCGTCGCGGGTTGCTGTGGCAATAGTCACTTCTACCCGTGCATGTTAGTTTGTCTGCGCTATCCATGCCTTTTTCTGTTGATCCGGCAGTCTCCACCAGTGTCGTCCGGATCGTAACCACAACTAACCTATCGGGACCTTATGTGGTTCTCCTCTCCAAGTCTCAGGGTCAGGTTGCCGGTTATGCTTATTTGTGCAGTGGGCCTTCGAGGTTGTGGGGTATACACTTCTTCCACTGCACTCATGCGCAAACATAATAAAAACACCGAATTGGGCATTTTCTCTGTAGTTGCCTAAGTGACACGAAGGCGTCAGAAACAACCTTTCTAAGAAACAAAACTTTTAACTGGTGTGCTTGGCCATGTGGGATGTGTTTAGTTTCTGGTCACGGTCCAAAAGTCCTGGGTATTGAATAACTAGAAAAAACTACTTGTTATTCATCGCTCTTCAGGTATACTTAAATGCGTACCGTCATTCATATCAGGAATACATGAAGATAGCACTCGAATTCAGTACAATAACAAAACTTTGCGTGACCTTTTGTATTCCTCTCTCATCCCCGTTCGATCTCACATCAGAAACACCAAATATTCACTGAACTTTCTGGTTTGAAAGGAATCGGACGCATTCCTCTGATGCTGTTCAACGGTCTAGTGTTCGACACCACCGGTATGCGTCAGATGGGCGGTTTTGAAGATTCCGTGGTCACTTTGTGCATGGAAGAGATGATCCGCGTTCAGCACGCCGTTTATCACGGCCAGATGTCCAATTCGGACAATGTGTTCGTGTTGTATCGGAAAAGCAATTCGCAAGTGACCCGATTCAATGCACGTATTCTGTCCACACGTCCACAAGATATCAAATACTTGGATGTGGTGGGTTCAGGTTCAAGCCCTTCGGCACGAGGTATGGGCGATCGTCAAAAAATAGTATTACACGGTAGTAATAGTAGTAAGAGTAATAAGGATAATAATAATAAAGAACAATAAGCAGCTCAAATGTAAGGTAACTCCTTCACAGAAGACTTAGAACGAACCGATCGGTAGTCGAAATTTTTGTGTAATCCCAATAAGACGATGATCGAAGTTGGCTATCCTTTCAGCTGTTTTTGGTTTCATTTTGGATATAACTCGATTTGAATTAAATGGATAAAAATGATAGATTAACTAAAAAGCACGAATTTTGCTGTGGTTGATGGGAAGTATCGCTACACTGCAGTCTACTTTAAAGTTGATATTTGTCCCAGCGGCACGATAAAATGAGAACGTTATTCAGAATCGCTGTGGGATCCGGGTTACGCATATTGATTGCCTTTTTCCGGAGAAATTTGGCAATACTTGTCTCATGAGGGTTTAAACCCATTCACTTCTTCATAATGTGGAGTTTAGTGAATTTGAAGGTCCTTTGCAGACTGAGAGGCTCTTTTCCACGGATTTCTCGAATGACCTTTGCCTCTCAGTATAGTACGCCATATTTGCTCTGGATGGTATTTAATGTGCGGTGTAAAGTTTTACTATTCTATTTCTAATTCCCCTTCGTTTTCAATTCCTCTGACCTTTACGAATTTCAAAAGAAAGTGGACATTGCTTAGTTTGAGCATACAGGTTTAGGCGGTTGAGATAGAACATCTGACCAAGAACTTTAGCTCCACAAACTACAATTTTTGGGACATCTAGTAGAAGCGTTCCAAACTCAGTTTCCTAGACAGCCTCCATTAGTTGTGAATCTGGTTGGGTTTTCTAGTCCCTAAATTGTGTTGTCACCTGTTTGAAAATTGTTACAACGATCAAATTGTACATTTGTTGACATTTGCTGTACCCAGTTCGTCATCTCAATGAACTCTATCCATTTTTACATACAACTGGATATTTATTAAGAATGCGGTTTCATTCTACTCATGTATTATTTTCTCTCTACGAATATCCGCTGAATCCCCTCACACGCTCTGTAGGCCCGTATGACGTTCAATCATTTTTGAACAATATGCGATATTTCCAGAAAGGAGGTAAGTTTAATAATACACATTTTGGGGGAGTTATTCCTCAACTCATTGTGTGTGGTATGCTTTGCATGGTATTTTCTTGTCCTTGCGGTCTATCCAAATGGTTTGAATTTTACAGGTGCTGTGAAAGTTTTAATGGAAAGACATTATTTTCTCCATGAACTTTCAGTTCCTTTTTTCCACATAATATAAACAAAGGTTAAAAACGAAATTTTCCATACATATATATATATATATATATATATATATATATATATATATATATATATATATATATATATATATATATATCACATATATATTCATACGTGCCTGATTTCAAGCTGTGTGCAAAGCGAACATCAAAGAGGAATGAGTGTATGGAGTCAGAGTGAAGAAATAAAGCAGAGTTATTTTTTCCGTTGTTTCGTTGGGTGCATATTTTTCACTTTTTTGTGTTCATGTTTGATGATTACAGCAGAAACGGATACACTCTCGCCACTAACTTCGGTTTCGAGTCTTGTCCAGCAGTGAGACAAGCCAGCGTTCCTCGTCATCACTAGCGTTCCAACCTGGAAACCCAGGCGGCTCCACACGCGATAGACATTCCGTCAGTTTCTTCATTCCTCTGCGCCATGTCATCGCTCGCCCTCCATGCTCTTTCTTCCAGTCTGATCCAGGGAGCGCAAATAATGCGCGAAGCGGCAGGTACTGGGCAGGCCTCCTCCTTAATACATGTCCTAGCCAGCAGGGAGACGATGCTGCAATAAGGTCTTTTCTAGGAAGAAGTCGGTTGTACGAAACACACATGCGCTCTTGATCATTGCTAACACGTTGCTCCCGCCAAACGGGTAATGCTACGTAAGTAGCGGGTATCAAACACAACCAGGCGACGGATATCTTGAACTCGGAGGGGGGGGGGGGAGGGAGGCATGTTTCACAACCATACAATAGCACAGGACGCACGGCGGTGTCGTACACTCCACCTCCCAAGGAAAGACTGATGTCGTGTCGGCACCAGAGATGCTTGAGGTTCGAAAAACCTAGTCTGAGATTTGAAGTACACATAGAGATTGCTCCTCCTAAACCGCCATCTCCAGTAATACAACTGCCCAGGTAAACAAAACTTTCAGCAACCTCCAGTCTTTCGTTGTCCAAGCAGAGCTTGGGTACATCCTCTCGCCAATCCTGGAGTAGCACCCAACACTTTGATGGTGGGAAGTGCATTCCGTATCGAGCCGTTTCAGTTATCATGCCGTTCAGTGACAGTTGAGTGGCTGAGATGTTAGGAGCCAGTAGAATGATGTCGTCGGTGTATTCCAGATTAGCAAGATTATGCCCTGGGAGAAGTTCGACACCGTCACCCACAAAACTCTCGACCGATTTCTTAAGGTTGTCGTCAATTGCGAAGGTAAAGAGAAACGGTGAAATAGGACACCCTTGTCGAACTCCACTGGAAACAACAAAGAGGGGCGAATGCTTACCGTAAGCTCTTACTCGTCCTGAAATATGGTGGTAGAAGGACTTGATAATTGATACACGCTTTTCAGGTACGCCGTTCTCCAACAAGAATTCCCACAGAGCAGCCCTGTCAACCGAATCAAAGGCTGCACTGATATCCAGAAATACGACGATGGTCTGCTTCCTGTAAGTATGTCGATGCTCCAACAGCTGATGGAGGGTGAATATCTGGTCATTGTAGCCTCGACCAGAGACGGAAAATTACTTGTTCGCGATCTGTGTCGGCCTGTCACCCGAACAGACGCACCCGAGGTCGATATAATGTCAGAAGACAGTCAAATTTCTCAGTAGATGATTTGTGTTAGTGGTTCTGTAATGATAAAATAATGACATCAGTGATGTATGGCGTAATAAACAAGAAAAAAATGATAACAGAAGCGAAACCTACATTCGAGATGAACTACCAACGGTCTCAAACAAAAAACACCGTCTGTTGGTGGTTTAAGCGTAAAAATGACCAGAGTCAAGATGGCCTACCATTCATAGCAAAGATCAGAAGAATGGACCAATAAAAATAAGGAGAACGCGTGTTCCAGTCATAGTAGTCGGTAGCAAAACATGGAAAATGGAATAACACGAACAGAGTGTTACACTCATCACGGATTTGCTCCTATTTGTGTGACACACTCTACGAAGAACGACAGATCCTAAAATCCTCGATGCAATCTGGATTAGGCTGATTTCTCTATGGTTGCCACAGATAGTTCGGGATCTTTTCTTGAAGAAAAGGAATACGATCGATTCCATCCAGTCCATAGGAACTTCATTCTCTTCCCACACTTAGGAAAACATATGCGTTAGCTCTTTCACTGTATCGTAACCTGCCTCTTCGAATACAGCTGGTGGTAGGCCGTCTGGGCCTGGAGCCTTGGGGTGCTCGAGGAGTGTAAGTGCACTGGAGATTTCAGCATCATTGAGGGGATCCAAAGCCATGGACCACTAGGCACAACGTTCATCAAGAGGTATGGCAGTCTGCAGGAGGCCAGTTGAATTGCAAGTTGAAGTGTTCAGCCCATCGTTCTAGACATCCATGAAGATTACGAATAGGTGTTCCATCGGCTTCACAGGTTGTCTCGCTGATACCGTGTCTTTTGGTACCGGTGTTGCGGATAATGTAGGACAACTTTTAGAAGCTCCCAAAGGCAACAGCTGAATTCCATCTCAACAGCGCGTTCCGACCACCAGTTCTCACGATCGTTTCTTAGGCTTGCAGTAAGCTCTCGTTTTAGCGTCAGGCTAGCTTCGTTGGCAGCTAAGTCCGCGGGGATTGAACTGTGAGTATCCAGAAGTTGGAAAGAGTTTGCTTTTATCCAATGATTGACCGGTCTAGAGGTAATGCTGCAACCAGCCAGACAAGCGGAATGCAGGGCCGACTTCACGAAAGCCCAGCGTTGCTCTAGGGGGCACGGTGAAATGGTGCTCAATTCATCTTTCACCTCACTCTAGAGTTCGGCCAACACGATGGGCTTCGATGGTCTGGACACATCAACTCGAGACATCATCTTTCTAGTTATCTCACCAAAGCGCATAGATAGTGTAGCACACATCAGTGCGTGATCAGAATCGAGACTAGTTCTCCGGTATGGACGGCAGTTTTCTATGCAGCCGTGCCATCTATAGCTGGACTATCTGAGCCCAGTCTTAAGTTTATGAAGGAGGTCGCCAGGTGACTAAACGGCACTTTGTGTTCCTAAAGCTGGTGCTGGATGGAAGCAGTCGGTGATGAGAGCATAGGTCTAAAAGCCTTTCACCATTATCCGAGCGGCAGCAATTAAGTTTCAGTTTCATTTTATTCAACCATTAACCTCGCACTTCTTTGCTCTGATTTCGGTTGCTACCTTCCGGTATCGTTCACTAAAGGGCGAAAAAATAGAAGCATAGTGATAAAAATCCAAAAAGTCAAAGTATCAAGGGGAAATCAAGACGACAAGGAAAGAGTCCGAGTGCAACCACGCCACTGGATGCGACACCTAACCACATCACTTAATATCAACCATTTAGTAGGCGGATCACGTGGACCCCAACCTGGAAGTCTAACACGTCCTACTTGACCAAACCCACTGGTCAAGGTTTTCATACCTTTTTGCCATATCCTGGACTGACCACCTCGACCTACCTTCCAATCACCACCCACCTTAGAAAACAGCGTATGATGAGGAAGTCTATTGGCTGGCATGCGTAACACATGTGCCAACCACCTTAACCTGTTTAGATCCAGTACTTGGTCCAGTGACTGACCTCTAGTTCCCAACACCTTACTTTTAATCTCAGTATTGCTGATACGGTGTTCCCACCATACTTAGGCAATGCTACGGAGACATTGATGCTCGAACACCGACGGTCTTCGTCTATCTTCTACTCTCAACGGCCATATTTCGGAACCGTATAAAAGAACGGATCTAACGGCCGCATTGTACACTCGACCCTTGACAGACAATCGGATGTCACGCCGACGCCACGGGTCAAAGCGACCTAGGTGTTCACTAGGTGCAATACTACCGACCCTGCCATTTAAGTCCCCAGCTAGAACGATGACGTCCGCCCTTCGCACTGTTCTTTCTAGGCCATGGAGGCGTTGGTAGAACCTATCCTTCTCGGCATGCGAACTACAATCTGTAGGGGCATACACAGAAATCATAAACAGACATCGCCTACTAGCTCGTTTTCTGCTTACTTTGCATGAACCTCTTATTCGTACAGCACATAGTCGAGTATCAACTGGAATCCACTCTAGAAGACTAGCCTCGACTCTGTCCTTCATGACTATTCCAACGCGTGCTTGGCCAGAGGCCTTGGCTTCAGTTCACCCAGAACAGTGTAAACAAAAAGTAACGTTCTTTTTGGTCGGCGGTAACTTTTTTATGTGACCAGAGTCTTGAATGCGGATCTCCTGTGGGCAGCAGAAAGCAACACCATCCTTCTCGAGGATCCTAGCTAGCCCAGCTTGTTGACCTATGAGCATTATAGTGCGTGCGTTGTACGTTGCAAGCCTGAATGACAAGCGTGGTCGGATAAGAGTTGCGGCATCCGAGAGTGAAGGGCTTGGCCTATTAATGTATCTTGGACTGTGTCTCGATTCTGCATCAGCGGCTAAAATGCATTTTATCAGACTCAGATTGGAAGTTTTAGATGGACCACACTGCTGTGAGGGGTAATACGTCAAGTGATATCTCCCATGGGAATGTTAATCCATTCACATGGACACAGCGATTTATTTGTTATATGCATTTATCGTAGTGAGTGCTTAGAAATTTTAATGCGTCAATTACAAGAATTGCCCCATAAAGACCCTGATTTTTTATAATGGTGAGTTTTTTTTTAAATGTTAGCGAAATAAGCTGATGTACTTTCTTCAAACTGACATAAAACGTTTGCGCCGGTGACTACCATTCCATTCAAATTTCGACAATGCCTGTACGTTGTTAGTTCTACAAAGAACGGTTCGGTTCATTGTCATATTCGGTGATTTTCGACAAACTTGCTTGTTTCATACTCGTTCGAGCGCACTGTTAAGATTTAAAAGTTCCCTCATAAAAACGTTGGCGGTCGTTATTTGATCATCTTTTCCTAGATGCATTACGGAAAGTTCGGTAATACCACTTCCATATGTCCGAATTCTTCGTCAGCTAATTTGATTCCATCATTTATTTTTTGGCTCATTGTCTCATCTTTCCGGCCAAAGGCAGTGTGTTTTCTTTCGTGTTCAGTGTCTAATCACTTAAAATTCACCTTTTTATCGGGATGGTTGTGGGGTTCTTAATTTCATCTCCATTACTCGACTTGATTCTCACCTGTTTCCTGTGCATATTTCTCACTTCGCGTTGCTAAATTCCTATCTGCTGCGAGATCCTGTTTTCGATTCTCAATTTCTTCAATCTAGACACTGAAGTAGCTATTCGGCCGGTCACCATGTGGGTAGTTGTGAGCGATTTGGATGCCGTATTTCTAACTCCAAAGGAGCGCCAGATTCATGAAAAGCAACTGGGACGTGATTTAAATATGGTACGGTCTGCGTTGACCCATTTGCGTTCCGCACACGCTTCCAAAGGACTTCGCCTTGGGATAGTGTACAATCCAAGTACGGTCAAAAAGACAGCAATACCCCAGACAGCCTGGTTGACTCGAGCTCTGTATCTTGTTGGGCATCCGGTTCGGTCACCTGGTTCCACAGAGAAGTTGGTAAAACATGCCGATCAGATGGCCGCACGAAATTTTGGAATTCGTCTGTTGACGGGAGCACTGGACGCGATAAATGCGAGCGAAAAGTACGCGACCATGGAGTCGATGCTGGTTTCAGTGAGTGTATCATTATTTGTCATAAATCGTCTGTGATGTATTGAGCACGTACTTTCTTCTGTTCTTCGAATGTTCCATGCTTAGTACGCTGCATGTTTCTAATCTGTTCACCTTTTGCGCGATAGATTTTGGACATTTGGTACGATAAAATGTCCGGTGAACGTGGCCACACAGGACGCACTTTCACTTCCCGATTGTGAGACGCAGAGTTCAAGTTATTGTTGATCAAGATGTCTGTTTGTATACTTCAATCCTGTACTCATATTTTACTTTACTGCGTTTGTCCTTCCGAGTTTGATTGAAAACATCGACGTGATTGACCGCAAGAGAGAATGTTTTCTGAAATAAACCCAGAACAGTTGGTTTATTCAGAATTACATATCATGACATCCTGTTGTCTGATGATAGATCTCGGGTCCTAGTGTTTTACTTTCAGCTGTCAGGCGCCTTAAGGTTACACTAATTTTCGGTACTGAATGCAAACCATTCATCAACCTTAAGCAGACTATGTGTTCTTATTCGGAGATTTTGGTGTGAAAAATAGGCATAAATTGTTTTTTCTTAGCTTATTATTGGGACCTGAATGTTTTATTGACTCTATGAATTTCACAGGGTATCGATCACATCGTTATCAATAAAGCTATCGAAGCTGTGGACCGCGATCAGTTTATTGAGACCCACGCGGCATTTTGTCATAACTCACTCGGTTTGAAACCCGGACAACGAGCGATTGTCATCAACGGAAAGGTGAGTCCCCAACTGGTCCATTTTCTGTCGGATCATTGTGCATTTCCAGGAGTGATAGGGATAATGACCACTCGAGCACTACCAATGTGCCTTCCTGTGCTCCGATTTTTATGTGATATTATTTCGAATTGGGATTGCTGTCATGAGTGATTTTTCTCTCTCACGTGGTTGCAACCGTCATTTAATCTTTTCTTGAGAAGCCCCCAATAAACGGTGGGTTTTTTTTTACCGTGCGATAGAGTATTGCTGCGCTGCTCTTTCATAATAACATGAAAATGTACCAATTGTGTGGAGTCTCGTACTTTTTTCAGATCATCGGTCCCCTGGACAATAATGAGTTAATCATGGAAGATTTCCGTCTGGCCGAACGAATAACTTTAGATACAGGAGCACGGGAACTGAGTGAAACGATAAACACATTAATGGGATCCGAGTTGGGTGGACCGGAAGTAGTTTCTGAACTGACGTGGCGAATCAGCTCAATCTTGCAACCTCGTCTTGAGTCTGCTGACCCAATCATAGGGGATGCTGTAAGTGTTTCTTAGGAAATGATTGCTGCGTCAGTCTTGTAAATTTCTTATGCACTGGAATTTTTAATTCCTTTTGAACAGATCATTTTGCATTTACATGACACGTATCGTTTTGGCTGCATGGCTGCAAGTTGTTGCTGAGAAGAGTCGGTAACAATTTATTGTCCACAGTATTCCAGCCAGTAATAACATGTTTCAGAGGTTATCTGTGAGCAGTAGTTTCGCCCAACACAAAGTGTATGTTGCGTATAATTGCTTTCTGGGCGTGAAATATACTTGTCTTGGTATTCACAAATCGGTCAGCTGTTTTGGTAAATTGATGTGCCATCGGAGTTGACTTTGTTTGGCTTGCAATTCTTAAACCACTCCGCAGTAGACTCAACCCATATTCCGATAATCTCACGCGTGTTTTTTTTTTGCATTCTTTTACTGCTCTCAAATCCACTACGGTGTTTTTACTTGCTCACTCTGTATTGTTTCCTAACTTATCCGAATATTTTAGGATGCTGTGGAAGGTATCGGTAGTAAATCGCGAATCCAGATTGAAGGATTGACACTGGAACATGCTGGTTTCGAGCTACCAGTGGTAACTCCGGAGCCGGCTTTCGATATCTTGGCCGTCGTCAACCCTGCGTCCCGGGACGCTCAACGACTCTCGCATGTTCTCGTTGTACTTCGCCAGTCTATTCCAAACAGCATGCGAGTCGTGCTCAACCCTATCATAAACTTGCCCGAACTGCCCGTCAAGAAGTGAGTACTTTGCTTTCCAAAGCTGTGGTCCTGTAGCGTCGGTCACCCATTACGTACGTACTGGATGCAAAAGAATTTGGGGCACCGGTTCAGAATGTAATGCTTTGCTCAACTAGTAGGAAGCGTACATGGGATGAAACAAAAAAAACAACAGTAACGCAAATACAATGTATAAAATAAAACCATAGAACGGGAAGTGAATTAGCATGACAGGTCGCAAATGTGTACTTCATGGTAATACTTCAGAGATGCAGTCCTGCACAGGCACATCAAACAGTGAAGCCATTCTGTTCTAGGGTACTTTGCCTTATTGATTTGACTTCACGCATGGCTTGTCCTTTCTGAGCAGAGACCTCATTTCTATGGCCTTGTCCGTTCTCCGGTTAACTGTTTTATACTTTCTTAATGTTCTCTTTTGTCATACATAGACCCTCATTATGACTGAATTCATTCTTGTAAGTTTATGGCACAATACATTTCAGTTTACCTCCCTGGTAAGCAATCTTAAAATAAAGTTAGTGCATAGCAGTTTACCATTTGTCGCAGTGGTTATATGTGGTCTTCCACATTGGTGACGTCACTTCTGCTGGCGAGAAAACGTTTAAATTGTAATTCTTATCGCCGAGCGAGCAAACTTAGTGCCACTTAGTTCCGCGCGGTTCTTGTATGCTTAATGTACACCACTGTTTGTACTCAAAGCTGCCTCAAATGGACAAGTGGGGAGATTCTCAGTAGACCACCGGCGGTGGTCCAGTGGTTTAGGGCGTTTGCTTACCATCTCGGAGGTCAGATGTTCAGATCCCCGCTATCACCAGTTACTTTGGTGGTAGACAGTGATCCGCTGTCGTCCGGATCGTTACCACACCTAACCTGTTGAGAACTTATGTGGTTCTCCACTTCACTCTCAGGGTCTGGTTGTCAGTTATCCCTAATAGAACAGTAGGCCTTTGCGGCTTTGGGGCATATCCCTTCCATTACACTTGTGTGAATGTGATAAAAAAGGCTGTTGATTATCCTTGACAGTCTGTAACAAGTCGCTTTATTGTGCTGTTCGCTGACTGTCTCTGATCTCAATCTAATTAGTTCAGATTGCTGTTTGAAATGCGACAGAATTCTAGAATCAGGTGCTGTCCAAACTTTGATCATATCTCGCAGACTACTTCATCACGCAGAGTTAGTCAGTAGTATTTTACTGTTCATCAAGAGTTCACAAGCGTCATGCGATCGCTTCACGCTTCTGGTGAGGCTCACGAGTAATCCATACCTACTGGGTAATTTGTGTGTCCCAAATCTTACCAATAAAAGATTCGGGATGGCCTCGGTTCACGTCCTTCCGGCATGCTCATTGTGCTTGTTTACCCTCATCAGATCTTCAGTGAAGACTATTATACCATCCTTCTTTTATCCAGCAGTGATTTCTACACGTACGTCTCGTTTTCAACTTAATTGGTTTGATGTTTATCAATCCGTTCTTTCACCTGTTCGTTGTTGCTGCCATAAAGTATGTAGCCAACAGACAACATGTACTTAACGATTCATCTTGTCGTCTTTTTCCCATTACAGCTTCTATCAGTTTGTCTGGGAACCATCACCATTCCAGTTTTCTCGGTCCCAAGGAAGCCGTGAGTTGATCAGCTCAAATCCGGTCATTCCGCGAGTCGAATTCTCGCATCTTCCTGGCCAACCTATTCTCACTCTGGGTATGGATGCTCCACACGGTTGGATGGTTGCTGCTGCGGAAGCTGTGCATGACTTGGACAATCTGCGATTAGCCGATGTCTATGGTTCGGTTGAGGCAGTTTACGAGTTAGAACACCTGTTGCTTGAGGGTCATTGTTTCTCTGAGGGTAGTATGAAACCACCACGTGGGTTACAACTCACTCTGGGGCCAGCATCGGACTTGAACAGACATGATACAATCGTGATGGCAAATCTTGTGAGTTTATCTTGAAGATCCTTCCTTCTTCCTCTGTCTAGAGTGTAGACAAAAGTCCTGTATCTTATGGTCCCGATGTGGGATCAGCGTCCGCCGGGAAATCGAGCATCCAGCTGCCGTAACAGTGGTCAAATTCAAAATCACGACCCAGTGCGAAGAAAAATCCAATAGACGAGACCTTCATTTTCTGCTGTGTATTTCCGCCTAACCAGAGGCGATCTGTGCAGTGTGCTCCAGTTTTCAGTGGTCCCCGACTCAAGCGTATTCGACCTTGTACGGTAGCGCAGAATTGGTTAGACGGACTAAGTGGAAATGAGAGATGCAGCATGAATGTCCAATGGCGTGAAAATAATCAAAAAAATGGACAAGAAATGAAACTATCGAATTATTTGATAATCGTACGATTTTAGGCGTCTGCGAAGGGAAGCTAAGAACGTCTATGTTTCCGCTTGTCTTGAGATGCTAGAATATCAATCAGATTTCAGTTTTCCACTAGACGGAGGAGTGCTGAATAAACGGCTACCTACAAAACGATTGATACCTCAACCTTGGCAACAGTACGACGGAAACGAGCCTGTTACATTGTTATGCTTTGAGATAAAGAATAGATTTGCAAGTGCATGAAGCTGTAGACAGTATGATTTCGTCTCTGAATGGACAACCAGCTAATTTCATTTTCTTGGAGACTGTTCTTCAAATACCTCATCGCAGTTCACGAATCTTCGGAAGGATGATGGTTCTCGAATATATTTTGCTTCTTTAGGAGGCTTCTCGGGGTCCCATTTACCTTTTACAGTCATGCGTCATACATCAATGGTTTCTCAGCCATAAATGTGATTATATATATATATATATATATATATATATATATATATATATATGCCTTTCAATTTTTTGGGGGAAACGAAAAGTTAGCAGACAGGCCATACAGCCTTCATGCCACTGGATTCGGTTTCGGGCCATATCTCTCAGTGTCTCTAACCAGCGGCAATCCTCATCTCTTGGGACCCAATCAGGAAGGCGGGAAGCACCAACCAAAGTCAAAGTCGAAGCTAACCATAACTGTGAACATTATCAATAATTAATAATAGTAACAAAGCGGCTATAGTTTTCTTCGTTGTCTTTCTCGTAGTGTAGTGATATAAATTTAGGGTGAAGTAGGTAAACAGTTCATTACACTAGAATAGGCAGTGGGACGATGACGTATCGTCTTCGATCCAAAATTTCAGCCAATCACTGGAGATGACCAGTGCAACTGGTGTCTCTGCTGCTCAGTAAACGATGACATTGATGATACACTTCTGGCTAAGTGGATCAATGGGTTTTTCAACCATAAATGAGACTGATTAATTTCCGTATCCTCTGAAATTGTCTTTATTTCCCTTTTTCTGTGTTCTGCTCATTCCGTCCTCAGGGATACTTCCAGTTGAAGGCTGGTCCGGGAGCTTGGCATTTGCGTATTCGTGATGGCCGTTCACGTGATTTGTACACTATGGCTCAGTAAGTGCAATGTCGCAAACGGTCATCTTCCTTAAACAAACCAGAACTCTGAGTTCCGTTTATGCTCCCTTCTGTTCCGCTGTTTTAGTGGGCAGATTTGAAACAGGTGTTCTGGCAAATGAGTTGTTTTATCTAGGCAGCTGCATTTCACCCAGAGGTTGCATGTCAAATGAAGTGTCTTCACGTTTGACTCCTCCCAACCACAGTCATCTGTGACGTCGACGAAACATTCGGTCGTCCACCAAATGCGAACTTTAATGTGGTGGTTAATCCAGTTCTGTACGGTTCAGAAACGTGTCCACTGTGGATAGAGAATATACGGGGGTTATTGGTATTCAGATATCGGTGTCTTTGTTGAGTTACAGGAATTTGATGAGAACACTAGTTGAGAAATACCGAGGCTAGGCGCGGAGTACTAAGCACACAGAACTAATTATTAAATTGAACATTGAATTTCACTAGTCTAAGGTTCCCGGAACGTGTGTTTCGCACTTCCCCATATAGGCTTCCTCGGCATATTCGCTGAGGTAGGCAGTAAGTATAGCAAGTTCATACGAAACCTGGTCAGTGAACATGGCCACATAGAGCGTGTTAGGCTTCCTGGTTCCGAGAACGGGTTAAAACATTAAAGGATATGGCTGTGTCGCAGTCAGTGGTGCTATTGTATCCTCACACTACCCACTTGATGCTATTATTTGCAATACTTCTCTTGCTTTTATCACGCCGTTGATTGTTTTAATTTATGAACATGGTTGCTGGTAGGAGATGGCAGTAAAAACCACCGTACCTTCTGCGTGGTTGGTCATTGATCAAACTAAAATGAATGTGCCATTTAAAATTCTGGCACAGTGTTTTACTTAAAACCACAGCAGGAGGGCTGTCAAGGGGACAGATAGTAAACTTTCAAAAGCCACTGTTTCATTACTAACACCGGGTTTCATTAACCCTGACACGTAGTTGCAAACGAAGAAAGTTCCATCTAGGTTAGATCTGTGGACATTCATCACCTGTTTTATGGAAATACTGCTGAACGCGGTTTCAAGATCGGTTTTCCCTTTTGATCTTAAATTGTCTAGAGGTGAAAATATTCGGCAAGTGGACGTCAACACAACTGAACTAATCACTACAATCGATAGTTTCCGCTCAAAGATCGTCATCATGCGCGTCAGTCAACGGCCGGAACGTGCTGGTGAGAGTCTGATAGATGAAAGCGGCCTGAAATCTACCACCACCACTGCCCGTAGCCCATGGAACTGGTTGTCTCGACAAACACAGGTATTGTCGAAGTTGAGCAACTATGCAGAAAACCTGTGCCCTTCGTGGCTGTCCGAGTGAGTTTTCTCTTTTACCTCGTACTCCTGCAGATGGTTTTCTTCGTGGACAACTTGTCCTATCATGTTTACTTGGTAACTCAACTTTCTTCTGTAGTTATCAAGTTCACAGTAAATCATAACAGATGTTATTTATTGACGTCATTTGTGGACGTAACGTGTTTTATCAGCGATGGTTTATTCGATTGATGTTGCTTAGCATACACCTAAGTTTTAGAATGACTAACTTAGTTTGCAAGACAGATATTTACTCTCTGAACCACAACCGTGCGGAACTGTAGACTATGATTTACTATGATAATGAGTAACCTGAGATACACAGATAACAGGGGTGTGATATGCATCACCGCTTATCATTTCACTGATGTCTTTCATGAGTATTTTTACGCGACCAGTTCCGAACGTTAGTGACCTCATGTTCATCCATCCACTAATTCAGTCATTCATGACTTCACCGTCTAATCGTGCTTTCCTCTGTCGAAATTGCATTCTGTACACGGGTGGGGCTGTTGACCGTTTTGCGATTACTCACTGCAATCAAAGTTAGTTACCGAGGTCCTTAGCTCCGGTCACGACACTGGGCCTATGTATGTCGCATTATGTTTACGCATCATGGCGCTGTGTGCAGACGGAGAGTGCGCAATGCGGCTGAGGACGCGCACGGGGATGGGGTGGTTGACACATAAGATTTAAGACCGATATGAGCGATGCATCAGCTTGCCGATTCGGTAGTGATTCCGAGTACTTCTGACATAATTCCTAACTAAATTGAGAAGTAGTATATTGTTCCAAGCTCCATCCTCATTTTTCTATGTAACTACCCCAAGGTACCATAATGAAAATAAACTTTTCACACCGTACCAGTTGATGGGTAGTTCGGTATGTTCTCATCGCGACAACTCGCCTTGATCTGCAGGGTGTAACGAACGTTTGAGCAATGCGTAGCCAAATTCGCAACGGATCCCGAAATCAAAAGACGATTATCCGTGATATTCTACGGATAATCGTCTTTTGATTTCGGGATCCGTTGCGAATTTGGCTACGCATTGCTCAAACGTACGTTACAATACTCAATAATACGATCACAAGGACTCAACAACGAGAAACCGAATAGCAGCGTGTGAGCAAACAGCACGTGCGTCACGCAGGTCCTGAACAAGGATGTGTCAAAGTAGCGCTCTGGGCGCGAACAAACAACAATTGAGCCATAGAAACAACCAGTTCGTAAAGACAAGTCAATAGTGTAGGCAAATGAGTGATGTTAGGAAAAACACTGAATCGCGAGGGTTAAAAAGGGGGATTTTCCACGACCGGTTGTTACACCACCCACCAAAATCCTCCCGGATCCTTAGCAGAGTCAAAGGTTCGGTATAAAGGTACTGATTCTTTCTACCTGCCTAGGCCCTGCTGTCAGTGCGCGCGCCTAATGCTCGTCGTCAGCGTTCTACTACTAGTCGCACCTAACCCATTGGCTACATAGACGTGAGGCTTGTCTACATCTTCCACAACACCAAATGACCGATGGCGGGCGTGAAGGGGGCACATAGATGCTGTCCTTGTAAAAGGCCGTCCTGTCCTGGATGTATGGGCTTGAGTGAGTGAGTGAGTGTGTGTGTGTGTGTGTGTGTGTGTGTGTGTGTGCGTGTGTGTGTGTGTGTGTGTGTGTGTGTGTGTGCGTGCGTATGTGTGTGTGTGTGTGTGTGTGTGTACGTGCCGGGGTGTACAATGGAATCACAGGTATGACTACACATCAAAGGAGGACTTTCTGCAATGTCAACAAAAGACTGTGTGGCAAAAACGCGTAAAATGTAGGCATGTGTGCGTGACCTAAGCCCCGTTACTTCTACATGCAGTGTCGTGTCGTGTCGTGTGGTGAGCTAAGGTTTGGACAATTAGCTCCATAGTACATCGTAAATGCTGTATGAAATTGAATACAAATATACTTCAAAGATGGTGTGGGGGGCTGGGTCCTACAGGAGAATACATGAGGAATAAATAAATGGATTCAGCTTCATCTGGTATCAGCAGACATGGGTATAGCTTGGTCGGTAGCCTCGACCTCGCCCGCGTCACTGTCACCTTCGAGTAGACATATTTTACGTATATCTCGCAAAACGTCTCCTTTGTTCGTCCTCACCACAACCGTGCGCACGAGACCATCGATTTCTGTACGGCAATCCTTGATCACTCCAACCGGCCAATTGTCTCTATGTAAGTGGCTCTCCACGAGGATGACCACGTCGCCACGTCTGAACGACCTCTGTTTGGAGATCCACTTTTGCCGAGGCTGCAGTGTCGGTAGGTACTCCCTCGTCCATCGTTTCCAGAAAGCCTGGGCTAGGTGATTCACTTGTTTCCATCCAACAACGTACGTCCCACGCAGGGTTTTCGGTGTGGTTACTCCTGCGTTTGACCGGAGTAATATTAGGTCGTTGGGGGTGATTGCCGGTTCGCCTTCCGGGTCTGGGACGATCGGCACCAGGGATCTGTTGTTCAATATGCGTTCTACTTCTGTTAGTAAAGTAATCAGCGTCTCGTCATCGAGGGTTTGTTGTGAGGTCAGGGCTGTGAGTATTTTCCTAGTTGATCGTATCAGCCTTTCCCAAACGCCCCCACGATGACTGGCATAAGGTGGATTGAAGTGCCATTCTATCCCCTTTGCTACGGTCTGGTTTTGTATTTTGGCGGTGTCCAAGCGGCTCCACCATTTCTCTAACTCCTTATGAGCCCCAACGAAGTTCGAGCCATTGTCGGAGTATATATTCTTGGGGACGCCCCGCCTCGCGATGAACCTTTGAAGGGCCATTAGGAATGAATCAGTTGTTATGTTATGCACTACTTCGAGGTGGACTGCTCTAGATTGTAGGCATGTTATCAGGCAGCCGTACCTCTTTTGGATGCTCCTCTGATGTCGTACGAATAACGGGCCAAAGCAAGTTTGTCAAGCAGTTCGAGACGTTCGTCGAAAATAAGGTAACTGACCCTGAGCAAAGGCTCCTCTATCTGACTCACTACTGTCGAGGCCGAGCAAGAGAAGCTATCGACGGGTGTACCATGCTCGACCCGGAACAAGGCTACACAAGAGCAAGGAAGATTCTAAGGGACTTGTTTGTCCAACCGTCCAAAGTAGCCCGTAACCTAATAGAGGGCGTGATGGTAGAGGCAAAGAGAACCAAGGACCACGTCTACACAATGGCCGATCTGGTGATTAAGATGCAAAACTGCTCAATAGCCTTCGACCATTTAGGTTACAGGGCTGACCTAGATGCCATGCACACTTTGGAAAACAGTCCGTCACCTTTCTCCCGATCTACAGGGTCGGTGGGCGGAAGAAGCAGAACGGATAAGCCGAAGCGACAGGGAAGCTAACTTCGAAGACCTGACCGAATACTTGGACAGGCAAACCAAGATAGCTGACGACAGCAGGTTCGGCCGACTCATCCGGGACAGCAACCGGGTAAACAAGCCCGGTACTAGCCAAGCTCAAACCCCTGCACGGGAACATCCAAGATACCAGCCTTGGACCAATACACATGCCATTTCACGCGATGCTACGGCGCAACCCAATTGCAGATCCTGTGGTGCTAGCCATGGACGACCAGAATGCCCCAAGTTCGGCAACACCACAAAAGGCGAACGGTGGGGAATGGCGAGGATTGCAGGAGTGTGTTTTATGTCTCAACACCACGCAACGGGCGGCAGCTTGTAGGACAAGGAACCGATGTGGTTACGAGGGCTGCACGGGCAGACACCACTGATTGCTGCACCAGGCGAGAGTAACCTTACCCGAGACGAGTACCAAACCCAGCGTTATTTGTTCAACGTCACGATCTGCGAGTAAACCGGTACGTTTAGGCGTAGTTGCCGTGGGAGTAGTGACCCCAACAGGAGCGGCCAAAGCGTTGGTCTTCATAGATAGTGGCTCGGATATCACGCTAGTAAGGAAGGAGTTCGCAGAGAGATATGGGATCAGAGGGAATCAATCCTCATTAGCAGTAAGCACAGTGAGTGGCACCGAAGTCATCCAGTCGACCAAACTGCACCTACAACTCGTTTCCTTGGTCGGCAACGATAGAGCAGAAACTCTAGAAGCATTCACCATAAAGGACCTGCCGATGAGAGCACCTCAGTCAGTGCAGTCGATTCTGACTCAGTGGCCGCATCTCGACGGGGTTACGATCGAGGAGTGGCAGAGTAACGAAATTGATCTGCTGATTGGCTGGGATATACCGGAAGCGCATTGGGTCCTAGATCAAAGAATAGGAAAGACGCCTTTCGTCTTCTCTGGTGGTCTGAAAACGACGCAAGTCGCGCACCTGACGAGTACAGGCTGACCGTTCATCCCGTTTGGGACGGTATCATCTCCTTTCTGTGCTAGTTTTGCCCTCCGGGAAAACCTCAAGTGTTTCGGCGGCACCAGCAGCTTGTTAGAAAGAGCAATGGACCACTTCTACGTGGACGATTTTCTGTGCTCCTTTGACGACCCAAATACTTCTATTCTCCACATGACCGAACTGATCGCCACTCTAAATGCCGGAGGATTCAACTTCACTAAATGGACTTCGAACAGCCAAGAGGTGCTCAATGTTATACCGAAGTCCGAGAAAATGGAGTGTAAGAGAGTGCTTTTGGGATCCTCTTCGCAAACGGAGCGCACGCTTGGTCCTCAGCGGAAACCCAGAGGAAACGAATTCATTTTCACTCTAGACCTACCCAAACGACCAGTCACACGGAGAGGAATCCTATCATCAGTCTTAAGCCTCTATGACCCCCTAGGTTTCGTTTCGCCATGGCTGTTACCGGGAAAGTGCTTGCTGCAATCGCTGTGCCAAAGAGGGACGGGTTGGGACGAACCTCTCCAGGATGACGACGATAAGCGATGGCGCGACCGGCTGCACAGCCTGGAGCAACTTGGGGAGATAAAAATACAAAGACGCTTAACAGGTATCAAGTGCACAAACGACGCCCAACTCCACTTATTCTCCGACGCATCAGAAATAGGCTACGGGATAGTTGCCTACGGCTGCTGGGTTGACGCAAATGGTAGGCGGCACAGCCAGATACTATTTGCAAAGGCGAGAGTGGCTCCACTGAAAACGGTATCGATTCCAAGGCTGGAACTGACGGCAGCAGTACTGGCCGTGAAAGCCTGGAGGCTGATTAGGAGATGCTTCGACCGGATAGACTGGGAAACAAACTTTTGGACGGACTCAGCCACGGTACTTCATTACATAAACAACACTGCCACTCGTTTTAACACTTTCGTGGCCAACAGACTCACTATAATCCACGAGTCGACTAAAACCGATCAATGGCACTATGTAAAATCCGCCAGTAACCCAGCCGACTTCTGCTCAAGGGGCCTGAAAACACTAGAGAGGTTACGGATGTGAACAATGGGACCGGACTTCCTAACGGCAACTAAAGAGATGTGGCCAACTCTATTAATACCCAAGGCTGATGATGGTGATATCGAGACTAAAAGACTGATACTGGCTATAAACTTCACGGGAAGCGTAAGCCTGATAGAGAAACTGTGCCAATTCCCCAACTGGACAAAAAAGTTAAGAGCCGCGGTCTGGTGGACACGGTACAAAGCACTCTTATTGAATATGAAAGGCGCAAGACCACAAAACACATTGAACGTGGGGACGATACTACCGGGCTAGCTGAATCGAGCCGAACTCGACGTTCTACGCCTACTGAAACTAGACGCTTTCCCGTCCGAGGCCCGCGAGCTAGCCAGGACAGATGATAACACCGAAGGAAGCAGGCTGTTGCACCGTAGTATCCGAGCACTAAACCCCATGCGAATCAACGGACTACTGAGGGTTGGAGGGCGGCTGACGAATTCAAGCCCAGAGTACGAAACAAAACACCCCATAATAATCCCCGGTGACCACCATATAACGAGATGCCTGATAGATCATGTACATCGGGAAGAGGGATACACAGGCCTGAATCACTTATTGAACAATATACGCCGACGATTTTGGGTGACAAAGGAACCAGCGACGGCCAAGCGAGTCATAGGCAACTGCATTACTTGTCGTCGCCGGAGAGCGGTAGCAGGCCAACAAATGATGGCCCCCCTTCCAGCCGTAAGAGTCCAACCGGGATGGTGCCCGTTCGTGGAAATCGGCGTCGACTGCTTTGGCCCGTTATTCGTACGACATCAGAGGAGCATCCAAAAGAGGTACGGCTGCCTGATAACATGCCTACAATCTAGAGCAGTCCACCTCGAAGTAGTGCATAACATAACAACTGATTCATTCCTAATGGCCCTTCAAAGGTTCATCGCGAGGCGGGGCGTCCCCAAGAATATATACTCCGACAATGGCTCGAACTTCGTTGGGGCTCATAAGGAGTTAGAGAAATGGTGGAGCCGCTTGGACACCGCCAAAATACAAAACCAGACCGTAGCAAAGGGGATAGAATGGCACTTCAATCCACCTTATGCCAGTCATCGTGGGGGCGTTTGGGAAAGGCTGATACGATCAACTAGGAAAATACTCACAGCCCTGACCTCACAACAAACCCTCGATGACGAGACGCTGATTACTTTACTAACAGAAGTAGAACGCATATTGAACAACAGATCCCTGGTGCCGATCGTCCCAGACCCGGAAGGCGAACCGGCACTCACCCCCAACGACCTAATATTACTCCGGTCAAACGTAGAATACCACGGATAATAGTCTTTTGATTTCGGAATCCATTGCGAATTTGGCTACGCATTGCTCAAACGTTCGTTACACAGGGTAAACATTTCTCAGTATACTTGCGGTGGTAGAAAGCCGCCCGTGTGAAACGAAGTGGGGTCATTCATTTTGAGGATTGTATTCTGCCATTTGAGTCTTTTGGATTGAAGTGCCACCAGAAAGAATTACTGTAAGGTTTCCTGGGTTTCTCATTCTATCATCTTTTTTGCTATCTGATTTAGTTGCCGTGCTATAGTATTTCCTGAATTTTAATATCGAAAACCGCCTTGCGCTACAGCTTAAGAAGCTTTTCGCCATTGCTCAAGAGCCATACATTGCCATCGATTGGATTCGTCATCATTCACATTGTCTAACGAGTACAGCATACCATACTTTGAGTTGAGTCAAACAATTCTAGGTTTATCATTGGCTTGGCCTCTACTCATCGACTCTTTGATTACCACGATTGTAGCACGAAAAAATCTACAATCTTACGCGTCGGTCTTACCGAAATCAATCTCAAGAAACCGCGCAGTTCATCATGGTTACAAGCGCAGAGAAACTCTGTGTGATGGCTTTACGTTGATGGCACTGTGTTTGCTACTCTCGATCGATGGGGTGATCATTAGAGAGAAAACCAAGTATCGTACTTTACCCTCATACAAAGGCGTCAATTTGAACATCATTGTCTGCATTCTGACCCTTGGAATTCCACATTACGGATACCATGCAAAAACAACTAGAGTTGTTCACTAGAATCTTGGAAACGTGTGGTGAACGCTGGACAATCAACTGTTCATGCATTCTTTATCCGTAGCAATGTTACAGCACATGGACGGGTGTTTGCAGTTCTTTTGGCTAGTGTAGATTCTTTTCAGCTTTGTTCTTCTTTCTTTTCAACCCAGTTGAAGGGGCATTTACTTATTAGACGGGAAAAAGACAAACTAATAAAAGTTCCTCAGGGTCATTCTGCAAGAATGCATGTTTATATTATTACAAAAAATTAACCATAATGACGTTCATGGAATCAGCATAGTTACACGTCCTTCCTGTGATAGGCGCAAATTCACATTCACACAACCATCCGAAGACTTAGATTCGTAATTCCTCTGTTATAATAAATGTTTTAAAATTTATATTTTCGCTTCAGTTTCACAAACTGGTTCGGCTTGGATTTCAGAAAATGGCTCAAAGTTCTTAACCCGCAAAAAGATATTGCGCTGCAGCATGACCATGTTGAACTTCGGTGTTGAAAAATACACACTGCTGTTTATCATTGTAAAACCTCATCCAATACCTCGTTTCCAGATTGGCCCGATCACTGCAATCCAAACTACCCTGGCAAACGTGTCATCGGATGGAGGAAACAATTAACGTGTTTTCTTTGGCCTCCGGGCATCTATACGAAAGACTATTGCGGTAAGTATAAGTTTGTCACGTGTACTGGCCGTTTAACTTCAGAGTGCAAACGCGCACACATCGATAGGAGTCCGATGGACCTTAATAATCTGTCAATGATCAACACATTGACGAAATCTAATAGTATTGAGTTATCTTGTCTTAAATCCAAAAATATCCGTGTTCTTGTTGCGAACGGAAGTCATCGCGACAACTGGGAACTTTTGAAAGATCTATTCGGTGGCTCATCCACACGCAGTTCGGCTGTTGTGGACGTAAACAAGCTGAACAAGTTCATCAAAGTAGCAGGGTCTTGTTTCTACACTTCTCGAAGAAAGTTCACCACAACAACCTCTGTTTTTCATTTCCACCGTTGATTTCTACAAGAAACTGCCCTTCGTTAAATCCAGAAAGTCATTCGGACCGGATGGTCTCAACTCTATATTGTTCAAGGAGTAGACGATTATCCTCTACCCTATTCTTTCTCACCTTTTTACTCAGTGGGTAGAGGGATTCTCGACTACTGGATGAAAGGAGGTATAACTCCCATTCCCCTCCCCCTCCCTCCTCCCAAAAAGTAGCGCTTTAAAATTTCGTCCCTGTACTTCTGTCTCTTAAAGTTTTTGAGAAATTAATTCTCCAACGATTGACCGATACTTCAGTTTGCCTACCGACAGTTACGCTTCACCCTCGATGCCCTCACTTCCTTGACACATTGCATTCTATCCGCACTTGACAGAAAGAGTGAAGCGGTCAGGCTATCGTTTCTAGACTACGATGACATATTCAACTGTGCCAATAAGAACAAGCTGTTTTCTCCCATTCTGGTATAGAGCTTACCTCTGTTTCTTTCTTAACAGATTGCTTTCGCAACCGCCAGCAATTCACTCACTACAACGACTATATCTCGTTACTTCTACCCGCGTTGTGCCCCAAGGAGCCATACTGTTGCCATTTTCAGTTTCTGTCTGCATCCCTTCTATTCCTGTACAAGAAAAATACTCTCCTTATCACGTATGCAGATAATTTTATATGCGGTGTGCCGTATGCTTGCGGTTCTACTTTTCCTACCCTCCAGAATGGCATCTCCTAAATCTCAGCTTGGTATGATGTTCGTAACTTGGTACTTAACCCGTTTAAGTTTGGTTTCGTTATATTTCTTCTGTTGGACCATAGTAAGTATTCCAATTTTCGAAGCGATTGCACTTCCATTACAATAATCAGGAAAAAGCTGAGTCATCTCGGTTCAGCTAAGTACCTTCAAGTGTTAGTCGACTGTAACCTTGCTTGGTCCAAACACGTTGGCCTCACTTTTGTGAAAATTAGGCGCTTGTATTTCTATGTTTCACCCCTTAAATTCAACCATCCAGGCACTTATCTCATCGAGCGCTTCCTCTTTTGGTATGTCCTGCTGTATTGACTGTATGCCTCACCGGTCATCTTTCTTGGTATTTTTCTATTTATTACATGCTTGCACATGAGTGCAACGGAAGGGGTATATGCCCATAGCCACAAAGGCCCACTGCTTTATTAGGAATAGGAGTAGCAGAGAAGCACGTAAGATCCCAATAGTTCAGGGGTGGTAACGAACCGGACAACAGCAGATTACTGTCTACCACCAAAGTAATCAATGATGTCGTGGATTCGAACCTGCGACCTCCGAGGCAATAAGCAAACTAAACCACTCGACCACTACCGGTCGAGGGACGAAGCTCATTGATCTTGTGATCTTCCCGACAACACTTCACTCACTGTCATATCCCAACACACTAAAGCTTGCCAAAAGCTACCCACATAGGCTGTTACTGACTCTGCTCACCGCTTTATAAAGCTCTTGTAAAGTGCGTATGCACTTGATCTACACGTCCTCAGTACAAACATTTATGCACGCACTTGGGCATACAGTAGTCTCACTATTTCTTACCCAGCAAGGATTTTGCATGATGCAGTTTATACAACATCCTTACTCACAAAATTTGAAATAACGCGTGGACTTACCGCCCATTGGTCCGGGATTTTTTTATTGTATCATTTGCTTCTTTGAGGCTGTGAACTTGGTCATGTGAAGGCTGAATATCCAGTACCTATTTGACTGGAATTCAATAATAAAGAACCGGAACACACTAAAATTTGTGTTCCATTGTTTGTGCAGTATTTGTCCATACACGATCCCGAAAATTCATACATAAGCGGCAGAAATAAACAAAATGACAATACGAACCAATGAGAAGCGAGTTGGGATCTACTGCTATTTGCCCGTGAAAAATAATTCGCATTATACAAAATCGGGACGAACAAATGTCTTGATAATTCAGCATTTTCAGTTTTCCTTCTTCAACCAAATGTACAGCTCATGTTTGTAGAATCTGTTTTTTTCTCCTTTGCTTCTACCTCGGTGGAAATATCAGTCGCGAGCTATGGACCGGTCTGTGCTGAGGTAGTGAAACTGATAAGCATTGGTAATATGAGAAGGGATCGTACGAGATGCTTCGGAAATTTTTTGGATGCATGTTCTAAGAATGAATAGAATCTTGTCAACTTGAGTCTAATTGCCGGTCTGTTTTTATTCGTTCGCAGAATCTTTTTCCGCACATTATCTAAATTCTGCCGCTCTAAAGAGTCAGTATAATTCGCACACAATTTTTAGTTATTTATACTCGTTAGTCTTTACAACTGTACAAATTTCTTTTCTTTATTCCTCGATCAGAATCATGATGCTCACCGTAATTCGGCACACAGAGTCACCGGTGAAGTTTTGGTTCCTGAAGAATTACCTGTCGCCGACATTTAAACAATTCATTCCACACATGGCAAAACAATACGGATTCGAGTACGAACTGGTTGAGTACCAATGGCCTCGTTGGCTTCATTCGCAAACAGAGAAACAACGCATCATTTGGGGCTACAAGATTCTGTTCCTGGATGTGTTGTTCCCACTGAATGTGACCAAAATTATCTATGTGGACGCTGACCAAGTAGGCCACTAACCCACTCTCTTCCTATGGGAATACGGTATGAAAGGGAAAAATCAGCGTTTTCTACCCCTTGTGTGATGGCTTAACACCTTACGTAAATGGTTCGAATAATCGTAAAGCAAGATGTTCATTTTGTTGATGAATTATGGGTTGACCACGCTCTCAAGAATTGCTTGACTGACACTCATCCGCTGACCGAAGAGGGACTAGCGCGGACTCCTCAGCTCTACTTGTTACCCCTCTTAGCTTATGGTGATCGTCTCTGATCTTACAAGAAAATTATGACGGTATGGTGTTTTGCGTCATAACTCTTTATGTCTTCTTAGTGAATCATCCACAAGTTTGCATTATTCCACAATTCAGTTCCAACCCACAGAAAGTTCGTTTATGCATACACTATATCCTGTTTGTTGTCCGTTGCTGCTGTTCGGTGATTCGATGTACTTCTGTTACCACTATAAACCCGGAACTGTTTTCCCAGTACAAATTTTTAAAACGGTAGGGACAGACGTAATAAATTGTAATATTGAGTTAGGTTATGTTAATTAGTATAAAAAGTAAAGATTGATGTTAATTGCGTATGTGGAAAATGTGGAATGTGATCTGTGGAACTGAACTGACACACTCCGCAAAGTCTGTGTAGTAACGTGTTGACTCTGTGCCCTATTACTCGCATCGGTAGTACATGTATCGATCCCTAATTAACTTACCGATTAAAACCAATCTCAGCTTCCAAGAAATCGGTTTACAGCGCTTCCGATCTGATGAATGCACCCCGGCAAATGAATAGAGATTCTCACTCCAAGCGTCCAGCTGAGCGAACAGACCATCACCAGTGCTAGTGCAAAACGCCTCTTATCAACACAATACCTCCATCAATTCCTGGTTACTGAGCTTACTGGATTCATCAACCTTGTGACCGCTGGTGGTTCAGTGGTTTACTGCGTTTACCCACCACCTTAGAGTTGAGAGGTTCGAATACCCCCACCGCTAGTCACTTCGGTGGTAGACAATAATTCACTGTCTCCTGGATTGTTACCGTGCCTGATGTTTTGGGACCCTATATGGTTCTCCATTCCAAACCTCAGGGCCAGGTTGGTGGTTTTCCTGAAAGTGCAGTGGGTCTCCGGGACTATGGGGTGTATCCCTCCGGCTGCACGCAAATGATAAAAAACCTGAGCTGTAAATCTCCATGTAGGCTTTGATCAGAATCGATACCCTACTTAATAGTTCTCATTTTCATACTTCTTGTTTGTTATGTGTCTGTAATGGACAATCTACTTTCTTTGCACGGCTGGTTTTTGTTTTTGACACAGAAGAAACTCATTCATTTTCTATACATTCGTTTGTTCGACTGCATTACAGATTGTCCGTGCCGACTTGCAGGAATTAGCCGATCTTGATTTGGAAGGTGCCCCTTACGGCTACACACCGTTTTGCGACTCGCGTCGAGAAATGGATGGATTCCGATTTTGGAAGCAGGGCTATTGGGCCAATCATTTGAACGGTCGACCTTACCATATTTCCGCCTTGTACGTGGTTGATTTGCATCGATTTCGTCAGCTTGCAGCGGGCGATCGATTGCGTGGACAATATCATGGCCTAAGCCAAGATCCTAACAGTCTTTCTAATCTGGATCAAGACTTGCCGAACAATATGATTCACCAGGTAGGTGTGTGTAACAGTTTGTTTCCAGTCTCACAGTCAATGTGGTCGTCTGTGCGTTTGACCCTCTCAGGAACGAAATATTTTCTGCTTTCTTTTTAGGATTAATAATTCGTGTCTATTTTCCTCGGTAATCCATTTGTGTATTCACGCGCATGTCTCACGTCCTCCTGGAGAGGGAAAGTGTTCTTTGAATTTCTCGTGCTGTTTTATTACGTGAGTTGCATTGCGTATCCTTGCAATAATTAAGAACGCCTTCTTCATCCAACCGTGTCTTTGTCTGCCTTAGGTTCCCATTAAATCGTTGCCCCAAGAGTGGTTATGGTGTGAGACCTGGTGTTCGGAAGAGAGTAAACAGTACGCAAAAACTATCGATTTGTGCAATAACCCACAAACAAAAGAACCGAAACTTTCAGCCGCAATGCGAATCGCCCCCGAATGGGTGGATTACGACCGTGAAATCAAAAAGTTGTGGCAGCGTGTTAATCCGTCAACGAAACCGAAAGCCTCTATATCAGAACCATCATCATCGTCATCGCCACCACCACCAACAACAACAACACCAGGTACACCCGTTTCAACTGGGTCGTCTCCGGAGAAGGCACGTCCATTCCCTCCTCCTGGGTCCGAAACCCGTGGTAAGTGCAGATGTGTCGAAATTTGTGCTGGACGAACATTTTTCCTCGTAACTAATTCTTCTTTCCTGAGCTTTCCGCAGTAAGTCACAACACAAGGCCGAAATATAAAATTCTAAAGAACATGATGTCAGTCACTTTAGTTCTGCTGTGTTTATCTTACGTTTGAAATTGTATGGCCTTGATTACCGGGCTAAATTAGCCTGAAGTTCGAAAGTCCGAAATTTAGTTAATGTCAAATATAAGTCATTGGTAAACCGACGAAGGTAGAATTCACCGTGGCTAGTTTATATCATTGAGAAATAAATGCTGATTCTCTTAGGGGCATTTCTTTTCCCTGGTTTGTCTGCCGAAACAAAAAGACGCAAAAACGAAGCAAGTACAGATAAAGAATACTATGTTGTCTAACAGTTTAACAGCCAACTCACGGGGAATAGCAGATTCATCGGAGGTGATCTTTTTGTCTGTTTCAAATGCGTGACCTGGATTTCAAGGTCGTAGGAGCGCAACACACTGCATATGCACTTTATTTTCGCTACGTTGAAGAAATATTTACTGAAAAGCCGAAAAATTCCGCTACTTTACAAAAGAGGAAAGGGATGATATTGTACGAACCCATGGAACACTTGTTCTTGTGATAAAACTATTTCCTCTTATTTTTGTAAATGACAGCATGTTTTCCTCATTATTAGTGCGAAATATGGTATCATAACAAGATGTCGTGTGCAAAAAACGAACATATCTGATTTGGATGTTGATGTTTGCATTGGGGTAAAAATAACAGCCCGAGAGTAATAAGTATTTTTATCTGGGAGGGGATTTGATAAAAAAATTCCCACGCGCCCTTGCAAACAAGATTGAAGAAGAGTCAGTTGCTTTAGCCTTCAATCGATTGAAAGCCGATATTATGCGGACAACAAAGGTGGCTAAGTGTTGCAGCCACGAATATATCCCACTCGCATCGTATATTATTTTGACCATCGATTTACTTTGATCAATTTGTGGTGGTGTAAATTAGGGGCTCACGACTGCATCTCTCTTAGAACGAAATTTCCGTTGAAATTAATTTTAGCGACTTTGACATCATGCAACTCGCTACGGCGATTGACATGGGTTGCAAAGAATCACGACCAACTTTGTTGATGGGGCGTTATTAAAGATATCCTGTACAACGAAAAATTGGCCGCGGTCAAAAGATGAAAGTTCTCTGTCCGTCAGGCCAGAATAGAATAATGCGCCAAATCATGACTTACGTGGGGTGTGTACATCTTATAGACTTGGGCAACTCTTTCCGTTTGGTATAAAATCTTACAATGGCAAAACCACTGCAAAATTCAGTGGTTTAGTTTTCACAATTTCCTGTTATAAGTCACGATTTGAATAAGCCTAGGAATGTGTTCCTCGTTTGTAAGGAATAAGTTATCGCACATTTCTCATGTACCTTAGAAGATTTTACGAAGATGCAACTTTGTTGGAGATTGATTAGTTCGAGAAACTCTGATGTCTGGGAAATTTCGACGATACCTGTGTGCTATCACTGTTTCACTACATGATTGGGTAATGCATCATTTTTCGAAATAGGATTTCGCAGTGTCCTGTGTTTTGATTCAAATAAACTAGGTTATACACGTTCATTTTTTTAATTTTTGGTCTGACCGTAGTGTTGATTTATGTGGACTGCATTGTCTCCGCTTCTGCTTTGCCTGACTGATGGAAAGATAAGAGGTCTTTTCATAAAATGTGTTTGGAAGAGGAAACAAGCTAGTATGTTTCGCTGTTCAGTAGAATGTTTCCAGAGTTTTCTGGATGAATGCCATCATTATGAGAAGGCTGATATCACTAGAATGAAACTTGGCATTCTTATTAGAGCTATGCATCTCTGTGTGTCGAGTGATGCTGAACGCTTATGGGTTTTCCGGTAACTGAAAAATCATTCAAGAGACCATTACGCATAGAAATGATGCAAATAAATTTGAGTTGGATAAACTCAGCGTTTCAAGTGTCATAGCTTCTACCCAACTGGTCAGAATCATTGTATTATTGCTTATTGTACGGCTGATTATTGTTATCCTCTATTTGATGCTCCCTGAAGACAGGATCTACTAAATTCAGCTCGGTCATATCACGTGCTCTATTGTCTTAGTTGCAGTGCGATGTCGCGGAGGTCATCCAGTTTCTAGCAATATAAGTTATGTATTGGGTGGTGACTATTGTCCCAAGTGCGATCACACCGTTCTAACCTATTCTCTAATGACGTCTTTTCTCTGTACGACAGACTCTGAACAGTGTTCGAGCAGCACATGTAGTGCGGACACTAAACCGGCTGCATTCAAACCTCCGATTTCGGCACGAACACCTGTTTCAGAGCCAAGGACACCGGAGGCGAAATCAGGTGATGATTGATTGATTTTACTTTATTGATTCTTGGCAATTATCACCCAGGATCCGAATAAACATTGAAAACAGATCAAGAAAGCTTTGTACGCTGTTTACAGTGCCACACATAACTCCAGTTCAAGTAGGCTTCACAAATGTGGGATATCTTCGACGTCAGTTCTCTGTCAGATGCCCTCAGATCCATCCCTCTGTATGCCACGTTCGAGGAGATGCACAAATCCCTAAAGCGTCAGCTGACTAGGAGTTTCAGAAGTGACCACGAGCAATGGTAGATCGTAAACCTGGGAAAACGGGAAAGACTGCGTTTATTGATAATCTCCATTTGCACCGTCTGATTAGAAGTACCAGTCCACGGAAGCCAGATGTGAGACAATCAAGAAATCCGACTGCTCGTTGATTCACTTTCAACAACGTCGTCTGGATGGCTGGATGGAAGACTTTTTGGAGCAATTCAATTGCATAATAATGAAAGTTAGAAATGGAATTGTTGTTGTTCCGTGGATAGATAAAGACCAGTTGAACAGTAAACATGGGTTTCGGGGATTATCCGTTTCCGGTTTCAACCAAAGGGGCAGCGTTTGGGTCATGCTGAGTTCCTAGGCCGGTCTCGGGTCGCGGCCAGGGCAGTTTGAGTGCTTTGACGAAACGTTTTTGAAGACAAAGTGATGGATTGGGTAGCGTGATCCCTACAGCTTCTGACCTTGCTAGATGTTGTTTTCGAGCGACTTTTGGCGCGTTCATAAGGACTCTGTAGACTATTTTGAAAGCGTCGTCGTTTACGTAATGTCTGGTGTCTGCAGCTAGTTACTTTTTTTACTAGTCTCCATGCCTGTGACGCCCAGCTTGCAGTGTTTCGAGTCTGCTGTCCTTGATAGTTTTCACGTGCTGTGATAAACCAATAATATCTTTCTGTTAGGTACTTCTCCGGGTGATTCAACTTGGAATTTGAAGCTTGATGTAAGGTTTGAGGGGCACCGTCACCATAAGCTCGGTGGCGCGTCTGTTTCCAAATCACAGGGTTACGCGTTCAAATCACGTCAGACCCAGCAGTTTTCCTGGCGCTTTATATTTGTAAACTCGACCGCGTGACTTCCGGTGAACGATATGTAATTCCCAACACAAACTTTTCTGTGAACCTGCCCAGGGGATTGTAGGAATTCGACTATGGTAGCGGGAGTTATGTCCTTTTTGAGTTAGCTTCGTGAATTGTTAATAAGAACAGCCATGGACGCCTTCCCTGGAAAATCTCGAGACATAGACATATGTGAATCTGCTCCCGGTCGATGTTGTTTGTTGGAAGACAATTTTGAACTTTTTGGGTAAATGACATTTGTTCGAATTTCTCTACAAAAATGATTGCTTACGAGAGTTTTTCCCTGGTAAGTCGCATACGGTGTTCTGACTTACCGAGTTGACTACTGATGAGCAATGTTCGGAGTAACGACCTGCACAGTCTTTGACATGGCTAGCAATTTTACTGATGCTTTCATATTTTAATTTATTCGTGTTCTAGTTCCACATTATTCCATTGAACTACTCATGATTAGTGTACAGTGAGGTATAAGGTGGTGGAAGAATGATCCAGAAAATCTAGTGTCTTCTGCTGATGTTTTGAATTCATTGCTGTGCCCCACGGACAGCAATAGATAATGGAAACCGTGATTAGTAGGAAGTCTGTAAGCGTTTTTAACTCAAATCGATATACTTGAGTTCAGCTTATTCGACTTGTTCACACACTTGCTACCACCAGCATGTATTGCATCATCATTTGTGTCATGGCCAGATCATGGATCATAATAATGCGGTTGGTGGCGAGAGTTTTACTGTTAGTTTCCCAATTACGATAATGATTTGGGAATAAAATCGGTTTCTTTTTTGTCTTGCCTTCACAACCTGTAACTCACTGGTGTGTTTTTGCTTTCTTTCAACGACAGAACACGAAGACAAACGTTCAATTCACAAAATCGAACTCTAGTTGCTCGAACTGAGCCCCAACGTCTTTTCTTGTCTGCCTCCCTCTGGTATTTACCGGCTGTGTATTGCGATGTCGGTTCCTTGTGGTCTCTGCCACATTAGAAACCGTTCATCCTTTCGGTTTTGTATTTTACTCCCTTCTTCGTTTGCCATCTATTTTGTTGTGGCAATTAATGCTATCTGCACAAAGTTGATCTCATCTACTTGTTTGGAACTGGAGGTCACTATCGGTTAACTGTTTGGGTCCCTTACCTCTCTTGTAAGTATGGCACGGTTTCTTCCCGATTCACAACATTGTCAAGTTGCTTATCATTGATATTTTCGTTATGTGTAATCAATAAAGGGATAAGCAGTGGTGCATGGGTCTTGCTTTTTTCTTCAATTATCGAGTCTTAATCTATACAGATAGGTTATTCGTCCAGCGATCCGACAGTTTTTATCTGTTTTCTGTTCGTCGCGAATTTTGCCGGCTCTAAGTCGTCGTTCGGAATGAGTGTGCGCTCAACAAATTAAATTTTAGGGTCTTTAATGATGGTGAATATTTAGTGTTTTCTTTTATGAAACTAGTCACACTGTGCTTGATCTAAGAGTGCTTTTTGTGATTACTTGTTAGACGACAAACCACAGTCCATGATGTGGTTAAGGCCTGATGATCAGTTGGAAATTTATAATCGTATTGAAATTCGAACCTCTGGAAGCATTGACATTCATTTGATTTCGTTCCGAGCTATCTCTGAGGCTTGATTAATTCTCCACGGAGACCTAATGGGATAATCAGCTGTTACCAATCTTTTCGGTTTGCAACGTGCACATATTGAAGAACGTAGCATGTACAACACAAAGATCAAATTGACTTTCGGTTTTAGATCGCCTCAGTATTGCAAGATTTCGATGCGTAGTCACCGTGATGTTCTTGGACGAAATGCTTTTCATTCATTTAGACTTTCATATGCACATGACACTTCTCTTTTTATTCCAAAGTCCCATCGGAAAGCTGTGGATTAAACGAATACTTGTGTGTTGGTTGAACGTACGAAGCTTAAGCTGTTTCCGAATTGCAACCATGAAATGCTCGAGCATGAGTGCGGTGCTCGGGATGTATGCCCCGTAGACCTCAATGGCTCACTGCACTGTTGGGGATAACCGGCAGCCTGACCCCCCGTTACGGACCCCGACCGAATATCGCACGACTGATAACACGCAGATACCCAGTCTCGCGCTACGACTGGTAAACTCGACCCCGGATAACCCGTAAACGCAAGGAAGAACACGGAAGACAAGACCTTCGGTTCAACGGTATATTTGGTCCCGGGTCAAAGGCAACTGTCCAACTGCCTATAAACAATTTTGAATGAACTTGCAGGTTAAAACAACACGATGCGCTCTGCTGAAATTGAATTGTACCGTTTTTTTGGCGTAACGTACAACTGCGCGCGATTCCAACTCAAAGTTGATCTTAATTATCTCCAAAACGACGCAAGGTGGGTAAAAACTGACCTTGGATTTGAATCCCCCGGCATCGATTTATGGGGAGAAGAACACTCCCCAACACCTCCTTAGTTAATTATGCTGATGGTGGTAGTAGTGTTTTACACCTTTTCCCACCAAGTTTTAACCGCGACCTACAGTCCTTTAGCCTTGACGTACAACCTTTAGCCATGCCGCTGAAAGCCAGTCAGATCAAAAATATGGGAATAATATGACGTCAAGAAATGTTGGGACAATTTACTATTTTTTTTTACAAAGATAGGTGTTGTAAAGCTGACTGGACAAATGAGAAAGTGTGACGATCGTATACTGCGCAGTTGGCCGTGGTAATGGTATCGAATGCTGAACCGCAAACTGATTGGAGAGGATTTAAACAATGTGTCCATATCGTCAAACCAAGTGGCACAGCCTACATGACTTGCATCTTCAGTGAACCAGTTTTTATTGTACTAAAACATCCAGACGAATTAAAGCAGTAAAAATCTTACCTGTTTGAATTTACTTTATATCCCTTCCAACGGGTTGAAAGATAAGCCATGCGGTCGGAGAGAACATATTTGATAATTGGTATGTAATTAAACATCCATAGCCCTCGGACGAACGGACACACTGTCAAAGATAAGCACTACTGGAGCACCAGGTTGCTCGGTAGCAATAGGTGATGAACAACACGAAAGAAACTCATTAAAATATACCATGTAATCCTGATATGCCATTCAAACTTCAAGATATATGAGACAAACGAACATGCTATTTTGTCCAAGTTAGGTCATTTACTTGACGGCAGACTTCGGATGGCTTTAGTACCTACTTCTGATAATATTATTATATTCAACACTACCCTGACTTCAGGCTGTGTGCCAAACAAAACAGTACAACGGAGGAAGAAGAGGTACGTGGTGTGCGATTCCACGATTTTGTTTGTGGGTGCAATACAGCCAGGTTGCCCAGACCAAAGCAAGTGGTGTTCTTAGGGGTCCACAACCGGGACCTTTAACTATTCAGAGCTTAACCCGCAAAGCAGCGGGGCGAAACGTGGATTCTGTAGCCAACTGGGAACCAGTCACTGATTGCTCAGTTCATACGACCATCTGATGGGGCCAGACATCCTGAGTGCTCAGTACATCCCTCCGCCACAGATATCAGGGGGCAGTGTGTTAAGCCTCATGCGTCACCTGTGGTTGGTTTGGAATCAGCGTTTAGCCATCTCCCATAGACTGGCTATTAGCCAGTCCACCCGGTAGAGAACGCTGGGCACTCGCTTTCGTCCTCTCACTTTTCTCAAAACACTTCTGCCACAAGAAGGCAGTGGGTGGGACTTTCTTAGCCCAGGCTGTTTGAGATGCACGGTCACTTGAGAGCATTCCGAAAGACATTCAGGTGAAGTAGCCATATTGGAGCTTGAGACAACCACCCACGAGCATGCTGAGGCATTCGGAGGCACCCACTTGTGAGCACCCATTGCTACAACACCACATGTGGTTGGTTTCATCGATATACAACCTCATGGTTGCAGTATCTGATCGTTGCAATCAGTCAGCATATACTGCTAGTTTGGACTATATATCTCTGAGTTTCGCTGCGCCGGTTGAATAGCTAACTTCTTAACCGAATAGTGATGACCATCCAGCAATAAGTCGATGTCTGACTTGCTAACTGCTTTGTTTGGGAAATCGTTCTCTATCCTCTCCTCTGACTGTCGCAATGTGCATGTTGGGTTTTCCTCCACCGCATCACACAAATGCCCGACACACTCCGATGAACTTTGTCCTGTGGGATTCAGGTGTGAATGCTGTTTCCCGATCCGTTTCTCTGCATCCATATTAACACTTGCCATAATCTCAAGAGATGAGTGCAGGGCCAGGCATAATTCGGTCAATGTTACCACGAACGGTCACGTTGTGGTTATACCGCCCGATTGCTTCCGAACAAAATATCAACCAATCAACAACGAGTGGCTCCTTGCAAAGTCAAAATTTTACAAACTTGCAATCCTGTGGGTAAAAATCCGTACTGTAACAAAAGGTACTTTGTTTTGTATTTAAAATCTGATAAAGATCAGGACTCGGTTAAATGCAAAAAATCATGAATTTGTTCCTTAGACCTCTAGAAAAGTGAATATACTGACAGTCTGAGGATAATGCACACAGTACACCCCTATCACTGCCATCAGTTTATTTGTTTCAACATTTGACACTATCACTGAAAATGCAAGCTGTGCCACTTGGTTTGACGATAAGGACACATTGTTCAAATCCTTTCCAATCAGTTTGCGGTTCAGCATTCGATACCATTACCACGGCCAACTGCGCAGTATACGATCGTCACACTTTCTCATTTGTCCAGTCAGCTTTACAACACCTATCTTTGTAAAAAAAATAGTAAATTGTCCCAACATTTCTTGACGTCATATTATTCCCATATTTTTGATCTGACTGGCTTTCAGCGGCATGGCTAAAGGTTGTACGTCAAGGCTAAAGACCTAAGACTTGTAGGTGAGGGATTATGGGTCGTAGCTAATGAATTTCGGGTTTTTCTAAAGCTTGATGGGAAATGTGGGGATCAACTGAGCGCCCCTTACTTCAAATCAACTCAAGTCGTTATGGCCTACATACCTTTAGTTATATCTAATTTTCCCGGCATTCAGTAACACAACGTACGTTGTGCTTGTAATCCGGTAAAGTTTCAGTTACCGCGGATACTGTGGGCTTACGATGGAATGTACAGGTTGCCTCGGATGAACCAGCTTAATCACATTAAGCGTGCTCATATTCGTCGAAATAATGTTGACTGGACTGTGGAATTGCGTCATCATCCTTTGGTATTCGCTTCACTGTTAACATTTGCACCTTTGAAGCCATGACTCGCAAGTGCGTGTCGGTTATCTTCATTTAAATGACACTATGGAACGGCTGCGTTCGACTGTTCCTGGAGCGAATGAACGTCTGACTACTGCCGTCGCCATCAGTAGCCAAAATGGAAATACGAAACTTCCGAGGGGTTCCCGTTATTGCTGATCCTGCTGCAGCCTTACGTCGATCACGGTGGGTACACAAAAACCGCGTTATACGACCTGCGTATTGGAGGATCGTGGTACTGAACAATGACTAACAGCTTAAGTTCACGTGACGTTTCAAGTCCGTGCCCAGCGTAGGACTATGCGAACCACCGTCACGTGGGTTTCACAATCTTTATTCCTTTTAAGCGAACCAGGATATGTCAATGGGTCAAGATGAAGGCGGCGTATACAGTGACGTGTGTGTGTGTGTGTGTGTGTGTGTGTGTGTGTGTGTGTGTGTGTGTGTGTGTGTGTGTGTGTGTGTGTGTGTGTGTGTGTGTGTGTGTGTGTGTGTGTGTGTGTGTGTGTGTGTGTGTGTGTGTGTGTGTGTGTGTGTGTGTGTGTGTGTGTGTGTGTGTGTGTGTGTGTGTGTGTGTGTGTGTGTGTGTGTGTGTGTGTGTGTGTGTGTGTGTGTGTGTGTGTGTGTGTGTGTGTGTGTGTGTGTGTGTGTGTGTGTGTGTGTGTGTGTGTGTGTGTGTGTGTGTGTGTGTGTGTGTGTGTGTGTGTGTGTGTGTGTGTGTGTGTGTGTGTGTGTGTGTGTGTGTGTGTGTGTGTGTGTGTGTGTGTGTGTGTGTGTGTGTGTGTGTGTGTGTGTGTGTGTGTGTGTGTGTGTGTGTGTGTGTGTGTGTGTGTGTGTGTGTGTGTGTGTGTGTGTGTGTGTGTGTGTGTGTGTGTGTGTGTGTGTGTGTGTGTGTGTGTGTGTGTGTGTGTGTGTGTGTGTGTGTGTGTGTGTGTGTGTGTGTGTGTGTGTGTGTGTGTGTGTGTGTGTGTGTGTGTGTGTGTGTGTGTGTGTGTGTGTGTGTGTGTGTGTGTGTGTGTGTGTGTGTGTGTGTGTGTGTGTGTGTGTGTGTGTGTGTGTGTGTGTGTGTGTGTGTGTGTGTGTGTGTGTGTGTGTGTGTGTGTGTGTGTGTGTGTGTGTGTGTGTGTGTGTGTGTGTGTGTGTGTGTGTGTGTGTGTGTGTGTGTGTGTGTGTGTGTGTGTGTGTGTGTGTGTGTGTGTGTGTGTGTGTGTGTGTGTGTGTGTGTGTGTGTGTGTGTGTGTGTGTGTGTGTGTGTGTGTGTGTGTGTGTGTGTGTGTGTGTGTGTGTGTGTGTGTGTGTGTGTGTGTGTGTGTGTGTGTGTGTGTGTGTGTGTGTGTGTGTGTGTGTGTGTGTGTGTGTGTGTGTGTGTGTGTGTGTGTGTGTGTGTGTGTGTGTGTGTGTGTGTGTGTGTGTGTGTGTGTGTGTGTGTGTGTGTGTGTGTGTGTGTGTGTGTGTGTGTGTGTGTGTGTGTGTGTGTGTGTGTGTGTGTGTGTGTGTGTGTGTGTGTGTGTGTGTGTGTGTGTGTGTGTGTGTGTGTGTGTGTGTGTGTGTGTGTGTGTGTGTGTGTGTGTGTGTGTGTGTGTGTGTGTGTGTGTGTGTGTGTGTGTGTGTGTGTGTGTGTGTGTGTGTGTGTGTGTGTGTGTGTGTGTGTGTGTGTGTGTGTGTGTGTGTGTGTGTGTGTGTGTGTGTGTGTGTGTGTGTGTGTGTGTGTGTGTGTGTGTGTGTGTGTGTGTGTGTGTGTGTGTGTGTGTGTGTGTGTGTGTGTGTGTGTGTGTGTGTGTGTGTGTGTGTGTGTGTGTGTGTGTGTGTGTGTGTGTGTGTGTGTGTGTGTGTGTGTGTGTGTGTGTGTGTGTGTGTGTGTGTGTGTGTGTGTGTGTGTGTGTGTGTGTGTGTGTGTGTGTGTGTGTGTGTGTGTGTGTGTGTGTGTGTGTGTGTGTGTGTGTGTGTGTGTGTGTGTGTGTGTGTGTGTGTGTGTGTGTGTGTGTGTGTGTGTGTGTGTGTGTGTGTGTGTGTGTGTGTGTGTGTGTGTGTGTGTGTGTGTGTGTGTGTGTGTGTGTGTGTGTGTGTGTGTGTGTGTGTGTGTGTGTGTGTGTGTGTGTGTGTGTGTGTGTGTGTGTGTGTGTGTGTGTGTGTGTGTGTGTGTGTGTGTGTGTGTGTGTGTGTGTGTGTGTGTGTGTGTGTGTGTGTGTGTGTGTGTGTGTGTGTGTGTGTGTGTGTGTGTGTGTGTGTGTGTGTGTGTGTGTGTGTGTGTGTGTGTGTGTGTGTGTGTGTGTGTGTGTGTGTGTGTGTGTGTGTGTGTGTGTGTGTGTGTGTGTGTGTGTGTGTGTGTGTGTGTGTGTGTGTGTGTGTGTGTGTGTGTGTGTGTGTGTGTGTGTGTGTGTGTGTGTGTGTGTGTGTGTGTGTGTGTGTGTGTGTGTGTGTGTGTGTGTGTGTGTGTGTGTGTGTGTGTGTGTGTGTGTGTGTGTGTGTGTGTGTGTGTGTGTGTGTGTGTGTGTGTGTGTGTGTGTGTGTGTGTGTGTGTGTGTGTGTGTGTGTGTGTGTGTGTGTGTGTGTGTGTGTGTGTGTGTGTGTGTGTGTGTGTGTGTGTGTGTGTGTGTGTGTGTGTGTGTGTGTGTGTGTGTGTGTGTGTGTGTGTGTGTGTGTGTGTGTGTGTGTGTGTGTGTGTGTGTGTGTGTGTGTGTGTGTGTGTGTGTGTGTGTGTGTGTGTGTGTGTGTGTGTGTGTGTGTGTGTGTGTGTGTGTGTGTGTGTGTGTGTGTGTGTGTGTGTGTGTGTGTGTGTGTGTGTGTGTGTGTGTGTGTGTGTGTGTGTGTGTGTGTGTGTGTGTGTGTGTGTGTGTGTGTGTGTGTGTGTGTGTGTGTGTGTGTGTGTGTGTGTGTGTGTGTGTGTGTGTGTGTGTGTGTGTGTGTGTGTGTGTGTGTGTGTGTGTGTGTGTGTGTGTGTGTGTGTGTGTGTGTGTGTGTGTGTGTGTGTGTGTGTGTGTGTGTGTGTGTGTGTGTGTGTGTGTGTGTGTGTGTGTGTGTGTGTGTGTGTGTGTGTGTGTGTGTGTGTGTGTGTGTGTGTGTGTGTGTGTGTGTGTGTGTGTGTGTGTGTGTGTGTGTGTGTGTGTGTGTGTGTGTGTGTGTGTGTGTGTGTGTGTGTGTGTGTGTGTGTGTGTGTGTGTGTGTGTGTGTGTGTGTGTGTGTGTGTGTGTGTGTGTGTGTGTGTGTGTGTGTGTGTGTGTGTGTGTGTGTGTGTGTGTGTGTGTGTGTGTGTGTGTGTGTGTGTGTGTGTGTGTGTGTGTGTGTGTGTGTGTGTGTGTGTGTGTGTGTGTGTGTGTGTGTGTGTGTGTGTGTGTGTGTGTGTGTGTGTGTGTGTGTGTGTGTGTGTGTGTGTGTGTGTGTGTGTGTGTGTGTGTGTGTGTGTGTGTGTGTGTGTGTGTGTGTGTGTGTGTGTGTGTGTGTGTGTGTGTGTGTGTGTGTGTGTGTGTGTGTGTGTGTGTGTGTGTGTGTGTGTGTGTGTGTGTGTGTGTGTGTGTGTGTGTGTGTGTGTGTGTGTGTGTGTGTGTGTGTGTGTGTGTGTGTGTGTGTGTGTGTGTGTGTGTGTGTGTGTGTGTGTGTGTGTGTGTGTGTGTGTGTGTGTGTGTGTGTGTGTGTGTGTGTGTGTGTGTGTGTGTGTGTGTGTGTGTGTGTGTGTGTGTGTGTGTGTGTGTGTGTGTGTGTGTGTGTGTGTGTGTGTGTGTGTGTGTGTGTGTGTGTGTGTGTGTGTGTGTGTGTGTGTGTGTGTGTGTGTGTGTGTGTGTGTGTGTGTGTGTGTGTGTGTGTGTGTGTGTGTGTGTGTGTGTGTGTGTGTGTGTGTGTGTGTGTGTGTGTGTGTGTGTGTGTGTGTGTGTGTGTGTGTGTGTGTGTGTGTGTGTGTGTGTGTGTGTGTGTGTGTGTGTGTGTGTGTGTGTGTGTGTGTGTGTGTGTGTGTGTGTGTGTGTGTGTGTGTGTGTGTGTGTGTGTGTGTGTGTGTGTGTGTGTGTGTGTGTGTGTGTGTGTGTGTGTGTGTGTGTGTGTGTGTGTGTGTGTGTGTGTGTGTGTGTGTGTGTGTGTGTGTGTGTGTGTGTGTGTGTGTGTGTGTGTGTGTGTGTGTGTGTGTGTGTGTGTGTGTGTGTGTGTGTGTGTGTGTGTGTGTGTGTGTGTGTGTGTGTGTGTGTGTGTGTGTGTGTGTGTGTGTGTGTGTGTGTGTGTGTGTGTGTGTGTGTGTGTGTGTGTGTGTGTGTGTGTGTGTGTGTGTGTGTGTGTGTGTGTGTGTGTGTGTGTGTGTGTGTGTGTGTGTGTGTGTGTGTGTGTGTGTGTGTGTGTGTGTGTGTGTGTGTGTGTGTGTGTGTGTGTGTGTGTGTGTGTGTGTGTGTGTGTGTGTGTGTGTGTGTGTGTGTGTGTGTGTGTGTGTGTGTGTGTGTGTGTGTGTGTGTGTGTGTGTGTGTGTGTGTGTGTGTGTGTGTGTGTGTGTGTGTGTGTGTGTGTGTGTGTGTGTGTGTGTGTGTGTGTGTGTGTGTGTGTGTGTGTGTGTGTGTGTGTGTGTGTGTGTGTGTGTGTGTGTGTGTGTGTGTGTGTGTGTGTGTGTGTGTGTGTGTGTGTGTGTGTGTGTGTGTGTGTGTGTGTGTGTGTGTGTGTGTGTGTGTGTGTGTGTGTGTGTGTGTGTGTGTGTGTGTGTGTGTGTGTGTGTGTGTGTGTGTGTGTGTGTGTGTGTGTGTGTGTGTGTGTGTGTGTGTGTGTGTGTGTGTGTGTGTGTGTGTGTGTGTGTGTGTGTGTGTGTGTGTGTGTGTGTGTGTGTGTGTGTGTGTGTGTGTGTGTGTGTGTGTATTTGTGTAGATGTTTTCCTGTGCACTGTGGCTATAACACAGACAGCTGTGATGTATTCTAGGGATGGCCGTTGCATATAGAAGACGGGAAAATAGCGTGAAAGGTATCGAGGCGTCAGCAGTACTGGTTTACCGTGGCGGTTAGAAGACGACGTACTGGCCCTCTAAGGCAGTGGAATAAAAGTACATAATACCAGGATAAAAATTACTGCAGGTTTTCCTGTCGTTACTTCACCTTTTCGCAGTGATACCCAAGCTTGTTGCTCCGTTACTCACCACTGCTGCATCGCGTCCTAACCTATGAGTACATTCGGCGTGATGTCTTTTGAATTGACCTCATGTGTGGTGGGTAGCTGAATAATCTTTGTATCGCTGTCCAATCGAGAAACATGACTTTTGATTTTCCGGTAGGTTGATACGGTCCTGGTTCAGTTTTCTGGCAAAATGTAAAGTGAAATTACGTGCTACATTACTCTTGTTACACTTTATTCATCCTAAAATTATCAGATGCCCCACCAATATGTCATACGGTTGGAAATTTGACTACTCCAAGTGTTTTCAGTAGTAAAATCCGGGATTCGGCAGGTTGACATTGTAACTGGAATAATCAGACAGACCACGCAACAGTGAAAGACAAAGGCGGTGTTTTTATATTTGCACAGTTTCCGAATTTACTTAACTTCATCGCTTTCCCTGCGACACACCTCGGTGCAGTCCAAATTAAGGCTTCGCGCACCACGTTTCATGTTCTTGCATTTTCAAGTGGTGAACGAACTCAATACTGCCAAGTTCAATGTAGATTGATTCAAAGTTCAGTTCATTTTGCTCGTGTAGTGAATCAAAACAGTGTCTCAATGCTTCAAGCTTGTCGTTAGCCGATGCGTCTCCGTTTCGTGCTGAACGTTGTAGAAAACAAGGTACTGGTTTAAACCAAAAACAAGGAAGTGATTTCCGATAATGAGTCATTCCATAAGCCAGCTTGATTACATGATGCTTTATCGTCACTGGTTATTTGTAGACTGAAGTCACTCGTGAAATTAAACTAGTTAGGTGATTCAACTGCTTTCTGTGTTATGTTGGTGTGGCCTTGGTTACCGGGTGTCGACCCGCTTGTTGCCCGTGCGGCTACTGATATATATCTGTGAAAGCTGTGAACGATCGTTAGTCTGCGTTGATTTGACCAGTACCTTTCGATGTGACATGATTGTTGGTTGCATCTGGTTGTATTGTACTTGTGGAGCAGATGAACGAACAGTCAATATTTCATTGCCAGTTAGAGCCGTGTCGTAATTGTTGTGTGAATGAACCAGTGGAAATCGTGACGGATTTGAATGTGACAAAGCCCACTCCAACGAGAAAGCACGTGAAAGTCATTCCTTGTGATCCTCCGTCGTCAGTATCATTGAATTAATTAGACAGAATCACAACGGCATCAGATATTGTAAACTATCTCGTTTTTTTGTTCTTATTACTTATTTCAACGGTAATTTACTCGAAAACCGTTTGAAACCAGCTGTTTATACTAGCCCGTCAGTCTTTTAGAAATCAATTCGGGACTGTGTGTGTGATCTGTCAGCACTCCTGTACTTCCGTGGTCGTTAGCGTGTTTGATGGCATTCAAGCGCGATGTCTTCTCGATGAACTTTGTCCCATGTTGGATTGGATTACACATATCATGCATCACTCGTACTGTTGTACACCGGTTGCAACAGAATAAAATGTTGTGAATTCGGCCGTTCGTGTATACGTCCGACACTAATTTGAGTTACATTGATAAGAAGTCGGTTCCACCATTTGGTGGATTCCATGTAAACTCTTACCATACTGTCTAGGTTCAGACCGATTAGAGTGCTAGGAATATAACTTTTTGAGATAAGCAAAGCAAAAATCTCACCCTTGGGATCAAGGTTATCCGGTTAACAGTAAAAGGTTTTTCATAAGTATTGTATCCGTAGTGATAATAGAGCAGTCGCCTTACCCTAATTCATTTTTTATCTAAGTGTGCAAATGAGCGATGCGTGATCGTACATAGCACATTAAGAGATTCACTAGATGAATATTTATTACATTCGAGCAAGGGGAGGAGGAAGGCAGTGATAACGTTTTGTGAGAGACGGTCTTTGCACTGAGTTGTTCAATGATTTGTTTATTGCATCCGCGAACACCTTCAGTGGGCCAAATTACTCCGTGAATATAATCTGCGTTAGGTTTTCTGCACACCTGTACGTGCGATAAGATACCGGTCACAGTGTCCGAAAGTGGAAACGGTGAATCACAGTTATGCATTTGGCACTTCTTATTTTTGTTCCTGAATTACTGATTCAGTTGGGATGCGAACCAACTTGGAGACGTTAACCAAGCTTTGGATCGGCAAGATAGGTATTTGCTCCAATATCGGCGGAATAAAGTGTTTCTAGGAAACGATTCTCATCGGTGTACACCGTACTCGATTATTGCCTCACATTGTGCATGCATAATTAGATGAACAATCTCTGTTGGATTGATGAGGAAAAAATGCTTTCAAATTCATGAATACTACCCAAGTCGAATTCCAAAACATTTCACATAATTTGCAAGACCGCTTCAGTTCCGAATTACGGTTGGATGAAACCCATGAGATTGTGCATAAGATTGGACCAAAGCAATTCAAAGGGCAAACGGGATTTAGATTGTCTCGAACCAATACAGTATGGCGGTTGATTCCTTTTTGAGTACCTAACCGTTCTTCTTCATTATTTGATCGACAGTGATTAAAATACGTCTTTTGTGTGAGCTTGAGCAAACCTCGATCTGGAGGTTTTGTGATGTTTTGAATGCCGTGGTTGGGTCAGCTCGTTGGCCTGGATCTGACGTAGGGCGTAGCTGCACTACGTCGTAGCTTTCCACCGGGAAGATCCAGGTTTCCTGGTTTATGACCTGACCTTATGGTAGGAATTCAATATTCTTGTACTTCGATGTTTCTCAAACCAAAAGCACGTTGTAATTCATTCCATTCATACGCGAATTGTCTCGGGAGTGTCGAACCGGAAGTTCTGGAACGATTATCGTTTTGCAGGATAGTTCTCCGTGTCATGTCTCACGAAAGGATGGTTGCTTTTTTCCATGGGCAGTTCCATCCTCTTGGTAATCTATGTTCGTCTACTGAAACCACGGGCTCTTACTGTTATCCACAAGAGCACCGATTGAAATAGACTTGAAAACTTGTTTTTACTATTGAAGTTGGAAGTTATTGAGCATTTTTCTGTGTACTAGTCTTTGAAGAAGAAAGTGAGGTACGCAATGGAGGATGAAATAACCTTCAATTTCATCACTAAGTTAACAAACTCCATGCCCAAGAGACCGAATAAAGTAATCAAGGAAAAAGGTAAGCGAACGGAATACTAGCCAAATGATAATATATACACTGAGCAGCAAGGTACATGTTCGCATGTGGATGAATACCTCTCATTTTTCCATCAGCGGTTCACACTGTGCTCTGTTTTCATGGGTTTATGATGTCTTCGAAATGAAGGATTTAATAATAATAATAATAATAATAATAATAATAATAATAACGATTGTAATAATAATTGTAATACTACCGCTAATAATAATAATAACTGATTGAATGAGTCGTGTTGCGTTTGTCACGGTCAAGAATGGTGACCCAAGATCATGAAGAGTTTATCAAGCATAACGTGAAATGTTTGTGTCACAACGCAACGTTGTTGATAGGCAACTGAGTAATTCCAAAAATTATCCTGTCATTGGAATTTCGAAGTGGGGATAAGCGGTTAGCTAAAAATAATAAATGTTATTAGTTCGCCGAACATTTTTTGGTGTTTTATTATGTTTTACAGTATTTTGTTATTACTTGACGCGAATCTCAACGGACAGACTACTGACATCTACTTTGAGTTAAACCCCCACGTCTCTAACCAACGACAGACCTTATTTCTTGATTTCCATGCAGGAAGACCTGAGGCACCAACCGAAGCCAGTGCTGATACTAATTACTTCATTGCCCTTTTACAAGTCAAGGCCTGACTGCCTCACTGATTCTTCCACCCTCGCCCGGTAGGCGAGAATAGAGCAAAGAAAGGTAGACGATAGACAGGCGTACTTGAAACATGTCCAAGTCATCAAGGGTGGTGTAGAACGATTACCTCGGTCAGAGGGCGACCATCCGTAGCTAACACACTGTGACAGACTTCGTCATTACTTACCCGATGTTCTTATCAGACGCGGACAGTATTTGGGAGGTGATAATTGTCGAACACGAAAAGCCGACGAGCATCTTCAACGTGGAGTGGCCAGGTCTTGCAACTGCGGGACGAAATTATGCCAACTGTGGTGTTTGACATTAATCTCTTTGGGGAAAGACGAGTGTCATGACGGTACCACAGGTGTCGGATGTTGGAAAAAGCTTTCCTAGCTATCTCTACTCGTGATGCAACCTCCTTCCCAAAACTACCTGTTTTGAACAGTCTCACTAACTTCAGTGAGAAAACTCTTTTGACTCCGAACTATCTCGACTTAGTAGTGCAAAGGAGACAGTTCATATACGATGCATGGGGGTCATGGCCAAATCCTGACCCGCAATCTTATGGGTCCACCCGTTATTCACGGTTAGTTCTTCTGATTGGTTAGTCTGGTAGCAAACCCACTTGGTTGATTCTGCTCAGACGACAGTTGGCACTTGATTGGTTCTACGGTCCGTTTCGTTCGCTTCAATCTTATCCTTAATTCAGGACAGGCGAAGACGTACTGGCTGGCCGCCAAACCATCGTGCTGTCTACTAAAAGAACCAGGTCGTCTGTTGACATTACGTCAGTCCATTCCCTTACACTGCCTATAGTTGCATTCAGGCTCTCAAGTTACTTAACGTTATCGACTATTTCTAGTCGATCACCGCATAGGCACCACACGGCATTCTGTAGAATATCATCTATCCCAAAGTTGAAAATAACCGGAGATTAATGGCAACAGTACTTCACTGAAGACGACAATAAAGGCGAAAACCGACCGGTGGCTCTAACTCGACCTGAGGAATGACAATACAACTGTTTAAGGACTGGCACACAATTATAAGGAGTTTCCTTTTAACAGTGCAGCCTTGTAGTTAGAGTCATAGGTCGTGAGAATGTCTAGGAACACGATTATCGTTGGTCCCGGGAACGTTTAACGGTGCTCAAGCATTTATGGGAGGATGAACATTTGATCTATGCAACCGTAAACGGCGAAACATGACAGACGCTAGTAGCCTCAATGCTACTGGGGCAAGGCTAATAACCCTATAGTTGACAAAGTTATCACGAGAGCCCTCCTTGAACGAGGAGACATCTACTGATTTCCCCCACAAGGAAGAGACCTTCTCAGTATTCCATACGTTGAAAAAGACAAAGTTCTCTAACGAGCTTCATCCCACCATCTTTAAATAGGGCTACGGGAGGCCCTAATCAGCGGTTGGCCAAATTCGCCAAGTTGTAGTCCTATCCAAATATTTATGTGGGGTCTTACAGCGAAGTAAACTACCCAAGCAGTAAGCTCACTGTACCCACGAACACTGCCATCATCATTACCAACTGCTTACTTAGTGAGCTAAAATCTATTATGTTCATGGTTAGCCGTGCAAATGATGGCCATTGCTCTGTCTGCGACCTTGGGATACACCGAATAGCATACAGTTGTGCTCTGGTCGCTGGATTCCGGATATGGAAACGAACTGTCCATCCGCCGCCAGTCCCGTTGTTTCTCTACCAGCTCAGCTATCGTGGCAAAAGCTGTCGTCATGTTCTTTCGGCTATCACAGCTCATGTGAATTCGGACGAGACAAGTTGTTTCTGGACGAAATACTCGTAAGATCTTTAATAGACATGGCAATTTGAAAAACACTATAACTACTGTAAAAATCTAAACAAAAATACAGCATTGCTGAGCAAATTCGAATAAAAACCAATCATGGGATTATCGATGATAGTGTGGCACAGAACTCTAGTGAATAAAATAGGGGTTCGAACCTCACTTTTAACAATTATTTTGCATGCTAACTATCTTTGTTATCAACCGACTAACTACCACATTTAAACAGCCGTGACTTTGTCATTCACCTTTACAGACTACCAGATCATTGTTGCCGATTCCGTTTAGCAGTACTCGAAAAACAAAGAAGCGAAAAGTACCAAGTCAGTCACTGTAGCGCTTCAAGTAACCGTTTCTTGTATCATACTGATTTTAAGACCTAGTTGCCCATTTTCTAACTCCTAGGTTTTAAAAACAGTAGCACATCGTAGACAAACCAGAAAAATTTAAGGCCTCCCGATGTCACTCCGAACAACTAGTCAATATTTTTTCTTAGTTTTGGTTAAGTTACGCTCAGTAACATTCAAACGATTTGTGCCAAGTATATCATATCGTTGTACGGTGCTTATACTATGGGCATTGCCGAGTGGCAACTTGTCCGCTGAAGAAACCCAGGTTTTGTTTCGCCGGAAGTAACCGGTTTCCCGGTTATCAGCAGATGATTGGACAACATAAAATCATACGGTATGATTCCACTTGAAAGATAGACAACCACCGGCACGTTTTTCTCTAACAGTACACAGAGTGACAACCAATCATCAATACAACGAGACTGGTTTCACAGGTATTGTAGCAAGGACGACAACACGTGGCAGGATACTCGTATTCCAATGGCCAAACAAGTCAAGTCATGAAACACAAAATCGTTTATATAGGCACTTTTCCAGACCACGGGGCACCAACGTTGCTCTTGCGGCTGCTTGAGTGTTTCGGCTACATTCTGGCCAGTTGCCCGTGGCCGATAGCTTGCTTCTCTTGGGCATCATTTCTCTTCGGTTGGTCCCATTGTCTCAGTTGATGGCTTGATCGGCAGCCCCTCCCCTGGGCTATCTTGCTGCCTGCCCGAGATCCCGCTGCTTTCCCTCTGCTAGCCTGTATGCCTCCTTTTGTCTGCTTCGGGAAGCCTCCTACGTATTCGCCGTCTGTTCTCTCGTCTGTGGCCCTCGTTTAGTTCGTCCGTTCGCCTTCATATTCACGTCGTTTCCTTGCCCCAGCATTCCCCGTTACAGTATGACTGAGTACAAGGAGGTCTGGGTTCCGGAGGAAATTACATTTATTTTGAAACGGGTCAGTAATAGGTCAGGAAGCGGTTACGATTGAAGCAGGACTTCACAAGCCGTACACATCATCTTAGTGAAAGTAGACGGAAGCAAACGCCATACCATAGTGGAGCTTGCGGTGGGAACAGTTATAGACAAACCGAGCTGTTTGAATGGTCGTGCATGACTTATCGGGTACAGTGAATTCGGTTTTGTATCACTCGATTTGTCTTCTAGCAATAGTAATTGGATCATATTTACAAATCTTGCCGGGACAAAGTATCAAGTATTGCCGAGACGAACAGCTAGAAACAACAATAAAAATTTGCGTTCACGTTCATTAACAGCTTGTGCACTGGATTCCTTTGACTTAGGGGAATCATTGATGTTGACCATACGGAGCACATTCATCCAAACAAACTGGTTATTCGCAGATTTGAACAGCTTCGCCGGAAATCTTCATACCAGGTGATGGACAAAGTGTTTCTGGAAGGAAAAATTACGATTAGGGTATTGGTGGAAACTTAGCGATAAGTTTACTAACCATGACAAATCTTTTAGTTCCTGAAACATTCCCACAATCTGAATTTAGAAGTAATGTGGAGAACACAAATCTGTCTTCTCGGTACTTCTCTTCAGGCCAGTAAAATCACATACAAAGTTCCAGCGTTGCTCAAAACATGATCCCGAGTATTACCATAAATGCACAAAAGTGAATGTCAAATCTGTCTTTGTCGCATTTGTGTAGGCAGATTAACGACCAGGTTCACCAGTCCCATCGTCATGTTGACCTTTGGCCACGAGAGCTGTAGTGGCCTGACGAACTGTTTTTGCCACTACCTCGGCCGTTGTCTGACCCCTTGAGAGCGGTTTGCCGACACGTGCTAGTGTGTGATTCACATCGATCACGTGGACCAATATTGCGTTGGTTACTGTTTTATGCTCCATTTGGCTAACCATTTAGTACACGACCAAACTGTCACCATATATCCTACGTGATATGTACCATTTCGTTGACGTGATCAGCGAAGTGGTAGCTAAATCAGAGAAAACGATTTCCTTCGACGTATCTTCGTTATTCATATGGCTACTGTGAGGGTACTCATAGTCGATAGCCAGCCATGTCCCGTCAGCAATCGGCATGTCAGCACCTGTCCGGATGAGACGTGAACGGATTCCCGTCAAGTGGTGGCCGGTCGTGTGACCAACCAAGCAATTAGAAGACAGGCTGCTTGATGCCCGTATGGACCAGTTTGGTTTGCGTTGCAACGATTGATGTCAGTGGTTGTTTCCCTATATGAACGATACTGTTTTGCGCTAGTGAAATGAGGTGGTTCGTGAGCGGAAGGAACCCCTCGTTGGAGGTAGTGGGTTGACCAGAAATAGATACCAGTGTCCGAAATTACAGACCTTGTTTGTGGATACAGACAGAATACACCAGCATAAGTATACCAATCGATTTGTGCAAGGAACTCCTGGAATACTGAACCAAAACTGCACAATTCCAGTCTGTTGGAAACATATATAGACAGTAAGATAGCATAGTATTGGGATCCCCGCTGGATCCTCTGTTTGCGGGTATATTCGCGAAGTATATCGAACGAACAACCAGGAGACTGTCTGATCGAGTTCAAGAACACTGTCCTACATAGTTAGTCAAATGGAGCATAAAACAGTAACCAACGCAATATTGGTCCACGTGATCGATGTGAATCACACACTAGCACGTGTCGGCAAACCGCTCTCAAGGGGTCAGACAACGGCCGAGGTAGTGGCAAAAACAGTTCGTCAGGCCACTACAGCTCTCGTGGCCAAAGGTCAACATGACGATGGGACTGGTGAACCTGGTCGTTAATCTGCCTACACAAATGCGACAAAGACAGATTTGACATTCACTTTTGTGCATTTATGGTAATACTCGGGATCATGTTTTGAGCAACGCTGGAACTTTGTATGTGATTTTACTGGCCTGAAGAGAAGTACCGAGAAGACAGATTTGTGTTCGCCACGTTGTATTTTCTAAGAAAATCTCTCATCAAGTCACTTTTTGTACGCTGGGTTACCATTGATAAAGGAACCATGTCTTTTGACTTATTCTCGTATGTAGTTCATTCGCCTGCCAGACGCTACTGATGTGCCAAATACAGTAATATGAAATCGGGAATAAGATCACACGCGGTAGGTATTTTCTTCCAATACTTCCTCTGCAGTCACATTTCCCCACTGGCTCATGGAATCAGAATTCTATTATGATTTTTAGAAGTATCTTGATTGTTCGTCTACTCTAAAAACCTGTTTCTCGTGAGCTTGGAAATGCCATTTTTCGGTCATCAGAAACCTAGTAGGCTCCTACACAGAAGTCATCCATCAGAGTCGATCGCCATGCGGGAAGCGGGTTGTTACCATTCAAAGCCAGTGACGGAAGGGTGCTATATCATGTAGTGCAGATGTTCAACAAACCGCTAAGAGCCAGCCCGGATAGCTTTGTGGCTGAGGTGTTCGATTGACAATCGTTCACGGTGGGTTGGAGTCCCCGTTGGGGCTCGGTGGATGTGCACTGCTGATGATTCCCAACAAGGATGAAACAGCTGTACAGTGCTTCCAAAGTTTTCAATGGTGAGTTGAGCGTTGAAGCTGCATGATGAATCATATTATAGAAATCTAATCTCCTACTACTCAGTTGCAAGTCTGGTAGTATTAGTTGATATGACAACAGAGTAAGATTTATTTAGGTGACCATCATTTTGACAACCAACAGATTTTAAGGTTTTTCTTTAAAACGGACCTTTACTATGAATCATACTGTTCACCACTAGTACAGCTAGACCAGCAGTTAGAGCGGAGTACTCTTTTGCTTGCACGCTTTCACATGAGTGTAATGGAATGGGTATACCCCATAGCCTCAAAGACCTACAGCACTATTATAGGATTTTTTGGCGACCAAACCCCGAGATGTGGAGTAGAAAGCCACACAAGATCGTATTCGGCTAAGCTTGATAATAAGCCCGACGACAGTGGATAACAGTGTACCACCAAATAAACCGGCAGTGGAGGGATTCAAATCTCTGACCTCTGAGATGGTAAGCATACTTTCTTAAACAATCGACCACCACGGGCCGCTCGTGCAAAGTTTGAGTCCCGGTTCGGACTCGATGAACACGCATGGCTAATAATTCCCAACAAGAATCGAATAGATGTTACATATTGCGTCCATGGATTAGCAATTATCAACGGAACATTCATGTTACACGATGTAAAGTTCAGTAGAAACAGATTGGAATAGAAGCAAATCCACTGAATCCTGTACACCATACAGTCAATGCCACTTTACGCGCCTTTCGTAGTCCGAGATCTGTTTTGTTGATGGACATAACTGTTAAGGATGTTCCCTAGGTGGTATTCATGTGGGAGGTTGAATGACTGGTCTGATAGTTTAGTTTGTACCAGTTTCTCTAATCAGAACTAAAGAGGTTCATCCGCGCCACAGATACCCCAGACACTGTGACAGCTGCATAGGTCAGCTGTGTAGACACACTAATGATTTCTTTCATTAGTTGGCTTCCCCCATAGCTTTTCTCTACCGCGTCACAAGTATGTTTCTCTTCGAATGAGAACCGTTTAAAGAATCTAAAAGAAGTTAACAAATAGTTGATATGAGATTGTCAGTTGGTCAAATAAAAACGAAAGAGAACCTTTCTTTTACTTTTTGCAATGCTTTTGTGCTACTGGTTGACTAAATTTTCCAGAAGATACTTCCGTTAGTTCGGTGAATCAGTGTTAAAACTGAAAGCCTAATTTTTAGAAACAACTCGTGAAATTAAACCTTAGTTTTTATCCTATAAAATCAGAATTTCATTGTGTTCAATTTTTCTATGAAGCTGTGATCTGTATAATACCTACAGCGTATTACTTTGCATATATATATATATATATATATATATATATATATATATATATATATATATATATATATATATATATATATATATATATTAGGGGATGAATCTAAGTGCAGAACATGGGGAGGGCTGCAAATAGCATGCAGATGCGTGGGGTCTACAAGAGTAATCCAGAAGTCAGTACCGTCAACGAATCCGGTGCGAGAATATCCGGAGACTGTCGTCAATGAATGTGTCTGATTCACGCATGCAGTCCCCTCGGAAAATGTGTCACCGACACAAAACAAGCTCTAGTCGCCATCGAGTGTGTTCGACGTGTTCTCTAGGTCATACCGAACCGCTCTGTTGTATACACTCATTCATGTACAATACATGACACCCGACTACGGTCGATCATTCGTGGAGTCCATGAAAGTCTATACGGCGGACCAGGGTTAGAGCTGAGTCACTTCAATTGCCAAATGACCATCTGAAGTACCTTTTACAGCAATGCATATTGCTGCGCGGCGTTCATCGGTCGATGTTCGACATGAGCACAACTCAGGCTAGCCAAAATCGATTCTCTATTAGCATGCATAGGAATGTGCGAAAATGCTGGGTCGTTGGATTGTCCAAATTGATAATTATCTGACGCTAGCTTGAGTGTACGCATATGAAGGTCAAGCAGAATGTGCGCTTTGACTGATCATAAAAGATAAAGCAAATCTGAAAGGTTTGAAAATCAATAAATGTCGTGCATACCCTTAGGCCAAGGCATGTCATGAGAAGGTCATATATTTATGTTCTTGTTAATAACGAGTTGCCTTGGGTCGCATTTGATGAGAATCCGATAACTTTTTCCCTGTCAGGAAATTGGCTACTGGAGCCGACGTCATGCCGGTAGCTTCCAGTGCGACGAATCGCCACACCAGAATCTTTTGAGCAAATTGCGACAGTGGGTCTTCAGTGAGGCACAGTTTCTATTTGAGTGACACTCCGTGACTGGTATGTTTTAGTCACTGGACTGGCTTCCTCAGTAGCTTCCGAAAGTTACAACTGGACAAACAGCAGCACGGCTAGAGGCCATTCAACATGAAATGAAAGAACGCGAGCAGATTGATATGGTGAACAATGATGAACGAATTTTCATTAACAATATACAACTACAAGAATTGGTATTTTCGACTTCGGTCAAACCGATGGATGGTGCTTGAGCGAAGCTTTGTAAACAAGCAATTCGGATTAAAGCGAATTTCACACATCTCTTGTATACAGATGGAATAAATGACAAGGTTTGAAGGGAATAGCCACATGGCCCCAGAAGCCCATTGTATTGTTATGGATAACTGGAAACGATAACCGTGACACGTGGAGTGATGGAGAGCCACCGCATAGGGTCCCAGCTGGTCAGACGTGATAACGAACCGGATGAGCAGCGGATTACTATCTGCCGTCAGTAATGCGTTAAACGAAGCGGAGGTTGCGAAAAGCTTTCCTGTTAGCTTTCTGTGGATGCACTGCATCTGTGTTTGGAAGGAAGATTTCACAAGCTGAAATTAGAGGGCTGAAAGACTTCCGTGTTCTACAGAAACGATATTTAATTTGTCTATTGAATGACTCATGTTGACCGGCCGTGGCCACACCGTCCTCATATTGGACATTAAGCCTTTCTGTCTCAGGTATGAATCCCGGTCCTGCCACTGGTCATTACCCAAATGACGGCGGCACTTCGCCTGAAATTTTTTCCTAGTATCACATAATATAAGGAAGGAAATGAGAAACATTAAGATCAACTTTCAAGTCGTTGGTAAAAGTTATGGACGCACTGCACAAGTTCTCGTTTGGTTTATTTGGTACCATCAGCTATGTGAAGAAATTTCCTGGGAATTCATGACACGAATCTATTCACCGTTCAGTAGGTAGCGTTAAATAGAGACTATTTCAGCAAACGCATTTCACTCACAGTTAAACTCCAAATGTACCGACTTGAAATCGTCTATCTGAATGCAACCCGCTAAATTCATGAATTTACGTGAGGGAAACGTAAATGGCAACAGAAAACGTGCATAATTCGAACACAAGCACATGTTATCTGTAGTTTTTGTGCTTCAAAATAGCAAATTTGCTCGGTAACATTAAAAAAATCTCATTCTTGTGGGTGAGTGCTATGAACGGAGCGTACTTTGTGATCAAATTCAAATTGTGACAGACGACCTTGGAATTGGGAGTGAAGGTCCAAAATTCAAGGAAGGTCTCAATTTACCAAGGGTGGAAATGAGACTGGGGACCGCTTACCGGCACCATCTACCACCAATATGATCACCGGTTTGACGCGACCCGAAACTCGTATATCAGAGGTGATAAAAGTCTAAAACACTCGACGACCACTAGCCCCATTTTGTAGACTATTTCACCGACTGACGACCATCTAACTTGACCGGAAAATGATCGGTTGTTGACCTAAGAATACCATGCAGATTACCGACCGAATCTTGACTGCGAACTGCTATAAAATTGATTCTTCTGTAGCAATCTATCAATCCATTATATGGCTATTTGGTTAGCCGCATGTGATCTGGAGGTTTCGTACCGATTGATATATAAGGTATTTTGTTGATTTCAAGTCACACGAGATCAACTGACTGGTTTACTCGGAGAAGCCGCAATCTGAGATGAACTGCGTGCGCAAACCAGATCAACTGTCACGAGCACCGAATGAAAAAGTCGTTGTCGCAGGATCTGGAAAACCATGTTTGACCACTTTTTCACTGAAGAAGTAAGGTAACCAAAAAACTAGAGTTTTTATCACATTTTTGTGAGTACTGTTATCAAATAAATCCTGCTCAACTTGGCAGCGCGTATCCTAAGAGCATGTGCAGCCAGTGGAGATGAATAATTTTCGTGTCGATAAGTTGGGTCAAAGTAAATCGGGGTGAATCCGTGAGTTGGATGCATTCAACAAGGACCCATCCCGGTATAATTGATATCAAGTCATGTTTCTGTTCGTCATGTTCAGTCTGAAGCCAAGTCGATCCGTAGGAAATGCCTCGCTGCTTTTAGTTGATGAATAAGTCTGTGTTTTCGTATTTGTATGACTTTTTTAACCTCATATGTTTACAATTCAGCCAAAAGCATTCACTCGGAAATCACATTTTGGTTTCCCAGAGTGTTCTGAACCGTCCAACTAAGGCGAGGAAGAGCGCATCACTGCTTAAAAACAGTTTTGTTTCATTAGCATAAAACAATGACTATATAGGACACCAATTCTTGTTCCCTGTCGTCGCACACCAAAACATATTGGTTGGACTGGTGCGGGAGACCAAACCTTCTAATGGGCTGGTGTTGAGGCTAAAGACTGTTCAACAGAACTCACCTTTCATCCTCTTGATCCAAGCCATCGATCGGCTATCCCGTCGCTCGTGGTTCCGTTGTCTCGAGCCTTGGGCTCGGTACTAAGCAGGGGCTGATGTGCTTACTTCTAATGTGACGTGGCTATCTACCAACGATAAGTCAGCCCATACCCTCACAAAATAAAATAGATTACAAGTCGAAAAGTCGCGGACCAAGATTAGTACATATCTAGGCAGTTGAGAACCTGTGGAACAAACTGACGGATCTAATTATATGATCATTTATTATGAAAAGAGCATGCCGAATGATGTCGTTTAAAGAACTTACCCAATTTACTAAGTTGTTTATCCTTATAATCCCGAAGAGATCCATCAAAATTATCCGTAGTGTTTTCCAACAGAATTATTACAAATTGAATAGTGGTAGCTATTTCGGTTTTAATTCGCTTGTCCTAGGCTTGACATTTGATAGTTACTGAAATACAGAAGAGGTTTGCTTTTTGATGCACAAAACACGTCAGTAAATTGTCCCTGTAAGATTCTACAAGATTTGTTCACAGTTATGGAAGTTTCTATTTTTTATATGTAAGCAAGCACATTCATTCAAAACATTCGGTCACGTCACTCATAAATGGCGCCAGTGGATAGAGACGTAATTTCCGGGCAAGCCGTGAAAGACCGCAGTCGTGGGAAATCAAGGCTACTTTTTTATAATTCACACTTTTCACAACAGTCATTCCAATCTCCACTGAGCTTGGGAAATCTTCAGTCATTTTCCGTGTCATTTTTTGTTTTTTAGGAGAAACTAAAGGCTATCATTTCGAAACTAGGGTTTTTTGTACCGGTTTTCCTCTACTCAGTGTTCGGTTTTTCTGCACTGAGCCACTTATATCCAAAAATCAATCGATGGTATGGGCTAAATATCCCGTCTTTACTGACTTTCACTGATAAAAATTCATTTGTAATGCCACGAACTAGATTTTGCCATTCGTGTTATACCGGATATCTCTCCTCTTCTTCTCGTCACATGATTACTTAACTTCTGTCGCTTGACTGTAACTTTTTCCTTTCCAAGTGCATTTCGATTCATTTGGATGTTTAGTTACAAGTTATTCATCAGAGGACCACTCAACGCAGAGTAGGTCACGTGGGATGCGCTATCTGATGGTCCATATATTGATTCGTGATACTTGAAAATATCGCGCTGATACACGAGAACACGCGATCACAAACGAGCTTGTTTCCAGTGCTTTGTAACTGACTAAATACTGCACTCTTTATGCGTATTGGAGTTACGGTGGTAAAAAATGCAAACGGAAAATTCAGTAATCTTGATGAAGCTAGATGACTATGATCGATTATTGTTCACATTGATACGGTGTCATCAGTGTAAAGAGAGGAAAATGTTTTCGATATCGGTTGTGGCGGCTGATTGTGGGTTTTGGTTAGGTCACTGTGTCCCAAGTCAGTGATCAGAATAGACTAAGGGGTACCCGGGAGGGCAGAGCTGCATGCTACCTGGCACGCCCTTAGGTTGCGGCTAGGGGAACGTCTGTACCGGCGGTTGACGGTGAATAAGGTGAGCTCAGCACGTAAGCTGCCGTGGACGATTAGCGGCAGTACTCGAGGATGCGGTGGGTTTTTTGCTTGGTTAGAGTTCTCCACTCTAAAACGTCACATAACCTATGGATAGCACTGTGACGTGGTGAGTGTGGCCCGCCACTAAATAAGGCCATAGTTCCTTGTCGTGCTCCACTTACTCGACAGTGTTTTCCAATAAAGACGAATGAACCGTACAATTGGCTACTGGTTTATTTGGTTGAAAGCTAGAGGGGCATCCTTGAGCAAAAGGGCCTACTCTGGACCGGGAGACTGAGTGGTATAACATACCTCAAAGCAGGCAATCATGGTAGACATCACTGATACATAGAATAATTGTTCTCTCACGCGCACGCCTAACTGCTATCTTACACCGTACATGAGAAAGTTTTTCCATCTCCATTTCCTTCTCACGTAATTTTACTTTATCGCACCTAACCTGAACTTTGGTCTTCCTTATTAGCTGGTGGACTTCCTGGTTATATATTCTTTTATCCTTCTTCGACTATCTCCCAAGTGTCACCAAACCCGCTGCCACCGGCTGATCCCCACTTGGTCCTTGATGCCCATTCAAACTAGCCCCTTTCAATGAGCAGACCTGGATGCACACAGGACAACAAGTGGATTTGACTCGTACGCTTGACCACCTTGGTGTCGAAGTGTGTTGCATTCAGGAGACTCGCATTCGGCACTCCCGTCCCATCATTCAGCTAGGGCCCCCATCCAATTCTTCTGTGAATTTTCACCCATTCCTATCGGAGGTTGCTAGAGCTACCGCTTCTGGTCTCGCTAGCGTTGGGGTAATTCTCATTTAAAGAGCTGAAGTTGCACTGTTAAACTGGATCCCAGTCGACAGTCAGTTGCGCGCAGTGAGACCTAGGCTTTCGTGCAACATGAGGAGCCGGTTGCACTATATATATATATATATATATATATATATATATATATATATATATATATATATATATATATATATATATATATATATATATATATATATATATATATATATATATATATATATATATATATATATATATATATTTGCGTACTACTTACTATCAGTATAAGCGCTTGCACACGCAGCCTCGTTGTTCGTTGGGTTAGCAGTGACCCAGACACGAATAACTATGAGAAATCACAGTTGTGATTCATTTGTGGACTCTTCAATGAAGAGAATCCATTCACACTCCAGAAGATTCAAAGTAGATCCTACTGAAGATATAACATCGAAGTGTACAGCTACGAAGATGAGAGGGCAGGGGAGTAGCGGGTACGCATACCTGATGAGCTGCAACAACCGTGACACCTGTTGTGTGCTGCCGGTGATATTTCGTCCACACGTTTACATACTACTTACTATCAGTATACATATATATAAAGAATATTTACTGTACTTACTGAAAGGTCTCACAAGTTATTTCAACATCACATGATTATGCTATACTAACGTGGACACATTATACTCGTCCATTTTATCACGTTGCCTGATTTTTCTGTTCGCTTTTTTTCTACCATTTTAAATCCAACACCGAAAGAGTGTGCTGTATTCAGCCAGTAGTGAATCACTGAAAAGCAGCTTATTTTCTACCGTGTGTTCTCGCATTGATTTGTCCCAGTAAAAATACCTTTTACTGACGGACACATAAATAACCTTATGGTGTCAATGATTCAGTACGGAAAAAAAACCATAAATAAGACTTATCTTGAGTTTATACTATTGACTGTTTTCAGAAATCTCAGCAACCGGTAGTTTGCTCAAACGGGCAGATGTGACAGACCTGGTCAGCTTAAAGACAGAAGAGTACTTGGGTTAGGTAATAAATTTTTATTGGTTAACTCTGTTAGTTTAATGATCACGTGATTACACGGAGGAACACAAAAAATTGACCGTGATGGGCTAGCAACCGCTGAGGTTATTCATAACTCAAGCATTTTATCCTTTTAAAAACCACACAGTTTAACCTAAATAAACGAAGCTTTGGTTCTTTGTCGAAGCTATTTTCAGACTACTTTCCAGACGTAAAACCAAGCGATAACCAATCGAACAAGTCATTTTAACCTGTAGTGATTATTTTACGAATTTTAGGGAAAATCATTTACTGTTAAACTAGGCTCATTACTTGCTTTGTACAGCCGATGATTATCCACTGTCTGCCAGTTACGCAAATGATTTCACCTTCCCGAAATTATATTTGTCATCAATAATATTACTATCATCATAATCCAGTTCTACACACTGGATGAGTGTGTGTGTGTGTGTGTGTGTGTGTGTGTGTGTGTGTGTGTGTGTGTGTGCGTGTTTAGGAAGGGCAGCTAAAATTATTTATACTATTGTTGCTTCTGGTAATCTCCTTTGTTACCCCCAGTATAGGAGTGAATTCTGCAACAAAGTCATCATCGACAGTGTGCAAACGCGACACATGCAAAACGGATAACTAGATTGTAATTCAACTTTTCAACTCGGCGAATCAATAAAATCGGTCTAATTAACTGCGTTCGTTTCTTCCACTTTCAGAATTCAGCTGCGATATTTTTTCCAGCACAACTCATGTGGCAGCCAGAGTGGGGGCATGAGTATGTTTGACGTTTAGGATAAACCACATTCGGTCTGCTCACAGTCAAGAAGAACTCTCCTCGTGTGAAGAGAGAAGCCATCAGATATTGCGCAAATCAGTGAGTATAAGAAAGAGAATCAAGGAAGATTGGAACAATGAATACACTCCATGAACAGTTATAGAAAGACGAAAAACATTCACAACTGCCTCGTATGTTTACGACTTTCTAAAATACTATGATATGTCCAGAAAATACCCATCCTGTCAAGTAGAAGTCCAATTTGGCGAAACAATTGTTTTTCAATAATTCATTCTCAAACCGTCTACAAATTACATGGGAGACACTAGACAAAAGATCATGCGGATAGACATGGAATAAGCACCAATCATTGGCAGGGGTTTGTCAACAGTCGCATTGTCCTTTTCATGTGATTGGTCTACGTAACTTATGCCGTCTAGGTGACAGGACGACAGATTCATTCGGCCTTGATCGACCCTAGTCCATGGACATAGGAGTGCCTGGACTAAACGCTTTTGAGCGTAAAGGTCGGGAGTCATCTCCCTGATTCCAGTTCCCCGGGCTATCACTAGAGTGCGTAACTGAACACCGGGATTCACCTGATGTCCGGTATCAACTACGTGAGCTAAGAGTGAACTCCTTATTGATTCGGCCTGTCCTTGGGTTAACCAGCGTGGGTGATGCTCACTGATCCGAGTGGATAGCTATCGTGCAGTTCGACCTACACACGGCAAACACATCTGAAAGAGTATACAACTAGTGACGAGGTCAGCATCGGTAGTTTATCCTTGTTCTAAATCTGGATCAAAGGAGCTGCTTAAAACACACAACGGAATGAGGCGCCATTGAACGTGTTTTGCATTTCTCTTCTCAGTCGTCGACTTGAGAGCGCGCTCACTATATGACCTTTAAATGGCAAATTAATAAAGACGTCTTTCTTCTTTACGATTTCTTCGGTGATTTTAGGCACTCTCTGAATGATATTTATTTCAATAAACCGATCCGGATAACTATTATCACGTACAGAGTTTCTTATGAGTATCAAATCATTCTCTAAGGCCTTCTCAGAACAAATTTTTCTCGCACTGAAAGCCAAACAGCTCACCGAGTTTCGTTTCTGCTGGATACTAACAAAAATGTTGAAATTGGGATACTAACCGCTCCACGTTTGTTTTCGGTATGTTTCGCTGGATCTGACTGTAACACCGTAACGGATGCGCCCACGACACAACGAAAACGACGAAGACGACAACGAAAAACGACGGCGGTTCGACACGGACACAGACAAGCAGGGCCGCCGGATGTGCTGGGTGCAGCGCTCTTCCATGGGGGTTGCACGTACACGATCTGCAAAGGCATAGAAAGAATGGAAACCCGATGAACCGAAGCCCAGTAAGTGTGTAAACAGGTACCAACACTTACATCAGGGAAAATGGGAATGGCAGTCTCTGCCAACGCGTTAGACTGACCATCTTCCATTCTCGTAAGTGTTACACCTAGGAATGATAGTCGATTGTTAACTTCGAGTTCGGTTGTAAATCACTTCAACTTCCATGCCCTGGTGTCGATCAAGGTCGAATGAATCTGTCGTCCTGTCACCTAGACGGCATAAGTTACGTAGACCAATCACATGAAAAGGACAATGCGACTGTTGACAAACCCCTGCCAATGATTGGTGCTTATTCCATGTCTATCCGCATGATCTTTTGTCTAGTGTCTCCCATGTAATTTGTAGACGGTTTGAGAATGAATTATTGAAAAACAATTGTTTCGCCAAATTGGACTTCTAATTGACGCTGCCATGTGTCAAACTTTTCAGTGAGTTTGATGAAGCTCATTGCTGATTTGAAAATTCGACTTGCCAATACGTGAATAGGGCATCGTATACTTGCAACTGTGTCGGATCTGAAGCGGATTGAAACACGTGTAATGCATACCGCTTCAATACACTGAACTCCTGTGTGGCAGCTATCTTGGCATGACAGCTGATTGGGTGGTGGAACTGAATGACCTTCATTCGACTTGTAGCCAATCATCTGACAGGGGTGATATGGTCGCATTGTTCGGTGGTGAAACGATAGACCACGATCACATGTAGAGCGTAATTTCCACAGTGCCGCGGTCTAAATCAGTCGGGACGTGAATCTATGTGTGGCCGACATCGGCTTGCGGTTAACTCGAACAATGGCTACTTACTAGCCCAGATGAACTCTGAATCGACGCTTCCAAATGAGAATGCTTGCCTGCATTCAGCGGATTCGTCGGATGTTCTAAATCGGAATGAAACACCGGATCGGCATCAAGGATGGCACACCGGTAAACAATCGCATAACGAATAATTTGTTTTAAAATTCTGGACTGACACGTTATATTTGGAATACAAAAAAACTATTGCGTTATTCTGATAACATTAGGCATTATATATGTTTTATGCGTTTTGCCTAGATAGATTTTGTGGACTATGAAAATTATTGATATTTCTATTCGAACATATGAAAGTGATATCAGACTACATAATTGTTGATCTTATCATTACTGTTATTTTCACTATCGCGGAATGCATAATTTATGAAAATATCATTATTCGAATTGTTTCAAACCGTTTTATCAGTGCTAATAGGGACCATTAATTGCCCCAAAATTATATGCCTATGCACGCGAGAGAAAAAAATGAGCCCAGTTTGCCCAAATGATGGAAACGGAAAGAAAACAACGATTGCGAGATGTAAGGATTTCATATACCACGCACCTTACCGTATATAACCTGACATTTTACGCTGGCTGCCGAGGAATTTAAGGGAAATGCGTACATCTCGCCATCCATATCCGTTTTCAGTTCGGATAACGCAAGAGGAAAGTCTCCGAAACACAGGGACCAGTCGTATTTGCGGGATAATCAGTAACCTCAGAAAAAAGCTTAGAATTATGCATCTGATAAAACTCGACTAGTCACAGTATGACAATTAGCGTCGCAACAGCGAAGCTGTTTACCTTCAGACTGAAGTTTTTTCTGACCGTGTTGTATTCTATTGCATTGCACTGATGACTTCTTCACTTTAAAAACTCATATTTCAGACTTAAAAGGAGGAAAAACGATAACTATCAGGTTGGAAAATATGTCTAAAACGGGCAGAAAAGCAGGGGAACTAGAATTAGGTTGAACCACCTAGGTTGTTGCGAAGTTCTTCTGCGACATTCATCTTGCTAGCAAGAACAAGCACTAAAAAGGGGACTGTATTTTTGCGCTACACATTTATACGAGACGGGATCAGTCTGAACTCGGGACGTCTGGAAGGATAAGAACAGACAGGTCATCACAAAAAGAATGAGCGGGGTCCGCAAGGTTCTTTATAGTGAATTTTTCGCAGGTAAAAGTATGTAGATCACATACTTATTTAGTGAGAGAGGCTATGGGAATCAAAGGAACTCGACTGACGATAGCAAAACCGCGGTATAGGGAATGAAAATCCCTTTTAAGTAGACCAGGGAGGATTACAGGATAGCAGTATAGTCAGATTGATAGAGCACAACACTGCGAGTGAACGGTTGGCTTCCATGTCATTCTCTCGTCGGATTATTTGTAGACTTAATCAGATTTACTCCGCAGTTACTCTAAGTCTTTCTAATCCTCGAGCTAATAGGCATTTTGGCATTATATAAATCACCGAGGCTGCCATCCTCGGTGGATCTGAGATAACTGATATTCCTGCTGTGGTATTTGCTTGGAATTTAACGATTTAATTCAGGTGAAAAAAAATTTTTCTTACAAAAAGCAAAAGGACCACAGAGCAGTTGCATATTCAAGTATCCTTCGGATCACTTCGACCTCCTGTATTCAATTAAGCTTTCTAATGGACACAGCAAACGTTGGCCATTCGGAACTGACTTTCCGCCGTAGAATAATAATGGGACAGACTCACGTTTTTCTATGAAAACCCGTTATTAAAATAGCATGGCGTCCAGTCGTACAAGGGAAAGTATTTTGAATACCGGTTGTGATCAGAAAGAAAGGTATTTATAGCAATTAGCATCATGTATAGAAGCAAATTACTTAATTCACCTTGAGTCAAATGACGCGTCACTTAGTTTTTGGAATTGATAAAACTCGACCTTGTGTATCACTTGCATGGATGACAACATGAAGGTCGATTCAAAATATATTGGATTTAGTTCTTTAGTATGCTTCTGTCAATTTCTATGGGTTCCGTCATTCAGCCTTGCCAGTAGTTTTGTATATTACCAAACAATAGTTACATTGAAGTTTTATTACTTAAGTGATTGCATTCGGATGGCTATGATATAGTGTCCATTGGCAAAGCTCCAGAAGACTCTCATTCTTAATTAGTAAACGGCTGGTAACACGAAAGAATTTCTTTCAGACGTTACGCCAAGCATTTACACATACAAGTTGATGAGCACCGAGATGGAGACATATCGGTGGACACAGTGTAACGATGAATGCACGAAATCTGCTGAGCTGACAGCAAACTAATCGGATGAGTTAAACAGGTTCAAGGAAGGGACTGAACCATTGTTGATGAGAGGAGGTGGAGTAAAACGGTCGACCGTGAAACTGCACGTGAGTGTAAGAGTCTGGTTCTATTCTAGAGATTTTTCGGCCATGACAACAATACCGGTAGCACTAGAGCAGGCCCCTCTACTAACTTTTGGAATTCGACTGATACGGTTATAGTTGAGCTGTCTATGCATTTAAGTATATATATATATATATATATATATATATATATATATATATAATCATAGCTCGAGATAAAGCTTGACGCCAAGGCGACAGTATTAACAGTAACACAACGACAGCAACCAAAGCGATAAACTGGAACGAGGTGAAGAAAGGTGATTAGTAAAAGAACGAATGCATTTTTGTTTTTTAACGGTACATTTTGATGTTTTCTATGTTGTACATTTGTGGTGAACGGGTCGCACAGCGATGACACCACTGACTTCGTTTCTGAACCATGCCCCTCAAGTCTAACCAATGAAAACCTTAATCTCTTGGGCCTCCAATGCGGTAGCACCAACCGAAGCCAGTGCTGATGCTAATTACTTCATTGCCCTTTTACAAGTCAAGGCCTGACTGCCTCACTGATTCTTCCACCCTCGCCCGGTAGGCGAGAATAGAGCAGAGAAAGGTAGACGATAGACAGGCGTACTTGAAACATGTCCAAGTCATCAAGGGTGGTGTAGAACGATTACCTCGGTCAGAGGGCGACCATCCGTAGCTAACACACTGTGACAGACTTCGTCATTACTTACCCGATGTTCTCATCAGACGCGGACAGTATTTGGGAGGCAATAATTGTCAAACACGAAAAGCCGACGAGCATCTTCAACGTGGAGTGGCCAGGTCTTGCAAACGTGAGGCAAAATTCAACGAATCACGGTGTTTTACACTCTTCCCTTAGATAAAAGTTAGGTTCATAGGTTTGCAATGCCTACTGTCGCTATTCGTGATGTAATCTTCGCAACACTACTTCCAGCGATAATCAAAATCCTGAGGTACGTAAAGTTACGGACTATTTCTAGTTGATCACCTGAAAGGATGAATGCAGATACAGCCTCCTGCTAGTCATGTAGAAGCACTATGCAATTCAAAGGGGCAAAGCATATCGCATCTGGATACATCAATTGCCAAGCGGTCTAAAACGTGTTTCGTTGCGTGTGCATTGTCACCCACCAAGGCGATATCATCGGCATATTCTGAGTTTACAACTCAAACTTTTGGAAGCAGTTCGGTTGTACCGTTTAGTACAAAAAAGCATTCAGTGGAACATGCTTCTTGCAAATTTGAATTGGAGAGGGTATAAAGGGCAACGGAAGCTGACCGGATGCCCCAACTCGATCTGTTTTATGACCTACAAATGCCTCTGAAGTACTCAGTTACTCAAAAATATTTCCTCAGTGCGGTCCTATCTACCTAGTCGAAGGTCGCAAAAATCACTAGGAACACGGTGGCCGTTGGTCCCCGGAAAGAGTAACGGTTTTCCAGCAGATGTCGTGTGGTGAAAATTCGGTCATATCATCGAATAGCGGAGCGAAAACTAATTTGCCTCTCACGAGTCCGTTCTTCACGTGCTTGATACAACTTGCTAAGTGTGATAGACATTAGCAGCTTCGATGTTATTGGAATAGTGCTTATATTTCTAAGGTTGGAGCAGTTATTGTGAGATCCCTGACCAAAGATGAAGAAGATGGGGGAAAACCTGGAATTCTTCGGTTAGCTGTGCCCCAGGCTAGGGGCAAGCCGTAGACACCTGGCACTTTTGATGACCTAAGAATTGGAGTTTCTTATGGATTTCCACCTCACTATGTGGATCTGTCAAATTAGGTCACAGGACCGGTGCCGTAATGGCTATGTATGAAGCTGACACTGAAGGCCAGCAAAACTAACTGTAAGTGCTTCGATCAGCGTTCGATAGACCGCTGTAGGTTGTGATTTGGCAAACAATCAGCTTTACAAGTCGCTTCACCTACACCTAGTGGTTACCCACCTGTGATTCGGATGAGATTTGAAAGCTTCCAAGAATTTCCCATGGTTGCAGCACGCTCCATCTCTGATGCTCATTGGAACCGCCAGATTTCGCGATCCTTATGAAGATTCGCTTTCAGTTCACGCTGGTTACCAGCCACTCTTCGTTCTGTTCGCTTCCAGGCGGTATTGCGGTATTCATGGAGAGGACTAAGAGATTAGCTATAAATCCAAGGTGTCACGGTGAAACGAGACAGGCTACAACTTAATGGGCTAGTGAAATGCAAAACATTCTTGATGAGCAACCAGTGCTAGTTGATTTTTTCTGGTAAGTCGACAGAAGTGCTCCATTGTGATCAAAAATTTCTTATGTTACCCCGTCATTTACGGTTCACTGAGATGTGGTCAATCTTGGTCCATTGGTGACCCGGAGAGCGGACAGCGCGTGATGTACCGGCGGTTAGCGCATCCGAAGTTTGTACCGACGAGGAGCAGACGACATTCGGAGCACACTCAAAAGTTCTTCCCCTTCTCCGACCGACAGAAATTCAACTCAAAATGCTCCTCGGTCGAGAACAGCCGTCTTACTCTGGAATTCGTATTTCGTGCCAAATTCAAGTTATCAGCCCGGTTCGCTTTGAGTAATAGGCCGTGTATCTTTTGATGGAAATTATCTTCGATTGCATTTGGTCTGCAATCGGCGAGTTCACCCTCCTCCATAACAGCCAAACTGCGTCTACCAAGACGGCTAGTGCTCTGTTTGCACGAACCTAAAAGTCCCACTGAGGATGACTGACTCTCTGCATGGTTTCGGATTACCAGTGCAGTTTCATCCCTTTCACCGAGGACCACAATTAAGGTGATAATACCAGAAGCCATAGTCTTAGGGTCCCCAGGATAACGTTTGTGAAATTTCACAGAAAGTTTGGATAGGGGAGTAGATCGGATTACGAAGTTGGAATATTAAACGCCAGCCTCTTTGACACAACACATCAAGGGCAAGGGTTTTAAGTAGAGTACTTCAAAAAGTAGTTCTACATTTCGTTGTGAGAAATGTCAGTACTCGTGAACGCACACTATTTCATAATAAGATCAGTCATCGTCGTTTGGACTACAGGTCTGCTGCACTTCTCGGTCTTGCGATCCAGAGTAGGCATTTTTCTTTTGATCTAAAATTGAAGAAGCAAAGAAGAACACCTGAAAGGTTTTTTTTGAAAACCACATTACTTTTGCGCTCTGTTTTGCTAACAGATCCCATAGATCTTACCAATCAGTTGTTTAGAATAAAGTTGTTTCTGATATTTTAAACAGAGAAGTATGCGTGATTCATAAGCGAGGGATGAATCTGCCTTTGTTTGGTTTGGATGTGAAGATAAACATCTGAGAAATTGGCCAAGGACCAAAAAGTTACCTCTGGGAGTGGGATATAATTTTCTTTTAGAATGAAATTATGTATTCCTCTTGATCGGTAGTCAATCACAACAACAGGCAAATGCACTTAGGTAACATTCGTTAATTAACGAAAATCTTCCATGCTTGCTCAAAAATTAATACCTAGCAGTCTCTCTCCTAAAGAATTTTGGCTCCAAGATGGGAATTTCTGCTACTCAAGATCTATATGACATGAGGCATACGGACCCAGTAACCTTGATCCGAGAGTATTTTGCAATATCCTCCTTCCATTGAAGCCACTCCGCAGATGATGCTCATCATGAGTGTTAATCTCTGTGTAAATACCAGGTAGTGAACTTGCATAACCAGTGATGGTTGACTGCTATACCGTGTGGCATTGCCGGAAAGCAAATACTTGCTCGTCACTCTGGATAGCAAAGTGATTAGCACGCGGGAGTTCCAATCCTGCAGGCCAGGTTCGAGCCCTCTCTCCCCCACCCCACCCGGATGCCAGTCGGTAAATGTGCATTGCTGAAACAATCCATTAAATCGGATGGAGTGGCGATACGGTAGTTCTTCCATAGGTTTTCGGCGGTAAGTCGAATGTTGATACCACATACGGAATTACTGCGCAAAATCTTATTCACATTTCCCGAACGTCATATACATATTTCTGTAGTTGTGACCCTTTTGATCCAATGACATGAGCATCACTGTTTAGAGTCCAAATTTATCTCCCTTCCATTTGCCGTCAAAAATCCTGTTAGTTTCGTTGGGTACACTAATAAGAAATCGCTTCGTCAGAATCAGCTCGAAGTTTGATGTTCCTTCCACGAAATAATAATAATAATAATAATAATAATAATAATAATAGAATAAAATAGAGAGGATATGAATACAATACTTGATAAATAGATCAAGTCGTTGTTCACTCTTACATGTGACGGGGATAAAAACAAAATGAACACTTTTTGCTTTACTCCTTTATTCGAATAGTGCAGTCGTTTTCCTGAAGGGTACTCAGATTTATAGCTGCTAAACTGACACTTTGCAATAAATCAACGAGTAGTAGGTCTCTGTCCCGTAGCTCTAAGATTTATCAGGAATGAGTTCCTCAATCCCTATCCAGTTCAGACTAGTCAGGCAATAGTTTCAAGTAGACAAAGCTCACGTTCGTTCTCTAGTAGTTTTGAGAACAGTAGAAAGTAGCAGCATCACGGATCGATCTAAGACCGATTTCATTTGTTTCCATCTTAGAATTTCACGAGTCCAATCAGACAAAACGCAGAACTAGACCAGCTACCGATTATGTGGTCCGAACGAGTTTCTTGCGGGACGCATCGAAGACAAAATCGACTGATGGCAATCGCGTGAACTTGGTCCTCCGTTTTCGCAGCCTTTTGTCACGCCGAGCACAGCAGCAAAAGCTGCACGCGGTGACTCTACAAAACCCGAACAAACTACTCGTGCCCAGTAAGCGAGCGCACGGGCACAAAACGCGTGAGGAACGAAGGCAGGGATCCGATAGTGGATGCCACTCACCCACTCCACTGAATCCAGCCTTCATTAGTGTGGACTCATTTGAAGATTATGTCAAGAACAGTTTCAGACTGAAACGATCCAATTCGGACACCTGTCTAAGCCGGCCACATATCCATTCTCACGCAATATTTGTGACCATCCCAAACACGGGCATACAATCAAGCGGTAGCGCTGCTAGTGGGGCCTCACCCGTTTCAGATCAACCGGATGCTTCGCAAGGTCAGCATAATTCAGGTGGATTACCATGCGTGTCAGAAGCTGCAGAATTAACACAGTCAGACACCGAGGAGTCAACTTCAATGGTTAATTCACAGAATCACCGCCCAAGTCATGTGCGAAGGCGATCATCTCTGTCCACTGGAAACATTTGTTGTTTGTATGCGTTGCGTTGCCTTCCGTCGATTGAATACCTAAACAATCCATCCTCACCCGTCCTGGCACGACGCCGTAGCTTGCCCGCTCCTTCTCTTAAACCCTTTCCGCACTACGATGGGGATCGAACAAATGGAATCCTCAGACAGTCACACACTCCATTCGCTCTGGCTGCGATGCGCCATCATCCCTGCTACCAAGACATGACTTGTAATCTTAGAAACTGGATAAGGGAAACACTAGATATGGAAGGATCTAGTGAGTCCACCTTGAACGAAGATGCGGATGGTACCGTATCAGCTACAGCGAACGTTCACGATTCAAGCGAATGGAACCGCCGCGTGCGCTTTGCAGACGAGGCCACCGCATCCTCTTCAGCGACTACCTTGAATTCCCTATCTGCTTCCTCATCCGCTAGGTCATTATCCTCTTTGATCTTGACCCCAAATATGCAATCCCCAGTCGGTTCTCTTTCAAGTCTGGATCGAGGCAACACTTGCTCAAACAGAAGAACCAGTCTGAGTGCTAAGCTGGCCAGTCTGCATCCACTACCCAGAAGGCTGGTGAAAAAGTTCTCCCAGATGAGTACTTCACGTTCGGTGGCCACAGTGGGCAAAAACAGTGCGTTCGCTCACAGCAGACAAACCGATTCTCCTACGAAGAAGCTAGGGAAATCTGAAAACATGGAGAAGAACAAGTTCGCGGTTCATGGTATCTGGCGTCGACATAACAAGCGACACCGGGAGCGCAAAACAACCCCGCTTATCACGGTGAATTTGATCAAAGACTACTCTGAACCACCGGAGGTTCCGGAACATGTTCTGAAAGAACTGGAAGTCGACGTAGTAAGTAAATTTCTATTTGGTTCTCTGTGTAAGCTCCAATTATTTGTGGTGCATCCCAGGTCTACAGAAAACCGTTTGCACTCTCCTTCCAACTTTATAGACATTTTAATTACAGAGCTAAACTAGTTTACAAGCCTAATCGTAACGTAGTTTCAAAATGGTAATTACTTGATTTTTTAGGGATTTTACGATGTACTGAGAAGAAATTTCCAGTACGACATTTTCATTTCCTGTCCTATTTCGCAGTTTTTTCTATACCAGAAACTCCTTGCCCCAGTCTGGCATTGTCTGGTTCATTATTTGTTCATACGCTTCATTTCCCTGCTGTTTTTTAAAATTCATACTGTGGTCTCAGAAGAATGACCTTTTCGAATTATTTTATCTGGCTTTCATGGCATCTGGCGTGGATATTTCATTAAGTTGACCAACTTTCTCATTGGAAAACTTCAGAAACCTACAGATTTGTCGGACTTCCAATTCATCTACGCCGTCACTCAGTACATCATGCTCCGAACGTACCCAGTGCACTATTTGGGTTTTCTCTAGCAATCGCTAGAACTTCGCTCAGTGGCTGGTCTGGCCAAAACTACTATCCGGTCACTTTCGCTTTGTGTGCGCCATCCCGCAGGCAGGCAGGCCGTCCTGTGGGTGGGTGAATTGATTGAAATCGCACGGTCACATTTGTTCGCTTTGACATTCTCGTTCACGTGACGGCTCTCGACCAGTCAAGTGAAATGTCTCATTGTGTGGCTTAACCCGGACCACATTTTTGTCATACGCGTGAGGTCAGAACCACGTACCGTGCAATTGAATCTAATGGACACCGTTCAACGAATACGATCGATTTTCTGGCGGAAATGAAATGATCGGTTTACACGACTCTCCTTATGTGGACGACGATACCTTCCCTGTTGTTACCGTAGTAGCAAATGTGATGTCGTTAATGCTGTGGTTGTTACGGTTGCCGTTGTTGCTAATGCTGATAATCATGGAAACAATGATGATCGCAATGACAATGACGGTGATAGTGATTATGACGTGAACGATAGCGTTGTTTCCCACACAGTCTGTCGGGTCAACGAAATACACTAGTTTTTTCCATTTCTTCCAATGGAGTTTCCCCGCGCGGGTTCGATTCCTGTCCGTGAGGCCAACCGTTGTGTTCGTAGTTAGCAGTACTGCACGTAATGGTGCACTCCATTTATTTGTACAAGCGTAAACACAAAACTTGGCCGTAGCCGCCGAACAAGTAACAGACACGTGCAATTTATGATAGAACATTCGCATCAAGTCAATCGGGGTTAATATATACATTTTGGGATCAGTCAGTCGACAGACACAGCATGATCAAACAACGGAAATCGTAAGTGGATGCATGAGGCAGATGTCGATCGGTTTTCCGCTCAGTATGCGCGAATGTCTAATCCAGACACAGCAACTGACAGACATCATTTCATGTGGTACTGACGTGAACTTGGTTCGGATTGGTTAACGCTTGCTGCTTACAGTCTCTCGTACACCGGTTCTGAGTCAAAGTTGGAACCCAGTGAAAATGCACTGTTGGGGATTCCCACCAAGCTGGATGCAGTAGTCACACCGTGCTATTATGATCTCCGGTGCTCAGGTGAACGTCGTTACGGCATGATGAAGCATTCTGTGACGATGCAGCGGGTATTTGATGGACTGTGGTCAAACGGTAATCAAGATGAACAATGGATCCTTCCGTCTGAGGTTCAACTCTTGCCACCGTCAGCGCTGCCGGTTACTTTCCCCAAAATGTCAGTTCCTTAGATATTGTACCATCATTACGTAACGAAAAGGAAGTACATGCTGAAAAATAACCTACTTTTCAAAAATTACGACCCAAATCGACGTGAGATGAAAGGGATGCAATTGTAGGACCCGGTCAGTTAGTTGTTCTAGGGTTGAATGAACCTCAGATTCCAAACAGTCAGTTAAAATTTAGCGACGTCGTGATGGCTAGAATTCAATCTTTTCATATAAATTGAAGTTCTCTGTACGAAAGTCATTTCCAATCGTAACTTACTCTCGGAAAGAAGTAACCAGTTAGTTTTAGTGCATAACTTCCTAGGCTTATTGTCGAAACAAGCTAGAAAACTCAGTGGGCAAATGTTACCCAGAGTTGAAATGCTTGGATTCTTCTGGGCGAAAGCAGTGTTTCTATTCGGATTTGAAGGTTCGAAATCGGCCGATGATTCCTTTCGATAGAGGGCTGAGTGCGCGCGCGAACACTCATAGCCACTCAAATAATAAAATCGGGTTACTTGCGACATGGTTATGTTGACGGAATAAAATCTCAGTGGTTAGCGTGGAGACGTATGTTGTTATACAACTTGAATTGTGACGATCGGCATTGTTATTTGAAAACTAAGGTTGTACTTTCCCTGACCACTTTGAAGCGAAGCGCCACAATCCACAGCCCAATTCATTTGGTCTCATCTGGCGTCTCCTATTGTGCCAGATCTATTTTATGAGAGGGAATCAAGCTTAGGACAGAATGGTTCATGGACCTGCTCAAAGACACACTAAGTGTATTAGGCCGTGAAATTTGTTTCAATCACTCAAGCAGCATGTTACCTGTTCAAAAGTTTGCAGTTTGTCCAAAAACTGGGACTGGAAATCTGATACTCACCTTGGGATTTGTGTGCGCGAAAGCTTTGATTCACCAAAGATTTTTCACACACAAAACTCCTACTGGTTTTATTATCCATAGCTTGTAACCCCATCACTGGCAAACCTCTTCTGGTCCAATGTACGGTTGGAGACATTTTTATTCCTTTTAGAAAAGCTCCCTACTTGAAGAAATTGCTCTGATTATGCTCTCATGAAAGTGTATGTGTACGTGTGTGTTAGTCTGAGTTTTTGTTCCTCTCTGACTAGGTCTTTTTGTATTCTGCACGCATTTTTTGGTGTAACTTGATCTCTTAGTGTTCTTAATATTAATTCTGTTCCACTCATCCGTTCTGCAAATAATCCGGGTTTTTAAGTGTAGAACTGTGAAATGTGCACGCATCTGCTCTCTGAAAAACGTTTTGATTTTTCGGGATTTGCCTTGTCCTTGTTGCTGTAGCTATTGGAAACTGGGGATACTCATTGTCTATGATGGTGCGGCCGGCCAACATTACTCCCCCCCATGCCAGTTGATACTGGTTGCTGTGATTGTACGACATTGGGAAAGAGGCATTTGGGGGATTTTACCTGCTTCGCACAATTGAAACCTTATTTAGAGTGCCGCTCATTCACTGAACTTGAAAACCTTTCATATCATATTTCCAGTTTTGCCTCAATTCTAAGGTATTCATTTGACCGACTAGTTGGAAAGTGATTTATCGTCGTAATTCGTGGATGAAACTTAGAAGAAATAGTCCCCAGAACTTCCTCTCCTGTATCAGAAAGTATTATATGACGTCAAAAATATCATTTCAACTTTTCCGAGTCAAGTTTATTGCGGAATGGATACTGAAATGAAGACCGAGAGTGCGAAAACGAACTGCTCCCCAAAGTTGCATAGATCATCATTTTGAGTCCTCCGAGTCAATATACGCATCCACGTGACTAACCATGCTGCAGCCAAGCTTGTAGATTGTCTCTGAATTAGACTTGATAAGAAACCTGCTAGTTCCCCGAAAGGGTGTTTTTGTCGTCTACATTGGGGACATTTTAGGTTAGAGGAGATTTGTTAACCATAAGAGAATATATGGTGTTGCTAGGTTGACACAGCAGGCATCAGTCTTTTTTGGGTACATAATACAACTGGTTCATCCTACTTTTCAGTGATCGTATTGAGAGCACACATCAAAAAACTATGCTTTCGTGGTTCCAATCCGGGATATCAGACTAGAAAGAGTGTCGTTTTAAGAATTCGTTCGCCCAACAAAAAATGCTTGTTTATATGAGTCGAGCCAATGGCAGACACATCAATTATCATTCATGATGTTGCAGACCATGACTTGAGCATTTGGTGACATACTATCGCAGTGTCAATCGAAGAACAGACCGACTACAAACAATATGGAACGCTACGCGTAGAAATTTGTTCATTTGTAAAAAGATAATTACGGTCTCGGTGTTAGGGCCCAGGCATCGGCATGCGGTCGTGGTACTGAAACAAGACAATTTTCGATAGTTTCTCCTCTCTTCCATTTTATTTTCCTTGAGTACAGTCTCTGTTCTGATAGGTTGATTCCGTGAATAAGTGTAATGCATGTCACGGACCACTAATGATCTTGTTGGTGCAGTTGGAAACTCACGAAATCAGAGACCCCAATCATGGTAACCGGGGCTTGATTACCCGTCTTTTGAAGTTGTTCTACAATACAATCTCTGGACTGCCACAATTATATCAGGGAATCTGTATTTGTCCTGATTCAGACGCACACTTTTTGATCTTCCCTGTTCTCGGACAAAGCGTCATTAATCCAACTGATGAATAGATACTCCGAACAAAATTTTTCACCTTAAATCACATGAAAGGAGGAGACTGAATGAATACTATGGTGATTTACTGTCCGATACATAGTCCCACGTTTTGCGAACCCGGACGACGTCCGTAGAAAAAGTCTACATTTGTATTACCTGAGTCAATGTATGCCAATCCAGAAAGAGAAAAAATACACAAGGAAGGCTATCTCATAGTTCTCACTTTATGACGGAATACGTGAGCTTGTGAATTGGTGTAGAAAAATACGATACAAATGACCTCATACTGGGTTACCCGCTTAGACAATTTTGACTGTACATGCAGAGGACCAGGAATTGTTCTGCGTTTCCAGTCTCTTATCGTATGAAGTTCATCTGGCATGTCGTAACTGAATCCAGTTTATTGTAAAACGAAATTCCACAGCATGATTACTAGGACCACTACTGTGTACACTTGGATACAGTTTTATTATTATTGTCACACGATAATGCAACTGCACACGGTCAGTTTCTGTCTTTTCAATCATTCCATTTGACACAAATAGGAACAGTTCTTCTGGCAGCCTATGTTCGTGAACCCGGAAGAATTGCCTCAATTCAATCAGAATTTGTTCAAACAGCGGTTGCATTTGGGCCGCCTATGGTCGTTCAGCCTGTCCTCCGTCAATGTGGAGGCCTGTGTGGTCGTCTCGCATACGCTCGAGGATGACCAATCACCGCAAGTCCGCTTGCGTTACACGCTGAACGGCTGGCGAAATTATTCCGAATCTTGCGTACTGACCAAGATGCATACGGTCAAACGAACTCTGCCTCATTGTGACCCATTCTGGGTAGAAATACATTCCGGTCGTGTTCAGCTGCAGCCGGACGATGTGGACAGTGCAAACTGGAAACCGGAGAAGCTCGAATTCGCTGTTGTGGCTCGACGAAATGGGTCAGAATGGTGGGACAACAATAACCGAGAAAATTATATCTGCCATCAGCACCAGACAGGAAGCACATAGTTTTCCCTGTCCGTCCAGTGGGCCAACCGGGATCATCTGATCATTCCCGTTCCATCATCATGGCAATGAAGATCAGCAGTATGCAGCTCATCCCTTAGCCAATTCCTCTCTAGTACAGGTATTTGTGCATTGATTTGAGTCGTGACAAATTTCCCGACGAAAAACTGATTATCACAAAGCCAGCCAGTCCATGCCTTAATCCCCAAACAAACGCACGCACACCATGATTTCAATGCAGTACGGAAAAAAACACTTCGATGTTGTTTTTCCGCTGAACAAAGTTTTATTCGGTTCTTTTGTACATCACTTTATGCCATACGCCCCTCTTTATCATCTAACCGACAGTGGTCTGCTTATTACCTCTCATACTTTTCCAAATCTCTAGAATCGTTGCTCTTACACGAATCTCACTCAGGTCTGCTCAGCCTATCACACCCATTTTCGCTTTACCACCATAATACCACACTCTTTCCAGCTCACTTGTTCATTCTCTTAAACCAGCATAGAACTATAACAGAAGAAAGAAGGGAAAGGTTGGCGTTTCTGTCCATCTTGGTTCTGAAAAAATTGCAAAATTTTCAAACAATCAAGAGTTGACGGAAACGATCATCTCCTCCAGCTGGACCATCAGCAATTACGGTAACTAACACCAGTGAAAGCCGGGGTAGTCGGACTTTATCGACCCGTTGTCTTCTATCCGTGAGCTACCACGCGTGCACCAGTACCACGGACCGCAAAGATGGGTGCAAGAATGTGGACCAGGGTAGTTAATGAAAATTGACACGTGACTTTTTCCGACAACCTGTTTGCAGGACAAACTCAGGACTTTGTTAGAAATATGAACCGATCAACTTACCAGTTGCATTCCACCGAAATCTCGTGACAACCGTCCGTTCAGAATCTTGGTCGGCATTGATGTTCATTCATTGTGATCCGGTACATATCGATTACCGGTTGTCGTCGAGTGGTTTCGAGCGTTTGCTTACCACCTCGGCGGTCAGAGGTTTGAATTCCCGCTACCGCCGACCACTTCAATGGTAGACAGTATTTCACTGTCGTCCGGTTCGTCACCATACCTGACCTATTTAGACCTCTGAAGGTCAACTTGTTCGGCCTAGAAGAATAAAAATGAAATGATTAGAGAGTGAAGATGAACACCTTTTGGATACGAAGATAGGCGTAAAAACATTCGGTCATCCTGGCTGGCGGGTCACCCACAACAAACATGCTGTTCTTTCTTGAGGTGTAAGCAGTAGGATTGTTATGAAATGGCTCAATCGCACTGTCATGCAATAGGTACGAGATGAAAGATTTTACATGCACATGCATCACACCACGGAGGGTTCATTTTCTCCTCGCATTTACTATCGATTAGAAAACTGTACTGAGCTTTGTGGACGCATTTCAAGTTACTTTCAGCGGGATGGTGTTTATAAGAGGTGTGTGGTCCCAGAGACGCAGCAGGTCTCGAATCAACGCAGACTATGGTCTTGGTGCCTCCGAGGTTATAAGAATCGTATTTTTCAAATCGAGAAATATGTATCTTGAATGAATACCTAGATCTTTTTTCATTGTGAACATCTGTGGGCATTTTCATAACAAGAACGCTACGGAAGACGATACTAGTTGCTTTGCATTCTATTCTGTTGTAGGAGCTTCATTATAGCGGAGCGCTAAGTCAACTGTAGAACAAGATTTATCATAAATGAGAAGGCACTTAGGTTGATAGATATAGATGAAAACAGGTCACTTCAAAATGCACACACAGCTATCTATTCGGTCAATAATCGATCAATCCTCCGGTCTATTGATTAGGTTAATACTCGCGTTCGCATGTGCGTGTGGGCTTTCGGTGCCAATGTGCAAACGGGAATTCGTTTATTCCCAGACTAAGCAAGGTTGCGGACCGTTTGGTGAGCGATTTGGAATTAATCAATGAAACTGTTGGCCCAGCGAACGGCTAAGTTACCCAGGTCAATCAAGGACATATGGACTTGAGACAGTATCAGTGATGAAGTAGGTGTCAGGTTGTAGCCTATTTTTCGGAACAATTCATCCTACAGTGTATCATAGTCCGACTCGATATCGTTTCGTGGCTTTTTGGCGGGGAAAGAATGAAAATGAGAAAAAGAGGACACGGTGTGCTTGGTAAAACTGCCGAAGTCCTGTAGAGTGATCCGAAATTGCTGGTACAAAAGTATCCTAAGATGATGCTCCCAGGGAACCTCTATGGAACTGAAAAGCAGAAATCAGCCACTGTACCAGGCCCACAGTGTATTGCATGTGTTCTGGTGGTTTGCGGAGATCTCACTTTTTTGTGAATACGGTTAATTCGGCTTGAAAATGGGTTCACAAATATTTCATTTTCCAAGTCAATATAAGCAAAACAGTTTATGAAACCATGTTGCCAAGGTCTAATGCGAGATAGACATTTGGATCTAACCAATCGAGCTCATTTCGGGTAGTATCGAAAAAACGAAGCACCATATGACTATATATATATATATATATATATATATATATATATATATATATATATATATATATATATATATACACTACATGCTTACTCATGAGTGCAGTGGAAAGGGTATACCCCATGGCCACAAAGGCCCAATGCAACCAGACCCTAAGACTTGGAGTGGAGAACTACATAAGGTCCCAATAGGCCAGATGTGGTAACGAGCCGGATGAGAGTGGGTTACTGTTCACCACTAACAACAGTTTGATGTTCGGTAACAGAGTTGTCGGAAATGATGATAGTCAGTCAACGTTTCCGTTACCCGGATAACCTTTCTCAGGACCGGTTTACGATTGGCTTACTGCTATTGTTTGCGACTATACTGTGTTGACGAACATCAAGCGCTTTTCATATGACCAGCTAGAGTTTCAAATACGATGTTCTAAGGCGAAAAACAAAAAAAAAAAAGAAATTGTTCACATCAGATCGTTAGATTATACGGGACACTCATCTACTGACCACACATTGAGCAGTAAGAAAACAAAACAGTAAACTCCAATCATTAACACAGGTTATATTGCATGAAGGTTATCGGAGAAATCTGTCAGGTTCTGAAGTCCAACAACACCCACTGGCAAGTCAAGTGAGTAACACGAAGTTGCATTTCGAGAACCCGAAGAAGCACCACAGTGAACTGAACCGGTCTTCGAAGGTAATGCAGTTTGGTAAAATTGTTTTGTTCAATAACACATCGTAGTCGAAATCGTTGGCAGGTTGTCGAATTTTCGGTCACCATGGGTAACCTTTCTTAAGGCTGGCTTTACAAGCAAATACAGCTTGATGTGTATCGGTTGGTGAACGCTGAGCCTGGCGTTTAGGTAGCAAATGTTTCATCATCAGTCGAGGTGGCATCGCACCTACGCACTGACTATATCATACTGACTGGTGACGAAACGTTTGCGACCTAGACGCCTTGCTCAGCCATCACCAACCGATACGAAGCTTCAACCTGAGCTACACAAACAACACCAATAGGCAAAACCATTGGAAAGCAGTTTGAGTTAGTTTAGGTCGCACGACACCCAAACATCAATGAATTGAACAGACAGCCATCATTCAAGATAGCGGTCTGTACTAGTACCGATCAATAACATCACGTACAGATAGGTCAGTTTTAGTCAAGTCAGTCAATATAGGAAGCTAGTACACTAGCAAATCATCAAAGTGGATTGGTAATACTCTTTAGTTGCACGAGTTAATGAATTTCATTCGAGGAAACAACACTGAACTCACAAATGAGAGGGGTCAGCAGGACATTAGGAATGTCAAACAACTGTGTGGTTCAAATGTGGACTGTATGGTTGGGGTACCTTAAGAAGAACTACCTTAGACTGCACGCTGACGAGAAAGCAATAGCACAGTGAAGCCTACAGGGGCTTGCTCAAGGGTGAGTCATAGTGTGGTGGAGTCTACGTGCTACTTACTGAATAAGTGAGTAGTTGGTTGCCCGGATCATAAGCATGGACAGTAATGGAGCAATAAAGGAAGTGATTACGTCACACTGAATGAACGGAACAAGATGAAGAAGAGCATCCAAACCACATGATTGCATCCTCCGATCGGATTACGACTGTCTCCAAATGGACTGGGCACAGCTATGTAACAAAGCATTGTCGCTACATTGGTTGATTTTGGTGACACCTGAAAAAGTGATTTTCCATGTACAACCTATTTACCAGGCACGTCTTCTAGATCACAGCAACAGTAATGTAAAGTTGTTACATATACCATCACACAAAAAGGTACTGAGTCCCGCGAAGTTATGGCTCTCTCGAGAGCTGCTGCCCAAGCTGATTCTTTTAGCTTCTGTTGGTGTCAAAATGGTCATCTATACGGCGGTACAGTAACAGGTCGCTCATGATATATGTTCACTGTGCCGTCGATTGAATGGAATGATTTAAATGACCCTTTTAAGGTTCCGCTGAACCAAAACCGAAATTTGAAATTTTCAGTGTAACTTTCACATGATCCTTTCGTTTGCATTTCATTGTAGACCCAATCGTCGAAAGCTATATGTTTTGTCACTGGAAGAAATATTTTTCTTTCGATGTTTCCCTAATCAAGTTTTTTGGGCTATCCATAATTACACAACCCATCAACGTCCACTGACTGTCAAAAGTGTACAGAAGATCGATCTTAAATACTGTAAAAATTAAAACAAATTGCTTTCATGAGGTGTTCAAGGGCAGCTGCATTTTAGTCCTGCACTTAAACAATACAGTCGTCACTGCGATATAGACCTGAAATACTCTGCGCGGACTTCACATTTGGTCAGTTAGAGGTAACCATCATTGTTTTGCCGGCTGTGTTTAGACATGCCATGCCCGTGCCCAGGTGATGTAAACGGCCAAATTCCTACATTTACGCTCCATCGGAAAACGAGTGCATAGCAGACAAACACAAAAGCGATTGCATGAATAATGGAATTGTTAAAAAGGCATTCCCGATGCGCGCCACATTGACTGAAAGTTGAGTGAGTGTGTCTGTGTACGCAATTCATCGGGGTTGATTATCAGCCGTCATGGCTGTTTTAAACCGTCCCACTAGCTTCAGCGGGAACTCAATTCTGCCTCAAAATCATCCAATTTCACCAGCGAAAAACAAAGAATATATCAAGTTGCTGTCACATTTGCCCACGCGTTGCACACAATGCATTGTTTCGACTGATGTGGGCTACCTCGTCTTGAGGCTTAAACAACGCCAACAAGACTGATCTCCCATCTATCGATTCCGTCGTCTCAAGCCTTGGGCTTGGTGCGGCACCCGTGCAGAGTGCCAACGTGACTTAGTTGTCTGCCAACGCCGGGTTAACAAGTTCCGTCACAGTGGCTCCTTCCGTTGAAGTCATGTCGGTAGGGCAGAAAAAATAAGCCTGCCGGTCCGTTTTTGATCGCAGGTGCAGGAAACAAGATTGAGAGCGTTCAGCTGATCTGTCCCTCTATGGAAAATAAACGGAACTGGAACAAACCCCCGATAAACGGCTCAGGTTGGAACAGCGGCAATTCGAGCATGGCTATCCGTCCACATAATAAATGTTCGCGAAGAGCCTGATTGTGGATGACACGTTTTACAGTTAGGAGGCTATCCGGGGAGTCGCTGGCTTTCCAATACTGTGCGGGAAATGCTCCGTTGACATTCAAAGCCCGTGGCGGAAGGGCGCAATATCATGTAGTGTATGGGTTTAATAGACCGTTGAGAGTCAGCCGGACAGCCTGGTGGTTAGGTGATCGAGTCACAATCGTACTTTCAGGGGTCTATTCCCCGTGGGGTCCCGGTTGGTGCGCATTACAGATGCTGATTCCTAACAGCCGTACTGTGCGTACCTTTGTGGTTTTCGACGGCCAGTTGAATGTTCACAGTGCATGGTTAATACCATTACGAAAGTTTGCACCACATCAACACCGATCGATCGAACTTGGTTTGGAATGGCAAGAACTCCTTCGGACCACTCCCCCCCCCCCTCCCACGCACACAGCAGTCGCCTCCATTGTAGAGGTTAGCTTTGGTGTTCTGAAACAAGTGGAAAGAACAAATCACGAAGAACAGAAACAGAAATCCCGCTTTTACTGGTATTATTGTGTTCTTCCTCCGGATTGTGGCGAGATTTAACTTGGCAATCGTTGATCAGAGAACTTTAGTTGCCCACTTATCTACCAAGGGGTTAGAAAGGCTAAAATGAGTGAGACAGTTTCATTCTGCCATGGTTTATTTTAAGAACATCAACCAATACTTTGAAAAGGCGCAGAACGAACATTTTGTTTCAATATAGTTTCCACGAAACTTGTAGGTCATTTCAGAGATCACTCAAATTGGAGATCGAAATAAATCAAAACAAAACCACTGCGAGGTCAAAGCACGCTGTTTGTTGTGAACAAAATGTTCGAAAAATGAAGCATGCAAATGGATACAAATAGATGTGAATTATGTAATGGGTATGTTTGTTTTGAAAAAAGGGTTCTGAATTGAGAGTTTGAAAAAAAATTCGTCATCACAAAGCTTGGGAGATAAAGTTGTTGCAACTAAGTCAGACAACTCCAAATTAGAAGTATGAGGCCTTTCTAATAGTCCGTGCACACGCTCGCAAAGCACGCAAAGATCAAATCTCACCCGGTGTACGCACCCCAGCTCCATTTTGGCCGTTTGTGCCTGGGCTTTGAGCTTGTTCTTCTACGTCTCATTTTTCCGGGCTGCTTCGACTGGTCTCGTCGATTTCTGGAACTAAAACTGTTATTTGGGTCATTTATCTACTTGCAGGAGTTCTGTTCCGATTGTTTTGTTCCTCTATGAGATCCTGTTTGTCTGTCATGTCTTCTGCCAGTGGCTCTTAGTCGTGCTAGGCAGCTGACTCCCTAAATGCTTCTTGCCGTGGGTACAACAACTTCAGCTACAGTAAGAAAGAAAAGAAAACACGATAGATTCACCAACTGGCACGAATAACAGATTCAATCAAACTCCATAGGCTTTTCTGAGTGATCCCAAATGATGCTTCGTGAATGTGCCAATTCGGTTGCTTTGATTAAACTAGCTATAGCTTTCCGTAACCAGTCAGAGTAAGCTGCACTAATTGTCAATGTTGGTGGTGTTCAGTGATCAGATGAATAGTTGATGAGCTTGGGATCACTGAGTTTGGCGTTCAAATCGAATACGTTACTGAACTAGCCCAAAGCTGAAGTCATCAGTTCGGGCTAGGCCCTTACCGTAGTCTTCTTACTTTGAAGATTTTCAAAGCTGAATTTGATCTCGGCCAATCGGATAACCTTCAATTTTTGCAATAATCAATATCCGGATATTAATTATTGACCTTATTTTAGTTCATTCTATTATCATAAAAACTTTAACCTTTAATTTTTGATGTCTGATCATCAGTGGTGCATGTGAAGTTGAAAACTGTGATGCCCACCGAGATTTTCCAAATCTGAATGAGTTTTCTCGTCGCTTCTAGATATGATACGTTTCCTCCGCAAATTGAGTCTAAGGTCTGTTTTCCACTTTGCTCATTATCCGCTGTTCCGAGTTCGTTGACTACTTTGAGTTTTCAGCGACCATGCACGAGTTACGGCTGAGTCCATTCGTGGGTGAAATTCGTTGACCGGTGGTGTTCGAGTGGAATAATTTGCAGAGCACCAGATCTCATGTACGAGAGGTGAGTGCCAGCCGTCGTGGGGTCAGCCGAGCCCGTTTTCACCTGGCACTTTGGTATACCTGACCAGCTGGGCTCTTATGAGGCTGCCCAATCATGGTCTCAAAGCAACGGTGTATATTAATGCTCACGAAATGGGCCTTTTACGTCAATCTCATTCATAATCGTGAAATAAACAGCACTTAGGAACTCCATTCGTTGTTGAAAGAATGCTCGATTTTTACTTAAAACTTGATTTACATTGAAAAGGTCTTTCTTCATCTTTGTAGGTAAAAAGCCAAAAGGAACTGACCCTTATTTTGGTCAGTTCAAATTTATCCTTTCATGTAGCACTATCTCTCTTTCTATTTTACAGTGCATTATTAGCAGTAATAGTTTAGCGGGCAATGCTGTAGCAACAGAACGAGGCGAGTATCAAACAGATCGGACCAACAGATTGAGAGCCATGGCCCAAAGATGACACGGTGGATACGTTGGAAGCCTTTCGCAACAGACAACGGAGGCATCAGTGCCTATAGATGGAACTTTCGGAGATCTGAAGCAATCAGCAAGATAGCCCGTAAAGGGTTACGTATGAAGCCATCAACGGGTGCAATTGGGCCAAAGGAACGGAATTGATGGGGGAAATAATGAACCGAATGGCTGCATGCACCCGGCTAGAATGTAGCTGAGGTGCTCAGGCTGCCGGAGGATCAGTGTTGCTGCAACATGGTCTGGAAAAAGAATTATATAAACGGTTATGCACTTTATACCAATCCAGCTGGTCTGGCTGGTCAAATACAGACGTGCCTTGCCCATCTTACCTTCTTCGTTACAATAGCAGTGGTGTGATGGAGTATGCATATTGCTCACTTTCATCAAAGATATCCAGTCTCATTTAGGCCAGTGTTTATTCAGTCAGAGGATACAACCACGAAGTTCATGCGACGTAATCACGTTCATTGTCACTCCGTGATCCATAATTGATTTCAAATAGTTCAATGAGTGGCATGCGTATTTCATATTGGTAATATTAGTGGCTCGTCATACTTAACTTTTACTTTCGGCCTCTTTTGTTTCGAGCCCTGAGTTGCTATTTTCTGTTTATATGAGCATAAATTTGACAAACTCAGTTGTCAGAGTCAGAAAGCCGGGTCTTTAACATAGAAGTAATTACAAAAGACTATATTTTCACTGTCGATTGTCGTAAACTTTCATGTTCACCTAGAATACCAGAGTCAGATTCACTGTGGAAACTTTCGTAAATCTAAAGTAGCAGAACAACGGTCAGTCGCTCATTGATAATCTCATCTCGATTGGTGGTAAAAATTACGCGATTAAATCGCCTACCTCATCATCTGATTCAGTATATGTGCGCACAAAGGAACCTAGCAAATTGTGTTCTCTCCTAGTTTTGTCCGAGCGCTGTGGCCATTTCACCGTGTCGTGATGTTGTTTGTCAATTAACCAGATAAAGTTTGCCAAGCCAACACCCAAGCTGCGTGCTCGGGATGGTCTTGATCGACCGGAAAAGCTGGGTGTGTCAATTTCCCACACGTCAGCTTGACGCCCCGCATCAATCCATCACGGGACATTCAACTGCATAGATCATGTGACAAAGTTGTGCGCACTTCTTTTCATACAGCAGACAGTTTTTATTGATTCAAGTTCTCACTAAATTGGAACTGCATCGTTTTGTCTGGCCTTTTAGTGGCCACCGCCTTGCATTCAGTAACCAGGCATATCATGCATACACATACTCCACTAGCTGACATCGAGTAAACGCCTGTGGGAGCAGCTAAGCGGATCATCCTTCATGAACGAATCATGTAAACAGTAGTCCACTGTGACACAAGCAGATAACAAAAAAATATCTGCAGTCAATTTGGTAATAATCAAATCAACGATTGAAACCTACAGATTCGCATACGCCTTGAACGATTAAACAGCTGAAAGTTTTGTCAGGCAAATCAGCCACACGCAGAGGTGACGTTCGCCACAATGAGTGTTTGCAAGGCAGACATCTCAGTCCCGTTAGCAGTGACTCCGCAGGCTCTACCATCATTTTCAAGATAATAATAAAGGAATTCAGTACCATCGTATTTTCTAACATATACAACAATTTATCTTTGCCTCGTAGAACGCCAATGGCTTTGGTATTGGATTGCACAACATTCATCTGTAAGTTTGTGTCAGACCAACTTTTCTACTTGCGGCAACTGTGTCGTGCAATCAAAGGAGCTGGTGAGGTTACACCATTATAGATGACTCCAACGAGACATGTCATTGATTTTCACATCCATTTGGGTACATTTTCTGACAATCGTTGAACAAAACTGCGATCAGTTATGCAAATCTATACATAGCCGCAGCTGCAAGTGAATCAGTGAATAATATGTAATGAATTTTGGATCAACAAGACTTCTTGCATGATTTTGAAAACCCAATCCTTTGGTGGTTTACAACTGCACCGCTGTGTATGTGTCTTACAGCTGATTTAAGATCTGCGTTTGTTTGAATAAATAAATGGTGACTTTGGGAGGCCAGATTGATAAAAACTTGCTTCTTTTTCGCCTACAAGTCTCGGCTTTTAGTGTTGTTTCATATCATGTGCTGGACAAACTTTGCTAACCAAAGTCCTTTCAATAATTCGTCTTCATTCAGCTGATTCTCCGTACTCCGTTGAAGGGAGTTCTGACTAATCCGCGTTCCTGAGCCACTTGTGCAAAGTTAAGGAATTGTAAACAACGCCAGCCCCAATTTCGCTTTACGGTGGATTTGCATGCCACGATACTCCATCCGGACGTATGGTTATTAAAAACGTCTAAAAACTGTAAACTGTTATCACATTCTTCTACCTGAGTACAGATAGGTCAACGGGGTGGAGAGTTAAGGATGTTAACAAAAGGAATTCAATACTCCCCATTAGAAGAAGTCAAAATCCAGTCTACATGTCGTCAGTAGAGGCAAAACTGAACAATGTTATCACAAAGTCCCTTTTCAGTCATCATCCAAATAGGTCTGCCAAGGTCAAACCCACTGGACTTCCAATCGTCCCACCAAAATTTTGTTCACAGACTTCCTGTTCAAAATTAATATGAATATTTCTCGTGCATAAGAGAATGGAGCCTTTAGGGTATAGAATTCGTTAAAGTGGAGGTTATGCAAATAAATAAAATCACATAAATGTTCTGCTGCCTCACGAAGAGATATCTTAGTGAAAAGTGACTCAACATCAACTGAGTACATTTTTGTCAGAACTCACCGAGACTTTGTTTAGTATACCGATAATTCAAAAGAGTCTTGTAGACAAAATCATACAAAAAATTTCCGAGCGGGCAAGCCTCCTTGGTCTTCATCACTGGTCATGTCTCCTTTGCAACGCCCATCTATGTCCAACCTTCCATTTTAGACGATAGTACAATTCCCCATGGTTCCTGTGAGTGCTGGTTCTTGTGTTCGGCTAAGAACTGCAAAGTGGTGAGTTCTCGTCACTTGAGGAGAGTATACCTGTTCATATGGCTGGTTCATGGGTCCCTAGTCGAGTAACTGTGCCATAAGAGTAGTTGCTCGATGACATTTTGCTATATTGGTAAGCGCGATTGGTTTTGTTACTAGGTATTGAACTACTGCCACAACAAGGCCTCAAGTGACCAGTGATCGATAGAAACTTCTGCAGTGATACTTGATATGAGAAGAATGTGATACACTGTATGAACATGCGACAGCAACTGACTTGCTTTGAGATTGATCATTTCCCCGCACGATAAGTTTGGTACAAGCGTTAGAGTTATTGCCAGGCCCTGAATCAATTTGGGACCAAGATTCTGGTTCAAGTGACGAACAGCAAAGGTTAAAAAAACCTAAGGGTTTCTCTCTAGATAGAAGATGCAGAAAAGAGGTTTTAATTGAAACAATTGGAATTGTCAAAACTGTAAAAAGAAAAAGAAGAATTAAAGGGGGAAATATTCCGGTTCTATTATTTTCATTGAAACAGAAGAGAGGAAAAGAGAAACCACGGCTAACACGTTATGGTTTCGTATTCCAAGCAGACCATCAAAGTGAAACCAGTGGTTGGATTCAAACATCCGTTGGATGAAACTCGGGATCGTATATGCCACACTGACGAGGATGAATACCTCCCGCAGCATGTCTTCTTTTGTCACGAATTTTCTGGAAAGCATCGAGGTGACTTTCTGCAGCAGAGGCTAACTGCTAACAGCTAACGTGGAAAACTTTGGGAAATGGAGCACGTGGGCTGGAGGTTCAATCAAGGCTTTTTTTGATGATCTGTATGGAACCAACACATTGTAGAAGTAGCCGGTCTTCACACCGACTCACCACCGGAATATTCGTAAAGATCACCTGTGCAAAAACTCGATAAGTTGACACACTGTTCTCAAGTCTCGGAAACTGAAATGAACCTCTCATTTCTTAATTTAGCCCGGTACCACCAGTTGCTGAATGCGATATTATCTTGATTCGTCTTTAATGCTTCCAGAGAATATTTCATTCCAACATTTAGCTAAATCACCGACATTTGTTCACCAAATAACGCTGTTCTCGGGCCCTGTGAAACGGCACCGTCCTCACACTTCCGGTATTCGGGGCGGCATTATGAGTCAAATTACAAGGCCAGCTACAAGCGTTTGATCAACCCGGGGGTCATATTTGAAACAAACTAAGTGCACGAGACCTGTGTTTTCAACGTAGCTGTTTCGGTTGTAAAATAAAATAAAATATGTGGTAAATTATTCTGGACGGAGATTGCAAACGTTTTCCTGTGTTTTCACACATTTTGTCATAAAACGCACATGGTAATCACAGTTCATCGTAAAATGAGATGCTCAGGTACTAACAGAGTGCGGTATAAAACCAGATTTGGTCAGCCGATGGATGATCCAGATCTGACAGATTAATGTGAGAAGCGTGAAATTGGTTGATACCAATGAAAGAATACTACCATTTTCTTTTCGGAACCCCCGTGAGGGGAAGAAAAGGCATACTGCCGCTACTGCTTCAATGAGGCAGTTATTTGTTGCAATTATCCAGGCGACAGTGAATGTGCCCAACATTGAAAGCCAGCCGGCGATGACGGTGCGACAGCATATTTGATGTTTTTCGGTAGAAACAGCCAGAGTGTGTACTTTCATTACCAGCGCACTGAAGGTTATCATATGCTTGAAAGATTTGGTAGTTTTATTCCCTCCAGTCTACAATAATTCATTTGTATATGTCCCTTATGTTAGTCTTCTATTTCAAAGTGATGGGATGCAGCTGAACAGATTTATCGATTGCCATCGTTGATCAATAAATCACGTAGAATTTTTTTAATCCCCTTTATGGGTCGGCCTCATTTGACCTCTTGCTTCTGGCATTGATCTACCTTTGTTTCGCCTATATGTCTGCAACTGATCAATGTCAACCAGTACGTTTATCGAGCAGTCCGTGCAACGCCAGGACACGAGAATTTTCTTCGTATTTCGTTCCAACCTAAGAATCAATATTTCAGCCGTCAACATTTCTGATCACGTGACTTTCCTAAAAGTCTATTCTCGTTCATCGGTTCGTCCGCTACGGCTTTGAATGACGATGACAGCCCTACCTTTTAGTTTCAGCTCTAAAACTGTATCTCCATCTCGGATAACGTTATAGTCTGAGTACGGCTGTAGGGGGATTTGTACAAAAAAATTGTACTGACTTACGATTCCAATTATCGGAGTTTTTAGCATTACGGTACGTTTATTCATTTCTCTCCACGCTTTTGCTGTCAACAACATCACAACAGAGTTCTTGCTGTTTACCAAGGGTGGAAACGTACACTTTACCTCGGAGTGAAATTATTCGGGTGTTCCCGTAGAATTTATCGCGCATGGACTGCAATAAGCTCGTCTTGGAACTTGCTACCCCTCCGTCGGAAATAAGAATCCAAATCGGGCAGATGCTGGATTGCAGTTTGCTGGGGATGACACTTGATCGGAATTTATATGCACTCGTAGATTTGTCGCCCATTTACAGTTCACGTTGAAATACAGTCCGTTCGCAGTTGCAAATTAGTCCGGCTTCGTACTGTCAACCAGATAAAACACCATGCTACCCATTCCGGAAATCCATACTTACGACCATGTGTCCTCGTTCTGAAGGTAAGCCGTGTTAATCGACGAAATGACACTGGAAGAATCAACGAGAGATTCTAAAAAAATGGACTCTTCGTCCATGCAAGTTCCATACTATCCCGATGAGATTACTCCTGCAGAACAAACGGAACCAACAAAGTTGCATCCGTTTTTATTCTTCAATCGATTAACTGTTCTTTGGTTGGGCACGAACTTATCACAGCTCCTTCTGGAATTTTGGATAAGACAGAAAACATAATTAGTAAGGTAAACTACCCAAGGCTAAGAAGAGGAGAAAAGCCTGTGTAGAATTAGTTTACCCTAAAATTAATTTAGTTCATTTTTCGCAATATTATAGCCTGAAGGCAAAGTCAATAGAGGTGTATCTGCTTTCGCTAAGTCGGTCATTTTGGCATCATAGATCCCAGGGTGGCATGCACATATCGAATCACTTTTTGGCTATGGATCTGCGAGCTTTGGGCTTGCTCTTATGCACATCCTTTTTGTAATGCTGGACCAACTGTCCCGATTGACATGTTATTATGGAGCTCCCAATTTAGGTCGTCTTGCTGTGGGCCTGTGGCTTACTGCGTTGGTTGCAGTCTAACCTTAAAATAGCCAATTCCTCCACCGCCTGTGGCGTCTTTCGGCTGACACACGCTCTAGATTCCATGGCTGTCGCTTTCTGTTGCTTCAATACTCTTCACTCCAGTACAGTTATTTTTTTGAAATTTCCGAAGGACTGACAAAGCACGAATCTCGCCGCAGTCCCGTAAGAATGCTCGATGGAGTTACGATACTAGTACTTCACTGTCCAAGTACCATTCTAAACTTCGTAAGTCACTTGCTTACATATTCTTTACTCACCTCTTGGTAAAAATAAAGGAGATATGTAATGCCTCGTCCAGTTTCACAAAAAAGACAATCTACTGTGGTAACTGACTATCACGCAAACAACAGGTCTGTTGTTTGTGGAAATACCATTGTCTCCAAAGACTCGTCACCACCGGTTTGAGAAAAATAGGGACTATATCTTCCAAGCATTCGGGGAAATAATTGTAGCGCGCACCTATTTACACGGTCCTCCTTACAGAACTGTTCTTCACCGAATTGCTATCTACAATAGTGTTAGCCGTCCGTCAAAACAGCTTCGTGTGACTATTTTCCAATCGCGAATTTACTAAACGCATTCATTTCAGATTTCCCCTCATGTAAATGAGGACTTTGACATAAAAGACATTTTGATCAGACCTCTTTTTTCGCCGGATTAATCTAATTATTTTACGTATTTCTAGTTCTTCATTACGTGTTGCTCTTTGCGCTACTAAACTGTCCCCCTACTAATAATCAAGTCCTCCAAGATGATCATGATTTGGTGAGTCATCGTTCATGGACTGTCCAGGTTAAAACAAAGTTTACTGAATTAACTGAACTCTCCCGTCTAGGGTTCAGGCTTGAAAAATTTATAACAATTTTAATTTCGTACTTTGGCTGTATGCCTGTTTCATTCTCTCCTACTGTCATTATTGCTGCTCTGTAGTTTTTACCTAACTAATGTTCGAGGATTTCGATTGTGTCCCCGACTCCATGAAATCACTCTCCAGTGGTATTGTCGGGACCAGTGATATCTTAATTGGAATTCCTAAATGGAAGCATTTTACGGTTTGTGACGAATTAACGAAATGCTGGCTGACTAGCTTAGATAGCTGCCTTCATACCAAAGTGTTCCAAACCGTTTATCAGCTTTGTTTCAAAGACCTTTCCTCTGCATCTCTACGTGTGAGAACAGTCTTTTTATCCACCCAGATCGCCTAATTGTAAACGGCATCAAGGTCCTTAAAAAATTCCTAATCAACTTCATCGTTAGACTAAAAGTAGTTTTTCACACTTCTATGTTTATCTTTTTCAACAATTCATTGGACCTTATAAATCTTTTCACCCATGGGTTCCTTTGTATGACGTACATGCGCGGAAAACTCACTCTTTATAAATGGCTGAAAAGGTGTTCATCGATTCAATTCCATTCGAAAAGCTAGCCTCTGGGTCACAAAGACTGTCCAGTTATACTGTAGCGGGGAATACTGGGGCAAGGGAAAGACGTGAATATGAAGGCGAACGGACGAACTAAACGAGGGCCATAGACGACAGAACAGACGGCGAATATGTTGGAGGCTTCCCGAAGCAGACAAAAGGAGGCATACGGACTAGCAGAGGGAAAGCAGCGAGATCTCGCGCAGCCAGCAAGATAGCCCAGGTGAGGGGCTGCCGATCAAGTCGTCAACTGAGACAATTGGACCAACCGAAGAGAAGTGATGCCCAAGAGAAGCAAGCTATCGAACACAGGCAACTGGCCAGAATGTAGCCGAAACACTCAAGCAGCCGCAAGAGCAACGTTGGTGCCACGTGGTCTAGAAGAGGGCCTATATAAGCGATTGTATATATTTCACAAACTTGACTTGTTTGGCAGTTGAAATACGGGTGTCCTAGATCGTCTTGTGGTCCTTGGTGCAGTACGTCTCCAATAGGATTCAATTCTTTTGCAAGAATGTTGCATGTGAATCAAAACCTCTTGCAATACAACAACCGGAACCGCAGCTTTATTTCTTATTGTTTACTTCAATATCAATGAATGTTCCACACGTGGATAACAAAAGTCGTTGGATGCCCGCAAAATAAGACGATTATATTATTAACTTCGAAATGGCGTACGGTTCAGCATTGTTCCTGTTTTGTTCCGTCCCGCTAGCTCTAGTGAGAAAACTCTCCTGCCTTTGAACCATCTCGTTTATTGTGCAAAAACGAACCGTTTTTATAGATCATTAGGTAATCAAAATCAAAGTCATTGCACGAAGCTCATTGGTACAGAGCTCTTCCCCAAAACGGGTCTTCTGAATGGCTATGTAGTTCAAAACTCCGACTGGCTGGTTTCTTTGCGATCGGTTAAAACCACTGATGGCTGCTGATTGGTTGACTCCGCTCGGTTCGGTAAGGTCGACTGTTCACGGCTGATGGGATGGCTTCGCTCCATTTCGTCACGAACTGACTGAACCATCGACCCGCTTCGTTGGCTTGAGGTTTGACACCGATTTTGGACAGACGAATACGTGCGGTCTGTAAACGAAACTGGGCCGTCTATCGATGAGTCAGCGAATACCCTTACAGTCCTATCAGTTCACGTTCATCCCGGCCCAACACAGTTATTGTTACATACATCAACACCGCACGTGAACCGATCCGTCAAGCCGCGTTGATAACGTTCTACAAGTAATATTTGTTTAAAGATTCTTGTGTCAGTACAGTGGGCAGGCTGTTGGTAACCATACTCGTGTTCGACTAATGCAAGTGTATGAACCTTTGATGCTCTTACTGAGCCTTGGGCACATGGACTTTTCTTTCCCTTGTGTTTTGGACTTCGAACACAAGCAACCCCCGCGGAAGTAAGCTGATCCCTTGCACCCTACGCCAATTACCTTGAAGTCATTCTGACTCGTATCCTTTCTTTGATTATTTATGTTGAACTGGTGTTCAAAACAGTCAGAAAACTTTTAACTTTATTCTTTAGAATTAGGGTGCATTATAATCTTGTACTTCAGCTTGTAAACTCATGTATTCACCCTCACTGACTTTACTGTTCCCCCGTAAATTCTCCTGCTTCAACGGAAAAAGATTCTGGTCATATCACCAAATCTGTGAACTGACCTTCTCGTAGAATTAGCATTGATGGACATAACCTCACTAACTTTCTCATCAGAAAGAATTTTGATACTTGTGATGAATTCATTCCCAGGAAAATATCTGACACGAACCACTGCTTTTGTTCCACGTCCTCCAAAGCTGTTTCTCTCATGCTTTCACACGTACACAGAGAAATACACTCATCTTTTGCCTTGCTCACCCGCTGGTAGGCCGTGAACAATGGATTCCAGGATCTTATTGGTCAATTTTGTCACTTGTAAGAATGTAATTACTGCTCCGTTTAAGTTTATTGTCATTGTATCCACATGGCAATTAGAACTCCATAAACATTTCATGGTTTCCGTTTTCAATCATGTACGTACAAAAAATATCGCCCCTTATCAGATTAAGAAAAGCTCTCATTGTCTTAACCTTACTTGGCCAAGCGTTTGTCCGAAGACTGGACACGATAGGGATTAGTCTTAACACTCATTTCGATCCAGGTTTATCCGAAAACCGGACCTAGACTGTCCCGTATTTTGTGTGTTACCTTCTGACCAGAGGGGGTTATGTGTAGGCAACATAGTTTTCCGTCCTCCTCGTACAGAGGAAGCTGTTAATCTGAGCCTCAACCGATACAGATGTGGCCTAGATGCGACTCACTCACCGGTTAGGACCATAGGCAAGGAACGGAAAGCTTCATGCGTTCTGATCGTGAGGTTCGTCTGGCGTTTGGTATGAAACCACTGTGCTGATGATCGGCCTCATTTGTCCAGTCTTTATGAACGCTTTTTTTCGGCTTCTCACGTTTCGTGAACAAATAATCAATGGTAGTTCGACAACTAACGAAAGGTGTTGTTCTTCCCGTGCGCGTACAGCCATAAGGATGTGGCGAACTCTTTACTTAACACTGGAGGAGAGTTCGCAGTAAGTCCATAACTTCTGATGTTTTCTTCATACGCCTTCCACGACCAATTTGTTGACCGATACAAAAGGGGATTTGAATCAGTTGAGTATTAGTTATTCGGATTTGTATTGTTCTTATTGATGGCAGCTATAAGACTCTATGAACATACTGCGCTTCTGACTCGTTATAAACCATCAGTGGTGTGCAGCCGAAAAGCCACTTCGTGGAGTACAGAGAAACTCAATGGGCTGGCGCTTATTCCTACGTTGCACATTATCACTGCCATCTGAAATCTCTTAGGAATCGCTGTCTTTATCTGTACTACTCCAGTGTAGATGATGATCGACTCTTTTGTATGATATTACTCTATGCATTTTTGTCCTTCTGACAAGGTCGCTGTGGCATAACCCCGCGGAATGTGAGTTCTATGTACTCAACTTTTAAATAATGACACAGAATGGATTATAAAAGTTAGAGATCAGTTCTAGTGATGATTTAAAAAAGAACCACACTTTCCAATCCCGCGAAGAATACAAAGGCGAGTTTCTAAAGTGATGACTGGATAGCGATCGCCTACATTGTCCACTGCTCTAGTACCACCCTGCGTAAACTCTTCCCTGGTGAGCTGATGATAAATTGTCCCCAAATCTTCCATATTATTCACTTAATGTATAGTCTATCCGAAAAATTCGGGATCACCTCATTTCGGTCGAACGAATACAAATAGTGCTTCCGGTGATCCCGTGATTGACAGCACCCAACACCACTTCTACCGCGAAACAGTAGTGTCCGTTGTATGTGTTTGACTTCATGTTTGGTAGTATAAACTGGAATTCAACCATAAGTCAGGATTTCGACCGAGTTGAGATGTTCCCGAATTCTCTAGACAGACTGTACTTGTTAGATTTGGCTAGCTGCGTAGATAAAATGACAAGTTAACGAGCACAAACAGTCAGCGAGCACAAAAGGTCTTCGCATGGGACGGGAACCAGGAGGAAAAACGTTTGCTGTACAGTTCTGGGGCTCCTTGAAGTTATCGGGGCATTCAATAAACAATGATGCATCCGAAAGCGTGTAAAAATACCTTCCGGACTCGCTTAAGATTGTGTAACAGATTACTAGCAGTTGTCGAGATACGCGTAACACAATCCAAAAAACGTCAAACTTCCAATTGTGGTTTTCAGTACCGCTCTTTATAAAACAATCATAAATATTACACAGAAGCTACACAAACCTTAACGGTAATCAATTCGTGAATAGAGTCGGTCAAATGCAAGCAAATTCACAATCACTTGAGGTTCAAGCTGTTTAATTAACGAAATAACTGAGGCTAATGAGGGTCAAAGGTCGTGGAGCGAGATTGGTGAACGCACCAGTCAGCGTCCGTGTAAGGTCACTGTTTGATGTTTGGTTCACTGAGTGAGCAGGGGTGGCTTAAAACTTACAATGGAAAACAAAAGTTTCGGGTTGAGGGTAGGGGTTTGCGTCGATCTTGCGCTGGAGCTTTGAGTTCAATTGTTTTAGTCATCAACTCTGGGCGGTAATAAAGAAATAGGTTACGATGACATTAGGCAGTCCATTGCATTGGAACCAGAAGTGATTTCCCAAGTCATTCCAACTACTCGAGTCTGAAGACGAAGCAAACCATCAGATCCAGTATGACTCCGATCATGAACAGGTCCTAACTACACCCAGTTCAAACAAGAATTCCCGTTGCCTCAATGCTCTCAATCGTTTCTGTGGACTTAAATTTGCCCTTACATCCAACTCCCGATTGATACCAGTTAAATAAAATGTACGATGTGTTTTGATTTCCCTCTGTGCGGCTTTTACTTACATGATGTATTATCATTCAAGAGAGTTTCTGGTCTATCACCATTCGCGATACGAGTGGAACGAGCAAGATCACAACGAAAATTGATACAGGACAAGTACTAGTCCATCACCAAACACAACACAATCACGAGGGTGAACACAGTGTGTGTGTGTGTGTGTGTGTGTGTGTGTGTGTGTGTGTGTGTGTGTGAACAATACTGGATTTAGAGTGACACGTTTATAAACAATGTCACAAAACGTTATACTCGTCTGTCACAACTAGACCATCGTGTCTGAACGTCCCATTCTCCGACTGCATTCCACAGGTTTTCTTCTTCTTCACAGTCGAAAATATACCGAGGCCTCCCTGACATATTGATAGCGGCGGAAAACACGGTACATAGGTATCGTCCCACGGGTTCACAGCCGGAAGTATTTCAATGTTGCTACACCACCGATTTCATGCCTGAACTCAACAAGTAATCACGTACACCTGCACTTCTCCATATCTCTATCAAATGTCAGCTCTCTGTTCGGGTTCAATGCATATATATATATATATATATATATATATATATATATATATATATATATATATATATTAGTGACAATCACAGTTTTTCTCTTAAGGTAGAATAACAGAAACGCAGCTGACATTCGTAAACTCATTATGTTTGTTAAAACAGACAACTAGGGAAAGATTGGAAGAAACCAAAACGCGAGATATATCGGCTCAGTCAAGTCTCCGCATACAGAGTGTGAAAGTTCGCCGAAAATTTCCCAGTAAGAAGGCTGGAAAGGAAGTAACTCTTCTTCTTTTATGGTTTTGCGGTGAATTAGATTCCATGTTGTCCGTGATTGTAATTTCGCCGTGGGAAATGAAAAATCAACCCAAAAATTGAATAAGGCATCAAAACTGCTAGAAAAAATCAAATTTAACAAATATATAATCATTCAGAAATGCTTCCATTGGCGCTGGTTATTCGGAACTATGCACTAGTGAAGACATTTCCAAACAGAGTACATCTCTAACGTCATTCCTGGAGTAGATTTTAACAAAATTTAGAATACGGAAATTTATGTGAGCGAAAAAATCCTGTCTTTTACCTTCTAGAGAGGCTCAATTTATTGATAATAAATCGAGGTATCAAAACAAAGGGTAGGTATGTAAGTTGCACATGAGTACCATGCGAAGGGATTCGTTTTCTCTTCGAATATCTACGAATTCATTTGTGCACATCTGCGGGTGCTTGACATTTATGGATTTTTCTTCAATTTGGTGTGCGCGTGGTACACATCAAATGCACTTTGGCAAGCCTTAGTTCTCTAAACAGTCAATCAATCCGTCGATCAGTCAACAAACGAATAAATCATTCACACATTCAAACTAACTCAGTTATGTTCGACTTCTCCTGAACCACACAACAAGTACAGTTCAAGGTCACTCACGTGGTCCGCCTGCCTAAAACTTCCTCCTACGGTTTACAGATTGCGAAAGGATATGTGAAAGGTTAGCAAACGATCGCATATGAGATGAATGTGATAATTTTCTCTAATTTTTCCACAATTCTATGATTTCAAATGACATTTGGTGTCACATTTCACAGATGGTATACCGCTGTCTCTTTTAACTCAAGAAGCTCACTGGAAATAGCACTGAGTTTGTGTTGGAAACCATATGAGAACTATTTTTTGTAAAAAAATTTATTTCTAATTGAATGGGATTTCCAAGTGTGAAACAATTACCGCTAATAGCTGACCAGTGACATCAGCTTCAGGTCCCATTCGGCTGCAAAACCACAACTGTTCTAACTGGACAGAACGGACAGTTATCTGTTCAACGTGGAACAGTTAAGCAACCTCATACAACGCAATCAAACAAATTATAAGGTTTTAATATTAGACTGTATTTGTGGTCAGCAATCATCTGGGTGGGTATTTACAGCAATTGGAGGGGGGATGCTGATATCAGCTAAGGTTGTTAGTTCTCTTAGGTTCCTTATTGCTGAGCGTGTTATTTCGGGCCTCATTTGTTTCATCACAGGCTTCGAGGTGACGTTACCAGTACAAAGGACCTTCAACTGAGTACTGATGATATCGCCTCGACTTGCACGAAGCGTTTCTGCTCATAATACTTATACATTTGTAACTCTAATGCAATATTTTCCCATAGAGGTCATAATGAGTGAGATCGTCTCATTCCGAATGTGCTGGGTGGCCACCAACCACGATGAGTAGGATGTAGAACCCGTATTGTAAAATTTCTATTGTTTAGATATCCAAGCCGTTTTGTCGAAATGATCTCTATTGATCTTGAAAACCATCTCGTTCATTGTGTGAATATTGTGAGAAAAGACGAACTGGATCAGTCTTGCTTTTGCAGAAGCTTTAAACGCCTCATGAAGTTAAGGATCTTAGTGCCTCTGTTTAATTTGTTTCATTCCTTTCTCACATTACTATTTTATCTGAATTAATAAGCTGTGTGTAATGCATCCTTGTCCAAATTAACTGACTACTTGTGGTCAGTGAACCGATGGTGTGTGTATCCGCATCTCAAGGAACACGTTAGGTAAAGGTACGTATACTAGCCAGAGTCTGAATTTATTTGTCAGTGTTCTTCTTACCCTCAATGTGGACCGATTTCGCAACCGTTACTACAGCTGGTTAGAAGTTTGCGAGCTTCATAAACATTATTTGTTTTAGCTTCAGACCGATACTGTTGGCAGTTTTTCACTTTGACCGGTGGTAGTCGACTTGTCATCACGGTGAACTTTGGACCGTTATATTCCGCGTTCGAATCGCGCTGCTCCCGCGGCCACCTCCATCGGTCAGTCACCAGTTGGCAGCCTCTAACGGACCGCGACTTCCATCCTAAAACATTTCTACCATTATTAGGCAATAAAAGAAAAAGAATAACCTCTTGGTCTCTTCCTCTCGATTTCTCTGGCACAAGGGTCAAGTACGTCTGAAGTATGTGGTCATAGATATTGATACACACAAATCTATACTGCATTCACTTTCAAGCGGAAGTTTAGCTTGATGCACGTATTGAGCTGTCAATCAGTCCACCAATACATAAGTACGGCGATCATTCAACAGGGTGGTGATCACTCTGAAACAAGAGACAAACCACTGTCAGAACTATGACAGCCCCGAATTTCGCTTTTCTCGATCCCGTGACCAAAATGTACCTTTGTGAATGATCGTTGACCGTGTTAGTCGGTATGCACACTCAGAACGGAAGCCCACCGTTTGGATAGGGCGGCTAATTTGTACGGGCAGAGGGGTCAATTTGCAACTACTTTGATTCCGTGTAACTTGCCAGACTGACCCGGTTACAGTATGGATTGAATTCCTCAAGCAGTATGATTAATTGAATTACAATAACCAGTGTCTAGTTATTCCTTCTTCAATAGCAAACTGAACCTACTTGCAAGAAACGTTTTGAAGGCTGAATGGTAGTCAGCCATTATCAGAATTTTGCTTCCCTGCCGCTAGGGGTCAACCGTTGTACACATTCTTACTTACTCATTACTTATAATTAGGGCATATATAACTAGATACTTCATCTATCTGTGACCGTCAACTTCGTGTAGCGGTCATCATCTTTCCAATAAGATGTACCAATTTCGAGCCATTATGGGGTCTCTTTCAACAACGCCAACATCCAAGAAAGTAGGCAGTTATACGGTTATTACTTTCGTTAGTAGTTTATTGTGCTAACTGAGTTTTTGATGAATCACTCTCCAATCAATACTACCGTCGGAAGATGGTCATTTTTGCTGCTTCCCTCTACTAGTTTTCGAACTTACTGGATCTGCAGACAGTGTCAAATTCAACGTACCGTTTTTCTCTCGATCATCTTTCAAGCTGCTCAAATGAGAACCTCAACAAATCTGTCTCTGAGCTTTTATCAATCCTTGATTTACTCACACCTATTCCTATTCCTAATTAGACCCATATTTCTACTTATCCTTTGGATAAAACGAACTTTTTTCTTTAGTTCACTACTTTCTCATGGAGTATTCCAAAGGTACACTGGAGAGGGTTTTTCCACAAACCATAGTGACGCTCAGCGTGAGCACAGTAGACCGTCATAACCCAGTGCTGCCACGATGCTGCTGGTGCATCGAAAACCCCAATATATGTAAACGTGATCCACTTGTTAACGTTTATCGGCCTCGACGTCATTTCCGCTCTAACATGGATCTCCATCCCACTTCAGTACGGCACCAAAATGTGACAAAAATAACACACAACGAGCCTTATTTGTGTATTCAATTTGTCTGGTTCGGATAAATCTTCTTGGAAGAAGTCAACTTGCACACAACCGTTGATGGATATGGTATATGACCCCGTAATTCTGGCAAGAAACCGATGTCCAAACTCATCTCTGCAGCCTAGTAACTCATCTGGAAGAATGCCCCGAAAGTTAGATGGCATCTGTGTGTCGGTGCCAACCCCCCCCCTTCTCCCCGAGGTAGATCGCCACTTTCATTTGGACCAACTTAATATTTTAAACATTGGGCCACCTTTGCCCAGTTATCATGAAATAAAAGAAGACATTAATTGCGAGATGCATACGTTGTACTTACTCTCCTGTGACCAGAATTCTATTCGAGTTCGGAAAGTAAATAAAAGTGCTTGCCTCCCGCGGTCTTTGTCTTCCTTCCATCTCTAGGGGCTTCACAGTTTTTCAAAATCTGCTGATAGTGGCTTCATAAAACCTCAGGATGATGGGCGACTTGGTTGAGAAATTTGGCTGTATCTTAATACCATGATCCTAATTAACCATATGTCATAATTGGAAAAATTTCACACACAGCACGATGCACCACAGCTTCTTCTACAGGTTTCAGCCAATCAGATGAAGCCAGACCCGGGGCATTAGACGGCTCAGATTCAGCCAGATTGGCTACCACTTTGTTCACTAACAGTGTCACGCTTTACTCCATATATCAGCAATTTTGGACCAAATAAAACCGACTGAAAGCATACCTGCTATTCTGTTCTTGTCACTTCGTGTGCGTAGCCCGGGTACGGGTTATTCCGTTCATCGCGGCTGTCCGCGTAAATTAATTTTTTACACCATATTTCTAAGATGACTCGGAGGAACAGGTCAGTTGGGATTACTCTATTTTTGCCCCCGACAAACCTTTGGCATTGGTCTTCACTCTCATATTTTTCTAACTGGTGTATCCACCAAAAAGTGTTTTAAAAAAGCTTTGTAGAATTGGCTTTAGTTCGTACATGAAAAATTTTGTGCTTACTGGTGTCTTATTTGTCAGCGAAAGTTTTTGTGAAACCCGAAATGCTCTTGTTCACCTATTAAAGTAATGGTTTACTCGTCACAGATCAAGTGAACTTTCGTGTACTAACAGTTTTTCGTCTGACGGTAATCACATTTCACTCAATACTTTCAAATCCCTATTTCAAATTATGTGAGCACCGCCTAATTCCCCATTCGGCGTCCCTTGACTGGCGTCGACACCCTTCCAGACTTTTTGTACTTGGTCGTATAATATGATGGGTTTAAAAACTATTTATCGCATATTGTTATATGATGTCTCACCATAAATATCTTCAAATCTGTGGATCCGAGTTAAGCGTGCAAATAACTTGCGATTGAGATTTTTCTGCTACGATTGGACTGTCCAACTAAAGATTAGTCCGCTAACTTAGTGTTTAATACAGAAAAGAGCTCACGTCGTGCCTGTGAAAAGGAGGGCAGGTGCCTACTGAGTCTATTGGAGATTTTGAAATGCAAGATCGCTTTTATTTCGTCGCACTTAGACTCTTGCTTTTACAGGTTTGTGAGAAAAGTTCTTTAAAATCTTTCCTTCTGTGGATGATGCATTCAACAGTCGTGACAAACGAACCTTATTTCGGTTTAAAAATCTCATTGTAGTAAACATTTCGAATGTGTCGTCAGCATTAGGTAAGACAAGAGGTTCATAAGTCGTGTTGGGGAAAGATGGTCCAGAAGTTGAAGTAAAGTTTTCGGACGCCTAAGCCGTTTCATCTAACAGCATATTATCGCAGGCGAAGCCCTGATATGCATACGACGGCTCTTTCGTCTATTCCCACTGTTGGTTAATGACAGTGCAACACTCTTCTAGTTTGGCAGTAACAGTTCAGCTAAAAGTTCAAACGATGGTGATCCGGTAATGAGAGCATGAAAAGCATTTCTTAAACCAATTGCTAAATAAAACCAGTCTCGCTTTAGGTGACAACCGTTTGGCAGCCTAAAACTTCTTTCGGAGAGCTTGGCGAAAACTGTTGTTTGGGCAACCCTATTGGTACGAGATATGCAAGAACAGGGTTAGAACTTGATTAATACCACGGCGAATATAAGCTTGCTTGTGGGTATTGGGTTGGTGTGCGCGATAATGGACGTAGAAATTTTATCTTTATTCACCATGCATTGGTCTGAATAATCCTGTCAGCTAAAAATCGTTGCAGTATCGTACATATCCATTTGGAAAATAAGACAAACGCTTGGGCATTCCCCGAAACCCACAATCAAACAATGGACGCATGAATGGGTCGCAAAGCCGCTGATCATGAATTTGTTTACGAAATTCATCCTTACTAGCTTTGTACTTAAACCATTTCGAATATTAGTAAATCGGCTGTATGGGTAGCTCTCAATTTCGAATTTCTGATTTTATACTAGATTATTGCTTAAGGTTTTGTTGGAAGAATTATCAACAGTGCCGCGTATTTTCACCGATTACTCCCTATGCCCATTTTTTGTATAGTTATTGGTGTTGTCATTACTAATCATTTCCCGTATACGATGACACATTTTTATCCAAAAGGTTTTTAATAGGCCATTCGTTTTATAATTACATAACCTTCAATGTTCTTTCTGTTATCTTTTCTGATTATTTTTAATAATCACAGGTTTCCTACTGTTGGAAACGGTGTTGATTGAATAAAGTGCTTTTAAAAATACTCTCAAAATTCAGGCTTCGCATTTGCCACCCGACTTTTGCGAATTATTCACTTCCGGATCGATTTTCGCCCAAGTTCAGATCCGTCACGTGAACATTAGAAAAACTTTCGCCCGGACTTTTCTCAAAATGCGTCCTACAAATGAAGCTCCATTTTGTCCTGCAATAACATCCCACATACCAGAATGGTAGATTCACCTAAAGCTGCGAAAGGTATGTTATGCTCCGCGTTTTTTTTTATGAAGATCTTGTCCCTAAACAAAGAGTCAGGAGGTGATTGAAAATTAATATAATAATGCGGTAACAATGACACACTAAGTGGGAAAGTGTGCTTTTTAATAAGGTTAACGATTAGGGATACGTAAGAATATATGCTAAATATTGAGCGATTTTTACAGCAATCTGAAGCACGCATTTTTCTTTTTTCAAGCCCAATAATCCTTTCCGGAATATTTGTTCAGTAAAATAAAGTTTCCTTTCATGTGCACTGTTGTTAGAAATTCCATTACTGCAGATACGAACGACAATTATATGAGGTCGAATTGACATTTGTAGTCACCTAACAAACTTACTTTAGTAAGACTAAATTTGGTGCCACCTGCATAAGAGCGTTGTAAAAATACGGAAAATAACTCTTGGGTCAGATTTTGTTGATTCGACCCAATGAACTATGAAGGGTGTCCCATCATTTGGAATAGGTGTTGCCGATCCGGTAAACACCACTGGCAGTTTGGTTATGAAACAAGTCGACTAGTACCGTAACGCTATAACAAACACCGTCATGACACGGTGGAAACGACAAGCATAAGGACAACGATAGCAGTTCGACACGCGGAAACAGAGGCTGGCATGGTGGCTTGATGTGTGCTGCATGCAGCACAACTCCGGCGGGGTTGCAAGCGCACGGTTCGCAAAGTCACAGAAAGGATGAGGACTCAATGAGCCGGAGCTGAGTAAGGGCATAAACAAGCACCCCCACGTGCATCATAGGATACGGGGACGGCTGTCTACGCCAGTGAGTTACAGTACCATATGTCTGAAGATCAAAGTCTCCTCTTCTTCGATGGGTTAAAAGTTTGTTTCCGAATTCTCATTAGAATAGTCATTAAGGTTGATTTTTGCGCTTTTAAAAGTCCCTTCCTCCAGTTGAAATGAAGCTGGCCATTTCGCTCTTACGGTATAGTTAGTATTTATTTCAACTCAGTGTCTATATAAGTATGGTATTCTGATGCGCTTCGTGTCCGGGGCTCGCGGACACCTTCCTGAGGCGAACCTACTGTTCATTTCGGGTGATCCAAGCCGGGCCGACCAAGCCTTTATACCAGATGGGGCTTAAAACTAGGCGCGGGTTCGGTTATAGGCTGCCACATTACTGTTCGATCAACGTAAGTGCGGAAACCCGATGGGACACTTACTAAGCTCTGTGGCCATGACGATTTTTGTTTTTTTCATTTTTGACTGAACACATGTAACCGCGGTGGAAGATTACTGAACCATGCATACCACGTACCAGTGACACTGCAAATGGGACCGAGTAGAATGGGTTTGTTAATTTGTTTTTTGGGTGCCCGTGTCACCCGGCATCGATCCTGTGAATTGGCTTGCCAGATGTGGTCCCAGTGACTCCAGTGTTCCTTTTGTGTGTGTGTGTGTGTGTGTGTGTGTGTGTCTGTGTCTGTGTCTGTGTCCGATGTAGAAGTACATACGATGGTGGATGGTGGCGTCGCTTCGTTTGAGCGTGCAGTGCAATGGTCAGGTCATGGGCCACGTAAGCGTGGAAATCCGATGAGGCATCTACTGTGCTCTGTGCTCATGGGGATTTCTTTGTACGGTGTACAACCCCCCGCGAAGATTACTGCCCCTTACATACTGCAGAACTCGGCTGGTAGGACAGTGATCAGTCTGACAATATTGGATTCAAAGAATCAGTCAGTCAGGCTAGCCAGCATCTTCGCAACCTAATCGGCCCGACAAGGCGGGAATCTGTCTGGGAGTCTGAGTTCGGGATTGTTCCACTTTAGCTCTAAGTACCATATTGTTCATTCATGTAAGTGACTCTGTCATTCGGCCCGATTTGCTGCCAAACTTTTGATTCATATCTTCCGGCTGATGCGATGAGTTGCAAGCGGAGGTCACATGCTCAGGCCGTTCGTAGAAGCAGGAGACTTCAACTCGAGTGACACCCCACATCGCACGGCCATTCACAATATACACGACCACATTAAACTCACCTTGTATCCGATTTGCATTGTTGCCTCAAATCTCAGGAGCCAAATTGTATTGGCGGTCGAAGTCAACAGATTAGACCATGTGGTTGTGGGATCTGTCGTGAATGGGAAAACGCATCATGTGCTGTCCGCACTACATCATGGTGGATGTGGTAAAATAGTACCGATTTGTAGAAAATATCTATTTGTTCTCGAAAGAGAACGCGCTGGGGACATTTGGCAGCTTTCCACAGTCGGTCGTTGTCTCCGAGGTTCTGCTTGCCTGGGATAAGAACATCAGCTGAGCAACGCTGAGGTGCAATTTGATCACCGTGCGCAACCTTCCGGGCATTGGGTATGTTTTGTGCACCTGATCATCGTCTGCAAACTCTGGTCGAGGCAGGAAGAAACCATGTGGTGGTCAGACTATTACCTAGTGTAGGGGTGTAGGTAGGTTGGTACAGGCACTGGTTTCGGTTTATGCTTTCCAACTTTACGTTGGGAGCACAGCGCATGAAAATAGAAACGGATTAGACTCAATAAGAGTGGAGTGACACAAAGAAATGTGGCTCAGAACCAAAGCAAGTTGTGCGACTGTAGTGGTGCAACAACCCAACACCCACCTGCTGAGATCGAGCTACGTAAAAGAACTGGTTTTAAAGTAGGGTATTAATGCGTAAAGTAAGAAAGCATTTGAATGTTCATGCTGCATGGTGAGCAACGATGCAGGCAATGTCAGTCTGTTACTAGTTAATTTGACAGCAGTTTCAATAACTCAGTGTAAGCACTTATCAGATCAGAGCTGATATATTGGAAGGAGAACGATTAGAACGTAGTCACCTGCAAGCACGCTTAAACTGTGTCTATTATTGTTTACTAAGTAGAGATCGGTTAACGACATTCACATGAATTCTCTGCCGCCTCCGTGAGAAATTTTTGCCGCTTACTAGAATTCAAGTTCGATTATTGTCACATGAACTATCCAGATGGGAAATGTTTCTGTCTGAAGTTCCAGTCTACGGAGTATAACTGAAGTCCTCGCGCATTTGCTGCGAACAAGTACGGCCTTGAATTTGGAAAGGAAAACCAAGGATTACTCTGATTATCAAGATATCAGGAAAAAAGCGTTTTCACGTGAAGCGTTCGGTTCTTTGTAGGTGTAACTGCATAACTAAGAAAACGGATTTATGCACGGAGAAAATATCAGTTAAGAGAGCTGCTTGATATGTGCTCCGTAAAATAAACAACATGGAGACTGTCTTGAGAAAAGGGAATCACCACAATATGGTCTGAAAAAACTAATCGGAAAGGTTTCTTCCACCTTTTTTCTATCTGTCTGATTCATCGAGATCAACTTGATTAATACCCCGACCACACCCCCCTCCGATTACTACCGCCAAACAGATAATCACATGCAGCTGAATAAAAAACATTTTTCTATAACACGGATGAAACGCTTGTCCTCGATTAATCAGCGAAAACGCCATTTATTAGATAGCGAAATCGAGAAATATTTGGTTAGTAACTTCTGTCAATGCATTATCCGAGCATAAACCGTGCACTGGGTGGGGTGGATTTGGTTCCTGTCTCTCGCACATTATGAAGAAGAAAAAAACAAGAGTACGCAAACAGTAGGAAGAGAACTACAATTAGTTTTCACAAATCGATAAAGAAAGTTCGTGAATAATAGAGCGCCACTGGTCGCAACACCGAGCCATGTACTCCAGTTTACTTAACCAGTTAGCCTAACACACCCCATATGATCAGATTCACTCGTTCGGCTTCTCACACCGTTCTTTCATGTTATGGACCTAGCCATGCATATAACTGATAATTACCTAGTTCATTGTTTATCCAGGTGCATGTCTTGTGCAAGTCGTTTACATGCGAAGTTTTTAATTTGAAGCCAAGAATACCCAGTGACTGCCCAATCAGGGTCGGGTTAGACTTCTGATATCAAACCGGATCATCAAAACAGTGAAATTTTTTGTTTTCCAGTTCGAAAGGTTCACCACTTTTATGCAGTCTGTTAGAAACTCTGTCCTTTTTGAGGGAACTTTCTTCCCGGAGTGGTTAACAACCGATTTTTAACAACGTGATAGGTAGTAAGTGATCAATAAACACAATTAGGCTGGGAAGTTTCGCAAGAACATTCCTCGCCTAATGGGTGAGTAGGTTGAGTTTGTGCCAGTGAAAGCTAAGTTTCAGCAATGAAGCTAATAGCCCCTCTGAATGGCAGGATATATTCAAAAAGTAGTCAGTCAATGCTGAATTTTAGGCTTATTTTTCGATACCGGGTAAGTCAAATCTTTTTCCTTTTCCAGCTAGATTGGCTTGTTTTTTTGGGTAAATATTCAAGTATCAGATCGAAAGCAACTTTGTAGTTACTTGAATTACCCACGAGAGGGACACGAAGAGGAAGTCATTAGCCTTTCTGATAATCACTAATCATATTTAGTAATATCTGTAATGTTTACTTCTGTTGAAAAACGTTAGAGCACAGTAACCCCGTTTTTGTTTTCCGCGAGTAAAAATCCGTATGGTTAACGAACCTCTGTGGATAATCGATAACCTCAAATTAGCTAGTCCAAATCCAGTCACTTGGAGGATTACGGGTGGCGATCCACCCTTTCATAAGATCGTTCGAATTTCTGTCCTGTCATCCGTATACCACAGTACTTAAATCGGAAATCCAGACTTGGGATTGCATCTACCCGTTCTGAATGTTGGCCTTGATTAACGGACCGATTACCTTTGACTGGATCACTTTATGATGCCTGGAATGAACTCTTCTTCCGTGCAAACTCGTAATGATTCAAATGCGATAGTAGTAGGAAAAGGTACCGTGCAGTTTACAGACAGAGGGACGATTTGGCCGGAATGCGCTGGCTGAACGCACCGGATTGTTGGCAGTAAACCTGAAGCTGGTCGTGGTTCCCCGGCGAAGTTTTGTCATGTTTTCCGTACTACAATAATACTTATGCCCTAAAAGCATCACCTTTGAAAACCAACAGGAATTACTGTTAGTTAGCATTCTGCAATGAACAAAAAATATGATCAAGAGCAGTGGAAAAAATCATCCAGTGTAGCTGATATCCGGAGCAAAATATACGCCAGTATCAATTGGGTCACGAATTATGCACATGATCATTTTAAGCATTCGAAAGCGCGCTTCGGTACTGACTGTTAAGTTGTTTACGTCTCATCTCAAGGTAGAAACATGCGCTATCATGTGATTGATGGCATTTATTGTGAGCCGTACAAACTAATTTTTGAAGGCATGTTTGGCCTCTGTTAAGCCAGCGATTTGGTCTGTTACAATGTCATCACCACATCAAGTGATTCCGCGCTTTTCAATCACGGGAATCTTTCAGGGATAACAATAAGCGAAAGACTCCTGCACTGGAATATCCCGAGTACAGGTGGACAAACGATGTTATCTTATCTAACTGTTTCAATTCATTTCCTACCCAGAACGAGGAAATTGCCCGTGATAAGGCTTTTCAGCTGCTTACTTTATGAGAATTAAAGATGGACCATTCACATCAGAATCATAAATCTTGACTAAATTGCACCTGTACTTTGCATTATTATTAGTGTGCTTTTCGGTCTTGTTGATCTTGTAGTCTGAAAGCATATCAAGAAAAATACAAGTGCTATAAGGCTGCAAAACTCGAATACATTTACGGATCACAGTTTGAATTAGAAGTATTCTGCCACTTTTGTTTGATATGATCCTAGGTCAATTCTGACTCAGATGGTCTATGAAATGGTTTTACGAGTATTAAGAAACTAGAAGCATTGCCCAACTAGTGGAACTTCGGAAAATGAATTGTTTGCGAGTAGTTCCATTGATCTACCGTGAACGATGTCATGTATCGAGTTTTTGTAAACCTGACCAACCCACTCTTGGTAAGGATGCACTATTACAAAAGTTTGTACACATTACGAACCGAATGAGTCACCTTGGATACTGACCGACAAATCACTCTGATGAATTTTCTCGGGCTTGGACCGAATTCTCATTTTCCCGTTTATCCAAAAGCGTACTAAACTAGCATTTGTTTCCCTTTTTCAGTGCGTTTTATTAGTTCTATATGACCTAATAACGATGCTGTTACTCATACCGGAAACAAAGCGTATTATCGGTGTCTTGGATATCATAGTTCCGTTTCGTAAAATGAATTTGCCAGAATAAAAGTGTGCCCGTAATCAGGACTCGTTTCCTTCACTTTGCTAATCATTACAATATGATTAGTTTCAGTGTTACGTAAAGAGGACTGGAAATGTGGTCATTTGTATGTGAACTATGATGAAAAATCTCAAAGGGAAAAGTTGAAGAACATAAGTAGCAAAAGACCATATTTACGTGTGATTCATCATGTGTTGACTGTTGAAAATCATGGAAGCTTTGTACACCTATTTCATTTTTGCTAGAACTCATCAGCAGAGCACTTCCACAGAGCTCCAGTTGGGACTCGTACACGGGGTGAACGACTGCTCTCTGAACACCTAACCAACAGACGATCCGAACTGGCTATCAGCGGTTTATTGAACTTATACATTTCCCGATACAGCATTCTTCCATCATTGGCTTTGCATTGCAAAAATCTGTTGCCCTCACAGTGATCGAATCTTATAACGGATGACTTCTCTGTATGGGCCTAATTACAAATAAAACTTTCTGTTGTAAATAACATACACAGTTTGACATTGAATTTCACTCGACTGACCATTTGAAACCTAGGAAAGCACTTCTTGTTCAGCTATTCAGTCTTAGTGCAAGTCCGGCATTCAGTTTTAGACAATGGTCCATGTTGTGTTTGTAATCAGTGAGAACAAAGCCCATAATTTTTACTCTTCATTTACTTGTAAGAATGCAAATTCAACCAGGCTGCGGCCGGCGAGTAAGCCGCAAGCAAGCAAGTGATTGAGTGGACTAGCAAGCAAAAGAGCTGAGCTACGTGTACTTTCACGCGCAAACAAGTAGGATCATTCGGCGAGTAGAAAGATCGATCAGCCAATGCAGTCCACGCTGAACCATGACCAAAGATCAATACCGTGCATGAAAAGAATATTGATTGGTTGCCTGCGTAGTATGCATGACTTTAACCAGACACAACAGTCTATCCCCTCTCAGATGCTGGTCACTTCCTCAATTGGTAACCTCTTTTTGGTTGCGACCCCTCCTGAAATATCGTGCCACTAATATACTCAATTAAAAAGAACAAATTAGAAAAAACGACTTTTAGCGGTATGTACGCGGCTCAATTTGAACGGAGCAGCTGTACAATATTTTCACTGATTTTCGATGATATATTGAGTGTCGAGCTCCGCTCAGTGCATCAATATGGTTAATACAAATCTTCAATCGTTTAAATTGGTCAATAAGCTGTAACCTGAATTGAATAAAAACATCTGAATAGCCGACTGTTTTGCATCCGTTTTGATACGGTGAACTACCTTCCTCAGTAAGTTTTAGTCAAAATCCGCAAGTGTTTATTCGCGACCAGGAATCCATTCACCACGACCCACAGTCATACAGCCTTGACGCACAACCTTTAGCCAAGCAGCTCCAAACCAGTGAGATCAAAAGCATCAGAATAGTAATACGTCAATAAATGTTGAAGCAACGCATTGTTTCACAAAAATCGGTGTTGCCAAGCTGAACAAATGAGAAAGTGTAGCTGTCCTTTACTGAGAAGTTGACCATAAAAATGGTAATAAATTCTGTACCGCAAGCTGATTGGAAGTTTAAACGATATGCTCGTACCTTTGAACAATGTCGTGCAGCCTCGGACTGTCAGTGTATCCACTTATCTCAACATGGAAAAAATCCATGATTTTCTCATTGTATCGAGTCCTATTCTTTGTCGGCCGTTGCAAATGCAAAACAAAGTACCTTTCGTTGCATCACGGTATTTTGTTTACAGGACAGCTTGTTTGTGACATTTTACCGTTACACGGGGAGACTCGCTTTCGGTTGGTTGATATTTTGTTCGGAATCTGCCGGGAGATATAAGCGCACGGCAACGGTTTTCGGTAACATCCGCGGTTCTTTACCTGGCTCTGCACGCATCAACGCCTGACGATAAGGAGAGCTTTAATATGAGTGCAAAGCAAAGATCCTGCCGTTTCACCAACTCGGAAGAACGAGGGAGGATATCGAATTTGTACGAACGGATGATCTGACGGAAGTTTTTAAACATCTCGACATTAATATGAAAACACGCCGTACTACTACAGCAGCGGCTCGGGAAATAGATTTCGCACATGAGTTTTACAAGATGAAGTTTACCGGAGATTTCGTCAGGCATTTGTGTGTTGTGGTGGACGAAAACCCAACAAGCACATCGAGACCGTTGAAGGAGAGGAGGGAGAAAGAATTCCCCAACAGAACAGTAAGTAAGACATCCATTGATCGATTGCTGGATGGGCATCACTGACTATTCAACCGGTGGAGCAAAACTCAGACATTGTAAAATACATAAAGTAGAATGGGCCGATTGGTTGCAACGATTAGGTACTGCAACCATAGGGTTTTATATTGTTGAAACCAGTCACAAAATAAGGTGTTTTCGCAGCTATGGGTACTCACAGATAGGTTCCTCAAATGAAGTTAGTAAAGCCATCCGAAGTCTACCGTCAAATAAAGGATCTAATTTAAACACATTAACTTGTTCATCTGTCACAGGTATCCTGAAGTATGAATGTTATCCAAGGAAAAGATCGCTGTGAGAACAACGGGATATTATCGTACAAAGTCAGTGATGGAAGAGCTCTGTATCGGAAAATGTATAAGTTCAATAAACCGTTGAGAGCCAACTCGGATCTTCTGTTGATTAGGTGTTCACCGCATAGCCTTTCTCCCCGAGTCCGAGTATCAATCAGCTGGAGCTCCGTGGATTCGCAATACTGATAACTCTCAGCAAGGATGCCCGAGTTGTGTGAAGATAAAGTGGTAACCATTATCTAGAATTTGTCAGATCTACGCGCTTTCCCAGTGAGACGCATTAGAACAAATAACTGGGCTCCATGAAGCATTACTCTCATTCCTGCCAACCAAATTAAATTCACATAAATAATGATGAAACAATGTACCATTTTTGATTTCAATATCATCTGCAGATAGATGGGCAAATCTCGGGAACACACCACCAGTTTCGCGGTTATTGCCACTCATTAATTATGCGCATCCTATACTCTGCTGTCCATCCATTCCTTCTGATAGTTATACAATCCGTAATTGTTTGTTCACCACAATCTAATGTGTGCATCCTGCCCGTGAGTGGGTGCTTCTGTTAGATGAGTCCTCTGAGAACCACTACGGTAAAACTATGTCCACCCACCTGCAGATACTACTTAAATCATAAATTACAACTAGCGACAGCACTGCCGTCGTTCTCAAAATTAGCAGAGACTAACCCACACAAAACTACCGACGAATTACCTGTGTGGCACCTTAGTGGGCTCTTCGAAGAGGAACGTCCACTCACTCTCCTGAGGCATAAATTTGATTATTGTTCACAAACGATGTGCTACCTCAGTCAGTCCGCTGTGTTTGAACATGTATTGTGGAATCCTCGATGCCCAATGTCTATTTTCAGGGCACTTTCTCTTCTGATATATCTGACAAACTCTAACATAAAGAAAGGCTTGCCCTGGAATCTTGACAACCAAAGGATTCTTAGTAACTCACTTCTATCCATCACTGATTATCTACTCTCGTTTAGCCAGTACCGTATATGTAAATACCTGTGTTGATAAGTGAAATTTCTTCACGTGATAAGCTTTTTCCAAAATCTACATTTCATAAACAATATACTGACTGTATCTTCATCTGTTGTAAGTAAGTTGGTGATGATCGATCGATTGATTGACTAACGTCGAGGATTGTTTCGAGTCTCATCGGTGTCGGTCAGCTTACCACTGGCAAGCAGTGGCAATGATCACGTTGAAAATAATTTCCAGCTGATATATTCAATAACTAAGAGGTTCTGAGAATCTAACGTAACTAGCAACTTACAACTCACACTCTGTCGTGAAGTTGTACTTGCGAAATGGAAAGAAAACCAAGTGACTGAATGAAATGGGTCCAATTTCGATTGTCAGCCAGCATCCTGCTTTCTGGACAACAGTCAGCGACCTAACCCCGTGAACCACTTGTGTCGCTTCTTGAGGATAACTGAACGGGTAATAGTCTGACAATATCGGGAGAAACAATCAAGAAGGTACAACGTTGGAGCGTTGAAATACAATCGTTTGATTTATGAATCCTACCTGTTTAATGGCCAACGAGAACAGACGTCACTTCATGTCCAGATAGTAAGTCAAACAGAGCCAAAGCCCCGAAACTATATTTGCCACTATAGAATGAGTAGTTAGATGGCTTTTCTCGGACGCATCATACTCCAGTGCAGTTAAGCTTGACCCAGATTTGAACAAATAAAGTCACTGTTTTTTTACGGAGAACAGTGAGTGATGAGTTTGTGATTGAAGATATCCACAGCCATTTCTGATATCGCTATTCCCCTTCGTACGATGTCATGCACCTTTAGTATAGTTTACCATTCTAATAGTTTGAAGTTCGGTGGGTGATACAGAAGCGTCAAGTTTAGAAATTTTGGCTTTAGCTTCATCTTTTCCTCAACACGCCATCAAGCATTCTCTTGTCTGGGGATTTTCAGTTACAGGCCTTTCTATGGTTTCATTTCATAGGTTGTAGTAATATTCCATGTAGCTGACTGACCACGTATCGGTAATCTGTCGAAAAATAATGAACACTTCAGAACACAAACATTGCGAGACGAATTCCTTTCGTATACACTCGTCGGTCGCGTACGTATAAATAATAAATTGTAATAACTTTGAACGAACGTCCAGCCTTTCACGGTGAATATTCGATTCTGGTACTTTACGCTTCCAGCTGACCATTGGGCCAAACACTTATGACTGTTGAGCAGAATAGATATGACACGGAAAACAATACAATCAAGATTCTCAACCATTGTCCTGACGTGGATGGAATTCCTGTTAAATTCACATAAAAATCTTCTTTCTTGTCCTCTGGATTAGTTTCACTAGCTTCGCTCGTAGTACATTTGTGCACTGGCACAGATATCCTCGTCCAGAAAACCTCGATTTTAGGTCGAAACTCAAACCGGTTAACCTGTAACGGAAATTGCCGACGATTTCCACGCTGGTGATCGATCACGTGAACGATTTCCCATTCTGCTTCTGTTAGTACCGTCAGCTCGGCGCAAAACGAGAGTGGAGCCGATAGCATTGTGTGCATTGTTAAAGCGTGAACAACAGCACAAATATCACCACCAAGAAGTATTCCGTGATGCCGATCAAATTATGCTTTTATTCCATAAGCAGTATGTCATGTCTTTTGTAAAACTTTCGAATTATCGTCCAAGACGTGTCATGAGACAGCATCGCTGGACAGCGCTGTAGGTTGTTTTGTGCTTTTCGCGTCACTCTAGCTTTGCAAAGGAATTGTACTTCGAAAATAACATTGATTTGCTTTTGGTTTCAAGGGTAATTATGATTTAAAAAAAAGGAAAATTTGTCTTTTATGGTTTGTTAATGCCCCTTCGCAAACAAGAAAACGAAGATAGGTGCAGTAAAACGTAAAATATATGAATTCATTAACTTATTTTTGTGTGCTTCAGTGGACCAAAGAGCTATGCAGGATGACTTCCTCAAGCCGGAGATACAATCATGTCTGACAGGTCGATGGGCAGAGGCCAGACAAAGTCCAGTCTCAGAAAACAGTTGGTGGACAACGACTGATTCTAACCACTACGCCCTTTCAAAAGACACTCCAGCCAATAAACACGGAGAGAAACAGTTTACCGGTCTAAAAATCTCCGCTTGATGGATGTAGGAGTGGAGTACCTGGAGTTTCTCTCGACAGTGGGAAAAGTCATTTCACTTCTTTGCGCAGCTATCGCTTGCCTTGTCTGTGCAGCCCCCAGCCCAGAGGAAGCTGCTCCGTCCCTGTTCGGCTTGCTCCATTAGGAGCATGGAGCTAAAGACTGAATCCGAGAGCGGATCGATAACAAAGCACCAGCGACGACAAGACAGACTGCGTGCAACTATTAGGTTTCATGTGACAGACCAGCAGAAGCTCATTCACGAGAGCTTTGGTCAAGTTCCAGTGATGGATTAACGCCCCACTGCCTTGTGGATGAGACTTTTGAGTCAAAGGTTCCGGTAACGAATTCCAAAGAAAAACCTCTTCAGCGGTTTGGGCAACCGCGAATTATGATGTGCCCAGAAATTTCCAGCATCCCTTCTGTAAAGGGCCTTGCCGGTTTTTCCTTCCTAATTTAAGATCGATACAAAACGCCAACAAGAACTGTGGCTCTGAAGAAAGCAGTAGTTCAGGAGTTGGGCATAAATCAAATGCTCTTTCTAAACCTAAATGTTCATTTCACTTGGCTGCCTTTAGCGTCCGCACACTATGTCAGATACGGTAAGGGTCAGCCCTTGACAGAGTTCTTGACACTTTCAAAATAGATTGGGCTGTGTCTCTAAAACTCGCGAAAAAAGACCCTACTTCTGAGATCACGCTTTGCGCTCCAGATAAAACCTCAGTCTCTCGCTTTACTCTTCGTGTGTCGGGTGGTTCGGTTTCTAGTGCTCCTGACTGTACAGGCTTTGAATTTACTTTGAGCTTGAGAGCTAAGAGTGCACTGCTAGACTGGAATCCACTCAGCAGTCGTTTCTGCGCAGTTCGATTGGACGGTTCTGTTTGCGTCAGCAGCAACAAACGGAAGCGTCAACGTTTATTCTTCGCGTCTGCGTATGCGCCCACTGACTGCAATCCCACTGAGACCGAGAAGAAAGTCTACCAGGATTTGTATCAACGACTTGGTAGCTTGCTTTTTACGGACGTGGTGGTCACTACTGGGGATTTCAACCCCACTTTGATCTTTTGAGGATTTCGGGGGCCCACTTGCTATCCCAGCAGATCACAGTGACAACGCCGATCGTCTCATTCAGCTGTGCTCTGACCACAGATTGATTCTGTAGAGTACGAACTTCTGCTATAAGAAGCGCCATGGACTCACGTGAAATCCTCCTACCTCTTCACAAAGTTGGACGTCACTACTGTCTCGGTCTCTACTGTCTCGAATCAATTGAAGATTGCTATTCATTTTGGTCTGCGCATGAGGACTCAGATCATGTCTTGGGAAGAACTCACTTCTGTTTACGTCTTGTCCGCGATCACACCAACGTAAACGTCACCCATCCCGCGCAGTTGTTTCTGAATGATAACCAAAGATCTGCTTTTCAGATGAAGCTGTCTACATGGTTATCAATTTAGCCGGATGTCCAGAACCCAGATGAACGTTGGTGGCAGGTCGAAGAAGCCTTACATACCACTTCCAATGACACACGAAACTCTAGTTCAAGTAGGCCTCATAGACGATGAATGCATTTAACATCATTTGCACTGTTAGATGCTCACAGATCTGTCCATCCGAATCCCATATTCAAAGAACTAGGTAAATCCCTGAGCTGCCAACTGACTGAGAGCCTGAGAAATGACCGTGAGTAGTGGTGGATTGTGAAATGTAAGGAGATTGAAAAAGCTGTTTTTATTGGCAATACTCACAAACTTTGCCGTTTGGTAAGAGGTATGGGTCTACGAAAGCCCGGTGTGAGTGAGTTAAATAAGAAATCCGACAAGTGACCGATTCACTCTCAAGGAAGTCGTCTCGATCGTTGGGTGGATCAAGTCAAGGAACAATTTAGTTGACCCATTTCAACAGTGGATCTCATTAATGTACCCACAAAAGAATCGATACAGGTAAATTTCTCCTGTATCCCAAATGTGTACACCTAAGAATCATGGCGATTCCAAATCCGGTCAGGGTTGCATCGATCACATATTTAACCCCCTACACAACTTCCATGGGCAAACAATCACCCTATTCCTTGATCTGCAATTGGAGTTCTGCTCAGACGAACACACAGTTCACTGACAGTGACTCTCACTGAAGGGTATGCAAGAGAAATTTCGCTTTTCTAATTCTGGTATGCAAATAGCTGAAGCCTAGTTCGTGCATACAGTGGTCTTTCATCCGAGTTCATCACGGAAATTGGTCAACTCGTCAAGGTTACCCTCTTTCACCATTCTTTTTCAATTTCCCAAATAAACTGATTCGTGAGATAGCCATATCTGTGTGAGAGAATAGTGGCATCGATCTTCGATCAAGTAGTATACTGATTTATTTGGAATACCTCATCCAGATACGACACCATACAACTCATACCAAATATGCAAGCAAGTTGCAAGTTTTTCTGAATAATCTAGACCACAGTGTAATAATGTTCGGGATGCGTTTTGTACCTTCAAAATGTGAAATGCTGTTGTAGGATTGGGTTGGCTCAACACTAGATCTTATCTTGGTAGTGAAGCTTTAGCTGAAGTAGATCGGTTTGTTACCTGAACAGTTACATCTCACCAGATGGACTAGTATCGGATGGAGTGTCATCGCGTATACAGAAGACGCGTTCGATTTTTGCTAACCTCTGTGGTCCGCGGCACTGGTGTGACATCTGATTGACTGTCAAATGTTAAGTATGAAGTGTAGCAGTTAGGTCCAAGGTATCATACTGTTCACAGATATGGTCGTTAAGGGTGAGAGATAGGCGAGCACTATCATTGTTCGAGCACCGCTCTCCCTCTTTCTCTCTCTCTAACCTCTCCCGAATATGGTGGGAACATCGTATCACCAAATCTGATGATAGATGTGGGGTGTTTGAAACGAGATGTCAGTTACTGGAACAAGTAATGAATCTAATTATGTTTAGTTGGTTGGGTCAAGTGTTACGCATGCTCAACGACATACTTCGTCGACATACGGTGTTCTCCGAAGCAGGTAGGAAGTAACTGGAATTTAGACGGAGGTGGTCAGTCCATGGTATGGTAGAGAGCTATGTAAACCTTGATCAGTGGACTTGGCCAAGTGGGAGGTGTTAGACTTGCAGGTTGGGGTTTAGGCGACCCACATACCAGACGGTTGGAGACATTGAGTGATATGGCTAGGCATTGCGGCCAGTGGCATTGTTGAATTCTAACTGTTTCTTTATCTTTGTGACTTCCGCTTATTACTTTGCTTTCGGCTCTTTTTTACTTCTTGCATCTGTTTGTTTTACTCTTAATTCGAAGATGGTGAGAGGTAGCAACCGAAACCCGAGCACGGAAGTGCGAGTTCATTGGTTGAGTGAACTGAAGTGATATATATATATATATATATATATATTCACGGATAACCCGGTACAACATACAGAGTCATGGAGCCGTGCAAAACGTGTAACAGGACTGTTGACTTGAAGAACTAAAGAGGAAATCTCACAGTATTTCGGACAATGTTGTCACGTTATAGTCGCCACTGAGCACAGCTTTGAACCATATCCATAAGGTATTCAGTCAGCTGTGTGGTGGATCTCTAGGTCCGGAGCCATGGAAGTATTAGGAACAGACAGAGACAAGTCACCACTTTGATCGACCGGTGCCATGTTCTTGCTTAGTCTCTCCGCGGTTTTTTCCAACCAACCTTATGCTCGGCGAACAGAGCACGACGGGAAGTTAATGGGATGACCTACGTGTCACATGTAACAACCAAAGAAGCCGGTGGAGTGATACTGTAGCACCAACTGGGCACACGAGAGGCCCGGTTCCCTCAAAGTGCATTCAAGCTGCAGATTTGCTCATTCGCGGTTGCCAACACTCTCGTGAGATACTTCTTAGGCATCGATGGTCGAACATAGACAAACAGTCAACATCAGCCTTTCGAACAGGCCACTTCCCGCACACCACTTACAGCAGCCTGCCTTTTAGTCAGACAGATATTTCGTGCGTTCTCCACAGGTGACGTAAATTGCAGAACGAAGCTTGAGTTTTCTCTATGCGGTTGTCCACATCGTCTCCAACCCACCTGTCTGCGGTTGTACAGCCTCCCAATTGGACAAACTTTTCAACTATTTCTAGCGAATCAGTACCGAGGGTAAGTGTGGGGATGGACTCCTGCCAGTCTTGTAGAAGGACCTTACACATTGAGGGTGAAAAGAACGTTCCGTATCGTAATACAAACGACACGAGGTCGTCTAGAAAGCACTGTGCCACTGTAGCATCGTCAAAAGCCAATGCGATGTCATCTGCACAGTCGAAGTTTAAAAGTATGTAACCATGTAGGAGCTCAATGTTTTTTTCGTTTGATTTCCTTGTGCCCCTCCAAGGATATCATTGATCGCAAAATTCAGCAGGAAAGGCTACAGTGGGCATTCTTGACGCAAGACATCTCCAAATGCAAAGTAAAGTGACGATGAGCTATATGTTTGTACTCGGCCTGGAGTCTGATGGTATAGCGTTTTGGATGATTTTCACGTACTTCTGAGGTACTCTCTGTCTGATGAGACAATCCCAAAGGGCCGTTCTACCAAAGAAATCAAAAGCTACTCGAATATCCTAGAATATGATTACGGTAAGTCTATGATTTCAGTGGCAGAACGCAAGTACCTGAGGGCTAGTTAAAATTTGGTCAATGCACGCGCGGCTGGGGCGAAAAACGGACTGTTCTTCGCGGACCTGTTGTTCGCACACCGCGGAAAATCTACGGAAGATCATTGACGTCAGTAGCTTTGACTCTATCGAGATCAATCCTGTCCCTCTGTGATTGGAACAGATGTTCCTAGTATGTTTCTTGTATATAGGGATGATAGATGTACAGTTTCAACTTTGTGTGATGCATTCGAGGAGCCAGATCTCGGTGAAGAGATAGGTGAGTGCTTTTGGTAGGCAGCATACCACCATCTTTGGAGATGGCCGGAGGGAGTTCTTCAGGACCAGGGACTTTATTGCACTTCGGGAGGTGGAAGGTACAACTGACTTATTTTGTGTATGGGGTAGTTCACACTGTCCACGGATCATGAACTGCTTCCAGCGGACTACTAAGTGGCAGCGCTGACGCTGAAGGCCAATTAAAATGTTCCTCAAAGTGCTCTGCCCATCGATCCATGGTCTGTGAGAGCGAGAGAACTGTTTGGCCGTTTGCTTCTCAAGCCATCTAGCTCACTCCCTTCATCTTGATCTCCGTAAATTGGATGAGTTGAAAAAGTCACCGGGCGTTGTCAGTGGCAGCAGTTTGTTCCACATAGGTCACATTCGAATCACCGACTCTTTAAGTCTCTGCCCAAGCTTCTAATCAAATTTCTTTGTAGTTTATTAAGTGAATTGTGGTTTTTGCTCCCAGCAGGGATATTCCTGCGGCTGTCCAGGAATTCCAGAGAACCTAATTATATCCCATGCTTGGCTGCGTACAGTGCGACTAATCCACAAGATAAGGAACTCTCTGCTTCTATAGTGTATCGGGTTTGTTGTCAGCTGTCTGAGAAGCCGTCGTGTGTGTGGCTACTTAGCTGGGCAGTTAGCTCATTCTGATATCTCTCCCAAACCAAGGTTCAGCAAAATTGGTCTACGTCTATCCGTTGATGGCAAAATTTCGACCTACAAGGCTTGATTGAGCCAAGCCAGTGGTGGCTGTCCGGATTTCATTCACGTAATTTCCAATCGGGCCAGTCTGTCTCTTGCACCCCTCATAACAGCTCAGTTTTGTCCCAACCGATTATTCCGTTTGGAATGTGAATTGTAACTTGTATATATGAAGAGTATCGTACCACAGTAATCAAGTTACCATACTGTTAGTAATACTAACACCAAAAAGTATGCCGGACACCAAAATGGGCATTTATTAAAGTAAGGACAGGGCCACCTCGATACTGTCTCCATTGTTTGACAACACATCACTAGCAACCAAGCAAGACTAACGGAAACATATTTCCAATAATATTACCGTCTGATCCGTTTCCTGAGTGTTCTCATGATCGTATGATATAACTTACTTTGGTGTCATCTCACTGAAGAGTGAATGTGGTGCAAATGAAGTTCGGTTACGTGTGATCTCGCGGCTTGGAAGTCATTTCTATTAAGATTATCTTTGTGTTTGTAAGTAGTCACGAATTATGGATGTGCCACAGCTCATCCCTGAAAACTTCGCAAATACCGGAGTGATCCATTTGTTTTAATTTGTGTTATTAGTTCAACTAGCTCGTTTTGAATGTATACCATAAAGTATGCAACAATATTACACAACACTGAAAACCAGCTCATTTCGTTCATACCGCCTTACTGATCATTATGGAAAGCTATTAAATATGAACTGGCTAGAAAAGTCTACTGCAAGTGGACAATACTAATTGAAGTATTGTCCTACTTATTAGATCCTATCACGGTAAACCGGGTGGTTTCCATTGCACCTCGGCATCGAAATGAGGTGATAAAATTCGGTCATAAACCTAACGGGTACACTTTCTCTGAGATATCAGACGTCAGTGATTTTGCACGGCGAAGGAGTCACACACACACACACACACACACACACACACACACACACACACGACGGATGAGGGAAGTCGTTTCACATGTTTGATTATTGACGTGGTTGGTTATTGTGACAGTTGAAACAGAACGCACAAGTAGTATGTACATGTCGCCTAATATGCATAGGTAAACTATGAATTGCTTGCTATTCGAAATGAATTCCAACCTTTTCGTAAACATATTAGTTAGACTATATAAAATTTAATATGTGGAATTCAGTATCGTTCTCTACGACTTATAACATTGTTTTCGCCGTATTGTTACAATAATTTTCACATGTGAACCCATGGAGGATAAGATACCGCCAGTGCCATTCATCAGGTATACTCTCGTTTCGAGTATATCAAAAGTAAAACATTTAGCATCACATTGTGCCTAAGATGTGTATATATATATACGCCTGAAAATTTCACGATTTTTCAAAATCGCGGACAATATTATTCGGAACAGTTTCAAAGTTTGACACTTCAACTAAATTTTTCATCAGGTGATCTTTTCACACTGTTTCTCATCAATTGAGGATAAGATGAGGAAACTGAGGGAATTTCTTCACGAACAAGAACAATAGCAAGTAGTAACAACAACAACATATCTCCCAGCGGGCTTTTGTTGGCCCAAATCACAATGATTGCGATTGGCTGGGCCGTCGTCCGTGAAGTGCCCACCGAGTCACCACGCTAATATAGGTTCTTATTTATGGAAAACTTGATGTATACGGGGTGGATCAAAAGTTGGTGTGTGATTACTGCCTACCCAGTGTGACACTGAACTGTCATGGTCTTTAGTACCCCGGAGTGAATTTGCCTTTTGAAAAGAGGATTATTTTACGCCATTGTGACGGATCCGAAAGAAATACTATGTGCCGATCATGGACTATTCCCCCCCCCCCCCGCGGCAGTTGTTTCATTGATTAACAGTTAATTGTTCTTAAGTGTTTATTAGGTTTGCCTGAAAGTAGATTAGAAATCTTATTGCTTTTAACTTCTCACTCTGACCTGGATTTGTTCTAATGAATCAACTGGATAACTAAAAATGCTGACTTATTTTGATTGGATTACATCAAAAAGCTTCCAGCACAAAATGGCTTCGTGTTCAAGAGAAGGTTCCGCCTGATAAGCAACGATCAAAGTCAACTACGTACCACGCAGCTCATAGTCTAAAAGAATGTCAAAAGTCAGCTTAATTCTATGCAATAAATAAAATACGAGTGTGCAGTCCAATGGCACTTAAGTTATCTTTGCGGATGTATTTTATATTTGACTAGTTGTCGAACTTCGAACGAACAAGGTATAAAATTGCTCTCGCAAGGATTTGAACTCCTCATAAACTAAAAGTGGATGTTTCACAATTGAAGAGTTCTAATTCCCCAATGTACGCCTTTTGTTTTCAGTCCGACCAACAAACGATAATCCTCCTTTTTTTAATCACTCTCTATCGGTCAAAAATGGAGACGACACGTGTGTATGATTCATCCTGACTCGGTCCCGTGAGGTTAATCCAGAGGAATTGCGATACAATTCACCTGTAAAAACCTCCACAGAATGGCTAGAGGCAGGAATAGTAAATGGCTCTTTTGAAAAAGAAACTTGATCTGTTTTCCAGCTCCATTGACTGCAGTCTACGAAACACGTTGGCGAATAAGTCATGACTGTAAAAGATTATTACCTGAAAGGGGTTAATAAAACTGCGAAATCGGAGTGTATTTCACTGAATAATACACATGTAAGTATTGATGCTTGGCAGATTATGACAATGTTTTGAGGTAACCCGAAAGTTAAAGGTCGTTTGCCCCGGCGGGGCTTGGACGCACGCACGGCTGCCACCCTCACTTTAGCACTGTGGGTGGTCTACCAACTGAGCTACGATGCCAAGCCGAAGAGTTTTTGACTTTTGCACATGGGTCACACAGTATACCCGCCCAAATTACTGTAGCACATGACATCCATCATAGTAAACTAGCTAGTAATTTGACTGTCTACAGCAGGATTTCCCTTTGTACCATCCGGAGTCCACCAGTAGCTCAGCTGGTAGGGCGCTCTATATACTAAGACGAGGGTGGCAACCATGCTTGGGTTCGAATCCCGCCGGAGCGAAAGGCTCTTAACACTTGGATCCCCTCAAAATACATGTAAGTACCGGGTAGCAGTGAAGAGAAGTACGCGATCGGAATCTGTAAGAGGTAATCAGAAAACGGATATCCCTTGGGGGTTTAACTGTGGCACGTAATGATACTGATCTTTTCTAAGATCTTTCGAGCCCCACCAATATTCGCTACCCAGTTCAGATTGAAATAAAATCTCGATAGATTGAATGACCCCGGTGATCCAATTCTCCTGTCTCTATGTTGATTTGGTATTCAATCAGTTTTGCCTGCAGTTTAGTTCCGTGTGTTACTTTTAGTAATCTATTTAGGAAAACCCAGCCCACCTCAATTCCAGAGAATGCATCAGTAAATAAACTACAATGGTATTCCTCATTCTGGGAATTGATTTAGAGGGGCATCCACTGCCGTCCTCGTTTGATCACTGAGGTTAGCCATGATGGAACTGATTTTACCAAAGTGTCGGACCAAGCTGTCAGTGGCTGCAGTTTAGCATTTCCTCATGACACTTGCTCCACCAGTGTGAATTTACCACTCTCGCTTCATTCTTTGTCTCAACAAAATAAGTGAAAATAAGAAAATCTAAGTAATTCCTTGGAAATTGTCTAGAAAAATTACTCGAGATTTTCACTTGTGAATATGAAAGAACAGAGGGACGTTAAAGGTAGTAATATGAATGCGACATTTAGTTTTTCGAGTTAAGTGAAATTATGGGACCACGATTAGCCACTATTTGCCCACTGGCGTGGAAAAATACGTATTCTCGCATGCGTATGAGCACTGTTCTGTTTACGTATTAGCTCAGTAGCATCGCGAAACTCGAGAATATCATCTCAATACTAAACAAAATAAACCCAAATTGAAGGATATACATCATCTAAAAATCATGAACAGTAAAGGTGCAGTAATATTACACGGAATTATCCTGCAAGTCACTTATTATCGTGGATGGTTTAATCTGCTTGTATTTGAAACGGGAATCGAATTGTGGTCGTCCCAAGAAAATATTAAGGCAGTAGCTCCTGAACTGTCACCGTGAAAAGTGATCTATTTTGAGCACAAGTACTTTATATTGTTTCTTCTCTCATTTGCGGGCGCACCACTGTGGTTTCCCTTGCATCGGCCAAACAGTCTATCACATAGAACACTTGCTCATCTACCATACACACTGTTCACTCTTAATGCTATGTTTTGTATCAAGTTTAAACTGACTTGCTTTATGCTGGTGACCGGAGAACACAAAGCAAGAGCTTGCATCTCGCAGTGATCATCTTATTTCCGTCCTGGAAACTATGATTCTGATAACGAAAACAAAACAACATTACTCGGATAAAAATGTTTTCAATCACGAATAGTTCAAATAGATGATTGTCTGTCAGATATACTCCAACGATGTTTCACTGTGTTCATGTAATCCACTGTTCAGAATTTATCAAGACATCACCCAAATTGGGATTAGGGGATCTCTAATTCCAAAAGTTGTCCGCTGATCTACCCATCAGGAATCTCACCTTAGCAACCTTCTATGTGCTACCCGTCACCGCCGTGGCACATCAAATTTTCCTCAAACAGGAAAGTTTTGTAAGCCCTTGGTAATGCTGATAGTTCTGTGTTGGTTCCTTCTAGAAAGAAACTTCTCTGCTTCCGAACCATCTCATTTTGTATAGCGTAGGATGCAGGGTGAGGGATGACAGTAGCCATTTGTCTCAGAAAACTAATTGGTTCAACTGGTTTTATGGAGTTGTCCCTTCTAACTGGCTTATGACACGTCCGACCACAATTTGTTGTCACTTTCATCTTGTCCGTCAATGCCATCGATTGGCTGTTCCATCGCTTGTGATTCCATTGGCCACAGCTTTGTCCGCGGTTGTGGAAAAGGAGGTAATTGCACAATGGCATGGCTCGCTGTGATGGACCTAGTCTGCTAGCGCGGGTAGGCTGATTGGAGAAACAAACCGATTGAACATCGAAGCTTCTTTTACAAGTAGAAGGCTCGTGAAAGAAGAATGAATTACAAGTGGCGTAATCAAGTAGATGAGGACGCTTTTGATTGGGAACAACGGTTGGTCTCATTTTGCGCTGAAGGCCTGAGAATAGCATACTTACTGTTCTCTACGACGAATGGCATTTGCGCCACATCCTGGCTGAGAATAAATGAAATTCCTGACCTCCATGTGGTCTCTTCCACTCCCTAGGAGGAGCGGAGAATAGGACGCGATACGGTAGACGTATGTTTGACATACGTAACACGTGTCCCAACCAACGAAGTCTACTAAGCTGGATGCGCGGTTATTGCCGCTCGTCAGGTATGCTTACCCGATACTCTTCCGCCCAATCATCCCCATAGTTGGGCCATCCACCGTTGGTTTACTATTGTATTCTCAATTGAATCGTATTGAGAGTGCATGGACGGACAGCCCGTTTTTAGAATCACACCGTTATTCTTCCAAAATTGTAGTCGCTTGTTCTCTTATCGATCGAATGTCTCTTGGTGGGACACGAAACTTACGACGGTTACCGAGTTCAGGACCGAGAAACGCTCAACTGGATTCGCTTTGTTTACCACTCTGACAGTCTACGGAAAGTTCATGTGTGATGGTTTTTAATTTGTGAAGGTTATAGTCAAAGTGGTGTAGAAAGAAGTGGACAGCAATTCCAGCTGAAGAACGACGATTAACTTTTCACAGAAGGCAAACTGTTTTGATGCTCCACTTTTCTTTCCTTACCAATTAGTTGCGCAATTCGGATTAGGCTTATGAATTTATCGAGTCGTCTGCGAAATGTTAAGAAAGTACGAGGTTCCCCCAAGAGTGTAATTCCAACCCCTACACGATGGATTACACATTCTACATTTTATTTCTGACGAATCGAAGTCCGTTTTCTTTGGTAAAGTAGTTCGTATCTGTTGTTAACCGGAATTTCATCAATCAGAATCGGAATTCTAGGCCCTGCTGATTTTGTCGTTGAAAGTTTAGTTCCAGCATTTAGTGTATTGCACAAACTATTTTTGGGGAAGAATTGAACAGGTGTCACTTTGCAGTTTTGTCCTTAGGAAAAGTCCGTGTGTATTATGTGAATAAAAAATGAGCTAGATCTCATGAAATCAAATCACTGCTCATGTTCAGAAAGAATAGATATTGGTAAATTACTGTCTCAGAGACCTAATGAATCACTTTTCCGGACTCACAACGACGCGGGGTCAACAAAGTCAACTTGATCATAGCGCTAAGAGGATCTTATTGGTGATTTGCCCAACACTGAATCTGACGGCTTTACAGGCTGAGTTAGCCAGACTCCATCCCGGTACTTTCGAATGATTATGAATTTTTGTTGCGTGTTGTTTTGATTCCTACAGATCTGTACCCAATGAATAACTTCAAACATTTAAAAGATCTACGAACAATTATTCTAGCAACCCACTATCAGATCTTTTCTCGTCGTAATGTACCACGCATCATGTCTCTGTAGGCCAACTCCTGATAGGAATCGGAACGGATATAAACAATTTATCAATGAGATGATTCAAATATCTTTATTCAAAGGTTTCATTTCGCTCTTCCAATCAAATGCGGTTGACTTCTGCGCTCAAGTTTGTGTCGGGAAAGTTACGTTTTCAGTTTTCCTCTTTGTTTGCAGTAATTGGAGTCAGAACTCATCGTCCCCACCCGTCCAAAAGAAAGTTATCTTTGGAGTGTTCCAGGGAAATTGGACGCGTTAAGAATTTTGCGCAGTACCACTTGAGCACCTGGACTGCCCATTTGATCTGATGATAGTCACTGTGCTGCCAGATGAACATCCACTACGCGATTGACAGATAGCCTAATCAGGTAACAGGGCCACACGTAGACACACACACAGAGGGAGAGAAAGAGACAGACAGACAGACAGACAGATAGACAGACAGACAGACAGAGAGAGAGAGAGAGAGTATCCGTAGTTTTCAAACGCGACCTGAATGTAGTGCAACGACGAAATCGGTCTCTGAACAGCGTTATCCTCGTCGGTGTGTTTTAACAAATGAAGCTATGGACTGTTTGAAATAAACAAGATGGAGGCCGAATCTGAGGTGGTCTACGTGTACATCAAAACAGAACTACTCCTAGGTATTGTGTTATAAATAAGCAGGCTGATCACAGGCGGACTGTCTCAGACCACAAGAGAGTGTCTGTTTATTTCTCATCAACGGTATTTTTTCTTATTTCAAGGTCATCTGGTGTCTATACCTCGGCATTCAGAGTCGAATTGTCTATCATGACGATTTGGTTTTTTTCAAAGCCCAGTCTGTGGACGTTTTTCAGTAGTCCGATTTATTCGGTTATACAACTTCAGTCTTAGGCCGAGACAGGCTAGTTACTCACACGATCGCCGCTTTCGCAGAATTCAGTTGACTGCGGAATTTGGTCAAAGTTCTGGGATCCAACATTGCTCCATTTGAAAATGCGCGCTGATTTGAACGAGGTGCACGATAACTGATAAGCATTTTGGTTAACCGTACAGACAAATGGCCAATGATACAAGTGATGATTATTGGTGCTGGAATGCTCTGAAACTGGACATCATCTCACTTTTGCGTGTATAGTGGCATTTCTAAAACCGTTTTTGTTCGTTTTTCATAATTGCAACTCCTTATTTGAGGTAATGAAAATCGCGGAAAGCATGTTTCTTTTCAGTGAGTAAAAAGCGTACAGGTATGCATCCTAAAAATACATAAATTTGTAGTCTGAGACTTACTTAGGGATATCTCAGTAAGCTCATTGGAATAAAGTTCTCCCATGGTTTGTTAAAGATATCTATTATCTATGGATTGAATGCACACCGTACGTCACAAAAATTCGCTCTCATGGACTAGCTGACGTGGTGGCATCAGTCAACAGGACCTACTTCCCATAAATGAGTTACCGTTCGCGGAACATGGTTCAAAAACGGAGAAACGCCCACCGGTGATAAGACACGCCAAAAGTCTTTATCACCCGATTATTGCCGAACTGTTCGTTAAGAACGGTGCGGTGATTCTGACCATTTCCTTTGATTCATACTTTCATTTACACCAAGAGTTTCGTTCCATTCATTCCGAGCACACAAACGGAATTCCCGCAGGGTTCTCATGGGGGAAAAATGTCTACCAGCCATCTACCGTCCCGTCAGCTACAGTAACACTGTTTGCGGAAGCAGCCATGATGGCCAATGGAAACAACCCTGGCCAAGATCTTTGTATACTGGATGTTGGTAAAACAAAATAAAATGTACCACTAAACTGAAGATACGATTCTTATTTTACGTATAAATCCTTCTACCTCATTCATCCGTATTCTTCTGTTTGTACGCATTACTCCTGTCTGACGCATATTAAGGTTCGACCACAAAGCACTAAGTGAAATTTAGGATCATTTGGGTAAATAAGCATTTTACAGATCTCTAAACTGTCACAATTTCTAGAATTTTTCCACAGAAAACTTGTATACCACAGTAAATTTAACTAAGAGTCTCCAAAAACTACTCGTCTTATGGATCTGAAACCGAATTTGTATGAATTTATCGGCAAGAAGCTTCATATCAGAAGATTAAACGACATGCTCTTTAAAAATGTTGCACGGTATCGTAAGTAAAACACATCACAATCAATACATGAGTTATCCATAATTGTTAGTTTTAAAATATTGAACACATGATTGAAAGTTTGCATAAAGAATCAACGGTCTTAGAGGAATTTAGTCTACGATGTAACAAGTGCCACTAGGTGGAATAAACCAATACTGATCCCCTCAATACTAATCTGAGTTGAAACAACCTTTATTCGTGCAGTGAATGCTGCTGTCCTATTCAAGAGGTACCAGAAGTAACCTGAGCTATGACCAAAGATTTATACAGTTTAAGGGACAATTGGAGGTTTAACAACGATAATACTAGCGGATGGGAAAATTGCGTGAATACAGGAACACCACTGGTCTTGGCACATGACCATATTTTTCAATGCCTCTGACAACTGTGACGGTATGCGCTGGTTCATGGTCGATGGTCAGCCAAGTCCCGTTAGCAATCAGTGTGCCAAGGCCTGCCCATAAACCAGTTCAGTGCTTGAGCCAGCGGATTCGCGAGCGACGCGGTAGCGAATCGATAAATGGCAGACTGATTCCCGTCAAGTGGTAGCTGATCATATCACCAATCAACCAATCAGAAGAAAATCTACTTGATGTAAATATGAACCCGTTAGTTTGTGTTGTAACGATTGCTGTGAGTGGCCGTTTTGTTCCTATGTAACCAATGTGTTCTGTGATAATAAACTGAGGTGACACGGTGACAGAAAAGTCTTCCTACTGGAGTTAGTGCGACGATTTAATACGGCTAGCTCCACTAGAAGAGACTTATACACACTAAATACTTCCGAGAATCTGTGTCCATCTATCTGTGGATATTAGTTAATCAACTATTTCAGTTTGTGACAGCAGTGTCGTCGTTCTGGTGGTTAACTTCGACGAACGCCCGTAGACGACTGTCAGTGAATCACAGTTGTGATTTCCGAGTGGACTCTACTGACAGGAGCATTCACTCACATTTCGGAGGCACAAACGGAATTGTTGTGAACAAATAGTTACCTAGTATGCAAGTATAAGGAGGAATGGATGGAGAGAAAGAGGAATACAGGATACGTATACGTATTCGTGATGAGCCGCAATAATCGCGAAACCGATCGTGTGCGTCCGAGAAGATTTGTTCATCCATTAGGCTTTTATGTGGTCAGAAGACCAGACACACGAACGATAAAGTAGATGTGAACCACCCTAATGCTACATTTATGCTTCCCTTCAGTGAGAGGTCTCCTTCATTTTTCCCTTGCGTTTATACAGACCCTGAACATTTTTATACTGCTGGCCTTTTTAAAATTCTTCTCAAATCCAAAACCCCGTCGGCTAGTGTTCCAGATGGCCTTCTTTCAGCGATTCTCAAGTATGGTGCTGCCCAACATGCTACACCGACTGCTACTTTGAATAATGAGTCACTAATCAAAATGTTCGATTCCTGATCTGTGGTGTTCAGTTACCATCGTTCCAGTTCCTAAAGACTCCAACTCCTCTGGTAGGGTTACGTGGTTTCGCCCCATTTCTCTCACATTTGCCGCCCTTAAAGTCACTACGTTCACTCGCCTTCAAACGCATCACAATGTGCCACCTGACCCTTTTCAGTTTGCATATAAACCCAAAAGATCCACCCTTGATGCTCTAGCCTGACTGGTCTATTCTGTCACTAAATCTTTAAATAACTCTGAGCGATCTGTCCGCTGTATATTCCTCGATCATTCTTTAGCTTTTAATTCTGTATCCGGATCTCGTCTCCTCTAGAAGCTTGAAGCTTTCGACCGTCCAGCACAACTTCTTTCCTGGCTATCGAATTATTTTTTAATGGAGTTCGGCAAACTAAGGTGGGGCAAAACATCTCAAAACCTCTGGTTAACAATTCCGGTTTACTCCTGGGTGCCGTGCCATTCCCCATTCTATTTTCGACTCATATTAGCTACCTTCGGGTTTCTTCTTCAGCCAACATATTTGCATATGCTGATGACGTTGTTCTTTATCAAGCTACTTCTAATTCCCCAGATTTCAGTAAATTCGATGAAAATCTCTCTCGAAAAGAACGTTTGTCATTGCATTTGGGTCTAAGACTGAATCCATCTAATGGCCTTGAGTTTGCTTTCAGTCTCTGCTGCTCATCTTTCCCCATTGATTCTGTTACACTGAATTCCAAATCCCTACTCAGTGCTAGTTTCGTGAAGTACCTGGGTGTTAGCTGTGACACCAATATAAGATGGATATGTCACCGTAAGTACTGTGTCGGTGAACTGCGACGCCTATCTTTTCAAATAAGAAAACGCAGGCAGTTTCGAACACCACCAACAGTTATTTCCAAATTTGTTCTTCAACGTGTTCTTCCGGTCTTGTTATATTGTTCTCCCGTAATTTCCCCGGGTATTTTGCAACAAGACTTCCGAGCCTTTCGCCGTGGACTGGTAATTAGCAGCCACGTTTCATCCCACTCCTTTGAGTTTCTTCTGACCGAACTAGTCAAACAACATATTGAATCTTGTGTAGCTCTAGCTCACGAGACACTACAGGATCCAACGCATGCATTACACTCTGACTCATCTCTTTGTCGTTCTCTCTCATCCACCGGATCTGAATTCCGACACGTTTCTTCCAGCACTAACTCTCGTGTGTCTTATTTGGCGTGGGTACTGACCAACAAGTAAAGGACTAAAATAGAATTGCTTTCTAGATTTGGTTGATGTTTTCCTTTTCTTTTTCACTCTTATACACCCATTGTTGTATAGATTATTTATTTCTACCGCAGTTTAATCGGAGTCTTCCGGACTGAAATGCTAGCACGTTGCTCTCAAAATCTGTCCTACGAATGGAAAATACAAATATAGATACTGCTTGTATCAAACACTCTACATAATCAAATCCGATGGGTCATGCTTTCATGCCTTCCGTTCATGCCCCGGATTGGCCCACTTTGCTCAACTTTCAACTCCTGTGATTTTAGCGTGGACTTTTGAACGCGAAAAATGCAAAAGGATTTCTAATTATCTGTGAGATTCTAGCTTCTCGGATCAACAACAAATACTGCGAATACATAATAATGCGCGTTGGATCTCGTTCAACGGTGAGTTGCTCGTCGCTTTGGGCTCTGACTGACGAGGCAAGCCGAAAGACTAGAAGTAGGGCCGTACCTGTGTATCTTCGAAATAGTAGTTTGCGTATCACTGGATATTCATTTGCATTACTCGTACGCGTCCGGCCGTATCAATATAGCTCAGATGGCAGGTCAACTGACCAGTAGTCGGAAAGTTACCGGTTCGAACCTGTCTCACTGTGTGGGCTTTGCTGTGCGAAAACAGCAAGCAGACTAGCCCGTATTTATAATTTAATTTGATTTTTCCTTCAACAGTTTGTCGTACCTGGATAAAAGCTGCCGCATGTCTTTCCTAATTAACCAGTATTGATAAAATATAATTTGAGAGGGGCTGTGGATTTTATCATATCCGGTCGACAAGTTTTGGCACAGGGGATGACTAGTCGAGTGAGACAAAGCTGTATTTTCTCAGTCAGAAATTTCCAAATGGTAAAACATGTTCCACCATTGAAATGGTTCGTTTACACGCCCGCGCCGCACCAAGGACATTCATGGGGCTAGTTTTACATTTGAGCTCCTTTTAGCCCAGTGCTTGAGACCTTTGAGCTTCTTCTCACGTGTGCCATCATCGATGTGTTTGCCCGATTGCTCAGATTGACGCATTTATCTGCAGCTCTCAGCTTGGGCCATCTTAGTGCCTGCCTGAGATCCTGCTGAAGTTCACCTACTTGTCAGTGGGTTACTTGCTGTCTGTCTCTGGATACCTCCGAGTTAGTAGCTGCTTTACTTCCGGACGGTAGATGTTGGTTGGCTGATGAGATGGGTTTGATAATCATCTTGTGTTACCGTATCAGTATCCGCCACAATGGAATACATCGCCATCACTCAGTTGGGTACCTGGATTGCTCGGCTTACTCAATTTCAATACTCATGAATCCGAAATCCCCTGTTACTGAACACCGTTCACGTCACACACGGTTCGTGAACGACGTTCACTCAGGTTATACACTATTTTAGAATTGAGGACCTCATATTAATCAAAACAGAGAAACATCACCAGTGACAAGACTGTTTGAACTGAAAACAAGAAGACTTACTCACATACAAAGACTTGGATATGAACACACTCCAGATTACTGAGAAAATTTCCTGGTTGAAAATAGTTATTCGTAAATTTTTGACAGATCTGTTTCACTATGTTGCAAAGAGAAAACTTAGAATTTGAAGAAACATTTCCGAGAGGATTATGATAAAACTTTTCTGTGCGTCTTTGAACCAACTAACAAGAGCGTCAAAGCTGCAGAATTCCTTGCAACTGAATCTGAGTGTTCCGTGTGCACAACATCTCCTACAGTCTGCACCACACCCGCAGTGTGGAAGGATGGGATCAGTGCTTTGGAAGATCGATCATCATGTTCAAGGTCGAGTGAGAAAAAACATAACATGGAATTGTGCGTGGAACGATGTGATACTTAGCTGTGGTCCAACTTAGCCAGGACGCGGCTGCCGTATCGAAATATGAAGACCGGAGCTGCTTAAAGTACGTATTTAAGACGGATTTAAAATATCTGGGGTCTGTTAGCTAGGCCAGTCTATGTGGATGGAAGAGATACCTGCACTCGGCCCGAGTTGACTTCTGCCGTCCTCAATGAATGGGACAGCATAGAAATTGAGGCCATCCGGCATATAACTGGAAGCATGCCTGAATGTTGTGTCTCATTCGGTTTCTAAACCAGCTTATTCTTTTTTCATTTGTTTAGGTGTGGGTTTAGAGACACTCCGCACCCTCTCAGGCACATTATCTGGGTTACACAGGTGTATCTGGTTTATGCTCAAGATCCGTGTGAGTATTTAGTTTAGTAGCGCCTTGACAGATCGCAGTGCCATATTTGGTCGCCCTACTTGGTTGGGTTCAACAAGGAATTCAGTAGAGCGTCACATAAATTGTTATTGACGTGATTCATCTTGAGAGAACGTGTACCTTGGGCACCGACTGATGTGGGTGACTAAGTGTGAACTCACAAATCCAGTGACTAATGTGCGTAGCATCAAGCCGTTTTGAAATGAACCGAAACCATAATGATCAATCTGAATAATGTAAAGATGATAGTTTGCTAATCCTAAACCATCATTCAGAGTTCGAGACCTGGTTGAGGACTCAGTGCACGTGCACAGTTGACCTTTCGCGTGAAGACTGAAATATACTTTCATGAATTTCTATATTCCCCTGAGCTATGTCTAAGACGGTTTCGTTGTATCTGAACGTGGTGAATACCGCAGGTGTACGTAGAACAATAATGCACAAAGACGTGGGATGAATTCAGTTCCACTTTATCCACCCAATATCTTCGGGATTCTGTGCTCCGGTTACGGTACCTACCTCTCAGCATCTTCGAGTTCAAGGTGAAAGGAACAGAAGCATAAAGTGAAAAAGAGCCGAAAGCAAAGTAATAAGCGGAAGTCACAAAGATAAAGAAACAGTTAGAATTCAACAATGCCACTGGCCGCAATGCCTAGCCATATCACTCAATGTCTCCAACCGTCTGGTATGTGGGTCGCCTAAACCCCAACCTGCAAGTCTAACACCTCCCACTTGGCCAAGTCCACTGATCAAGGTTTACATAGCTCTCTACCATACCATGGACTGACCACCTCCGTCTAAATTCCAGTTACTTCCTACCTGCTTCGGAGAACACCGTATGTCGACGAAGTATGTCGTTGAGCATGCGTAACACTTGACCCAACCAACCCAACATAATTAGATTTTGATAATGTTTTGAGGTGATCCAAATGTGAAAAGTCTTTGGCAGTCAAATTACAAGCTAGTTCACTGTGGTGAATGCCATGTGCTACTATAATTTGGGCGGGTATACTGTGATCCGTATGCAGAAAGTCGAAGGTCCTCCGGCGTGTCCTCGTAGCTCAGCTGGAAGAGCACTCGCGGTACTGAAGCGAGGGTGGTGACCATGCGTGGGTTCGAATCCCGCCGAGGCCAAAGACTTTTCACATTTAGATCACCTCAAAACATAATTAGATTCATTACTTGTTCCAGTAACTGACATCTCGTTTCAAACACCCTAATTCTATCATCAGATTTGGTGATACGATGTTCCCACCATATTCGGGAGAGGTTAGAGAGAGAGAAAGAGAGAGAGCGGTGCTCGAACAATGATAGTGCTCGCCTATCTCCCACCCTCAACAACCATATCTGTGAACAGTATGATACCTTGGACCTAACTGCTACACTTCATACTTAACATTTGACAGTCAATCAGATGTCACACCAGTGCCGCGGACCACAGAGGTTAGCAAAGATCGAACGCGTCTTCTGTATACGCGATAACACTCCATCCGATACTAGTCCATCTTGTGAGATGTAACTGTTCAGGTAACAAACCGATCTACTTCAGCTAAAGCTTCACTACCAAGATAAGATCTAGTGTTGAGCCAACCCAATCCTACAACAGCATTTCACATTTTGAAGGTACAAAACGCATCCCGAACATTATTACACTGAGATCTAGATTATTCAGAAAAACTTGCAACTTGCTTGCATATTTGGTATGAGTTGTATGGTGTCGTATCTGGATGAGGTATTCCAAATAAATCAGTATACTACTTGATCGAAGATCGATGCCACTATTCTCTCACACGGATATGGCTATCTCACGAATCAGTTTATTTGGAAAATTGAAAAAGAATGGTGAAAGAGGGTAACCTTGGCGAGTTGACCAGTTTCCGTGATGAACTCGGATGAAAGACCACTGTATGCACAAACTATGCTTCAGCTATTTGCAAACCAAAATTGGAAAAGAGAAATTTCTCTTGCATACCCTTCAGTGAGAGTCATTGTCAGTGTACTGCGTAATCGTCTGAGCAGAACCCCGATTGAAGATCAAGGAATACGGTGATTGTTTGCCCATGGAAGTTGTGTAGAGGGTTAAGTATGTGATCGATGCAACCCTGACCGGATTTGGAATCGCTATGATTCTTAAGTGTACACTTTTCACGATGCTAGATAGTAGGTGGAGAATAAGCCCGGTGAGCATTTTGGACGTGATACTAACCAAGCTGGTTCGTCTGTTAGTTCACAAAGAGGCCTATCTTTTTTTATAAATTGACACCATCACCAATTCACACCATTTCCTACAAATCAGCTCACCACCCCCGGATTAGTCGGGAGAGGTTTTAACTTCGATATCAAAGTTTGCATCCAGAAATGATGGAGACAACCCATATGGTCCAGTGGATTTGTACCTTCTCAAGTAACCTATCTCTCGGATAACCTCCATTTGTGACAGTGGATAAATTTACCTGTATCGATTTTTTTGTGGGTACATTAATGAGATCCACTGTTGAAATGGGTCAACTAAATTGTTCCTTGACTTGTTCCACCCAACGATCGAGACGACTTCCTTGAGAGTGAATCGGTCACTTGTCGGATTTCTTATTTAACTCACTCACACCGGGCTTTCGTAGACCCATACCTCTTACAAAACGGTAAAGTTTGTGAGTATTGCCAATAAAAACAGCTTTTTCAATCTCCTTACATTTCACAATCCACCACTGCCCATGGTCATTTCTCAGGCTCTCAGTCAGTTGGCAGCTCAGGGATTTACCCACTTTTTTGAATATGGGATTCGGATGGACAGATCTGTGAGCATCTAACAGTGCAAATAATGTCAAATATATTCATCATCTATGAGGCCTACTTGAACTAGAGTTTCGTGTGTCATTGGAAGTGGTATGTAAGGCTTCTTCGACCTGCCACCAACGTTCATCTGGGTTCTGGACATCCGGCTAAATTGATAACCATGTAGACAGCTTCATCTGAAAAGCAGATCTTTGGTTATCATTCAGAAACAACTGCGCGGGATGGGTGACTTTTACGTTGGTGTGATCGCGGACAAGACGTAAACAGAAGTGAGTACGTCCCAAGACATGATCTGAGTCCTCATGCGCAGACCAAAATGAATAGCAATCTTCAATTGATTCGAGACAGTTGTGACGTCCAACTTTGTGAAGACGTAGGAGGATTGCACGTGAGTCCATGGCGCTTCTTATGGCAGAAGTTCGTACTCTACAGAATCAATCTGTGGTCAGAGCACAGCTGAATGAGACGATCGGCGTTGTCATTGTGATCTGCTGGGATAGCAAGTGGGCCCCGAAATCCTCAAAAGATCAAAGTGGGGTTGAAATCCCCAGTAGTGACCACCACGTCCGTAAAAAGCACGCTTATAAGTAGTTGGAATAAGGAACGGGGATAAGTTACGTAATCTTTGTTACGACATACTAACAAACAGTTTTTCCACTGTTTCATAAAGGTTTTTCTTCGGAGTATGGCAGTGGTTTCAGTAAACCTCAACAGTCTGACTTTCTTTGCCGTCTTTATGACCAGAAACGCAGTTTCCGGTCAACAGGATGTAGTGACACCCGCAGATAACTTTCAATGGCCCACGACGTGATCTTATGGCTTTCAGCGTTGTCATCATGTGCTTGACCTGATCTTGATAGAGTCGCGAAACGTTTACGTGTCGGTCTTTCTGTTCGACCCACGTAGGTTTCTCGGTGCCTGCCCTGAAATTGGTAAACCAGATTAGATTTGGTGCACAGAGGTGAAATTTGTTTCACCGAGGATGTGAGGAACCTGAAAAATCGGTTAACTGTTCTGAGATCAGCTGCATAGTAGCTGATTGGAGTTTCTCAGTCCGTTATTTCAGTTGTTCTTTTGCGTGATCGTTTGAACAATTTTGTGCATCTATACGTGCAATTCGTATGAAGTCTAACTGATAAGCTTTTCCTAACCTCCTTTTGAAGACGTATTGGCCGTAAAGCACCGTTTTGTCAACATTGCGCACGCCTTCCACTGTTCGTTAAATGAACGTGATGTTTCAATTCAGTTAACTGCATACGTTATGTAGTACGGGATTCCTCATGCAGTGTGAACATTAAAACGGTTGAAAAATAGTGCTTCCTCTTTATGGTTTGAACGTTTACACTGCATGATGAATCTCACGTTATTCAAGATCTAATCTACCACTAATCATATAGTAATCATGCTCTGTAGGTTGTTTAACTGAATTCCTCCGTTGCACTTAGGCCCCTACGGAGAAGCCGTCCGTAATAGGAGTCGCTAGCTGTGCGGAAAGTTCTCCGCTGACATTCAAGGCCAGTGTTGGAGGGCGCTATATCATCTACTGTATAAATTAAATAGACCGTTGATAGCCAGCCCGGATAGCCTGGTAGTTAGGTGTTCGTTTAACAGTCTTTCACCCCGGGTCGGAGTCCCAGATGGGGCAGTTTTGGATGTGCACTGCTGATGATTCCCAACAAGGACGAAACAGCTATACTGTGTTTCTGTGATTTTCAATGGTGAGATGACCCTTCACACTGTATGATTAATCTCATGTTATGTATAATATCATCTCCTACTACTCAAACATATGTTATGCATTGAGGAGATTAAAATCTTACGATTTTTTCGCGTACGGTCAATGGTATAATCAACAACTAAAACTTCAAAGGGCTCTAATAAATTCACCCGTTTAGATCATTCTGCCCTAGTTTTTCATTGTCAGGTAATTGAACACATAGCAAAACTAACATCCTGATCGAATAAATATTTTTCAGAATAGTGACCTCAGAAATTCAAGAATATCGAATATTTTCCACCGTGTATTTGAATTATCTGATAACAGTGATCACAATGGAATGGCATTCTGTTAGCGTGGCTAGCAGCATCAGTCAGAGGTCGAATCCCGAAAAGCCTTGTTTCGAGTGGCTTTGAAATTCTCGACACTAGCAGTATAATCCTATCCTACTAGTGTTTTCGTAGTAAGAATAGTGCTATCGCTTCAGCGCCAAACAAAATCACATTTTTTTCTTTTTTCCTTTTTATCAAGTACACATCAGAGGTCCCTACCAACTCTAAGTCAAGATAAAAGGTAATTTCTTCCGTATTCACCGTTAATAACTTTCTCATCTTCTACTCTCACGTCATTCAGTAATCCGTTGTGTTTACCTGACATTTTTGCTGACTCGAGGAGGATTCATGGCCAGTTGAAAGCGTCTGACCTTGTTTGTTGAAGTGAAATATTCTGAAGATGAACAGCAAATGTTTGGAAATGTTTTGTGGGCTGAAATTCATCTTTAGGAAGAGCATACGGGTGATCCTGAATCATGCCATTTTTTGGTCGTTAAAGCTCCCTTCGGGAATGACCTGAATGATTACCTTTGTATGAGGAAGCCGTAATTAATCACTATAGAAACATTGTTCACTACTAATAATAAAAAGGAAGGACTACATCAAAATAATTTCAAAATAATTACACGTAACCATTGTCCTTTGAAGGCCCGTTCTTTTTTCCCTATTGGAATTTCGCGGTTAACTTAGTTCAGTTTCGGCTTGAAAAATCAACTCTCGATGGAGATCTCACCTAAAAATAAATGATAATATGAGGACAGAAATAAAAACAGGATCAGCTGGATGAAGGGATTGTGGGTACACAACAGTGCCACGGGTTACGAGACCTATTCCCATCCCGCCATGCATTCAATCACCGAATAGTTCAGTTTCTTGAGCCCCATCCCGGAATTTTGACACACATTATACGGCTGTCTTGCCTGATGAATATTTTTGTGTCCGATAAAGAAGTATTTTTTTACTTCCTTGTTTATTTATTATACAACCATGTACACCAATTCAGGAAGGGGGCCGCTCCAAAGAAAGGCTTCCAAATGAGGAAATGACCGCCGGTAGTGGGAATCGAACCCGGGTCGTTATTTTCCAAAGTCCACGAAGATAACTATTTGACCACCCCCTGGTCCCGTTTAGGGGATCCGGTGTTCTCATTGAATCGGAGCAACGCTACACGGAACGACTCTGGAATGCAGTTTCTGAGCCTTTCAGAGGTCACCAAACTGTTCCAGCATACACCCGAATCTTGATGGGAATATAAAAATCATGTCCAGACCACAGATGACTGAGGTTGGTAAAAGCTAAATACACCTCCTGTATACGCATTGACACCTCATCTGATGTTCGACCTCCGGGTAAAATACCGCTGCATAGAAAACAGATTTTACCTACCTGGTTTATCGAAATCCCGACATAACAAACTTCGGTACCGGATCAACCTAAACCTGCTGCAGCATCTTGAACTTTGAAGATGGAAGATTCACCCCAAACATGATCAAGAAGTTACTCTTTCAGTTCATAAAAGCCTTCAATTTACCTAGGAGAACTATGTCGTCCGCTTACTCAAGCTGCGACTTTTCTCTGAGAGTAAATTTCAATACCGCTGCGATCACATGATAGTCGGGTGGCCTATATGACCATGTTAATAAAGAGCTGACCAACCTTAGTGAAGTTGAATTTGGGGATAATAACGCTGATCTCGAACTCGGCTTTGGCTATTCATATACAGAATTTTATAGAAGCAAATGGATTTTTCTTACACAGTATTCATTGTGAGGCAGCCCTAAAATTCTTCCAAACAGAATGTATCCTGCTGTCTCAGTAAAGTGGAAATACATCGCAAAAACGAAAGCCATTTTCTGCAGTTCTGTTTGCTAACTTTGACCACAGTTCGGATGTATTCAGAAAACAATTTGCCCCTCGTTTTGCCATGAATCTTTTGTCAAAATTTCTTTTCTCAAATATAATTTAGGCTTTCGGCGCAGCCGTTGCGCCAGTCCCACGATTGGCTGCGTTACTTTCCGTCATGAACTTGGTCAATGTCACCTTAAATTAATTTCATTATCAGCACGTCACCCAGAATCCGCTACTTGGAGGAAACTTTCGCTCGAATTACAGGCAGCACATTCCGTCTCACCTTTCACAACTTGCTTTTATGTAAATTGTCAGAAACCAAGTTGAACTAGGAAGAGCAAGCTCGCCGGTTGGCAGGTTGCCCTTAGTCGAACAACCTCAAGGAAGGTGACAGTTCTGGCACTAGTCGGATGTCGTTTCTAACTAATGCTCTGGAGTGTTCAGTTAACAGAAACACCTGTATGAGATGTAGACAAGAGTATTGGTTAAATGAAGGTACTGAAGACGAACTCGTTTTCCTTGAGAACTTTAGGTGTTTTCGTCAAGACAGAAGAGTGCAAGGACAGAACCGACCAAAAGTTTACTCACGTTCAACGCACGGTTCACTCGTAAAAACAAAACAAATAAAGGTCTAGAGACTTTTCACCCATCAACATTACTCTTCTTCAAAGATCTCTTTCCATTGCTTCTTCGTGGTTTTCTTTCATTTGCACTCTTTACCCACTAGACCTACTTACGAAGGCTTCGAGAGTGCTATTTGATTTGTGTTGTCCTGTGGAGATCATTAGTCTTAACAACGGCAGAATAGCTCCGGTGCTTAAATCTCTGAGAAGACAAAGTAGCATGCCTCTAAACTATACGACCAGGTTTGTGTGGAACTAAACTCCATCCTGAGCAAACAAGAGATACAATGGCTGAATACGACGCTAGCTAACCAGTTCTTCTGTACAACTAATAGCAAACTCCTCTGGCACCGAATCCGATTTCGAGGTGGACAACGGGCCCCGTCAAAAAATTGCGATATAGATGCCGGCAGCCTGAAAGCCGTGGATATTCACCCTTCTTCGGATACCGTACCGTCCTTTATTCCTTCTGTTCCCTCAGATATGGAGCAGTTTACCTCATATGAAGCCTTCAAGCTATTTCGAACCTCAAAATCAGCTTCTGCTCTGAGTCCAGACGGCTGATCCTCCATTGTTCTCAAATTTTGAGCAAGCCAGCTATCCGGAACTATGATATCCCTAATCAGTACGACTTTTGATGTTGGTACTATTCCTGCCCCCTGGAAACCCGTGACAGTAGTACGTATTCTAAATTACTCTACTTCCAACTTTTTACCAAAACATTTTTGCCCCATTGCCATGACTTCTTTTGCTCTCAAGTTGACCGAACACGCTATCCTTAGTCCTTCTGTTTGCGTTCCTCGTTCCAAGTGACCCGTACCAGTTGCGTACAAACCCAACAGATGCACGCTGGATGCAGTTGCTTCAGTTTACCATCTCAATCCAAAGAGCTTGAATAGTTCTGTGAAATCCGTTTGTTGTATTTTCCCCGATTGTTCCTCCGTTTTTGATTCGGTTCTCCGTTCTCTATTTCTTCAAAAGCTACAACCTTTTGGCTGTCCCGATCCTTTTTTCTCGTAGTTGAAAGACGGTTTTCCCAATAGAATTCAAAGTACTTAATTTGGTGTAAGCTGATGAAGTCCTTTAACTAGCAACTCTGATGTTCTCGAGGGTGCCGTCCTTTCCCCCATCTTCATATCACGTGAAATAGCAACTTTACCACTGAACCACCTGCACGACTTTCAAGCTCACTGATGACATGGTGCTCTGTCAATCTACTTCTGGCCAATCAGACTTTAACTCTTTTTCCGAGAAATTATACCATGTTTGGAATTCATCGTCCCATCTTTCATCTCAATACTTCCATATGTTCTGTGTACTTTCTCCCTTTCTGGTTCCTGTTATCCCAACAAGCAGTCACTAGTCAACAATATCTCTATTTCCAGGTCTGAATCGGCCAAATACATGAGAGTTACGATCAATACGAATTTGCAGTGTTGTAATAGTCATAATGAACAGAGTTGATAGTCCGTATCAAAATTGCCCTCACCCAGAACTACGCGAACGGAAGTAGCAAGAAGATCAAGGCTGCGAAATAGCACGTTAATTGTGTTGCAGAGTGGGTTCGTATAAACATGTTTAATTAGAGAATATAATTGGTAGACTCATAGAGGACTAATCATAGGGAGCTTTTGTCGGAATTATTCGCGGCGATCCTCATTGTTTGAGGCTCATCGGTGTACGTGGATACGAAGCTGTATCTGACCGTATCACATGTGACAGCAGCTGAATCACTTCAAGTGTTCTACTCATATTCTGCGTAGACTGTGTTATCAAATTCTTAGGCTAAAACAGCTTGGTGCCACACAAACTGTCATTTTCTCTTTTGTCCATCAAAGTATTCCTGTAGTCCTGCTCTGCTGCTCTCCCGTAATCTTTCCTGGTCTATTGGGGAAAGATTTTATCACACTACAGCCCGGCCTGACCATTATCAGTCGTTTTTTTATTTCCATGGGCTGGCTTATCTCCAAAGTTTGCGATTTGCACATTGTATCTTGTGAAATATTCGTCATGAAGATTCTTGCAGAATCCACCCATCACACAAATCTTGACTTATTTGCTTACCGTTCACATCCCTTCACACGTTCCCCATTTAGACTCATCCCCTCTCATTTAAGTATCTTTCGCGACTCTACGGGGCCTTGCTTAGCACGTGTTCTGATCAACAAAATGAAAGTCAAGGAGAAACTTCGCGTGACTGAAAGTGATTGAACCACCTTTTTCTACAGTATTTATATTTATGCTTATTTCAAAGTGATGATCAGTTCTGCTCCTTCTAGCTGAAAAGTGAGTTTTTCATCTTGCTGAAATCCTCAATACAAAACAATACCATACAATACAATACAATACAACAATGACTGAATCCATACGGATATGAAAAAAAGTACTTGCATAGTCGTCCATTATCGATCGGACGGGAAAATTTAAGGACATTCCGTTTCAGTTATGAACTCTGTTAAGACGGGCTGAAATGTGTGAATTTCATGTTGAAATGCAATATCTGCACGACGATCGACCAATCAGTCTGTCTGTTGGTTTTCCCACTGGGTTCACGTCGGGCCACCCTTTCATCCGCTGATCAAGCTATTACGCCGGCGAACGTTTCCGGTGTGATAGGCTCTGTGGAACTATTCCAAACAGATTTATAAGGAAAAGCTTGAAGTACTTTCCGCGTCACCAAGGTTGGGCAATAATAAGGTACAAACTGCATCGTCTGAGGGATTCCGACGAATGGAGGTTGGATGATACAAAATTAAGCAACGACATACATGAGTTATACGAGGAACGCTTCCTACATCCCGCCCTCATGTTTATTTGCGCAATGCCAACGTGTCATCGGATCATTTATCTCGCCCTTTTTTAAGACAATGCTTTCCGTGAACCGTGAACTACTTTTCTGGTTTTCCAAACCAGATCTTTTGAAGACGCAGTTCATGTAATTGCCTCCAAAAACCCCGGAAATTAGTGCGATTCATGAGCCAGTTGTTGTTCTGGCAACTGGGGCTTGCAGACGACAGCAAAGTGCTATGAGGCTTCCGGGTACACATTAATTCATCGTGCGTAATGTTGTCTTGGTCTTCTTTTTCGGTTCAAAATGGAACCCGGTAACATCTCTTCCGATTGGTCCATTGGTGGTACGGCCAGCTACCGCGTAACGGGAATCCTTTCTCGTCTTATCGATCCGCTGCTCAGTCGTTCGCGATTACGCTGGCTCAAGCCTTGAACTGGAATATGGACAGGCGCTGACGCACTGTGCTAGCGCGTGTGGGCCGTCTATTGACGGTGTCATGTCCACACTTTCACAATCACAAAGGTGTCTAGGAATGTGAAACAAAAATACAAACAACGAATAAAGCGCTCGGAAAGCCACGAGACACCTTTCAAGTTTCCCTTGATGGTCCATTCCAAAAATGTAAACGCGTTGTTGAGTTATTCGGAATTAAATGTGGGGTTCTTTTGTGAACTTCTCAAGCAATAAAACAGGAAAATGGGAAGAACACAAACTGCAAAAGAAAACAACGACGTCCTAGGGAAAAAGTGGACGCCAATACTTTTGAAGTCCCTTTGTGATTCGAAATAACTGTAGCAAAGAAATTTTAAGATGATACTCCCTGGAAATCTGTGAGTAAGGAAGACGATACTCCATTACGATCCCGTCACACAACTCTATTTCAGACATGCGATATGGCACGCAGCTAGGATTGAAATAAGGACATAGAACTTTCAGCATGACATACAACCATTTTGGGAATATATATATATATATATATATATATATATATATATATATATATATATATAAATCGGACCGATTCTACGGGGAAAGTATGTTAGAGATCCCACCCAAACTCGTCAGACGTTTCTAAATGCAAGAGACCCAGAGAGGTCGTATAACGTAATCCAGAAAGGAGCGAGCAATGCGCGCCTAAGATGCCAATCGGTCGAAGAAACAGAACGATAAAATAGGACGACGGAAGATTATTTCGTCTAGCCTGCAGTAACTTGTAGCTTGTCCACATTGAAAGCTTCGGTCGGAGTCAGCATTTTGAAACGAACGTTGCAAAGAGCACTCGAAGCTGTACCGTCGAGGAAATACAAACAAATGAAAAGATACCGTACTGTCACACTACTTCCTAGAGAAAAACGCTTATCATGAAAGGAAACACACAACAAGAACAAATAAATGAGAAAATTTCTACTATAATGGCAAGAATAACTTAATTAGGATAGATCGGATACTTGGAATTAGTACCACCACGATGCCAAGAAAGCATAAAGAACGTTCAGTCAAAGAAAGAAACGACAAGTGTTCAGTGCTGGTTTGGGGAACCTTCTCATCCAACCACCAAAATGAGCTAGTTATGCTTGAGGGTATATAAGATTTCGTTGTGTATCTTCGTGCTTTGGAACAGCATTTCCTCTCACTTGTGACTAAAAGATAACAAGATGACGTCGTATTGCAAAGTGATTATTTTTCTGTACACTGCTCATACACCACAAAATGTGGGCTGTTGTTGAGTGGGATCAAGTTCATGCAGTGGCCAGTCTGCAACTCAGATCCAAACCCGATCGGAATCCAATGTGACATACTTGTTCGTCAGATGCACCAGGATCCCATGATTTACCGTGCAAAGAGGGAATTGATAACCGTCTTTAGGCGATAGTGGGTGGATATTGACGAAAGGACTATTGCAAGTCTTGTAAGAAGTATGGCGAGATGTATGGAGGTTCTCCTCAAGCCGAACGGGGATTTCACATGATTTTCAGTAGTAGATATTATAACCCAACTGAGGGTGTTCTATGCTTTTTTCACCTTTTATTCGTATATTGTGGTTGAATTAGCTAATAATAAATCACTTTGCTGTGATGTTTTATATTTTGCATCATTATTGGCTTCGGTGGTTGTGACCAGATGCGTTTTTGTTAGAAAATACAGAATCTGAATTATACGGGAAAATGAGGGAAGGTTCTATGCTTTTGTCGCGCAGTATGTAGTGCTGTCTTGCAGTTGAACCACATTGAAAATTTCCCGCAAAACTCGTAATCCGTTGTGTCTTACACCAATTGAGCTTTACTGGTCGCTCCACTTAAGCCACTTTGCTGACTGACTGCCGACCAGTTGTGTCGTAAATAAAGCTCAGTTAATACAACACAAGGCTGGACTACGTAAGTACTAAAAATCTGATTGAATGAATCTCTCAGAATTGGCAGTTCTGTTGTTTAAAAAACACTTGTGATTTGATTTCAAGCTGGAATTAACTCCGAAGACGTATCTGTTAAAATGTGCAATAACTAATCGGGGCAAGTTTTCCTTCCTATTTCAGTAAAAAAGAATCACCTACAGGCAAGTGAACAGGAAAGGCAAAACTATCCTTAGACGACTTGTCATCAGATGTAGGATTCTTCAGCGTCCGTATGACCCGTTATTAGTCCCGGGGCTCTTGATGCACGAAGTTGGCATTCGACAGAACAAAGTAGTACCCATCATAGTCCTGGAAGAAGGCAATTTGGAAAAAAAGAGGAATTCGTTAAAGCTTTTGAACGGTAATCCTCCTGACTCATTGTTCGTCCAATCGAGGTGACTTCCTGAGTAAATTAGAGTTTCGCTTCAAGCTAAATGTGGCGTGCATCGGACAATTAGAGTTCTCATTTCCCGTCACGAGTTTACTTATGTGTTAGCTCAAGGAGTCTGTCCTCAGAGTTCATTGAAACCTCGAATATCGAGTGCTTGTTAACGGCGATAAATAAGTGCACATCTTACTTCCGTATGAACATCAACCGTACAATCGACACAAGCAAGGATATTTTAGGTAATAATTTTGGTAGTATTTTCAAGATGTCACCATTGTTCTTTTTCCCTATACTCTGGCTGCTTTTCGCATAGCGGGTTCACTAACAACTGATAATTCGGTTGTGTAATGAACTGGCCATAAACCAGTTACGCAGGCTTCACTGATTCTGCTCTTAAATGTTTGACACAAACGATAATTATAGCCCCCAGTAATCCACCTTATCGGTTTGATAATGCAATCTATGACTGGTTAGCCCTCCGTTCATATCAAATTTTTAACTGGAATACTACTGTTTGTTTCACCAACTGTTGAAAAAAATCAGGATGCCTACTCTGCAACAGAATCTCCGTCAACGGTATGCACGCGGACACACGCGAGTGAATTTCTGTGTCACAGAAGAAAGTGAGGGAAACTTACTTCGTTGACAAAACCAACTCATTTAGGCTCATCAGCAACACAGCTTTTGTGGCACAAAGGGCCTTGAGTGCGTCCCAGCAACTTTTATCAAATAATATACTGTACACCAATGGAAGACGACTCAGTTACGCTGAAACCTTGGCCATTGAGCACGACAACTCTGATCTATGCCAGCTACGTGAATGGACTGTTAGCTTCCCTCTACCTTGATGAAAACTGCTTCACTCTCTCCTTCCTTTCTCTAGTAATGTGATATTAGTTTGTCCGCAATGTTTCTTCAAATTTCTTTTATATTCTGACCATATAAACAATTAACAGGGCTGCTATGTGCACTTGTAGGCTTGCAGCAAAATATTCCCTAATATATTATCCTGATCATTTTTGTTGGTTTGGTTAGTTAAAGGTGTGTGCCTTTTAAAAAACGGACTGAAATTACCTATTGTTTCTGAGTTTAGCAAAACGGGATCGATTCTAATCTTTCACTAGCTGCTTTATTGCGTACCATGGTGATAAGTCGGTGCTAATGAGTGAGGACACCAATATAAACAGCAAAAGACGAATTACAAATAAGGTCGGTCAGTGACGCATCCAGAGTGACTAGATTGCAGCTGTGAATCACGGATCAATTTATTCCATCCGTTATTTCCACCTAATTGTAGTGGACACTGTTGGTCGTTTCCTATATCTGCTTTTATTTACATAGTCAGTGGTTGTCCAACATATTTACTGAAGATACCATGAACACAGCTTTTTTACGTGCTGTCATGAGCAAAAATTATCACCTCAGATATTGAATATTGAGTGGGGCTAATTGTATTCTGTGCAAGTTTACAAACTGTCATCGAGGTTTTGTCTTTGTTAAAATTTTTGTTTGCTTCGTACACAATTATTAAATGATTTCAAAAGCCAGCTTTTCAGACTTGAAATTACTATCATACTGGATTTAATTGGTCGGTTGATTTATGATGACGAGCTTATATTTTCACTGTAGAGAATTTAAACCTCTAGAATCACACAGAACTTGGTGGCCTTAAAAGCAGAACATTGTGAATCTGATCGACCATTCTTAGTGTATGTGTTCGGCGTTGCTCTAATTGGTCTGTTTGGGTCACGTGTCTACCAGGGATCTGGTGAACGCCATCTCATACACCAAATTCGTGAAATCCCGATCGGTTCACGTGATATCATGTGACTTTGTTATGCGGCTGCCTTATGAAAAATGAGTTAGGACCGTTTGATCCTGATGGATGTTCGTGAAATGAACGTGAAACGAACAGTGCAGATCTGATACAGTTCAGTAGGAAGCTAAATCGTACAGTCTCAATGTCGATCATTTTGATGATTTGCAGTTACACTGGAACTATGCTGCACTAAAAAATCTTGAGTTGACCTACTTATCGTGGTGGTTAAAATGGAAATACAGAAAATGCGTGACCCGATCTGGATTCCGGAGAACAGTTAAACAATCAGTCAAAGCGGTTCCAATCACACTTGAAATAAATAGGATTGAATTAGGAATGAGTCACCCCACCTGAATAGCGCATAATGAGATCGATATCGGTAATAATTTTGATGAGTGCTTACTCACTCGTTGGGCACACCCTAATACGTTCACTCTAACGTCCCCGAGGAGGTTCGTAAATTCGAAGTATTGCTCCAAAACCGACACCCCGAAACCTACTAAGCACCGCTTGGCTCACCCATACTAGCTTCACAATTATAAAACAGTTACAAAAACAAGACTGAATCTATATATTTACGCTATTTTCTAATTTCATTGTAATTATTCATGAGGTCTGCAACTCAAATTTTGCAGTATATCCTAAGTGAAGGTAGTTGCAATAGCCTCTACTAACCTTATTAGAATTGTTTTTTACCCTTTACTGGAATGATCATAATTATATCTATTGATCAAGTAGGGCAAAATGTCTGCACGCATCTCAAAGTATTTCTCGTAAGTTTATTTGAATGAAAGTGTGCTTACACTGAATTGAAACTGGCCTGATAAACGAAACGCTTACTAGATTTTGATTGCAACTGTAGGGGTCGTCCCGAATTTTCCCGAAAAGACTTTTCACAAAGTTCACGTATAATTAGAAGCAGAAAGTTAAAATTCAGATTCAAATTTAGTGACTGGTTTGTATGGAGCAACTCATTTATTGCAAATATTAACCGAATACGTCATGATAACTCAAGGGGTGAAAAATATGGGCTTATTTTGCTGAATTTGGGGTAGTGGTTTGAGTTAGTCTTTGACCTGTTGAAGTGATCCAAACTTCAATGTCAGCCTTGTCAGTAGGATTACGACTTATGCACGAACCCCACTTACACCTTTGGCATCGAATGCGCTCAACAAGCTAAGCTATGAAGCTACCCACTTGAACCATATTTTACTCTCCTTAACTTTTGTCAAACTCATTCTGACTGAGTTTATAAACTTATTGATTTCTATACGTGCAACGTTATTATGGCAATAGCACGCATTATATCAACTGTCACCAAGCTGTCTTTGCATTTCCGCAGAAAGGACCTTACTTACTCAATAGTCATTGACACATTTGGGGATCAGTTACATTTCCTTTTTACCATAGATAACCAAGAGTCACTTACTGTATCAGTGAAACTTTCCTATTTATATCAACCCCTGAATCTGATTAGCCATACCACTATAGCCAGGTAAACAACCGATGCGGATGTGTATGCATGGATGTGTTGCTCGAATTCCCATAAATCCGTCCGAATGATAGTTCTTCATTTACTAATCTCGTGGCTTTGATTATATTTTATTGGTCCTATTTGTTTGCGATTACTCGACTGATTCCCACACCTTTTGTCCCTCATTCGCATCGCTCGATTCACACAGGTTTTTGTTCACTTTAGACCTTCGCTAATTTGTATACATGTCGGAGGCGCTGCCGAGACTGAACAATTCCGGTTTCTATGCTGACCAATATTTGACGGTGGGACTCCAAAACTCCTCGCCTATTATGGACGGTTTAACGTTATTTAATTTTGATGGATAATCGTATCAAGTCTTCAAGTCGACTGGTGATTAACATTCACAGAATAATTTCCATTCTCTAGGTGTGATCTGTTAAATTTCAGAGTGATTCGTAACTTGATTGTACAGAGGTGTGGATCGTTATGGAATGATTCGTGGTGATCCAAAAGTTTTTCACATCACCAGGCTCTGTAGGCAGCTTTTATTACTCTCGCTTTGTTCAGATCCCCCTCGAGGATCTATATCATCCAAGGAGTCAGTTGCTGCTTGCGTAGTGAACTATTGACGTTGACAGATGGATAAATTTATCACGTAACGCTAGCGTCTGAGATCCAGCCACATAGCCTTGCGGTTAACGAACAAGACTCATGACACTCATTTGAGACCTTTTCGTCAAGTACGGCAGACGGAAAAACAATTAATACGATGCTTCAGCCGCCTCCCATGTTGAGCTGATATTCGATACAGAACGACGAACTATAATGCAGCAACCAATTATGTGTAGGTAGACTTAATAACTCCCAAAATTGCTACGGCACTGCTTTGGTCTGATGGACATTCATAGTCAAGTGCTCACTTCGGAATTGTGTCAAAAGTATTCCGAAGTGTCATCCTGTTGACTGTTTTACATGTTCTGATTGACCTGAAACTTACTCTGTCAACCACTCCCACCATTTCACGTTCGAGAACCCGATCGTGTCGGGAACCTAACTACGCTGGGTCATCAAGCACTGATCGCTGCCCGACGAGGATGGGAAAACAAGCCTCTCAATGGGCTCTCACGTTCCGAAAGGTTGAAGCGAATATTACAGGTGAAATCGCACTGCGATCATTGAGTGAATGATTCAGAAAGTAGCAATGGAAAACGGGGACTCCTGCGTATTACGAACGAAGAAAATGTATATACAAAGTTCAGTCGGTATTTGTGTGCAGCAGCTGCCATCTATGACACTGATTGCTAGACAGTCACAATCGTCCGACATTTGATACGAAGAAGGCAAACTCACGTCACAGGTAGAAACTCATTCAGCTATTCGACTAGTAGGCTGTGATTCAATTAGACAGTAGAAGGTGACAATTAGAACAGAAGATTTTGGGGTCATTCTGTTCTATTCATATGCAATTCGAGCAAACCCAATTGAGTCCGTGTTTGTTTGTCCAATGTACACTCTAATCAGCTTCCATACATTTTCGTGCACAAACAAATACACCGTGCGCGTGTGACTCATGTTAGTGAAACAATAGATATTGATTATGTCAGTACGCATGTCTCGCGAGCATGACCTGCTTCTGCATCACGTGACCAGGCTTGTCAACTTTAAGCCCACCAATCATTTTGTTCATGGATCAATATCTATGTGCATATGCGTTCCGTTACGTAGTTCATGATTATATAAAAGCCGTATTTCATATGCTAAGTGACCAATACATCTTAGTGCCAGTTGGCGTTTCTTGTGGTTCCTTTTGGGACAATTTGGTTGTTACAGAAATGTAAGAGCCTGGTGGGAAGACATCTATGAATGGGGTTTTCCGGATCTTGCTGCTCGCGACATTCACAAAACTGTGACCACTGACTATGTAGCAGGGGCATATTGTGACCGATTAATGGCTAGATCAACATGTTGTGAACTTAGTCGTGTAGATAAATGGCCTCGAAAAGTAATAACAAGACAAATTCAAACAACAAGCAAAACTGATTCGTGGTGGTCACATACGTCATTTCTTTCGGGTGTAGCAGGTCTGAAGTTGTTAAACGTATTCAGAGAATGGTATTGATTGTTTAGTTATTGTGCGGGTATCGGCTGAGGCGTTGCTAGATGGCTCAGTCCCATCAGCAGACAGCACATCATTGTCTGCCTAAAATCGATGGCCCAATCAGGTCGTCACAAAAGGGAACGAAGTCATACAATCAGCCGAACCGACCGGAATCAACCAGCCAGCGGGCCAAGCATTGTTTTGACCGAAAGCAGAGGAATGGACCAATCAGCAGCCAAGAGTTGTTTTAATCGACGGGACAAAATCAGCCAATGGGGTACGTAAGCAAAAGAATTAGCCACAAAACCCGGTTACGGAAACCATTCTGGACAAACAAGCTCAGTACCACTGTGTTGACTGAAGTTTATGTATACATATTATGTTCGAAGACAGAAAGGTCTTCTCACTAGATTTGGTGGAACAGTTAATTGCCATCCCAAATTTATTCGCCATAGGACCAGTATCATAACAAGCTCCAACTCAGCACTTTTTTACACAAAAATACCATTGTGTGATTTCTTTCTGCCCTTCGATACTTCGTTGTCAGATGGTGATTTGCAAATATTTGTAAGTAATTTGGATTATACCTTTACCCTACTGCTTATTTCGTTGGATCTAACCGATCTCTGTGTTTCTCCAACCAGGGAAGACTGATTCACACTGGATTATCACCAACTACCATAAGTTATTCTCCCTGAAGCTATACACTTCCACCTCCATCCTATCTTAAGGCCAAATATATACTTTAGTCTGCATTTCAGTCTTTAAAGAAAACTAGCCAAATCAGACCCCTCCCCCCGGGAACTGTTTGCCTGTCAGCAACCTTCTCCCTTTCCTATGCATCCTAGAAACCCTCTTCTTGTCAAGCGGTAATATTGCTTCCCCTGTGTTAGAGGCATTAAGCAAGAAAGAACGTCCCAAAAACACCCGGGACAGTTCAGAAGAGTGATACATTTTTCTGTTAATAAGGAAGGAACTCAAAAGCACTGACACGTTGTATGTCAGTCAACTCCCATGCAGTTGAAGCAGCTACCGCCTCTGACAAGGCATTCGGTTTCTGTGAGAGAAGTAAATGAGACAAGTGAAGTTTGCTGCTTACGTTGGCAGTATTAACCGTGCATTCATCCACCCATCCAACGACTCTCCAATTTCAGTGACCCCGAAAGATGGTGTACACATAATCCCGTTATCCAGAGAAGTATTCAAGCTCATTCGAATGATTAAAATAACTTCAAATAGTGGTCCTGGTAGCCTATGGTCCTCGCTTTCCAGACGGTGCAGTTGCTAAGACTGATTCATTTAATTTCTTCTAAACAAATCTACGTACTTGTATTCTGTTCCCGACTGTGGCGACCCGGTTCCCAAACCCTTGTAACTCGGATGTTCTATCCAAAAGCTTCCTTCTCATTGCTCGAAGTTCGTCCGGTCTCAAACTGACAGAGTATGTGATTCTTAAGCGTCTGATTTCCCAGGTAATTGGCCCCAGCGATCCTTTTCGATTTGCCTATAAACCGAACAGGTCCACTGGGGATGCAATCGCCTCCCTAGTTCATCATTTAACCAAATCCTTGGAAGCATCAGAGACATCTGTACGATGTGCTTTTCTAGACTACTCATCCGCTTTCAGTTCTGTTACACGGTCCTTCCCCCGTTGTAAACCACAAAATTTGTTTGTCCAGAACAATGACGAATCTGTGGACACCGAGGAACACTCGATGCGAAGGTCAAAGGTCACCAGTCACATCGGGATTAGATTGGGTGGGGGGGGGAGAGAGGGATCACACTCACTGGCCGGGACGACATTGACTGCCTTATCATGATAAGGCCAGAATGGTCACGAGGTTTATTTGCTCATGCAGGTCAAGCTCATGACATCGAACAGTCACGGTCTCGACAAAATGTATTAGTCTTTCAGTCTTCTGGTGGCACATCATCTGAAAAGCCCGTTTTGATTTGTCACAAACCCTACGACCAAGTAAATGGGTGGCGATAGAACTGGACGAAAGTGTTGGATCACTTAGCGCTAGGTTCAGACGTACTTGCTTCCCCAGTTGCATTGACAAGTTAGACGAAAGAGGAAGTAGCTAGGGCTTCCGGCTAGTTCAAGTTGGATTCAGCAATCAGTCTTCTGATTTTATGGAGCATCATTAACGAAGCTGCGTAATACTTCGTCGTTGGACTGTGTTTTAGGTCGTGCTGTATTAGTTTGTCATTTCGGTCACCCTTAAATTTAGTGTGACCACACGGCCTTCTTCAGCACGTGGTCTTTCTTGACCTTTTGCTTCGTCATTGAACTATGCTTCACAATGAAATTCCGTGGATAGCCACTATCCTGGAATGCAGAGGATATGATTTGTGGGTCATCTTAAAGCGCTTCGACGGAACAAATTCTTCTTATTCTAGCCAATAAACATTTCATCAAGGCTCGTTTTATACTGTATTGGACAGAGGCTTCTTACGTTCATATTGGTTTGTGAAAGGTAGATCTGATGAGAGATCCATCACCTCTTTCTGTGATTCTAACAATCAAGAAATGGAGGGATGAAACTGACTCGTGTTCTACGGTCAGTTTAATGTTTGAATGGTAGTGGTTTAAAGTCCACTTAAATATGCTTATGAAGTGACTTTCTGTCAAGTTATTCCTGATACTCTGGATTTCAGTATTTTTCCGATAATTTATGATTTCTTTGTTCCGGCGGGATTTTTTTCTGAACTTATCTAAATGCACTGGATGCATATGTATCCTTTCTCAATGATCTTATCCTTGTGACTCACAAATCTTTTCCCCACGACCACTAGCTAGAGTAGGTTCTACCGAGTATTAAGGAATCACTATTGATGCGAAACTGAGGTGCTCACCCCACATTTAAAACCGCATGGAGAAACTTAGGAGGCTATCTTATTGAGCATGCCTGTCCATCGTTTATTATTTTGTGCCCTTTTCGCACGTGTTGGGCAAGGCTGAAAGAAACGGCATGGCTGTCAGGTTATCATTTGGTGAAGGGGCATGAAGAAGTTAGCTTCGGCTTTGGCTTCGGTTGGTACTTCCCGCCTTCCTGGTCGGGGCCCAAGCGATGAGGATTGCCGTAGATTAGGGAAGCTGAGAGATATTGCTCAGAACCGAATCCAGCGGCGCGAATGCCGTATGGCCTGTCTGTTGACTTCCCGTTCCCCATAAACAATTGAGAAACGGGCAAAAAAAGTATTAAACGTGTACGGTGAATACAGTGAATAATTTTTTTGCTTTCACTTGTTGTAATCCTCATGCTGGCTCTTGTTTCCTCGCCCCTCGAATTTGCAATTGCTCTCTGTCGCTGTTGTGCTGGCACCATGCATGTCTCAAGCCGGTGTTATATATATATATATATATATATATATATATATATATATATATATATATATATATATATATATATATATATATATATATAATGGAAACGAAAGCTGAAGCACTTCAACACTGAACCTTTCGTTTATCATTGTGTATTTCCTGTTTCCTTCTTCTATTGCCCTATTGTTTTAGCTCGTCTGCAGCTGAAAAAAGGTTGTAGCTTTCTTCTTCGAGGATGGTCGATTATTAGTCAGGGATTATTCATGCCAGCAGATAAACTACTTACTAATTGGCTGGAACTACATCTAACGGCCTGTAAAAACTTCGCTCGCCTCCTTCAGGAATCCGCTCGACTTCTACACTGTGATCTATCCAAGTGTGTCTCTTTCCTTCACATATCCTACTTTTCGTTCCATACCCTCTCAGCTGGGGAGGGCCTCAGTATTGTCGAGAAGCGGCCTAGTTCCTTCAACAGGCAGCACGTTATCGTCTGCCCAGAGTCGATGGCAAAGCTGGAGCCAGTGAGACGGATCGATGATTCAATCAGTTCATTAGAAAACTGAACGAACTCATCCAATTAGCCGCCGGCAGTCATTTTCACCGAACTGAATGAAATCAACCGGTAAACTGAACGGGTACATGAGTAAGTGAACCTGTTAGAAGACCCGGTTGTGGAAACCGCTCTGAACTAAAGCTCTTCGTACGGTGTTTTAAGCTGCGGTCACCTGGCTTCCTATATCAGGTGTCTTTTTGTATCATAAATCGAGATGGTTCGGAATCAGAGATGTCTTTTTCCCCGAGTTAGTGGGCGGTCACTGAATACCCTCCTGGGATAACGTTTAGAGCAACTCTGCTGTTCAGTTACTGGACGAATCTTCACAAACCTGGTGAGATGGTCAGTTTAACTTCTTAACAGTTTTTCGTCTTATATTCATTCATTTTATTTCCTCATTTTGATGAGTCGATAACTGTAGACCTGTTCTGACTAAAACTTGGACTTTTGTCTACGCAAAATAGTCTAACTATGTACGAACACAGATTGGTTTCTAAACTGGGACTTGGGATATTGAATTCGGTGTGTACCTGTTGAACCTTTGTAATATTTGAAGCACTTTCGGGTGGTGGCGTGTGACGATAATGCAGGTACCTTGGTTTTCAAAGATTTGATGGTGACAAATATTGGTTGTGAGCTGCGTTTGTCTGCTCTGGATCAAATATCAGACCAATGAAATCCGCTTATAAAGCTAACTGATTGGCTCGAAGGATCATTTTGATCCAGCTGTGCACTAATTTTCCGTTCTTAACAAAATCAGCCTGTGTCTGACTGTGATATCCCGGCCGATAGTTTCTCCGGAAAGCAAAGTGTTATTCACGGATCGATTTCGTCTTCAAGTTTTCTGAAGAGGATAGGTTTGGGGTTTGCACATCAGACTCCGGTTACCCAACTCATATGAATCCCAAATAGACAAGAACCGAATAACGTTAAATTTCCATTTAGAACAAGGAACGTCTAAGTTTTACCATTAGTATGAAGAATGTAGTGATTTAGGGGAATCTGGGTGAAATATAAGTCGTCCTTTCTTCGTTCACTGCTTTTTCTGGTGTCAGATAGGGCTGACCCTCTCCGAAACAGATCACGGGCAAGAGTGAAACACCTTTTTTCTGCGCCTCTGATTGCCACTTCTGGGTCAACATAGATAGAAAAATATGCTGGATTACCCTGCGCACAAAGTAAACGACCAGAGACCATCGATAACTATGAGCGCTGCCATGTCGGGATTATTTTGAATTGTCTACTATGGTCTTGCTTGCCTTAAACTCAGCCCTTTTGATACTGGTGGTAAATCGCATAATCAGTAGGTTGAGACGCCTACTTTTGAACTTAAGAAAACATGAAATAAAGAAATAGCACTAGGTCACGTAGAGCCTTGTTTAGATGGAAGCCACTACCCGTTTGGGCCATGTAAGCCATTCACTAAAACACGCATACACACGCACCGAATAAGTTATAAATCTGTTGTGAATGTATCACGATAATCTCTACATTAATACACGGTGGTTTGCCGTTAATCAGTGCCCGAATGAATGGGGTTTCGCTTAACTGAGTGTGGGAATATTCTTGATAGAGGGCCCATCAATTATCTGGGTCAAACTCAGCCAAGACTAGCTGACCGAATCTTCCATTGTTCTTGTAATCGATTGCTCTATCGGAAGGGAAAGCTGGCTAAATACGAATTTTCATCAGCGACACAAATTCTGCATTGATCTGCATACAGGAATTATTCATCGTTATAGGCAACTTCATTCATGCGTACACTGCACAACGAATGTATTGGACCCCACTTATTTCCCCGCATATTTCAGCTTCTGTAGTCTCCGACAAAACCATATCTGGTCAGAACGACCGAAAACATAGTACTGTACGACGTACCGTATTTCGGAATGAAACTATACACTATGTGCTAATTAGATAATAAAATGTAAAAAAAACGAGGGTGAAAAAAGTATAGGACCCTTATTCCGGTGAGCTGTCCCATGGAAAATTTCGCGGAATCAAAAAGGACAGTAGAGTCTGCGAACGAACTGAATGGTTCGTTCTATGGATTCGGCGACTGACAAAATCATGATGATCGGAATCACGTGATTTATGTACTCTGGATCACGTAATGCACCCCAGTGACCTAGGTTACCTAATTCGCATCGGTTGTACGTATGCACATTACAGAACTCAAGCCAAATTTGGTTTGCACAATGCCACAGGGAAATAAACTAAAAGATTTTGAGAAGGGCAAAATATCCGCGTTTCGTCAAATGGGACTCAGTCTGCGTGAGATCTTCAGGTAATGCAAGAGACCTAGAAACGTCGTACGACGCTGTCTGGAATGTACCGAGCAATGTGCGCCTAAAACGCGAATAGGTCGTCAAAATAACCAACGAAATCGGACTAACGCAGGTTATTCTTCCAGCCTCCAATAACACATGCTCCATAACGCCTTCGATTGGAGTCAGTGTTTCGAAACGAACGTTGCAAAGAGCACTCGAAGCTGTACTGTCGAGGAAATACAAATAAATGAAAAGATACCGTACTCTCACACCACTTCCTAAAGAAAAACGCTTATCATGAAAGGAAACACACAACAAGAACAAATAAATGAGAAAATTTCTACTATAATGGCAAGAATAACTTAATTAGGATAGATCGGATACTTGGAATTAGTACCACCACGATGCCAAGAAAGCATAAAGAACGTTCAGTCAAAGAAAGAAACGGCAAGTGTTCAGTGCTGGTTTGGGGAACCTTCTCATCCAACCACCAAAACGAGCTAGTTATGCTTGAGGGTATATAAGATTTCGTTGTGTATCTTCGTGCTTTGGAACAGCCTTTCCTCTCACTTGTGACTAAAAGATAACAAGATGACGTCGTATTGCAAAGTGATTATTTTTCTGTACACTGCTCATACACCACAAAATGTGGGTTGTTGTTGAGTGGGATCAAGTTCATGCAGTGGCTAGTCTGCAACTCAGATCCAATGTGACATACTTGTTCGTCAGATGCACCAGGATCCCATGATTTACCGTGCAAAGAGGGAATTGATAACCGTCTTTAGGCGATAGTGGGTGGATATTGACGAAAGGACTATTGCAAGTCTTGTAAGAAGTATGGCGAGATGTATGGAGGTTCTCGTCAAGCCGAACGGGGATTTCACATGATTTTCAGTAGTAGATATCATAACCCAACTGAGGGTGTTCTATGTTTTTTCACCTTTTATTCGTATATTGTGGTTGAATTAGTTAATAATAAGTCACTTTGCTGTGATGTTTTATATTTTGCATCATAATTGGCTTCGGTTGTTCTGACCAGATGCGTTTTTGTTAGAAAATACAGAATCGGAATTATGCGAGAAAATGAGTGGTCTTTTACTTTGTCTCGCAGTGTATAGTGTATTGTACAACGCGAACCACCCAAGTAATTCGCTTAAGTTACGCTGGGCTGTCTTTTGGAATACAGTGTCACCCATAGATCTTGAATCATTCATTGAAAACCTTTTTTGTTTTCTTTGTATGCACAATTGATGGACTTTTTTTTGTAACGAACATCAACCTCTCCGGACAACTTGTCCGCCTAAAGTCCAATTCCTTTCCTTGTATTACTTGATCTTATTAGTTAAAGAAGTCGTTAAACGGCTAATGATCGAATGGAATCAATCAGACGGTACCAAATTGCTCTGATTGATTTGCCTGTCAATCCTTTACCAAACGTGAATCTAATTTCACCATTTCAAACTGCCTAATTTTCCCCTTTCTCTTTTCACCCGCTAGCTTTTCCATGCCCCGTGCCGATTTACTTGTCGTAGCACAATAACCTGGTTTAGTGCATGCATGCTCGCATGCATACAAGACAACTTGAGCTTCGGCTGTAAAGCGTGACGTTTTTCTCACTTGAGCTGCCTTCGGTATAACATCTATTACGAATTAGATGTTCCTGTTTGGCTTTCTCATTCCTCTGCCCGTAGCGGATTGCTCCAGTGCTTCTCAAGGTTCTTCTTTCAAACAGCCGGCTGCGATAGCTTTCACGATAGGGTAAAATTAGGCTGTACCACGAGCTTTCGCAAACGATGATGTATTCTTCAGTTTTCTTCAAACTAACTGCGGGTTAGTATTTATTTTACGTTGTTCTACCAATAAACCTGATCGATACAATGGGCCACACCAGTTATCACTTATGAATCTTAGTGTTGGATAATTTCGCAAAATCTGATGTAAAAATCTCGTTTCCAGTATCGGTTATTTGCCAAGTTAACTTTGTGATCTGACAATGGGATATAAAGCAGAGGCGGATCTTGGTTGTAATAGGATTTTTTTGTTTTGAGTTAATCGCAAGCTTAACGATGATTTCATCAATGAGCGAGTCAAGGACATTGCTTTGACACACAGTACAACCGTATACAGCACGGCACAAAACCGGAAGTCGGTACAGAAACGTCCACAGGGGGGGGGGGGTATATGCGTATTTTGTAGAGGCCAAAGTCACCGAGACTGGTATCTCTGGAGTGTGCTTCGTGTCGATCTTGATATGGTTCTTTTTCGCTGGTATCACAAGTATGCTGCCAGGAAGCCGACGAAGTGATGACAGTTTATTATACTGCCCCGTTTCTGAAAAAGAGCTGTTTCTGGATCTACGTTTGACACTTCGACTTCCTGTACTACCGATGATAACTCCTTACATCTCCTTTACGCCTGAAAGTGCAAGGGTTCCAACCGATGGCAAAGTACTTTATTACTTTCGTTTTCTGGATTAACTACTGCCCTCCTTAAACGGCATAAACTAGCTCTCTGAATTTTCACAAAATCAAGTGGCTAACTCCACCGGAGTTTCCGTCTCTCCAGTACGCACAAAGCTGACGCAGTAGCTTTTAGAGATACTTTCGCCGTAGTACCTTCTATCGGTTGTGGAACTCCTCCTGGAGCTACTGGGCTGTTTTTGAGGCGAATCTTGCTAGTCGATGATAATCAGTCAGCATCCATTGAAAGTTCTTCGACTTATTCGATAGGATTCAGCACTGCGTCGGCAGGATTGGTTCCTTAGGTAGCCAAGCCACCCACCTGATCATCGTGAACTTTAGAAGCCTTGACCGACCCTCGACAAGGAAGAGAAAATGCAAACTTGTTACGTGCACCAATCTGTAAAAATCTTCAAGAGTATTTCTAATGTTCATTTGGTCCCCGTCACTAATATGTAACCCTGCGAGTGATAGGTATTGGTTTGAGTTTTCATCAGGCCCAGAAGTTGTCGGAGGTCAGCCTATAGCAGGCTATCTAAGTTAAATCCCTGTAGAGCGTAGATGGACAGCGGTGCAATCTACTGGTCAATCGCCGCATTGATGATCGCGTGAGCGACGCTCCAAGCGTCCATCCTTGCAAGTGTATCTGCCCCGCACCAACCATTAGTGAGACGTGTTGGTTTCCTCCTTTATTTTCCGGTAACTGGCTGATGGTGTTGTTGCTTTGTCATGCACTTATATAAGTCGCTGTCACAGGCACCAATGGGGTCCTGTGTTTTGTAGTAGTATTTTGAACCGAAGATAAAAATTGTTGTAGAAATGGAAGTGGTTGTTGAAATTGCTATGGCCGCCAGAATCCCTGATGTGTTTCTGCTACAACCATTCTCTGTCCTAAGCAATCCGAGCAGACACCGTAAAAATTACTGTTTCAAGTTTTGCCGGAGCACTTAGAAGTACGTCAACCCCTTTCGAAGCACTAGCTTCAAGACAAGGCGTAAGTCAGTGGGTTAATTATGGAATATTGTGTTCAGGCCACGCAGGATAGAACCTATGCTAAATATTAATTAGTTCTAAGTGTAGCTTTGTGGTTCGGATAAAGCACGCTAAGATATGTATGCCTACGTCACTTTTGTCCCATGAATCATTCTCCTAGAGATGAATGAAGCGTTTACTTGGCCTGAACAAACCAGTCACACCCACTCCACTGCACGCAGTAGATGCTGTTCTTGTGTGCCGACAAGATACACTGCACATGGTTCACATAGCAGATCACATGTGACATTTGAAACAGTCAAAGTCGGATACCTCCAGTCTTTCGGAATTCCATTTGGTCATACTGTTGCTACTATCAGTGATAAAATCTTCACCGTATTTTCACACGGATAGCTTACCTGTCTCGGGGATGTGACAAGCTAAGAAAATCATTGTCAACGGAAGCCGTCAAGGCATGGTAGTCTAACGGAAGATATTCACATCTTCCACATCAAGCTGACGCACCTCAGAATGCAAGGCTGTTCTTCCAATATGTGGACCAGACAAGAAATGGGAGTATTCGCGTTTCCGCGAAAAGTAGATCGAAATTCACGACTTTCGCTTCCCACAATGCTCATATCAAATCGGCACTATCTGGCTTCGTAATTAGTTTCATCCAGTAAACAATGAGCTTCGTGTTAGACTTTGGCATCAATACATATCACTGCATGAACCAAAGTCATTCAAGCGTGCAATTTTCGATCACCTTCATTTCGCGCTGCTCTAGTTGACCATGAAATAGTACGCATGTTCGGTAATACTTCGAAGTTGTGTCCTACATTCGGCTACTCATGAGTAGCTTCGTGTTTTATGTCAATTCGGTTGTACAGACACGCGTTGTCTTAGACCACCACGGCAACCGTGCGCGTAAAAATGTTACATCTCTAAAAGTTTTGTTTACAGTAAAGTGGATAATATGCTTCACTTGTGGATACGTGTACAGTTTGGAAAGCAACTATTCCTCATATTATTTCACCACTGGTGCTATGATTCCTCTGCCGTATCAATCGGTTTGCCATATGCATTTTCAGATTTTTTATTCATACACAATTCCAGTAGTTTTTTAATAGCAATAGGGCTTATGAATTCAGTTTCAGAAGATTTACTTTATTTGTGTAATACCCTTGATAGCAGTATATTTTTTAAACCTGTTGTCTCTAATGTAGCTTTTATTTTACACTCAGGATATGTTTTCGGTTGTCATTCAAATAACAGGTTAATGGTCCTGTAAAAGATGCCATTGCAGACGGTAAATTACGATCCGACGGAAATTTGGAGTCCGGGAAAATTTACTGCTTTATTTGGCTATCATAGTTTCATCCAACTGATGCCCATTCTTGAACCTCAAAATGGAATATAACTGGAAGATTTTTTGCTAATTCGATCAATCAGTCTTCACAATATCGTCTATTTTATGAAATTCTCAGGTATTCTGACGAAAATACCCAAAGCTGTTACACCTTCTTATGCTCAACATGATTGATACAATCAATCCTCCCAGCAAGAGTTTACAGCGAACTAATCCTATCATAAGTAAACAAGATAAGTTAAATACTGTGCGGCTGGACTCGATAAACAGATAAGCGCACAGAAGTGGAGACGGGTCGGATGCAAGTACAATCCACTTGATTCTGGTTACTGAGTCAAAGGCAAATACGAATTCAGTGGTGGTAACATTAAAGATGGCCTCCAAGATTAGGCAGAAGGTACATGATGAAACCCAAAGCAATGGAATGAAGCTTAGTTCGGAGTGGGAATTTCAACCAGTAGTTGGAATCCGACACAAGTACTTCTCCAGAAAGTAATTCAGTTGGAGATTATCTTTTAAACCATAGTACTACGGTCATTCACCTCAAGAGAAAAAAAGAACCGCGGTAAAACTCTATGCTGCGGAACACAGATGATATCTTTAGGAAAGATATTTCACGCTAGAATATCCATGCTGAAGCGAGCTGTATACCTGGTTTCAACGAAGGAGCTGGTCGCGGTTCCCTAGCAGCTGTAGAATTGCGCGCAATACAATCCAAAATAACAAAATACCCGATTGTTTCGGGATTCTAATCGGTCGTCGATAGGATCACAAATCAACACATAGATTAAAGTATTCCGTTAGAAGTAATACTCCATTACCTTACTGGCAAACCTAATTTTATCGTTGTGAGAAAATGAACCGGATTTTTGTGCGCCACTGGCCCTAAAGTAAATTGGTGTGGGCTTGCTTCTACGCTGCCCGTTTAAGAAAAACTGTTGGAAAGTTGAGTCTATTTGCATGGTCGGGTCAGATCAGTCCTCTCAAAGTATCGGATTTTTTGATCCGTGTTATATGTTTCATCATGCAGTGTGAACGTGTAACTCGTCATTGATAACCGTAGAAGAACAGCTGCTTCATCTTTGTGAGGAATCAGCAGCAGTGCACATCCACCGAGCTCCCACGGGGACTCGAACCGGGGGTAGAAGATTGAGTGTAACACCGAACCTCTAGGCTGTCCGCGCCGGTCGCAGGCGGGATACTATACATCCAGCCCACGTGATATACCACACGCTTTATCACCTGATCAATATGAAGAGATTCATTATGAATTACGGGTGAGTTCCCATTACGGCGCAGGTGAGTAATCTCAGAATATTTGCTAGATCGCGAAATTTCTCATATACCCGTTCTCAATAAATGATTTTCAGTGAGTGAATCGAAGATAAACGGTTTAGAATATTTTGCAAATTCACAATAATCCTTTACTAAATTCAATTCTGTCTATCACAAAAATATCTTCTAAGCATTAATAACAAACGATTTTTTTTGCAGCCTCCAAATTATTGATAAACCCAAACATTCTCAACACTGGCTTTGCCCTTTCATACTTTTTGAAAGTCAAATACTTAAACACGGAAGACTCATCGGGACCCTTTCCCATCACAGTCCTGTTTTACCCCTTCTAGAATGTGAGAGTTTGGTGCTAAATCTTTTCGAATTTCAAACCCCCTCTTTGCCTTTCAGTTTATATCGAAATTCCTATTGGGAAAACTGATCCGTTTTGGTCTTTTTGGTTGATGTCGTCTATTGAGAAAACGGTTTAGAAGAACAGTGGGAAACTCATCCGTGATCCTCAGGTTGTTCGACTGATGGACAAGAAATTCACTGGACACGTTATCGATGGTTCTGGAATATAAGTGATGCGGAAAACAGCGGCGCTATATTGTTCTGGGAAGTTCCACGGCTTAGTACCAGGGGAATCGAAGCCTCATCCCCAAAAAATCATCAACATTCCATAGTCGCGTAAGCCATCCATTCCCAATGTTACCGTGAAGGAACTTTCAGTGCGACTAAAAGAGTTTACCTGCTGAATACATGGACACGATTTGACCATGAATTCATGTTTCAAATCTGGAAATCTTCAAACTGATCCTCGAATTGATACGTAGAGAAAAATTGCTCAAGAAAGTTGAACCACAACTTCGCTGTGGCCATTAAAACAACCTAAAGTGATTTGACGGGATTTAATCTGTTTTGCTATTTTAGTTGGTCGTCTCGCAGCTAATCTACTCATGAGTACAAAAGAGTGATTCTCTTTTTCTGGCAATAATACGGGTCACTTATGATGTCTACGGTAGAATGCTTCTGTTTCTCATGAATGTGCGGAATGCGGAGGAAACTACGAAAACTTTAAATTGCTAATATCCGGAGAAAAGTTAGCCCCTCGTCTACTCTTCTCACTCGCCTAGGTAAAACAGACTGAAATTCATGCAAATGTTGTTTGCGGCTACAATGAACGGAAACAATGCATTAGCTTTGTAAAAAAGGATCTCGGATTAAGTCTATCGTCGGCTTTCTTTCCAAATTCAAAAGCCTAGCGTTTTCATGTTAAACGAAGTGCCACTTTATTTTTCGTTTATCAATGTGTTATTCCTGTTCTACTTCACTGTTCCCTTGTTATTTTTTGCCGGTCCACCGACGAAGATTTTGAAATTCTTTGTTGAGGTCTATCTATTATTAGTCGGGTATCTATTATACCCTCAATTGAACTATCTGTTAAGTTGTGCGAACTACACCTGGCCGCATTTGAAACGTCTGCTTACCAATCAGCACACTCACTCTTTATACAATGATCTATCCAAGTGTAACTCTCTCACTTCTACTAGTTCCTCTTTTCGATTCCTATCCTCTCGTACCAATATCTACAAAAACTCTACCGTTCGCTATCTGGTCCGAATCCTCACAAACGGGGCACGATTATCGGCTGAATTTCTTGGCAATTTTGATATGTGATCTTCCTTTTCTCATCCCGTTGATTCAATGAATTGCCAAGTGCAAATTTTTTTTGACTGAAATGCGAACTTCTGTCTACTAAGAAATCTGATCAAATACAATTACAAATCAAGCTCGTCTGAATTAGCCCGAATACTGGAAAACGTTGTGTGGTATTGTATTGTATTTAGTGAATTTTGTAAGCTTATGTGGCTACATTTCAAGCAAAAGCACTCGCTCAGAAAACCATCACATTTGGAATCAAAGAACCACATTTTATTTTATTGTTTTACATTTATATACAACTCAGTAACTACTCTCTTTTTGTCTTTAATATGCAAACCAGGTACGGAACAGGAGAGTTTTTATACATGGTAATGCGAAAGAAGTTACATCGATGACTAGAACATGTTTTCAGGTGGTAGTCGCAGGAATCATACGTGCGGTGGTACCGCTGGTTTCATTGCTTTCAAAATGGGTACTGGAAACTGCCGCAGCATGTCCTTTCTATTGAGAGAGAGTGAAGTTAAATCTGTTCGTATGTGTGATTTTTTCTTCAAAATATGAGGACCAACAATCTTCCCTTCAGGGATTCCTGTCCACACCCCTAATGTGATATACGCAGTGACATCGATCAGTGACAAATCGCCGTGGATTTTCTTATGATCCTTAAAATCGTCTTGTTTGGATCTCACATAGAGGAAATAAATCCTCATCGCTGAACAAGGTGAACCATACAGTATCACGATTGAGTTATCCGGTACGAAGGGTACGACAACAGTCTGCATCTTCTAAGCTAAACTGTTTCAGAGGATGTTCTTCAAAGGGATTCAGATTGTTTTCCTGTACAATCCGGTATACGGACTACTGAGACTAATAACAGTGGCTTGTCACTGTTCGGATGTTTATCTGTGAGTCGCTTCGAGTGCTTTCCAAGACTTCATGTGCCCTACCTTCGCTGGTGGCAGTTTTTAGTCGACTGAACTTCTTTCTCATCTCAACCGTTCCCGTTTATTCGAAATTTTCACTACCCTGCGTACAGTTAGTATCTTCGCAGCGTCCTCCGCATTCCGCCTATTCGCGACAAAGGGGCAAATCAACTGAACCCTTTCGTCATCGGTTGCCATCGTTGGGTCCGGGAACGACTGATTTTCCTTGTACCACCCACGTGCCCGTAATCAACAGCTCCATGGCGATTGATAATTGGTTGCGCTGATTTCCGTTGCGGTTCCCAGCTAGTGCTCACGCACGCACACACAAAGACCTGCTCAAAGGCACAACTTTCTATCGGTCCGTCTGCACCATGGTCATTTTGACTGTCAAGCCCCTGGGCGACAGGTGATCTGACTTTCGATACCGAAAGTAGACGAGCACGTTAGCCGTAGTCTTTCTCAATCGCCCACGCTCTTATGTGTCTCGCCTGGCACGTGCGCAATGTGTGAGCAGTACGCCTTCGAGCGCTACATATAGGTCAAAGTGTGCTGCACTTAGTGGTTTTTCTAATTCGCTCGGACGGGAGGACGTTGTCATTTCGTTTCAGCCGCTAGTAGGCAAACGGTGGTGGATATGCACTGGTCCAAAGTCAGTTTTAGGAATGCTTCTTCAAGATATTTTACCGACTGTTTTGACAGAAATATACGTTGACTGGGTCAACCGGAAGTGGCTGCATATTTTTTTAATTTGTGGCAATATATTTATTGTCAATCAGGGCTGCTTTCTCAGTTACCATGGTAGAAGTGAGGTAGGTATGTTGCATAACCTGCATTCCATCACTTTAATTATGAGTTTCCGTTCTTCACGAAGAGTGGACTTTTTGCAGTTGTCTAATATTGAAAATGCCCATTGAGATAGTCTGATTTCGGTAATTTTATCTTCTGGCTGACAGTTACATACCTAAGGTAAGAATCCACATGGAAGTGGGTTAGTGTTTATGTCAAAACATAGTGGTTAGGATAGGAGTTTCTATCAACAAGTTTACGGAACAGTGACTGTTCACGGTGTTGTTTTTGAAAGCACGAAGTTCTTCTGCTGTTAAGTGATATATCATAAGCAAGAACACGATAAAACACTTTTTGACTTCCTTACAAACCCAATCCCTGCAATGATATTCATAAATTAGAATTCCCCTATTGGCGATGTAACTTTTTCCCAATTTACCAGCAGAATGGTGCACTCGCAGGATAAATGTTGTCATTGGCTGAGTGCCCTACTCATCACTGAACGAATTGGGTAGTCTATACTCCCATTGTCGAAGATGATATCTGAAGATTCACAACAAATTCCTCACTACCCACACGCTAAAATGTACGCTGGGCCATGCAGGGTGTGCAAAACACTCGGAGACACTACTGAGAAGCCGGAATTAGTAACTTACTACTTCAAAGCTTTTTAATAGGTACAGTAATAGTAAGAACCACAAAAGAAACGAAGGCTATTATGATTCCGTGTACGATCACACAATACACGGATGTGAAAATTGCGGGGGGCGTTAGAAAATGATCCAGTCAGTTAACCTGATCAAAAGAAACGCATGCTATTATGATTCCGTGTACGATCACACAATATACGGATGTGAAAATTGCGGGGGACGTTAGAAAATGATCCAGTCAGTTAACCTGATCAAGCCATATTTCACCTAGAATAAGGGTTACACACTAAGCACTAACACTAAACGGAAATTGTGCTAGGACACACCCACATGCGATTTGTACCTTAGAAGTCCATAGGGGGTTAACTGTGGGAAACTCAGTGGTTCAGACGGGTTACCGCCAAGGCTGCTAATTTTATTTGTTCTCAGTAGAAAGCTGTCACATGTTTTAGCTGCAGCTGGTAACCGGTCATCCATAGAAGTTCAGTTTTCATACTCTTGTTCAGTCTCAGATAGTTAACAATTTTACGCAGTCATAAATGCGAATAATTGCTTTCTAAGACAGACGTCCTCCATCGTGTTATGCCATCAGTCTGTTTCGCAACCCCGTATGCATCATCCATGCCTAGTCGCTTTGATTATGTGCTTGGAAAGCATGGCGTTGATGGCGTTTTTTGTACGCTAGGTACCCGCTACTCATGACTTAAGTGTTTGGTCTACAGAGTGCGTGAAAATTCATCGTATCGTCTTAGATATCTACATGCATGGCTGTTTGAAAATATTCTAGTTTTATACTCCAATGAACAATCTGTTATCCGGTTGTTTTCATCCATGAATTGGTTGAAATTCCCACTTTAGACTTGACATGATCGAACCACTTCCCCTGTGTTAACGGTCAGCAGTGTTCAGCCCAAGGCACTTCCCATGGCGCCTAAAAGCGACGTGACGGAATAAGCAAGTGCTGAACATCGTCCCATAATTAGCTACCCATTGATGCTGGAATCTTTTAACAAACACTGGATTCAGGTCTTCACTACAACCAGGGATTCCGTCTTAGAGTCGTATATCTTCCTAACCGCACTCGTCCTGAGCCGAGGGTATCAATGTCAGCAAGACGAACGTAAATCAACTGATCGATTATATTTTAAATCACTTTTTTTAGGCCGTGTTTTGACCGGACTAGCATTCGATATGCCTCACGTGACGCGCCTTTGTTACCACATCCACATTCACTTAGCCTCATTGTCCGCACCCGGTTGGTTGCTCAAATTGGTGTGTTTGTGTTTGTGTGTGACGATGATTTGAGATACCTAACGACTGCGATCAACCTGTCATGTCACACCCGCATGACGCGCCTACAAAAGGCCTTGTATTGAGCACGGACACAGCTGCCTTCAGCAATGAATGCGAAAAATGCAAGCGGATTTTCCATTACCTAACATCCGGGCTTCTCGTGCAAAAAAGTACACTCTGTGAAGAGATTACGTAGATGAAATTTCGTTATACTTAGTCTTTTAAAAGCATCAGGTAGAGAACTCAGTCAACAGTGTGCGACTAGACAAATGTAACTAACTAAGTCGGTTCGGGTAACCGATAGGGCTAAGTATACGGGCACGGCATTGACAAATCGGATCACGGAAGCGAAAACCATGTATTACGTCGGAGAGGATGAAACAATATAAGCCTGACGGAGGGGTGAATTAGCGCGCATCCAAATCACACTACGCGAGAGTGTACACACCGGCCATGACAAGTGACGAATTTCAACCGGATGAATCACCGACCACTGCTGCACTGATCACTGTAATACCAGTAGCTAAATTAGAGACTAAAGAAGGCAAAGTTGATCGCTCGCCGAGAAAAGAAAAGAAGACTAAACAATCTTTTATGGCCATGGTATCCACATTCGCGCTCAGAAAGTCCTATTGCTGTGTCCGAGAGACACTCTTCCTTACTTTGTCAGGGGCAGAATTTGTTGACTGAGAACAGTAGCCTCCCCGTACCGGATGCGTAGCTAACTTTTCGCTCAAATTAATTTATCTAGAGCAGTGTATTCCCATCAAGGTGGTTCAGTTGAGCTTGAGTTATGAAGAAAATCCACGTGAAGCATACATCTGTGATAACACCCACCAAAATTAGCTGATCTCGCCATCGCACTGGCATAGATTTGATAGGAACTGTATAAAAACGTGGCAATTCGCCTTTCATTTCATGCAGTATGATAGACTAACGCTACTAGAATAGGTTAATTGGACTTTGAGTTACCTTCAGTTGATACTTCTCTTCTGTTAATCACATTAATAGCCTTAAAAACTTCTATTTCCCAGTCGGTTAACTGTTTTTTGAACAGAAACCAGAACAAAAAAAACCCAACTGTTCCAGTGTAAAATTAAGGTTTTCCAACACTAATCAGCCTACTAGATTGTATTACAGTAGCCAGTTTGACAATCCGATCCCTGTAGGGTGGTTTCGTGTTTTTAAGGATGGACGTTGCACTGCTTTTACGGTACAGAATTCAATATGCTAAAAGCTGAATGCAATTTGGGCTGACCTCAGAATGCACGAGTCGATGGGCGTCACCCGCACCAAATTAGGGCATGTATACTACAAAACAACAGCTTCGCATGTTGGCACACCTATTCAATTGGGGGACGAAATCACCTGGATCTGATCTTCCAAAAGTTTAGCAGCGCGAAACAACACCTCATCTTTCTCTCCCACCCCCAACCACTTACAGACCCATCCATCCAAAAGGTCGAATAGTGTGCATGTTTGGGAAAAGGTAGAACCATTTAAAAGACTGTTTGTATGAGGTTATATTTTAGTTCTCAGAAAGAAGTGTAGACCAGCTACACTCTGTTGTGACAGTTCATGCTGATTCGATGTTGGTGGAATTTACTCAACACAAAGAGGATTTGAACACCATTGGGGCGCATTCATTTGTCTTTTTTGAAAAGAAAAACAAACATGGAGGACTGGGCTGGTCCTAATTTTGAATGGATCAATCGGGATCAAATCGGGTACAGATTAGGCAAAGTTAGATTAGTAGTGTTCACACCTTCCATGAAATGTATTTCTTAGTGATTCAAAACTTTCACATCTTAACGAAAGGAGCAATGTCCACAGAAAAAATAATTCGCCAAAATCTTCAGGTATCACAGACAAACTTTTCTTCAGAAAGATTCACCTTGTGATGCAGACTTCCGGATTTCGCCGCTAGAAATCCATGAAACAACTGTACAGCGACGTTTTGTCAATAATAGGAATCATAAGCTGTTGGGGGTTAGTCCGGTTGATGTGTGCAGTTAGCAATCATGCACACCAGGTTCCAGTTCAGGGTGGGAAAAGGCTGATGAATCCTACTAGAGAGGAAATGAAGTCATAGTACTACTGCAGTTTTTCAGCAATGAGCTTGTTGCTGATTTTGGATGCTGAATCATTTTGTAAATCGACCGGTTATAATGTCTTTTTTTACCACCAATGTACCGCCACCAAGAGACCCACATTCCAGCAGCACACGCGAAGTCAGTGAGTTCTACCAAAAGACTAATCCAACGATACATCTAGGGAAATCTCATGCTGCATGATCCCTCCCATCAGCTAAAGTATTCGAGAGCTTGATACCGAAGATCTAAGCAGCTGGGTCAGCTTCAGCGTTATTAAAGGGGAAGACTATATGTTACCTCACAAAACACATCGCAAATTTCTTCTGAATTCTTTTTCACCAGAACTCACAATAACAGAAACACTGGCTATGTTGTGCTTGAAAAAGCTTTAATTTAGAAGCATTCAGGCATCCAATACTTTGTAGTACGGTGCCAATGATTCAGAGAGAGTTTCTGAACTTGAAAAACAATCTATAGCTAGCTATTCTTACATTCGGTTTGTTAGAAATCCTGAAGGAATCATACTGTAAAGATTCATTGAAATTGTGCACGGAAATTCAGCTCGCCATAACGAGAAACTCTGTCAATCTGGTTTAGTCCAGATCCCATGCTTTCTAACATAAGTGTCTTGTATTTACCAGTTCGTTTGCTTTTCATGCACTTTGACCACCAGTTACCTCGCCGACCACCACCCCTTCGCTTCCTCACTCGCGTGATAATTTCTTTGTTCAATCCCTTTGCGTCACACAATTTTAGCCTCGTTTCTATGACCGGTGTCGGTCGACCTCAGTTGTCATGACTCTAATTATTGATCCAATCTGTTTGATTTTATGGCTTACGTAACCTTCCTCCCCGGTTTTGTAATGAACCTCTGGTATCCATGATCCGTTTTGTCGCCTGGGTTACATGACTAGGCCCAAACGTTTGGAAGTAATTATCTTTCTCTCTCCATCTGCCTTATCCAAGTGAATGACTGAACTTGGCCATATATCTATGATCATGCGCCTTCTGATAGCCAAGCTACTCCGTTTGTTCTTCGGCACACTTGTGTGTTCCCTTGGTCCATTACTTCTCTTCTGACTGTTGATTAGTCAAAATGCTCCCCATAAATAAAGACCTTCTTTGTAAGCCACCTGATTCGTTTCTGTATTGCCGTCTCGAACGTTTTCTGTCTATTATCGCTTGGGCTTCTTGAAGCCTTTCTTGACTCTATTGACTTTTTGATCCGTTTGCCCACAATTTGAGGTATGTCATTGTTATTGTTTGACAATCTCTCCTCTAGTACACGTAGTAAAGCGAGCCGGTGTTCTCTGCCTTGGGACTTGGGGTTCGTTTATCTGCGAGTCACTCAATTAGGGGACGACAATCCTATACACATACCAACAGGACACTGGCATGAAGCCTTATACATCAGAACGTGGATTCCCCTTATATTCACTGGAGAAAAATACGGACGGTTCTACTTAAGAATCCAGATAATGTACGTGGACTTTAAGTAGCAGTTTTATAGATATAACAGACTTGTCAAGCTTGAATTGCAAGTGTTCTCTTGTGTGTGTGCTCCACACGATGTGAATTTTGACAAGGCAACTTATCTCTTCGCTTGGTTACCAAGGAAGGCTTTCTGTTGGCAAAGCAGGTTTATTTTATTTGACGCTTTGCCTGAGTATGATGGACGGGTCATACCTCACAGCGTGAGAATAGTATGAGTCTATAAGAAGTCCCGATATGTCTGGTTTGGTTTTGACTTGTGGTAATGATGACACCAGCACCAAAATCGGATAAGACAACTGAATGGCGAAGACTGTTTACACGTGGTATCAAACGTTCCTCTCCAGAATCATACCTGAAAGATAAGGGTGGCGGGCAGATCACTACCCTTTGCATTAGTGACTAGGTCGTCGCATATAATTCGTACTTACGTCAATCAGTTCATGGACCACGTTGGACAAAATTGAACTGATTACAGCTTTTGGAGTTCACGGACTCTAAAACCTCGGGGTGAGTGACAGAGCGCGTTTTGTCTGATGAAGAACATTTATTCTATTATTTCTCCGAAGTTACCGGTAAAATGTTTTTTCAGCTGGACGTAATAGATACGGCTACATAGGGGAAAGTGATAGCAGAACTCTATCTTAGTGTCCTGAACATTTCACCTAGTAAACAACTGTCTTTAAATTCCGTCAAATTTGGGTGATTTTTATGGTTTTATAGATTTTTGGTAGTAAACCAATAGTGATGGGGATACTACAATATTCCATGAATACTTCTGTATACAAATTACTGAAACTGGTGATATCCACCTAGAATGGAAGCATATTTCACAAGCAGTGTTCTTCTAGTTGGCTTTCCGTATCTGCTGGACTTCACTTCGGTGTCTCAGTTTCTCGTCACCTTTTATGTTCACCATAATGCCGTTTCTTCGTATCGGATGCATGACTGAAAAACTGCGATAGAGGGTGTTGTGCTTGGTTAAAGTTACGCGTACTATGCGGACAATCAAATCAGTATCCCTTTCGTGCTTGGGCAAACACTTGCTTGGTGTTGACCTTTAATCGTGCTTCAGCGCGTGCAGTATCGTAGGTAAGTGTTCATTGTTCGATAATACAGCGTTGTCGGAAGAGATGGTAGCCAGTCGACTTCTCGGTCACCGTGGGTAACCTTTCTCAAGACCAGTTTGTCATCGAATGACTTATCAGTTTTGCTATGCACTGATGAGCCCTACTGTTTTAGGCGTGAAAGCACATTTAGCTTAGCTCTTTTGCTAACTTGCTCACTCGTGGCCTACTTTCCGGCTACGGCCGGGTTTCGCATTAAGGTCCGTACAAATGAATGCAGTGTTACCATTACTTGTTCTGCTACTAACTGCGAACCCAAAAGAGGGATGGGGTGGAACATTTAGAATTGGCAAGGAAACACGAATAGGACACTTACTGAGGCTGTGAATAAAGAGGTATTCTTTTGTAATGAAAATCTCAGTCGGCTTGGTGATAACCATTTGTCAAAGGAAAATAACAGCCATTTGTACTGCTGAAACACACGAATAAGAATTTTACCACTAATGAAACTAATTCTAGTACAAGGACAATTGTTGCGAATTTCATCACTTGAATTTCATGGAGATAAGACACGTGAGTCTCCCCTGTTAGAACATGGGAAGCGTGGTTTACGTTCCTGAGTGTTTAAAAAAAACGTCATGAACGTGTTATTATCAGTCTTGGAAAAGTATTTAGCCATTCATAATGCGTTCTAAATATCCAATTGTTCAGATGAAATCAATTTTGCTGATCGCACGTTCGTCTGAGTTCGTGTCCTCTTGCCACTTTCCAGTCTTGGATAGTCAGTTATTCGCCTGTGCCTCTTTGCCCCATCTTTTTTATGAAACAATCTCATACTCTTCATCGTTGCCTGATATCACATGATGATCTCCAATAATTCCGCTTTACTCACTTTTCACTCAGAATGCAAAATACTGAACAGAATACTCCGTACCAAATTATTCACGTGATACTACCAGTTCTTGAACTAGGTTTGAACACTGTTTTACTGAACAACATTTTTACTATTCACAGAATGTACTGTTGGCACAGGGAGCCTGAATCTCATGTAATGGAAAATCCACTTGCATTTTTCACATCGAAAAGTGGATGAGAAGAAAAAATAGACTCTTGTGATTATTAGATTGTAATGATGAAGCTAGTAGAGGGTACAGCTTAGTATTCGTTGCGTAAACTGTGATTCACAAATTTTACCTTTGATCTCAGCTTTACATACAACTTTGTTGCGCAATAAAATCACCATACAGTTCTAGCGCTTAGCTTTCTTATCATCTCGGCGTGGTAGTTTCGGGTTGAAGAGAATTCAGTACTTCCTCTCAGTTCAAGTATATCGTACACTATACTACACGTGAATCTTTGTGCTTGGTGATTGTCATAACTAGGAACAATGCACTTCAAGAAGATGTAACAGTTTGTTTAAGAAGAAAGTGAAACCCATTCTAAGCTCATAATTATGCTTTCATTGAGTTGAAAAAGTTCTATCCCAATTCAACTTGAAGGTCTCATCATGTTTCACCCCTGTTAGCTTTGTTATTGTTGTTGGTATCAGAACTATCCTCATCTTATTAAAACATCTGTAACTTGAAGCGACTTTTGATGCGGGAAGACGACTTATTTTAACGAGATGACAGTGCATGAATGACAGTCGTGGTGACCAAGTCAGATTATTTGAAATTAAAAAAACGAACATCCGCGGTCGTTTGGATAGTCTATTTTGTGCTGACGAACTTCCTCCGAAGATCAGTCCGCGATGATATTTACAAGTGCCAGCTGTGTCTGTAGCCGTTTAACTTGTCTTTCTGTGCACCGAACTCACTGTTTACTGCTGACTGCTCTGATGAATTAGCTTCTTCATCCGGATCTCGCAGTCTGGGCAGTCATTCCCACTGTGATCTGCTTGCTCCTTGGTAGAATTTTGATTGTCTATCCTAATCTGTTCTTTGAATAGCCGAGTCTCTTTTTCAACTCGTGACTCCTGTCTAGTTGGCAAGACTGAATACGCAGCTGTCTGCTTCCGTTGTCACAGCAGTCTACACTGTAGCACCAGCTGTATTTTTGACATGTAACGGTTGATGTGTGCGCAGTTCTTCGTGAGTATGCCTAAATCAGTACAGCTGTTTGTTGGCGAAACAGTTGGCATACCATACCCAGAACTTACAGATGACAAGCGGAACTCACTTTCAACTCACCACCAATAACAATGGAAACACTGTATAACTATCGTAGACTTGTTACGGATCAGCAACGTTGCATATTCGCCAAGTTCTTGTCGTGACTTGAACCCAGAGTGCGTCAATGTGGGCCTCATCGGTTATCACTGACTGAACCTCAGTGGCTTTTTTCGCGTCAACACTATTTCTGTCAGTAGCTTGGGACGCTGCCAACGGGCCACAACCCCCATCCCCTCGTAGCAAACGGATCCTATGCTGGATGTCTTCCGGTAGAGACCTGAATGGGACGAAGGTATTTGAACACAACCCACAGAGTTTGTCTACGCGAACAGTTTCTAACACGAATGAAACGGTACTGTACAGCACTCTCTCTTATGGTCTATCACTTTGAACTGAGCATTGATATTGCACGATGGATCGCCTCATGAACATTTCCTGTTGTCTATCCAAGCAGACTTCAGTCTACTTAACATACGGTAGTAATAAATAGTGAAAAAAGTGACTTAAAATAATGCACTACTCAGTTGTTGATCAAGATCTGCCTTCGTTTCCGATTGTTATATCTGAAATTTCCTTTCTGTCTATTTTAAAATCATTTGCCCATAGGCCCAAACGATTGCAAAATGAATACTCCTACCCGATTTACCGTCATTCATATATTTGCAATGGAGTCATCCATCGTAGGAGTCGATCGCTGTATGGGAAGCGGGTTGTTACCGTTCAAAGCCAGTGACGGAAGGGTGCTATATCATGTAGTGTAGATGTTCAGCAAACCGTTAAGAGCCAGCCCGGATAGCCTTGTGGTTAAGGTGTTCGATTGACGATCGTTCACGGTGGGTTGGAGTCCCCGTGGGGCTCGGTGGATGTGCACTGCTGATGATTCCCAACAAGGGTGAAACAGCTAGCTGTACAGTGCTTCCGTGGTTTTCACTGGTGAGTTGAGCGTTGAAGCTGCATGATGAACCATATATATTCATATGTTTATTGACAGACTTTATTCTCGCGCTTTCAGTATACCATTAAATGGGGTCCGATGAAGCTTTCTTTGGCTTGTTAAAAATGTAAAGGTTATTGAGGACGAAAACCGAATCCAAAGATTACAACTTTTACGATATGAACCACCTAAGTATCCTGCAGGGTCATTTAGTCTGTTTTGACCAAAAGATCCTAATGTGCTTAGGCTTTTATTGCGAGGTTTTCTTCTGTCAGTTTGAGCTAACCAAATCATTCCGACCCATAAAATACTCAGATTAGCAAATTAAAATTCTCTTTCCTGCTCGTTTCTTTTGTGACCCCTATCTTCCGTCCACCCACCGTCATTGTAGATAATTCGACCAGGTTCGCGTGGAACCGAACCATACATCTATCATTTACTATTGTATCACTTCATTTCATTATCATTTTAATCAGAATCCAACTTTGAGGATAAAGTCATTTCATACAGACCAGTCCTATAAGGGTCGAGTTTTTGTTGTCTTTGAACGTCAATCAACATAGAACTAATCCCTGTCTGTGGTAAGTGATACCACCACGTTCAAACCGGCGAACCTGGCTTATTAAGCACTCCTCATGTGATTTCGGTTAGAAGTCTCGGCTTTGTCAGCTAGTCTTGATCAATACAAGTAATATGCTTAAAGTTGAGTGAAAGCCTCCAGTCAGAAGATGGAATTATGTCGCGGTCACGGTCATTGTCAACGTGATCTTCTACATTCTACCAACCGTGTGCTTACTAACTACGTATCAATCGTAGACCCGGTGGATTGCTTTTACAAGAATACACGTGTTATTCTATATTTTATTATTGACTTATTTGAGTGTCACGACTCATTTCCGTGGTATGGCTTGACTTCGGTGACTTTACTCAAAACTGACGGATTAGATTGTCAACTCATTTTTGTAAAGAATACTCGCACTAATTGTTTCCTTAATTCTTTTGGAGGGCCCTTTTATAAAATTAACAACAGCAATTTGTGGAATATATGCTGATCCTGTTTTTATCTAGTATGGTATAAGAAAATATTCACAGTTCCCTAAAATTCTTCAAACCAACGAAAGTAGTGGATTTTTTATGTGTAAGACTAATTCGAAGCCCTAACGGCAGCAGGGGCATCAAAATGCAACATTTTAAAGCTTCATTTTCACAAAACATAGAACAACTTTTATATGTGTACTTTTTCACGCTGATGAAAAATCATCATTCCCAAACACACAGAGGCGGATCAAGAAGTTAAGCTTCATCTATCACATAGTCAACAGAATTTAGAGAAGCTGATAAAAGGTCCTCATGTCGTATGCATCGATCGAAATCTGTGGAGCGGATCAATAAAGATACAGAATGAAGTACATCACGGGGCAGGAAATACCTCCATTTGTTATTCGTTTACCACAAGAATAAAGCTAAAATGCAGTGAATGAGAAAGACTGCATTGACTTCTCAACTAACCGTGAAATAATAAATGATAAAAGGGATTATGTGTTTGAAGAGATCAAGTTTAATTGAAGGTCAACAACCTGATAGTGAATAAACATTTCAAGGTTTTTCGGTTCTTGGATAATAGGAGAATCTGATCATCGCCGTTCCGTAAGTCTTTATTTGCAAGTCAATAAGGATGGTTGCTCATTTTTAGCAGAATTCTTAGGAATTAACCATTGGTCAGGAAAATAGGAAGCTGATTTAGAACACACTTCGTTGTAGCAAAATCACGAGAGAATGAAAAGGCACCCGATCGTAGGATAAAGGTCCCATTCGGATGAAGAGAGGTGAATCGGAAACGAAGCTGCGCGCATTGTATCAAACTCGATCCAGATGCGTAGTTAAACGGTACTTACGTCATCATTTGGTTGAGACCGACCGGTTGACACCGGTCTGTGAAGTTCGTTCTGTGCCTTTGATGTTATGTTGGTGAGCAATTATAAATTCGACCAGCCGCTATCGTGGTGAGCTTTAGTCGGGTAGTTCAGTATTTACGATTTCTGACTAACTATCATCTACTGGCTTTCCTGTCGGTCAGCCACTATTGGCCTTCGTTGACTTACCCCTGGTGATCGCTTACCCACCATGGCCCACAGTACAGTAACAATACAATTACCGTACACCAACGCTTCAGGAGGTCACATCACGTGTGAATTTTCGAGTCAGTTACATGTCTTTTCAATCCAATGAAAGCCACGTGAACGACTGTGCGTGCTTGACGAAGAATCACTGGCAATCATTTTTCAAGTCACTAACATTCTCATGGGTTCCCGTGAAGGAAATTGAGAATGTCGACCTCGGGGAACAAGTGCCTACAGACTTTCATCATGAGGCAGTCACTAGGGTAAGCCTAATAAAAAAAACTGTCTAGTATGCAAGGAAAGACAAAAATTGAAAACTCTTTTCTTGCTGCCTTTAAAGTAACTTGCAGAACCATTGTAAAACTGAAGAGATATTCAAGCCCAAAAATAAGATTCATGGAAGGCAAATATTTTTGGCAGAGCAGAATCTTGTGATCACTTTGAGTAGGATGAAGAGATCGATGGAGCTGATATACCGAAATCCATCCATCAGTTTACCCTCCGTTGAATGCTCTCACCATAGTTATTAGGTACACCATGAAGAAACTGTGTATTCACCTGATCGAGCGAAACAGTGATATCGAAGACAGACGAGCTTAATGCGCGATATGGTAATTGGCACGCGGTAGCTCAGTCTCACTTTTCTAAATAGATGAAACCAGTTGCAGCTCATGGTGCTCGAGGACCCGAGGATAAAGAACGAAGAACAAAGCGTGCATCAGGACTTTACCATCCGACATACGTGCAAACCTGAATACTTTTGCGTGTTATTCGGTGATGGATTTGATCATTATGAATATCAACCCAAAATGAAGATTGACATTTGAGCGGCTTTCTGGAGAAGTGTTCTTGGTAAATAGCAGCTGAAAAACCAAATACTAAAACCATGTTTCTTTTCGACAATGATCCAGTCCTTTGACAGGCGTGTGATGTAATGCGGGAGACCGGACACACTAGCCGCTGTCAATGTCCGGATTGTGCTTCCTACCATCCGATCAGGAGGGCTCTCCATGTATTCAAACGGACAACCAAAGCACGTGTACAAAAAGATAGGTATCACATTCACAATGTTTCATATGGTCAAACCACCAAAGTAAATGGATTGGGAATATTAGTGTATTGATGCAAACAAGCAATAGATCGGATTTTCTCCGCCCCATTTACAGAATCTGCCGGACACGGGTTCCCCTTCGTTGAAACTACTGAGATTTGGTCAGATTCGTAAACCTATATTCGTTTGATCATTGACGCGATGGACATTTTGAGGTCTGGAAAATTTCCTTCGCATGTCTGAGTAAGCAAAAGTGCTTAGGACTCGCACAAAGCTATCAAGCCCCATAACTGCACCCAAAAATCCGTTCGTGATATGACCTTGGGCTGTATACGTGGATTCGACAGGTTCGGCTACTTCACCCAAGGCAGCCTTTGTTGAACAAGCATCAGCGGCTACTGAGCGATCACCAGTGTCTACTCAACAACGAGGAAACCTGTAACTTTGATGTCTCCACTGAATTGTAGCCGCATTTTGAATCAGTTGAGCATTTTGCTGGATCACATTTCTCAGACATGCTGTATTCAGCTGAAGTTCTTTAACTTAACAGGAAAGTCCTTCTGAGGGCAGGAAAATTCCAGTTCAGTGCATCGTAATGCGGATATTTAGCCGATTTGGCCTGGAGTCGTAGCTCTGAAGTCCACAAGTCCACCGAAAGAAAGTAGTGAAATCTTTCCAACCCGGTACTACGCCCACCGAATTAGCGAAAAAGCAAAGACCGTGGAACCGCACGTTAATTGTACTCCAGAACTGATTTCCGTTATTGTTGCATCAAAGGAAACTATTGGCAGATCACTGGTTAGCCAGTCACAGAGGGCTTTTGATGTATCTATTCACAGTGATTCTGATTGGTTCGGGCTTCTCGGTATATGTGGTCACAAAGCTGTGCTGTACATGCTCCATGAGATGCCTACTGGATCATCACAAGCTCATACTGTACCGAAGTATAGATCATATCAATGAATAAGTTCATATCCAATCAAGACCAACGAATTTCCGCCTCTGGATCTACTCGCCATTTTATTTCGGGTGAACCGGACCTCAAATTTCATGGTGCACGCGGTTTTTTTTCATTATTTACTTAGCCACCAAACAGTCTACATTCCAATTTATGACTATTTGTCTGCATAGATTACAATATGCAACGACTATTCCATTGTTCTAAGCTTATCAATCACTTTAAAGAATTCGATCCGTTGTACGAACCGACGTAACGCATGGTGCAATCGGTGAATGTGCTCGGCATAAACAATAGCATATTTGGCAACGTATCTGATCGTTCACTGAAGTGAACTGACGATTCATTCCAACAAGTCACGCATGCAACCCCCAAACAGACGGAGTGGTTACAGGTCACGCTTCCGGTTTGTTTCTCACATGCACCCTTTTGAGATGTTCATCAATTAGACCATTGGCGTCTGTGTGTACCAATCTGCGGTGAATATCTGTACAGACAAATACACCACAGTAAAACCATAAATTGCCAGCTGAGTGACGCCTTCTTGAACCAGTCCCGTTAGATTTCAACCTATGGATTCACGTTTTGTTGGAATGGAACATGGAATTAAAAATGAGGCTCCGTTAGCTTCGGAAGATTCACGGGAAATAAGCTCATTTCAGTTTGAGAATTTCAGATATATCATGTCTCGTGTAAGGGTTGGATGTGCCAACCATCTTTGGAAAAGTTCTGTGACATCACTTATATCTGTGATATGAATCAAAAACCTTTTAGAGGAATATACCCGACAAATAAAAAAGCTTTTTTGCAATCATCCAGGTAGTCCGATTTCCAGCTCTTTTGGGCGCCTCCCAAAGGGACCTACATCAACAGGAACTCCTTTCGGAAATACTGACATAGATCTTCATAAAATTCCCTATGCACTATAATTATAGAAGTTTTATAGAAATTCTTGAGACGAAATTACGTCACAACTTAGCCGCTTTGTTTACTCGTTGCCCCTGGTGACCATATGGTGCCATGTGGATTTGCTTTGCTCTCTGCGGGTTAGGTGGGCCTCTCGGATTCATCTGTAGTAAAAGTGTGTATTATGCATAGATTATTGTAACAGGTATGTAGTACTCTGACCAGTTGTATGCAGTTATTTCCGTTTTTTTAATCCCAGAAGTTTTAATATCAGGAAAACCTTTAGCTCCAATACAAATGTTAATCTTATTAACGAATTGGGAAGCCGGTTTTTTCTCCTCAAATTGCTACCTTATTGACACAAGTACTTCTTGAAAGTTCATTCTCTTACTTTACTATTCTCTCAACGTGTTAACAGGTAATTCCTATAATGTAAAAATTAGGATACACATCGCTGTGCTCAACCACAGCAACTGACAGATATGTCGGATGCGGGAGAGGACACTCGGTACCATACGGTTTTCCGTTCGTGGTAAAGTCACCCGAAGGGGCTTATCGCTGCAGTCAACGGTTGGTTGATCAATTTCATCGTCATACAAACATCAGAGGCTGTTGGTGGAACTGAATGGTTCGCAGAAGAACCCATGTCTCTCGTAGGGAAACACTTAAAAAGTTGGTTCGTCTGTGTGATGGTTAATGAGGACGGATACGTGATCATGTGCCTTTTGTGCATATTCTGATGCGATTCTGCTATTCGGAATAGTTTGCTTTCTGGAAACATTGTTCCATTCACAAATCTGGAAACATAAGAGGTACCACATTTATTTCTCTGCGTACACAACTTGGAAGATCGTTACCAGTGTTTCCCATCATAACTACATAGTGATATTTTCTTCCATTGTCATACTGCATCCCAGATCTATTATTCCATACTTCTGCATTTATTCCCAGTAAATTGCTGCCGCTCTATCGCGTTTTGACGTTGAGCACTGTAAGCATTACGGGTTCCACCATTATTTCCATCTCCTCTAACTCTCGCTTAATTTTGTTCACCCTATTTTTACAGACCAGGAACAATTTTCGGAAGAAGGGGTTGACCAAAAGAAATGAATAAGAACCTACTTTCTGCTTGGTAACGGGGTATTTTATCTGATAAAGTTACTTCCGTTCTTCTAAATATCAGTCATTTTTACCATTATGGATAACTGGGTGGCTCAGTTAAAAAGGATGAAGAATATTATAAGGGTGGAGTAGACAATAAAATTTACTACAAATAAATGGCGTTTTTTGGTGCGTTGGGGGCACTAAACCTCACACTTATTGCGGCCGGTAGCTCTTCTCAGTGTATTCAACGGGACGCCTCAACGTTCCGAGGGGACATCCCAATCCTATCCCAACTCTCGCCAAACTGGGAAAGCGTTGGGTGCACTACTTGGTCCGTCTGTATATTAATTTAGAAAAAATGTATGGATTTACTACGCATTTTCATGAAAATATTGTTTGATGTACGCGAGTGAGTGTGGTTTTCCATTTTCTCCTTCAAGTCAAGTAAAGTAAAGTAACTGCTTTGTGCACCCCGAGAGACGAACATTCAACAGTTACACAATATTTTATGAATGACGGAGTCAGTGTGGAACATTGAGGCAGCATTGCCTTCAGCTTGGAAAAAAACTGGCCAAACTTGTTGAAGAATCTCGCAAGATAGGGTACGGCAGAAAATTTGCACGTTTTCTTGGCAAACAAATAAGTGTTTGTAAATCTACCGAGTGGAAGAATTGGAAACCCGCTTGACGAGGTTGTGGTGATGTGGAATGTTACGATATGAAATACTGTGAAAGGTGCACGCCCAGAATGCCGCTGCATCTGGGCGTATGCCTAACTGACGGGGAGATAAGTTTGAAAGTCCTTTGCAAACACTGGGAAAGATTACAAGGGATCCAGAAAGTCAATATGGCGGAATACAAACATACACAAAAAGTTGAACTAGAAAAAGCGCCACGGGAAATGTTTTAAGATGTAGCGTATAAAAGGTCAGCCTACAAATATTTATAAAAATAACAGAATTATAGCCAGACCATATCAGGTTCCGTGTTAGGATTACACCAAAGTACTTTGCTGACTTAGATCGGACAGTGTGGTTTCCGTTAATATGTGCAGATGGAGTAGATTATCCAATATTTGTGTACCCATCACTTTTCAGGATAGAGTCAAGTCAGAAAGCTACAACATCAGCCTATTTAATGGCAAATAAGTCGTCGATGATGGGTATGGAAGATAGGTACATAGAAGAAAATGGTGAGGGTGCGAGGGAGTAAGACCTGCCATAGTAGAATGTAAATAGTTGGCTTTTCGCGAAACAATCAAACAGTAAGGCGATGACAGAAGTGCACATGTCACCCGCAGCAAGAAGGCGAAGTAACTTCCATCTTTCAACACAGCGGAATGCGTGACTACCATCTTAATCGAGGACTCCGAAGGCTTTGTTTTTCTTGTCCACTTGACGGGATGTAGTGGGACGCATAAACAAAGGCGTCGACGGTGGAGTATGAGCGACTGTTAGGTAAACTGGTTGAGAATCAAGTGCGTTCAGTTGTGGTGCTATCCTTTGCAAAATAAATTTCTCAAATATCTTTAGAGCGACGGCTGTGCAGGCTATAAGCCCCAGAAATTAGAGCTGTTCTTTTTTTGGTACGGGTGCAACTAAACCCAGTATTTGACAGTTAGTGTTCTTGTTCTGGCTCAAGCACTGGTTGAATAGTACGGATAAAACTGGGGATATATCTGATGCACATTCTTTCCGTACACTTGGAGATGTGCCATCCGGTTCGTTGGCTAAATTCAAGTTCAGCTGGATTAATGATGTAGGTAGTACGGTGTCGCACTCGGATGACAGGGCAAAATTGCCCCGGAAGAACTCGACCGGTTCCGCGGTTGCCGTCGTACGTTCTGTATGCGCACCCGATACTCTTCTGTCCAATCATCCCTATACTTGATCGGTCCACAATTGGTTTGGCATTATAATCTCATTTGAATCGAATAATTGCCTTATGATTCTAAACAAGTACTCTTCGTCCGATCCATACGATTCGAATGGGAGTAAAGTGCCAGTTCGATTAACTCTGTGTGAACATCTGAGCAGTCCATATTATACGTGAGTCAATCCTGCGGGAGTCTTACACGCTTATTTTGGAAATTGGACAAGTGATTTTATTAAAACCCTGACTGAACACTTCAACATCGTGCGACCGGCAGATGAAATTCCGCACAGGTGCTCTTACATGTTGCCAGTTTCGTGATAGCTTTTTCTGCTTAGTATTGACTGAGCATACATCGTGTTGAGTCTACTTATTTCTTTCCCAATTTGTATTGGAAAGGTTTGTACTCCTTGGACTTTTAAGCATATTCCTTCATTCGGCGTAGCTGTTTGAGGCTTGGGCGAGGGGAATATGTTTGCATCGAGTGTAAAGAGTCTCCCATGGACAACATTCATCGTAGCATATGTTCGAATAGCGATTCAAGTGATCACTGTATGTTGCTGGATCCAGTTGCATGAATATATTAAAATCTGACTGTGCAATCATTTCTCGGAGCCTAGCAAGAAAATCAGAATCACATTTCCGTCCCCTGTGTTTATCATCGCGGCTTTGTGCGTACAGTTTGTGATTGGTTTTGCTATATATTATGGAACTGACTTCGGCAATCACTTTACCAGAAGTCCCGATAGGCGAGCGAAGCTGTGCTTGGCGAAGGGTTTTGTTATTCACAAATATCGATCCAATTGTGTCCCTTCTGGTGGGGAAATTGTGAAAACTGTATCTACTGGGCTGATCATACGCAATCGAATAGCTCGTACTTGAACTGTGCGCACTAGGAAACTACAGGACCGGACATGAATAGCGGGACTGTATCTGTGGGATTTAGTTGGTAAAAACTCGTTTATGTACAAAAGGAGGTATACACTTATTGACAGATAACGTACTGACAAATCACATAGCGATTTCGCTGTATCTACACCATCTGACTGTCAAGGTCCGACTTCGCCTGATTGGTTCGATACTAAAAACGGAGTTATCACGTATTGAACCGCGTGTGGAGGCATTCGAATCACTACGAAAATTCGCAGTGCTCAGTAAACCCAACTTGGTTAAAAAGCTAACAACGAACCCGTAGAAATTTGCACTGACAGTGCATAAACGGATATCAAGATATTCCAAAACGTGAATGTAAAATCATTGCATGACGAATATCTTACTCGGATGTACTTGTCAAGATATTGCGATTGTACGGCTGCTCCTACAAAGAAACAAGGTGTATTTCCCGCTTGAATATCCAGGTCATGTTTTATTTCTAAACTATAAATGAAATGGTAATTTCCTTCTTTTCCGCATTTCACTTCCAGCGCCGGCTCTTTCTAAACGCATGAGGTTCACAAAATAGACACCGAATTGGTAAGTGCCAACAAAGGTGTTGGACAAAAGCGACCAAAAGTCATAGTCCTCTGAAAATCTTACCAGACTTTCGTGTGTGCCGGGTGCCAAATGCATTGGCAGTAATAGTCCGAGAAGACTACATGTGTGGGGATAATCTTGTCCGTCTTATGGGAAATGGCCAGAATTAATGGTAACAAAGTTGTGAATTCTGTCACACGGAACACCTTATGTTTTCCAGTTACACTTGGTTCGAAGAAAAATAACAAGGATGATGCGTTCCCTAGTGAATGAGAAGTTTGTTTGTGAGACATCTGTTCAATATCGCTTGTGTGAGAGTAGTGAACAGCTCGAGGAAGCTGGACTTAGTTTCATGTGTGGGATCGCCAGACAAGGGATTCACTTAATACTGTCTGTGTTGGTGGGCCACCGGAGTGGGACTTAACTATAGTTCGATTGTATCACAAACGATATCACACGCGCCCGTGTACAAATAAGCTCCAACACTCGTGTGTTCAGTAGCCATATGTGAAACACGTGTTTTCGTCTCCCTAATGTCGTATGAATCACCTTTTTATCCTCATCTTGCTTAGCTTGTCTTTATCTGCGCCTTCCTCTCTGCACAGGAAATGGATAGCGAAGCTGAATCTACCACGTGTATCACATTATGTGTGTTATTGATGCTGAGCAACAGCTTTTATTGTGTCACCTCGCCATCCATGTGACCGTCTCCCACATGCAGCCACTCGCATGGGGTCGCCCTTAGTCCTATTTGACAAAAACACATGCTGAGTAAGCAAGTATTCAGTGAGAAATCCCCCTCCAGATGGGAACACATGATTGTTTGCCTCATGCAAACAACTACAAGAACAATGAAACCTTCGAAAGCTGATTGAATCAGCAAAATTGTGTATCTGGGAAGCTGAAGTAGCGAGTCACAGCCAGTTTCTCCCTTTTCGGGTCCTTCTCTTGTTAGTTGGTTAGCATGAGATTGTTTGACTGAAATCTCTATCAGTTTCACCCGGCAAAGACCTTCGATAAGACTGAGGACCACTGTGTCCGTGTACTACTTATGTTTTTGGTTCCGTAGCGAACTTTGTCCTTTTTCTCTGAGAATGTTGTTATTGCGTCCTCTCACGAAAAACTGCGTTGAAATGGCCGATATGAGTTTGAGTGCATTCCACATTGGAACAGAATGCGAATTCCGCGGCGAAGTTATTCGGCAATAATTCGCCGGTTATCAGTGAGAATGTGTAGATACGATGCTTGTTTCTTTCGAACAATCAAAAATGTACCTTTAGAAGGAATTTCAGCTAAATCAAGTAACAAAAGAATTCAGCTCAAAGTGCATTTAATAAGAGTCATAAACTGACTTGTCGAAGAGAGCAGTTAGACACCGAAAAATCCGATCTTTCTGAATTTGAATACAGCTGGAGTCTATCTCCGAGTTATACCGCTGTAGAATGGGATTATTTTGCTATACACAATAATAATCAGTATGATTCTGTTACAGAGAACGAGACAATCCACTGCTCATCAATATGTGATCAGAGCTTGTGTTGTTCTCTTAATGCCTAGGTCAGTTCAGTGTCTGAGGTGAGACGAACACGTACGCCTATTTGACTCGATATACTGAAGCAGAGTAGATTGCAACACCGTTGTCAAAGAAAAGTAAAACTTGTCTTTCAGTTATCTAGCTATTTCAAAACCTGCTTTTTCCTTTGGTTGGCAAGAAATTTCAGGTATCAACAATGGGCACGGGATTGAAAACTTTTGCATTCACTCACGGTAATGATCAGTCTAAACTGAGTTAAAGAACTACACCTTTTCCATCAAGCTCTAGCCAAAACCCACCATTCTCTATCTGCGACCCACAATCCTTTAGCCACGAGTCACGGTGGGGCTAAAGATTGTGCATCAAGGCTAAAAGAGTGTGGCTAAATATTGGCAGGTTTTGGCTAAAGCTGTATAGGAAAAGGTGTAGAAACGGAGAATCGGAGTGAAAAATCACGTCTAATCCGATTCTTTTTTTCTAGCTGTATATTAGCTACGGTCAAAACGCTGTCCTCTATTGTAGTCTTCCCAGTTATTCGTCCAACTTAAAACAGTAAAAAAAAGAATTCACTGTTTGCTTCACATAACTCGGAAAACGAATAAAACGTTTTGTTTGCTTCCAAGGCGTTCGACTAAATTTCCAAAGAAAACAGACTGTTAGTTAGAACTTCGAATGGATCTCTGGTACTTAACTAGATTTAGGGAATTTAATAAAAATGCAACTTACATTTTGGGCTGTAATTTTGTGCTAGTCATTACGATTTTTTTTAATATCTTTTGTGTTTGCCATACAATAACGATAAATAACTTGGAAGAGGGGACGAGGCGCCGAAGGGAAAGACTTTTGAATCTGGGGAACAACAGCCAGGGGTTCCGTTTGATGACCACTCGATCACCGTCTGTCAAATGAGGGACTTCGCAACACCCGATACACTAGGACAGTCACCTATTTCTACTGAATGAAACGGACGATTGTACGCAAAAGCCTTCCGTCTAACCTGGTCTTTTATCATTTTATTTACTTCCCTTGATTATTCATTAATGATACATGATTTCAGGAACGGGTCCGCTGCCAATTAGAGGCTGCCAAGCGCGGGGCGACGGACAGCGTAGGCAGCCTTTGAACCCAGGACAGAAGGGGATGACACCTCATCGCGATGAACGATTGACCACCACCGGCCAGACACTGAGAATCACTGATTAATATGGACCAACAGTTGTGTGCCTCAATAATCGAAGTAAAACAGAACGACCATAAGCTGTGAATCGCGAATTCATAATACCTGTTTACCTTCCATATTCTACACAATACTACGACAAAAGTCTGAGATATTACGTACCAAAAGGGGGTCGAATATATCTCAATCACCGACTGAAAAACGCTACTTGTTTCGAATAGATCTCTGAACCATCAACGCCCGAGAGTGTGTCCAGCTTGAGTTCTCAACCGATCTGTTGGACACCATACATCAGAAATGCGCGCACACACACACACACACACACACACACACACACACACACGCACACACACGATCTTCTCCCCCGCTGTCTGCCGCATCGCTTTTGTACTTTATTCGGGGCGTGATTTAGCCAAAACGGCTACATCCGTTTGATGTGAGCTGCATGAGTCAGTCTGAATTACCGTTCCACATCCTTTCGGTGGTCATTAACATGCACACGAAGTGGACAAATGACAAATGAGACACGACTTTGTGCAGTCACCGGATGATTAGTTAGTTTTGGCGCTTTAGGATACGTCCCATGTACGCGCAGCGCACCATACGAAAAAAAACAAGCGCTCGCTCTCTGTCTCTGTACTTCATCAGCTATGCATGTGCATAGCCTGCATGAATGATGGTTATCCAGGATCGAGGATGAAAAGGACAAATAGGAAAAGGCATGCTATCCTGCACCGTTTTTCTAACCCACTCACTCACTCCCAGGTATCCTTTCTCTTCTATAGTATTCTAACTGATCGGGAGTTCAAACAGTTCGGAAACTACTATTACTGAGCAGGCACTACGTGCCACCGAGCCATTGAGTTCAGAATAGGTTACTCTCTCGGTTTTGAACGGTCGTTGAATACCTGATTTGGTAGTATAATTTACACATTACTGTCACTATATTATAGGCGATACGTTGAAGTACTGTGCTTTTGCGTTGATCGTCGATCGATACAATAATATCACGTGAATACGCCCGGTTGGGTCACTGGAGCAGACAATAACAAGCGTGCTCTCACCTTTGAAGATTTTGAACAAAAGGTATTTCACTTCTTCAGTCTACAGAGATGGGATGATTTAAAATACACCACAAAGAAAAACGATTGGTCAATCTATAACAAATAAATCCAGATTCCAAGCATTGTACCACTCCACAGAAATCTAAAGTTCAGCATCTTCGAAGTTCACAAAGTAACCAACCGATAAAATCAAAACAGTCAGGTGCCACGTGAGGTTGTATACAAAGATAATTATGTAGAATTTATTGGTGGAAATAGGAGTCAGAACGATGTTGATAATAAAAAATCCACTTCATTTTTACCATCCCCAGGCTCATGCCGCGGTCTGGACTTGAACCGGCAACCCTCCGCTTGTCGGACAATTGCTCTACCAGCTGAACTATCGCGGTAGGCCAGTCGGACGCGAATAACGCGAGCGAATATCTGATGATGAGCAAACCAATTTGTTAATGATACAGAAAAACTGCCCTGGTTTTAATCCGTAGATTTACCTCGCAGGTCATCTCCAAATGCGACAAACAGCATGTGGTCCAATGGAAGTTTCGATTATATATATATATATATATATATATATATATATATATATATATATATATATATATATATATATATATATATATATATTGCTAGTAAGTAGTATGTAAAGGTGTCCACAAAATTTCCACGGAAGCACACGACCGGTTTCACGGTTCTTGCCGCTCATCAGGTACGCGTACCCGATACTCCTCTGCCCACTCGTCTTCATACTTGTACTCTTCGATGTTATATGTTCACTAGGATGTAATTTGAATCGTCTGGGGGAATTTTGTCCAGGCTTTTACATACTACTTACTGTCAATATGAAAGCTTGCACATGCAGCCTCTTTGTTCGTTGGGTTAGCAACGCCCCAGACACGAATAATTATCAGAAATCAGAGTTGGGATTCATTTGGGGGCTCTTCAATGAATAGTATCTATTCACACTCCAGATGATTCAAATTAGATTCTAGTGCAGATATACATGTATAGACCTATTCATAGCACCAAAAGCTTGGACGACGCTGACGGTGGTGATTTCTATGGTGATTACGTAGGAATGATGTTTATCAGAAAAGCTCTCCTATGACCAGTGACTGAGTGGGAATATCTTAACATTTTCTTCTAGTCATTTTGATGCCGTTAACACAATAGATTGGGATATTCAGACATTCTGAAGGAGGTCGATTAAATCCTGCCGAAGGGGATTTGTTCCAGAAACGTGTTATCGATTCATATATTCAAAGCTATTTACGACACTGTTCCTGGCAATATTTCGGGTGACTTTTGTGATTGTTTCTGGACATAGTTATCAGTCATCAATCCTGTTTGGACCTGTTTTTTTGAGGAAACAGATGATGAGCTTCCCTATTTTCCACTTCACTTGGTTCAATTCTTGACTAAAATGGGTAAATTTTCAGCTAAATAGTTTGAGATCTGTACTAATAACACCCAGATGTATCCATCTACGCAAGATTATTTCATGGTATGTCAAAATGATGATTGCTTAAAGAATTCCTTTGTCATTATTCAAAATACTTTTTGATCTATAACACTGTGAAAACTGGTTTTTACACGTTATCCTTCACAGTTCTTAGCCATTTCAAAGTTAGAACTTGTCCAAAATGTTTCAGTTCAGATATCTACACGCACCAAACCCATTGTGAAACAGAATAAATGAGCATTGTGCGTGATTTACAAACCATTTTTTTTTTCAACGGCTGAACTGTTGCCGGAATCACAAGTAAAATCACCTAAATTGATAAAAATATCAGACACATTCCCTCCTTTTGGATTAAGCCACACACTGAATTTTCGAATTCTCTAACGATCGTAGTTCCATTTGTTCATCTTAAAAGCTTGTGAGGATTGTAAATGAATGTTGAATTTGCTTGTTCAAGTGCGTCAGAGAATATACGCACATCTACAGTCCGTTGAGTGGAGTTTCCGTCTCGTACTGTCATTCCACCTTCTATTACTCAGGCGAATCCTAGGCGGGGCCAAATCGGTAGTACGCCAGTCCTGTGTATTGCAAACACCCTGTGCTAATCTGATAGATCATAAAGCTCCAGTCATCCCCATCCAAAACATGCATTGCCGAAAACCTGAAGTACACTTTTTCAGACTTGTCCGTCAGATATGATCAGCAGACACTAAGGACACTGTGAAAAATAAATGTACAAGACTGCAGGCCAGCGAATCACAATAACGCATAATTTCGATCCCAATTCCGGAATTGCAATGACTTTAGACAAATTCTTTTGGAATGCTGCGATATCGTCTTAAAAATTCATGATTTGCCACCATGTTTAATATGTTCCATCCATAATGAAACATCATCAGACTATCTGTAGTGGCTCTTCGCTGATATCAAACTCATTTGAAATGCAATTGATAGCCTAGCTCTTGGGTGCGCCTTTTTCGGGTGACTACTGCGTCCACGACTGTCGCAGCACGATGTCGATAACTTGGATACTCTGAGCCATTTGCCGCACATTACGGAGAAGCTGTGAAGGCTTCTGTGCGCCAAGGGAAATGTCACTGAGATGCTGATGAAGACGGTTTGGGTTGGAAGGCCCGCTGCGTTTCAGAATGGCCTGACGAAGCTCATCATAAGGATTGTCTACGAGTGGATTGCAGACGACGCCCTCGACAGCTTCAAGGATATTCAAAGGAAGCTCAGCAGTGAGATGCACGTATTTCTGCTGCTGGGAGGTGATTCTGGAAGCAACCAACTGTGCTTCCAAAAGGGGAAGCCATAGAGAAGGGTTCCGCAGAATAAGTGGCAATGCCTTCACTGGGCGAGCGATAGAAAACGTTTCAAGCACCCACGGACCGTGTATAATTAACTTGGATTCATCCATAATGAAAATTCCGCGGTAAAATAAAGATTTAGTGGCAGACTGAAACAGTTACCGCTAAAAAACCAATACGTTTAGGCAAGATGAAAAAAAAATACTTTAACGAACGGAGAGAAGAATAATTCGGAAAGGGGTCGCCAATGTAGATACGCGAGTGATCTGTGCGGATACAATTCCCGTCCAACGACTGAAGTGAGCAAAACGAAGGTGTTGATGTATTTCGTAGTTATATTAGTTGTCCTGTTCAGCTGATGGGAGTTGGGAGGCTGGACGAGTTAACGACCGGAGCTAACAAGCCAAGCTGTGCCAAGTTTTCAGAACCGCTTGGAAAGGAGTAGCAACGAATCAAAGCGCAACGGCACCAGGTTGACTTAAACAAACAGGTTTCAAACAAGCAGATGACTGAAAGAATTGAAGCTAACCTAAGTCCCTAACCCATCAAAGAGACTGGTCAGCGCTTGGTTGACCATTTATGTACCTCAGTGGATGACTGATGAAAGTTACCCAAATGTCATATCGGATTTCTGAAAAGGATCTATACATCCTGGATATATGTAAGTGCTTTGAAGTACGGTTGCACATAGCTGTAAGCCGCTTTATGTGACTATAGAGAGGGATGATTCGAGTTGGGATGTAAGACTACTTACCTACAGCTAGTGAAAGACCGAATACCGGAACTGGATGAGCTCCGGATGAGCTGCTATCAACCTGATAGCAGACCTAACTATGGATACCTATTCATAAACAGGGTACACCCGAGCTCTAGGTTAGCTATTGCATTTTAAATGAGTTTAGTGTCAGTAAACAGCCGCTACATGTCAACTTAAGTGAAGATCTGATGTTATAGGAGAACACCTTGGGCATGTTTTGTTCCGGTAGGTAAGTGTTACATTCACTAGATTTATTTATGTTATTATCTTATTGATTCTGTTCTTTTCCTCATGTGATTAAAATGCTTGCGGGTAATGCACTTTAAAGACGGTCAAAGCCGCGGCGCAAATAGGACCCACATTTTGCCAGTTTGACGAATTTTTACGGTGACAAAATCTAGGCGAAACTACCCAAAATTGAAACATGCTCTAGGCATTTTCGGCGCCAACTGTTTCTTTATCCCGACAGTCTTCTATGTAAGCTCAACTGAATGGATAAGGTCTTTTCTTTTGATGAGGTTGTATGGGAATGCGGCAAATCCAATAGCTCAGTAGCGTGAACTGATTAAAAAGACGACATTTGGAACACTTTCATCAACTTCCTCAAAATTTGCATTGTAATAACTCAATTAATTCAAGTAGTGGAATCGGTACGATCGAATTATTGCCGGTTCCCACTTAGCCGTTTAGGTAGAAACCCTGTTTTAATAACTACGGCCGGTTTGTTTGCAACGGATATGTCTATTGTAGTTGTAACATGGCGTTCTCAGTCAGCCCTGGCGGAATCTCTGTCCTCTTCCAGACTGGAATTGAATTTATCATTGAACGTTCCCTATAGGACTTTCATTCAGTATCAACAGTATTAATTATCGAGAGAATAACTTATTCTTTTTTTAGTTCGTGCAATTTATACAAGTATATTTATTTCAGTTTCGGCAGTAGGACATATGATTTGACTGACAAATGGTTCATCATGCGGTGTGAAAGCTCAACTCACGATTGTAAACCACAGAAACACAGCACAGCTTTCTCGTCCGTGTTTGGAGTCATCAGCAAAGCACATCTACCAAACTCCACTGGGACTCGAACCCAGAGCAGACGATTGTGAGTCGAATACTTAACCCCCATGCTACTCGGGGTTCGATCTCAGTGGCTTGGTAAACACCTACATTACTTGATATAGCACCCTTCCCGTTGTTGGATTTGAGAGGTGACAACCCGTCACCTGCTCAGATATCATCTCCTGACATAGACGGTTTTTCTTAATAGGCTTAAATTCAACAAAAGTACTCCCAATTTCAATAAAACAGCAGTGCTTTGTGCTTCCATGGTTTTCAGTGGTGAGCAAAGCTTTGTATGGGGATTCAGCAGGCATCACACGGGACAGAGCCCGGTGCAGCTTCGTGACCACGTACACTGAGGAGTTCCAGACAGGCAGAACCGCTGTGGACAAGTACAACAAAAGCTCGTTGTGAATGGCCGAACGGTGGTCTATCAGTTATTTCCTTTGTTATAGTGTATTGCTACCAATCAGTTCTGCAATAGAATTAACGCACAGTTCCACCGCTTTATTCTTCCTGCTATTTCGTTCTGCACAGTTCTGGTTCGGAGCGATTCTGATACGTTCTCAGTCCCAGAGTTACAAACAGAACGCCTTTTTACTGCATGGCTAATCATTTATATTTATTTTAATAATCATATTCTCATCAGCATTGAAATTCTCACACATCGTTTTGTCAAGCTTTCTCGTAAATGGTCATTACTGGCCTGTTCACGAAACCACTTTGTGCAAATCCAAATCGTGATAATGTGGTATAGACTAGGTCACAGCCATCCGGATTGTTTCTGCATGGTTCGATTCTCAATCAAATTATCGATAGAACACCGACCTGTCACTTTTCATTCAATTCATTTCTATTTGAGCAAACAAAACACGATCGATAACTATGGGATATATCAACTAACTGAATAACACACAGTTGTGTCCTGTATTCAGTCTGGAAACGAGATGTCCAACAGAAGAGCAAAAGCAAGAGGACGCTTTCTAATTTTATACTTATTGTTGCCACCGATGAATTTAAGGGGATATTTTGGAAGAAATATCTCTCCGTGATGTTATCAATATCTTTGCTATTGTAAAACATGTCTTTTAGTTAGGTTTCTTTGGTTTTCTGAATGGGGGCTTATCCAAGAATCTACTATTCAAGAAAACGATGTCAAAGGAACACGTTAGACCTTCAGCTGACACAAGCTGTGACGTGAAAATAATCTATTAACATTGGATTCCTAATTTATACTATTCCCAATAAAGTATTCGTTCACATTCTTATCCAAAAATTTTCACTTTCCTTATTAAAATCAACTAACGGCGTGAAAGATAAGCAGGAGTATGGTATAGTATGACGTTTTGGATTCTTCTCCAGTATGAGCTTTTTTAAAATGGACCAGCTGTCCAGAAAGTGAGCAGAAGGGGTTCTCTTCTATTTTTTCATCTTACCGCTATGGTATTTCAGAAGCTGATATTAACCTCGATAGGCTTTCTCGACCGTATGCAAAACCTTAATAGGGCTTCTCCCGGAGTACTGCTCACAGGTCCGGATACTGTATTGCCAAGAGGATTTGCACTGCCCGGAGAAATTACAAGGACTAACCCCTAGGACGGCGATCTGTCGTCAAGGAAAATACAACGCAGAGCATTCACGTGGCTCGGACTTGTTTTCCCTCAGAGGTGGGCTTGTGTTCCAGTGCCCGGTGGAAACGTTCAAAATGGTAAAGAGGCTTTGGGGTAAAAACCGAGGAGAGTTTTTATCTTTCATTCCAAAGAGACCCAACGGGGTACACTCACAGATTACACGAGGCTGCAGCTTATGGCGATTTTCTCTATCAGGAAAGCTGTAACCCTGTGAAATCAGCTCTCGGAAGAGGTCATCCATAGCACTACATACAAGATATCTAAGAAAGCTGTGGACTATTGTTGGGGGGAGGGGAGAGTAGTACACCCCGAATTATGTTAGGGTGATTTAGAGACCACAAACAACACACCGATGACTTTCTCTTTATCTCCCTGAAATATTCATACTGTGTCAATTTATACTTGTCAGAAGAGAAAAATCACGGAAGATGACCAACAGCACAACAGTCTGAGGGCATGATTGGCTCTAGCCACGATAAGTCCTGTACAAGCTAAGCTGAACTGTACTGAATTGAAATGAGGATAATTATTTCTATGCTTGATTTGAATCTACTTCTCAACAGACCAGTGACAATTGAAATTAACCTGATCTAAATGTGTTTTGGAACGCGTGGAGTGAGTTCAAATGGATATTTCCAGTGGCATTTGACTTGAGTAGACTGGACCAATTGCTGCTCGTATATGAACACTTACTTTGTTTGTGACTAAAGTAGATAACCCTGACAACTTTCATGTTCTCTCAGGAAATGTGATTTTTCCCGGATAGGGTCTATGAGACGCATCCGATCAGTTCGTAGACAGGGCCTAATTATTGGTATATATTAGTCTACATTTCTTATCAAATCCTTACTTTTGAATTACTTTAGTAATTTGCATTTCAGCCGGGGGCTTTGTTGAAATAAGGCAACCAAAATCTACCCATCTCTTGTGCGTGGTCAGCAGTTATTTCATCTGAACTGGACTGAAAATAAAACCAGACTGAATTGTTTCGATTTTATGAGGCTTTATATGTTATACAATCAGTGCAACATTGTGTTGTGGATACCGTTTTCCTCCCCAGGGGTAACACTTCCAATTCTGTTGCAGTCCCATTTTCGTGTCTTTGAAATTCGCGTTGATATTGGAGTGAAACAAAAGGAACGCAGTTGACAATATCTATGGCTCAATTTTAATGAATTTAGCTCTTTATCTTGTGCCCTTTGATTACAATAATTTGGGGATTTAATGAATGTTACTCATTATTTTAGTACCAGCTCTTGCAAATACCAAGAGGTTTTTAACAATTCATTAACAAATGAACAACAAACATAGTTAATCTACGCGCAAATTCCCTTCCGTAGATAAGTGAGTACACATGTGACGGAAAATGAGCCTTGGTTTGGTGAGAACTGTGAGATATTGAATCAGTGCACTCTCACATCCTGATTTCGTGCTCGTTCGGTCTCTCTCAGGCGTGAATGAGAACCGAAAAACAGAGTGGGGTTTACCCGATCATTCGAGAAAATAAATCCGGTTTTCTGTACAGTTCTGTACCGGCTTGTATTTCTTTAGTCAAGAATGAATCAGCCATAGCCGTGTGTTGATGACTCGTGGTCAAAGAATGTCCCCAGAGAGAATTCTAAGTGCGTACACTCAACATTCTAGACAGGGTGGTAGCATACGGACGCAAGATGTGTGTAGCAGGTAAAGTGCGCGCTCGTGATGAGAATTAATGAAGACTTATCAGATTCTAGTCAGCCATGAAAGAGGATATTGAACGAATGCGACCCGAACCGGGTTCTGAACTGTATTCTGCTTTCAGTTTCTCTTCTCTCTTTTCTCGTCTGCCGAGGATGAACAGAAAGAATCATCTTGTTTTCCGAAAATCTATCAGATATTTGCACACACAATCACACACACACACACACCTGTGTCGATAATATGATATACGTGTCCCGGAGGCGGATAAATTCCCATCGGCTTATCACGGTTTACCTTCTCTCCACTTTACCCCGGGAACCGGGAAGCCCGTAAAAACCCGATACTTACCTGGACTGCTGAGCATCTGTGAGAGTTCCCAGCATGAGCCAGGTGAATAATTGCCGATGCCTGCTGTCACTTTTCGTGAAATACATCATTGAACGGCACTATGCGTAGATTTACCGTCCGATGCAATGTGAATCTCAAGGCAAGAAGCTACAGGTGGCGTGGTTATGAAAGTTACCTGAAATGGACTTTACTCTTGCCTAAGAATAGGTCTGAGGTAGAATGATGCATGAGAAGTTCGTTATTTCTTGAGAAATCGACCAGCTGTTGACGCCATCCACACAGAATTCGGAAGAGGATTCTTCAGTGTCGTTAAACGTTCACGTTATTACAGAAGCATTCGCATAATCACTTAGCTAACATTGTTTTCGCATTACTGTTTGTCATGACTTTTCGTTCAGCGGACATTTAGTTGACGGATCAATATCACCCAGCTTGTTGTGTTTTGATTGGTCCTCAATTGGCCAATCATGTTCGTTCATGTATGGTACCGAGATCACATGTGCTAGACGGCACGTCACTTTTTCCAGCTTTCCTATAAATCATTGATCAGCGCCGTTGATGTTCTGATTTGCGAGTTACTTCCCTTTAAAATACGTTTCCAATGTTCTTTTTTGGAAAGGTCGACATTAATAAATGACTCTTTCGCGGGGATATCGATGTCTTATTATTGCTCATATGAATTACAAAATAGTTGATTTTCGTACGATTGATGTATGTCACAATAAAGAAGGAAGCAACAAGTGGTCTGCTGAGCTTGTGGAGGATGAGGCACTGGCCCATTGTCTCAAGTCCAGCTTCTTAAGTTTGTCAACGCTTGTCTTCCCATACGCAAGACCACTTTACAGTGGCTCCTTTCTCGTCGACAATTATTGAAAATTCACGGCTATCGGATCCAAACTGGGTCTGTTACCCGTCTTGTAGGACTGAGAGCCTCACAAGTTTATCGTTAGAGTCTGCGAGCCTGCTATCATCAATCAGTTCCCGGAAGACTCTACGTGATACAGGGCCTATCCGTTGGTGAATTTAAACGTAAACAGTCCACGGGAATATGATCTGAGGTTAATACCACACAAGGATAACCGGAGCTGTGCGGTGAATACGCTGGTCTGCTTTGGCGCGTAGCGCTAGGAAATCACACGAAGGATGATCCGTTATTCAGTTCAATTCTACCAGTAAAACAGAACATTTTTTGCCTTTCCTCATTCATGGAAGAATGAACAAACAACGAAACGTCGTAAATAAGAATAATTACATCAGTAGATGTGAGTAGTTAAAATCGTCTACCTTTCTTTTGGCCCAGCTGCCACTGATAAAAGAGACTCATCTTCTGCTGAGCATGCTTTTCGAAAAGTTCCGGTGTTTTCGTCCGTTTCAAACCACTTTGGATACAAGAAAATCATGCTTTGTAAATATTGTAACGATTGTAAACACTGATAGTATTTTTGGTAAATATATTCGCAGTTGCAGTCTCACCAGCCACCAAATCTCACCCAATCACCAAGGAAATCTTAGTTACTCTGTGTTGAGTAGTAAGCACATTAACGCAAGTGTTGACATTCACGTACACCCCCCCCCCCACACACACACACAAATAAATACACGGTTGACAAATGTAACAGGGATAACGGTTTCCAGTTTCACCCTTTCCGTGCTGGCTTTCCCACTTAGGCACTTTTACTTGCTACTAGAACTCCATCTCTAACCGGATACTAGGATGTCCCATTCTAAATCAGAATGTTGAACATCATTCAAGAATCTTGTATTGGACCATTAATATACGGAAACAGAAAAAACTGTCCGACTCGTAACGACATGGCCTAGTTATATCGTCTTCAAATCACATGTTCCAGCCATTTTTCTGGAGAGATTGGACTACATCTTGACCGATACTGTTCCATTCTCGTTTCAGTGAGGTCGCGAGTTCAGTTCCTAACACACATAACTTGTCATCTCTATATATTCCGCAAGCGCGAATTCCGTATGTGTACCTCTCAATTCGTTTGTGTTTTGGGCTGCACGCTGGCCATATCGTCATGGTCTCTATCCCACGGAACAGTAACCATTTCTCGGTAAATTTCTAACGGATGCATTATCGTACTGGAATGTGGGTGCCATCCGGTTGTATAGTTGCCAGTCTGTCAAATTCTACTATAAACTTAGTGGAATAGATTTGTTATTCGTTTCTGTCATTCTTGTTAGAATTTTCAAGATGTTCAAATGCTTCGCACGAGAGTAAATCCACTGCATCAGATCCATCATAGCGAGAAAAATTAATTATTAACATTTACGTTGTGTGTGTGTTATAACGTTCAGTTTAGATTTTGTCCCCGTCTGAAAGAAAAATAATGAGTTATAGAGAAAAAAGACACGATGGTGGGTAAACCTCTTACCGTTACCTCCACCCTTTGGCCAATAAAATTACAGGTATATTTTAGATAATGGAAAATCAACTTGCTTTTCTCATATTCAATTGTCCGACACACCTCAGACCTGAACCGAAACTCCCATTCTCTGCTTGTTAGACAGATGCTCTATCGGATGATCTATCGCGGTGCGGCCAGTCGGATGTGAATAACATAAGTGAATATCCATCGATACACGGCCACGGTCCGGGTTTTAACCAATGGAATAACCTCGTCACTCATTTCCCAATGAGAAGAACAGTACACGGCTTTGAAATATTTCCACCGAAGGTATTACCGGCACGGGGAACCGGGATTTTCAATAATGAACTTTTGGATACGAGAAAATGCAGGCGGATTTTGAATTATCTGTGATTCAGTCTCCCTGTGCCAGTAGTATATTCTGTAAACAGATATATTTGTTAAAAATACATATTTAACAATATTGCTCGCTCTCACTAGTTAAGACAGATTGTTCAAAGCCGTAGATATTTTGTGGTTCGGAAAAAGAAGAATGACTAGTTAAAGACGGTGAGTAAATGAACCACATCTAAAATTTACTCGGGACGCACCTTGCCAACACTGAATACCGCTTGGACGACGGAGTTTTCGAAGTGACCTAGACATGGCTACATCGAGGAATGTTCGTGGACACTGAGGGGCACAAGCAGTACCACTATTGATCGGTCGGTTAAATCCATGGGTTTGTTCACCTGAACAATCTGGAAAGACTTCCCCGTTCCCCTGGTAGCGATCCAAAAAAGGCGTGCACAGTCAATCACGTGACCTTCGCTCAAACCAGAAAGAAATAACTTCTCACAACTACTTTGTCCACGTACAAAACACCTAATATCTTGGGCCGTAGGGAACCCACCACTTTGAGTATTGAATCGTATTATTTGTGCTGTAGCCCTTGAATTTGCTTTTTCTGCTATATATATATATATATATATATATATATATATATATATATCTTCAATGGGAAATCACCTCTGCTCATTTTCATAGCCAAGGTGCCGAATACTTCTCGGTTCAAGTCAAGTACCTTATTTGTCTGAAATAGAGTTTACAAATTTCACTTGACGGTATTCACAGAAATACGTTCCCTAAATTAACTCATCGTTTTTAACAATTTCTTCGTCGCTATTATCAGTTCACATTGATGAATCATGTAGATTAACAGCACTTGACTTCATCTATCTCTGAAAATGTTCCGGTATTCTCTTTTGTTTTCGTCATTTTGGTCCCGATAAGCACCCTGTTTGTGTTTGTTCTCCAAGCCAAATTGTGACCAGTGCTATAGCGCTAATATTTGTCGGTTTAATAACATTAATGCATTATTCTCTCTGCCAATAATTTGCTTTTGGATTTTTTTTTCGACACTTTGAATCAACCGTTAAACATAAGAATGATGCACCTGCCCCAACTGTAGAATCATGTTTCTTGGGTGTAGTTAACTAGGTGCTGATGGATTTTTGTGTGTGGTGGGAGGAGGGAAAGCTGAACACAGAAACTGATCCAAGTTCGGTGTCCATTTTAATCGGTGACCTTGGCAACCCAAGACAGAATTACAACACTTTGCACTTAAGCAAAGCAAAGCAAAATAGACAGTTGGGAAATTTTAGGGTTTGATAAATCAAACCAACGTTTGGGCTTTCAATAACAATTCCACTCAGTCGGACGACACAAAACACTTACCACTGAATTAGAACGCTATGTAGCTTTTGCACGTAGTTGATTTCATTTAATGAATGAAATCGATATTTATAGCAGAAATCGGAATGTTTCAGCTGTTGTGTTTCTGTAGAAATCGCATCTAACTGGCCAATCGTACGTAATGAAATAATCTGAACCCGGACTATGCGTAGTGGAAGAACGGCAAGACCAGACAAGGACAGCAAGAATGTATTGTTACATTTGATTGGTGCTCACTCGTTTATATACGAAATAGGCATGTACTTATTGGCAGACAACGTCCTGACCAATCACAAGGCAACTTCGCTGTATCTACACGATCTAACATTTACGGTCCGGCTTTATGCGATTGGCTGGATACTGGAAATGAAGCTGTAGCTCACTAGACCGCTTGTGGAGACACTCGAATCACTACAGCTTCGTTGTAATTTGTCTAGTCAGGGTGGTTCAGGGAAGTTCTCAATCGTATTAAGTTATATGGAAGTGATTCATTTACGAAAGGAGTATCAGCGATCACAAAATACAATAAATAGTTACATAATATCACTTCTGAAAAACAAGTTATGCATTTTTGCTCAGATATGTTCCACTCAGATTTATCCCACACCCTCGAGGTCGGTTCTCCCCTGTTCAGTTCATAGTGATTTCATGACTGGCAACTCCCAGCTGCATACGTTTTGATGCTTCCACTGCCTTCGTAATTAGTTTGGTCACAATCAATATTTGCAGTTGAAAAAGCGAACGATGACTTACTCACAGTTTCTATCGGTCAAATGAAATCTGCCACGAGGGGCATTGCGGACGAAAGGTCAATAGTCTAACCCCATCGGGTGGACTGTACCAACAACGTAGCCAGCACCGAACCAACTGAAATACTCTGCACCGAACTCTTCGGCTGCGAAACCCACGGACGCGGATGAACCATTAGTCTGCCACCCTCCCCCCCCCGCTCTCATCGCCGCACACTCACCTCCACCCCCCCACGGATTTCCTTTGACATTAAGATCGAAAATGCCGGATAAGCTTAAGGCCACCCATTAGGTCTAATCCAAATAGGGACATGCACGAGGTGAGGTCATCTTGTTTTTTCGCTATGACTAAGCCATGTGGGAGAATCATTTTGATGTTCGGATTTGAGAAGTCCTGTGAGATTAGGCCGGTGCCATATTCAGAATCAAATGTGCATAGTTTGTTGAATAAATCTTTCAGTTCATTTTTCAGTTGTGATCCCCAGTTAATATTAATACATATATTAATAATAATATTGTTATAAGTCATATATTTTCACTATATGGCCCCAGAATCATAAACCTGCCCTAAATTCGGGTTAAAATGGTGATAACAGTCAGTGGCGCTGCCCTGCTCTCTCAGTTTCTGCAATCCGTGCTCCTCATCTGTTCGATACTATCCAGTCAGAACGACTTTACTCTCTCTCTCTCTTCCCCGCTTTTTCTATCTTTCGTTCTTTCTTCCTCTTAACACTCAGAAACATGCAAACACTTTCCCCGAGGAACCTTCTAACCTCAGTGACGACCTCGATTCACAAGTCGTACAATGCGAGAATAACAACCGATTGACCGGTTAGATTGTCTGATAAAATAAACAAATCGGACGGTAAATCTGTTTGTGACAAACACGGTTGATTGACCTATCCATGATTTTACTACATTTACGAGTCCATGTATTGTAGAATGACACGGGACTACCATGTCTGTGATGGAAACCGATTCCGCCGTGCAGGTCTCGTCTGACTAGAAGTCGGATGAATCATTTGGCTCCGTGTGCGACTGAATGATAGAGCGTTAAAGTAGACAATCGTGTTTCACAGCTTGTCTGCAAGCACGTGCGCATACACAGACAGTCACGACGCTTGTTAGGAGGCCTCGGTCACCAACTCAGCCTCTTTGCAGTCTCACCCACCACCACCACCGGTCGATTAAATGTTCATTTCATAAACAAGTACAATATGTTTCTCCCATCTAACCAGGTTCGGTCTCGGTGATGGTTCTGGCACAATGGAGGAAGGTATGAAATATGGAGACCGATGCCTTCTTGTATGGGAATCGCTAGAGTGAAGTTTGCATCGGTTAACTGAATGTACACTAGCCTTTCCGCTAAGTTGTTTGAAGCAGAAAAGGTTGACTAATTTCTTGGAGTTAATTAAGAACCATAACGCGAAAATCTCAGTCTTCCTAGAACCATGGTAGCGGGAATCAGCGTCCACTGTTTCCCGTGCTATTGCCAAAATTGATTCGATGAGAACGAATTTTCAGGATGCATATTTCGCGGAAGCGTTTGGATATAGGCAGGTCGTTTCTTTGAGATAAATGAGATGAAGCATAATTCTTGAAAAATAAAACCAAGTGAAAACTTTAAAACATGATTATAAAATCGGTGATTAGGAGAAAGAGCAAAACCACTTTGGTAACTGGCCACTTTCTTCCGTTCATTTTCGGAATTTTTCAAAGAAATGCCTGTTTCCATGGCGTATCGTAGTTCCTGATTGGCAGTACGCGGCACCTGCTCCCCGGCTTGGTCTGCATTGGGGCTCCATCATCTGGCTGTTGAAAATCTCGAATTGGCTGATTACACTGCGCGTAACAACAGCAAGAGGGCTCAACTGGCGTCCACGCCCCGGACGCACTGCTTGCTCAGTAGGCCCAATATCCGATTTATTTGTTATCCTGTTGGGGACACAACAAGTGACCAGAACTTTCGGGGAAAAACCTATTCCGATGATCAACCCTGACAATATGCATTTGGCGCCTTCTTACTGTTTAGCACTAAGTTTGTGCGAATCATTAAAATGTTACAGAAGAGAAATGTTGGAGACACTGCTAATTCTATAATAAAATTCCCGAGCAATATTGTCATAGGTAAGCGAATAAGTAGACGCTCCTGAAGGTGAAATCAGAGGCAACGCTAATTCTATGTTAGTAGTTTTATGGACGTGACTCTAAAAATGCATAATATTCTTTATTTTAAAATAAGACAGAGTCCCATTATTAAATGACTATCAACGCCTTATACAAAAGACTTGAGCAATTTTTTTTACCAAAATGCTTCCCGAATGAACTCGGGATGGAACCTATCTTCATCAGGCTTGACTACGGTTTGCTCTATGGTGATCGTTAATTAGTTTCAAGTGTGTTACTGGTATTTATTGGGAGAAAATCGATCTGCGAAATGTCTTTTCTTAGAGAAAATTTCTATCTGATCTCAAGCACAAATAGCAATGTCTTTTGGTACGATCAGAAAGTAGATCTAAACAGCCAGTCTTCCTTTCCCCCGTAGAAAAACTTATGCCATCTTCATCCTCGAAATTTTGGTATTTTACTTACGGAGGTCATATTGATGGCAGTACTTTTCTGGCACTAGGCCCATCGATAGCTTGAAACGCGTCAGAGCAGGAAGGCAAGAGTATACTTCAAAATTCCCACGCTCTTGGCCAAGTAAACCAACAGGAATACATTATCCACCCATGAGAAGCCCACCAACTAGAATTTACAAAATTAACACGGCTTACCGGCTGGCGCTTGTACCGCACATGCACGCACGCCCGCACTTGCGCGTATGCACGTATGCAATTGGGTGCACTCACTTTGCCCATGAGTTCCAACTTTGCCATGCATTTGAACCTGTCTTTCCACTCTAACTGTACCATACAAACGTTTGCAGCAGCCGAATGCGTGCATCTGACTGTTTATGCTTGCACCAGTATTCACCCACTAACTTATCTTTATTATTATTGTAGAGTTGCGCATATGTACCGTGGTAAAGTATACCATACAGCTTCGAAAACCACTGCATTATTAGGGATAGGAGGCATCTTTACACGGAGACTTACGGTGGAGAAACGTACAATTCTTCTTTTCTTTTTACACTTCATTTTTATGATTTAATCACGATACTATAATTCAGGAGCAGGGTCGCAACCTTTTGATGGTGCCCGGTGGGGCGGTTGACCGGTGGCGGCACACGGATTCGAACCCTCCCGGGGGCCGAAGGGTGCATAGTCCATCATAATGACCGCGTTCGACCACGGCTGGTCTTGATAGGCCAAGCGTGGTTACGAGCCGGACGACAAGGGATTACCATTGACCATATAGCTCAAATCAGCTTTTTGGAATTATTTCTAACGTAACATAACCCAACGTCAGATAACGTGATATCTATCCTCTCTGTTCGTAAATCAAGTTTCCGGAGGCTGGCGGTCGTTTACTTAGGGAAATCTTGGACGACGTAAACTGTTGTTGTAGAGCAGAATTCAAGAAAAGTTTGCTTTATAAGCTTTTATTACTAATATAAGAAGTGGTCTATTAAATACCAAATATTAAGTATATACAATAATTTTATGATCCAACGAAAAGCTTTGCTTGAACTTGGTCTGGGAGAATCGCATCCCTTTCATAGAATGCCATTTGACTATTCAGATTCCACTCTAATAAATTAGTTTTGCTATATAGCAGCCGCATGTCAATCTATACCCGCCCATCTTGGTCTTCAGCTAATTTCGCACATAGCTAATAACTCGTTGATATCCGGGGAACCCAGAGGTTCGCCGTGAAATACTGGTTCCCTACAACTAAGTTCATTTACAGCTTTCATCATGAAGCTCCTCCGACCATGTGACTAAATGTGTAGAATTCTGTAGTGATCAAGAAGTACAACAAGTGAAATTCCTTATTAGTCCAAGCTAGACGTGATCTGGTAGCATTATCCGTTTTCCCTTTTTATCCGTAATGTCTTCCAACTGAGTTGGATTAACTGGTTACAAGGTAGTAAAAACTAAGCATATACAAAATTTCACTAACAGAAGCTTGACATTCTTTAGCAGGCAAGCGTACCATTCCGCTATCTCAGTCCCGACCACAAGGTCCGTTTTGTGCTTGATTGTCGCGACAAGATCGCGTATTTGGGTATATATTTGTTTGAGCGAACGAAGTTATTTCCAGACTGGCCGAGCACGACCCAGACAAAACAGGCACGCCAAAACGGGATAGGGAGAGAGCTAGAGTAAGTGGACTTTTTCAAGATGGAACAAAGCCTGACTAACTGTTTGTATTCGAGCCTCCATCCGCCTTCAGGGGTTTATCCACCCCTACAAGACCTATGGTCCATCCATACGAAGCTGACGAATGCATGAATCATCTTAATCTACCTATTTTGAAAAGCGCCCTGGGATACGGCGACGTTTGTCAATCTGTTGCGACGTTCTATATCGACATCTTACCCCGCCCCCATGGCAGTCTCAGACCGCCGTTCGCTCCGTGAAACATCGTCAGGTGCACTGACCGAAATATACACATCCGTTCAGTCACGTGTCGGTTGGCTGACTGGAAGATCGACCAGCTAAATCTCATCTCCCAAATGGAAAGATGAAAATAGCACAATTAAACACAAATTTCTAATCGCACATGACACCAGGTGATTCAATTCCGGCAACAGCAAGGAACACGAAAACTTTTCACCCAAAATCCGCTCCCATCTATCTACCCCTACTCTGATAGGCGGTCACGTGTCTCCGATTACTTTCGATCTCCTCACCCAGTTGTTTCAAACGGGTTAGGAAGCAAAAACTTTGACATGTATCACGGAGCTTTATAGATAACTGTTTACACCTCCCTAATTCCAGCCCATAAGCCCAGGCAAACAGCAAATCAGGCTGGGTCTTGTGTGAAAGGTTGATGACAGGTATCTTCGTAGTTTGGGCAACCAAACTTGTTGCAAAAGATGCGGCTGGCCCCTTTGACCTGCACCGGATACAAAGTCAGATCGATATTGAACTAAGTGAGTTTATCGTCAGATGGAATAGGAACCCTCAGCATGCCTTTACTCTGCCCGTGGATTCATCCGGTTTTGAAGAAAGCCTGTCGCTTTGTTCAATGAAAGACTGGGAGTTGGATGATAAAGACACAATTCTAATGTTGGCCAGTGACAAAAGCCTGCTGCATCCCGCTCGTAAACACTCTTGCGGGATTGGACCGTATTTTAAAGTCAGGTTAAATCACATACGAAATGAAGCAATTCTTTACGAACCAAATCAATGGGGTTCTATCTGTTTCGATGTTGTGCAGCTCTGGTCTCGCTGTTGGGAAAAAATAGGAGTAGGTGGGTATACATTTTCTTGACTGAAGCTTCTCAGACAATGCTTCACCTACGGATTGTGTGACAACCATTTCTTCCTAAAGGTAATCTGTACACCGTTAGGACAGAAGGGTAGAATAAATTTGGATTTAGTAAACAAACGGTGAGTTATTATTTTGAAGGACAGCGCGCCTAAGTGTACACCGCTTTCCTTATAAGGGGTGCTCAGTAATCATATCAACACATTCACCAAATCACTGGTTATATCAGGCGTGAAAGTTAGACAATTTACGACATCAGGGTGAACATGTTTTGACTGTTGTTGAAATAGGAATAAGCGATCCAGAGGACAAACAGTGAGAGTAATTCCTTCTATATACTGTCATCAGTCGCTTAGGTATAAAATTGGCATGAAAAATAACTATAATGTGTAAAGAAATGATTATTTTGGGCAGTTTTATGGGACTCAAAATGATCCAGAAGTAAGGTCTTCGACCTCGGTAGGGCCCTAAACCAAAATTTGTAGATTTTTTTAAGTCTCACTTGTATTTATCCTTTTCTAAGTGAAATCTTTCGGGGGCAGACATATTTAGCATGCCATGATTTGGCAAAAAGGCCGGAAAATCACTTTTCATGCCCGTGGACCTCTATATATGTACGTCTTTCGCTCCGTCGGTAAAATTTTCGATCAACAGCTACATTTTTGCTGCTCAAACCAACAAATAATATTTTTGGTCCCAATCCCTTTTATTTGTTGTACTCGTGTTTCTATTCACATGCTGATGGAACAGACGGATTGCAATAAATAGGGTGGAATTCTCTGAAATTCAGAAGTAATTCTCTGAATATTTTGACGTAATGAAAGCACGTAAAAGATAGTAAACGGACAAATGGTTGTAAAATGTGACAGATACTGACAACTTTCAAAGCTCTTGTTTCACGATTCCTAATCCTTGGTCGTCAGAGTTAAAAGAGATGGATGGATTTCAGGTTAGGAGAATCCCTAAACGAGTGACACTCTCATGTAGAGCCTCACAGCTTTCTTGGTTTTTGTCAAACTTCGCTCCCAACGCGTTAACCTATTCTACTCAGCCAATGTGACTGGAAAGCAAGATGTGACATGAAAAGCAAAAAGGATAATAGTTGTATAGCTCACATCACTTACAGTGATGTGTTGTCTAAAATTCATCTAATGAGTTGTGACTAGGGGGATTTTGCAAGCCTATGAATTTTCACTAGTGTAAGGTTAGGCTGTGTGCAGCCATTTTGGTGTTCGACTAATGTAAACACGGGTTCCCGATGATACACTTAGTAGACTTTGAGCTCATTGTAGTCTTTTCTGTTTTTCTTAGTTCAGACTGAACACCAACAACCCACCACACAAGGGTACAAATTTTATGAGAGTTTGTGCCATGCAACTTAAGTTTACGTGGTGTAGTTTGCACTCATAGATAATGGTATAACCTTGACTCATGATGAAACTCACAATTGGAATGCAAATCTAATGGATGGATAGTTCATGTAAACTTATAGATTGAGTCTCACCCGAGCACTTTGTACTCCTTGAAGTTATCTTGGTATTTGAAGTTTATCGGTAGGCAACGCCAACGTTCAAACTCGAAAAATTTCACTTAATCCAACTGTGTTAACATAATTGAGATTCAGATGTCATCAAGAACTGCTGAATGTAAAAAGATTGGAAATAGTGATGATATTCGAGACAAGCTGGGAACGTTGATTCCACCGAGCCATTATTTAGGCACACGTTCTTGATCTGTCTAACAGGGTCGCTAACACACAGCTGTCAAGAAATAGTCAGTCATCTAGATGTCCACTTGTTGGATCGAAATCATTCTTAACTTACGGTGTGTATCAGTTGGTCTGTAACTGGATTCCCAAAATGTTTTCCGTTGATTTTTATTCACTTCTCACCACTGTACCCCTAACAGAAACGGTAGAGTATTTGTGCAACATGGTAGCAACACTCAAACCCACTTTACCGATCCCTGTTACAAACATCCGGGACCTCATTCTCTTACGTACAGAAAATATACTTCTTGATTTTGAAAGACAGACGTACAGACAGATTGATGGTGTCGCAATGGGTAGCCCTCTTGGACCCATATTGGCAGATATATTTTTGGGAATGATTGAGAAAAATCTACATCAGAATACCATCCAGTTTACCCTGTAGAAGCGTTATGTCCATGATATTTTGATTTTTACTAAGGAGGAACGGTTTACTAAGTTCTTCAACCTAATGAACACCATACATCCCAACCTATCAGTCACATGTGAAACAGAGAGTGGTAACAGTCTCGCTTTTTGGATATCATGATAACAAAACGTGCGGGTGGGACAATTCAGAAGACTATCCATCGTAAAGCAACATGGAGTGGACAATGCATTCAGTTCTCTAGTTTCGCTCCAGTTGTCTACAAAAGGGGCTTGGTCAAAACCCTGTCCCACAGAGCGCGTAAAATCTGCAGTGTAAACCAACTGCAAAAGGAAGAAGAGTTCTTATCCCAAACTCTTTGTGCCAGTGGATACCCGGATAAGTTAAGTGAAATCCACAAACGAGAAAGGCTTAAGACCGTACGAGTCGACACGGTCAAGAAAAAACGAGTTACTCTAGTGCTGCCATTTAAAGGGGATCATCTGTTCAATCGGATTAGCCAAAATCTAAAGTGTGCACTAAAGAGCACCTACTTGCTGCTTTCGCAAACCACCAAACGACTAAACCTCCAAGCACAGTCATACAGTGTCGCGAACCTGAATGCCTCTCACGTCATTTATCAGTTCACCTGCAGCTGCGATGACACCTACTTAAGCAGAACGGATCGGTGTCTTGGTCAGAGAATGGGGGAGCATGTACCGAAGTGGTTAGTGCAGTGGATGAGTCATCCTCCGCCCGGACAACAGACGACGACGAGAAACCCGGCTTCATCGATCGCTAAACATCTTGTAACCTTTCGTCATCAGATTGATCTGGGTCATACTTTCCGAGTGATTGCATGGAATCGGAACCCAAAGCTTCTAGCTTTTTGTGAGGTTGTGTTGATAAGTAGAAACTTTTGACCCACAATGTGTGCTTGCCGTGGCGGTAACCAATCCGGTTTACCGAATCGTTTCCCAATTTCGTTTGACACTGTCTATTCCATTGTTTTGCTCTGTGCCCCATTCGAACACGAATTCGCATGTTTTACGTAAGCGATTGAGAAGATTAAAAGAAATGCTTGCATCACGCAATTTATATCTTCTATCCGTTTTGATGAACTGGATCAAGGGGGACCCAATGTTTCTAATATTTGTATTTTTCTGCATCAACTGAAATGACATTTCGTATACCATAAAATCCCGCTTGTCATTCCCAGTTCATCCAGTTCACTGGTGTATTAATCCCGTGAGTGGTTCCCAAATAAAACGCTAGCAGCTGAAACGTGAAAAGGAAAATTTCCGACTTTTTGAACGTTTTTATCTGGACAGTGCAGCTAAAACACAGGGTTGACATTGCAATACGTAGTGGAGCCCAATGATGCTTTCGGCAATTGCAGTCGAGCCTGCTGTATGGCACACTTGACAGCAATTTTGTTGTGATAAAATATGTATTCAACCGCAGTTAGAAATTTGGAGCCCCGGTGAACGTGCCCCATATTCCCCCCATAGCTGCACCGGGCTAACTTCATTTGCCTGCGATTTTTGGATACCCTCTTCATGGGTATTTTTCATTTAAATTCTCTTTTGTATTAGGGGATTGGTTGTAAATGCCCCGTTAGTATAACCGATCAGATTACTAATGAAACGACAAACTTTGCCCGACAAAAATGAATGCTCAAGAGTGTGGGCTTTGTGCTTTTTGTCTAGCGTGGATCTCTGGATGCCAACAGCTGATGCCATCAGTTCACTCAGAGGTGGATAAATTTTGGGGACAAAAAATTGTCACGCAATAATAAGGCGAGCTACCAGCTCTGTTGTTCATTCTGTTCCTTGACAATGGATGATTCTTCCAGCGAAAACTACAGATGGTGCATTGCATCGACTATTGCCCAACCATTTATACCCGGCTTGTTGCGTTGTGATTTTCCATCTTTCTGATCACGTGCAAAACATCACGCATGGGTTCAAATAAAGCACCATTCTTGTAGACTTGCAGACCCATTGAAGGAACGTGTCATGAATGAATGTTTTGGTATTATCCACAGTTGTCCGAGAATTAATATTATAACTAAGTTCACACTGTTAGGGGCTGTTGTTACTCTAGATGAACTAGTTGCATGCGGTCAGAACATTCACTTCAAACCGTTGATTTCTTCACTTGCAGTGTGTGCTGTCTACGGTTCATCGGATTTAAAAAAATCCTCCAAAATCAGTTATTCCAAACAAGGAGCTACTGTAATCAAGTTACTCGGTAGAAAATCTAGTTTTATTTCTACTTATATCAAACTACCATCGAAAGCATTCAGTGATCAGTAATAAAATGCAGCATTCCAATTCTAGTGCTTCGGAGAGCAATTGCAAGTTGAGAACAAATCAGCGAGCAACATCAACGTTGCTGTGTGAAAATTTGGACAGTCCTTTTTTAGAAAGATGAAGTTTCACTCACCTCATCATAGTTCATCATTGCAATTATTTATGGACCTCGGCTGTTGATTCTCTCTGGTCGTTCAGGAAGCGTGATGCAGCCCAAGTGGCATATCATCTTCACTATATCTGATGACCTTCGATTGCTTTTCCATGCCATTCAACTGGGCAAAACAAACTTGTGTGTTGTTGTTGATGGTTGGCCTAAAGATCCTTGCTTATCTGATTCAGTAGGTAAACTTCCAATGAAGGGGTTATAGTATGACTTCAAACATCCACCAAATTTTCCTTTTGGAACAGATGGCACAAGTCTGTCAAGGCGTAAATTCATTGCGGAACCCAATACAAGGGGAATTTTGTTATCAGTAGAGTTTTGTTTGAATTTTTTCTGTTTTCTGGTTCTTGTTTTGATTCATCGAGCATTGTCAATGCTGGCTTGACCATTAAAATTCACGGAAGCAATTTACCGTACCAGCACTTTACATCTGTTCAATTCTATCCACCCAAAACAGTCTTTTTCCCCATGAGGAAGGGGCAAACATCTGTTTCCGTATTTTAAACGGCAGAATTATGAGGCCACCAAATGGAGCAATCCAGTACTCTGTTCACAGGGAAGTTACACGGAAATGGTCAGTTCACTATTTCTGCGCTCATATTGTGCAAATGTGAACTACGGTGAGAATTCTGTATCATCGTGTCGCAGCTGCTCATTCAAGCGATGACCACCGATAAAAAGAAAGCTTCCTTTGCACAATGCTTGTGCTCAATGGTTACGAGGCGAAATTCATTGGGGTTCACAGTCGATAAGATCGAAAAGGTGCCCGATCCACGAATCACTGAGGGAAGTAGCATACATTACACTTGTCTTGAAAGGTGACTACGAACTCGGTTCATCCATGGACCGCGCACTACTTGGCGAAAAAAGGTGCATTAAACACCGGCTATCCAGGGAATTCGTCTGGATAATCATGAACCTAGTCAACAGTTGAGTTCTGCTTCACATATTGTGTATCGGTTCATTTGCTGTTGTGGTGATACTGGCAGAATAAATCAACGATTATCACAACGGATTTCAGAACATCCCCAAATAATTGGTAAAATTGATGACGAGAAATACACCCATAAGTCGTCTTGACCGAAGCATAGGGTCATTTATAACGAATCATCTGTTGATTACCAGGCACAAAGTTCACCCAAATTTTTCTTTCGGTGAAGCTATGAGAATCGTATGCGCAATCCTGTCACTGTGCACAGAAACCATTAACAAGGTCAGTTCGCCTACCCGGGAGATGACTCTAATTCCCTACGACATAAAATTAGCTCTTCGTATTTGTTTGTTTTAACGGTGTGCACTCTTTTGTATAAACTACAGGTTGTTCTATGTGGACGACTGAAAAAAGTGTGTTCTCTCTGTGCTGCCCAATTTACGGAGTGTCACACTAGTACCGAACTTCCTGTCGATCGGTTCAAATTGTAGATAACCTGGCTGCTTACCACCCTGACTTGTTGAGTGATAGTGTGTGTAAAAAGTTAAATAAAATGGAAGTCCCGATAACTATTAAATATCAGGTCTTTTGTTATCATTTACAATCGTACTCACATTCAATTTCACTTTGCAAACTTGCACATTCGGCTTGATATCAGTTGACCGATTTACGCAAAACCTCGTGGGCACTGGAACGTAATCTGAAAGTGATGCGATTCCAATGGGAACGAATTTAGATCGTGATTAGAATAAATCAGCCTGCCCGATAGAAAGATGCCGTTCAATTCCGAATAACCGTGTAAAAGTTCTTGTATTTTATTTCAATCACCATTTGTTCACAGGGATGATTTTGGGCAAACGACCGGTTGACTTTACGGAGGTAAAATTACACTTCGACTATCCTTCACTCGTTCATTTACTCTACTTCCGGTAATGAGATACCTGTGATGAAGTTAACTGATCGCTTATCTGCGAGCACTTTGGTGATAGTATTGATGGTATGCTTTCAAATCCGATTAATTTCATGCATGGGAATGCACTGTAGCTCTTCACGACTCCGGACTCTTGGTATGAAAATAGACAACTAGACTTATCAGGGCTTGAACTTGCTTGAACATACTGCAAACTGAGTCGAACATAATGACAGGAAAACAACTTACATAGTCTTATCAGTTTCTCTGGTCCGAGTTGCCACATTTAGGCACAGAGTAAGCTGATAAATGGTTATTTACAGTGAGCTGCCCAAGCTTTGCCGAATAGGACTCAATAAAGCAAGTATCTCTTAAAGTCCTATCGTTTCAAACTTTCCAGGTCCACAGAGACATTCATGTGTCTATCATCAATGGGGTGATTTGAATGCTTCCATACGAGGTGCGGTAAGTTACAGTTCCTTTTTCAAGATTCAACCAGTCAGATGAAGCCAGAACTTCGGAGTCAGATAGTCCAAATACATTCAGATCACTTTGTGTTTGGCCAGTACATTCTCTACCCAAAGTATCCGGCCATAGTTCACACAGAAACGAGTATACGCCGATTAAATGAAACAAACTACATAATTGTTGTTCTCTTCTCGTCAGCTCTTGGTGCACGTGGTCCGAGCACGAGTTATTCCAGTACACACAACCACCCCGGGTAAATTTACTTCCCACATGAAATCATGGTGTTGTGAACAACTCCTAGTTTGGCAAACAATGTAGTTTGTCTTTTAACAGCTATCGGAAACGCCCGGATCTAATATGTCCCGCATAACTGACACCCTTAATCATGATCTGTTGCAATTAATCCGGTTTCAACTGCACGAACTATTAGGCAAATTGACACCTATTTAGTACATTTCACTTTCTGCCTCTGTTTGTGGACAAAGAGAAGAGGTACCACTCGCTCAAACCCATACAGAGGGAAGCAATTTCCGGGTAAACAGTACGAGATAAGAAGTACGGCTCAGATAAATAGAAAACTGTTCATTACTTTTAGGGGATTTGTTAAGTTTTGAGTGAAAATTTTTGGAGTAAGCTTTTTAGTTTTGGTACCACTATCAAACTAGTAAAATCTGAACAGATTCAGTTCGGAATTCTCTCAATTAATGACAGCTACCGAGACCTTAGTAAAGAACGGCGTCTAGAGCTCACAAATGAATAACCAAACGCTCGAATGATGAATGTTGTTAGGAATTCAGTTTTCTTCTTTGGTCCCGAATACAATTCGACAACTGCTAAAGGGCCTTTTTGGGTTGATTTCTTTATTCAGTAGTCGGTAAAATTCGTGTGGCTGAAATGCATCTACTCCGATTGGTCAAATGATTGGTTTCCTCAACTATAAACACTAAAAAATGCAAAATAGTCACAAGTGTAACCTTAAAAACTGAAATAAGCAGTTACATTTCCAAAAATTTGTTGGTTTTAAGTTGGAAGGAAAATTTTGAACAAACATGGTGGCTTAATTGTGATTAAAGGAAGGAGTGGATTTTGTCCACTACTTTACCGAACCCAGAACCGATCATCATAAGGCTATATTTACTACATATCTAACCTCTGATGTCGTAAAAGCTTTAATCGAAAGATGATACGACAAGTGGTTGAAAATTACCACTCATACAAAACGGGGTCCGAACTCAGCCAGTACCAGTTATTCTTGTTGGCAAACTATTTTGCTTGTGCTTAGCTCTCTACATCACACGAACTACGGAAACTTTCACTGGTCCAGTCGGTCAGTTCTCTTAGTGCCATGCGCCTTTGCGTTCATGATGCTGGAACCTTTTCAACTGTACTCATTCAGATACTGGGAATATAAAGACCACGAAAGATTTTTAATCGATAACAAATGGGTTATCCTTGAGCCATCGTTTCACAGTGTATTAAATGGCCTCTTTCTTGGGCGAGCTTCCGGTATTTTTAAATAAAAGCTCGAAATTTAATTTTAATGTTCAACTTTATTATGTATTCTGACTTTGAAAATGTCGAATATCAATGTGCGAAATGGACGAGACCCTGCACCAATGCAGACATCAATATTCATAACAAAGACATAGAACATACCTCAATTTGTCTGCCTGAACCACGGCAAACACCATTCTCATTTGGGCCGGTAAATTCGCAATAAACTAAGTATAAAAAACGCCACCGTTTATAACACATTCCGATCCACCTGTGAAGCTTATCTGTTTGTTTCAAACTCCCACTGAACCGTTCAAAATAAACCAATAAACAATTTTCCATCAGTCATGAAGTTTCACATACCTCGTAGCTTCTTCAACTAGTCGTATCAACTGTTTCACCGCTTTTTGTAACACACACCCACGGCTGAATGTCATAAACTGTCGTTTTAGCCAGAGTAAAAGGAACAGCACAGTTTGACATTTTTCTGTGAAAAATATCACCGATTAAAACAAATCAAATAAACACTATTTTGTTGACTTTAGTGAAACAACTGCGTACAATTCTGACAATAGTAATAAATCGTGTATGGGATTCTCTGAGAAATTGTTTTGTTCTAAAAATAAACCTCTTTCACGGCACCGCACCCTTCATGACAGACCAGAGTTTTTGCAGAATTTGCTCCTGAGAATCTGATAGGCTGAAGATTGATAAAAGCAGTCCGATTTTTGCACAGAGTGCAAGTGGAACCCGTTGACAGATGTTTGTGTTAGATAGCTTTAGAAGAAAGATTTTATTTTCAGTTTTTTTATAAAAACGGAAGAATTGTGATATCTAGGAGAATGGGGAAAGTGAAGACAAAGAGTATTTTCTAAATGGCAGTTTGACACTTTGCCTAAATCATTGGAAAGCAGCATCTTTCTGTTCATCATGCGAGATCGGATTACTGTAAAAACCTTTCGGCTATTTTGCATTGCGTATACATTAACATGCTTCGAGTCACCACAAGGATATGAAAATTTGTAGATGTACTGTGGAATACCACAACTTGCAAAAACGATGGAGCTTTCCTAATATTGATGACAAATTAATGGTAACCAAAATGACCAGAGTTTATAGGGCTTTTAGCCTGGTAAACCCCAATAATTTGGGTTCTGGAAATCGGTGAAGTTTTGCTGAAGTATGCAAATAAATGAATGGATCGTGGATTATTCCTCCTATTTGGCTTCAGTGAGGCCATTTTACACGTTCAGTAAAACACTAAACTGGTTTTGTACTGAGTACCGTTTCCTACTGGTCTTAAACACAGTTGTGCCTCTCAAGTGATACAAAGTAGCCGGCACGTAGTTTACAAACCGGTGTTTTACCAATTCTGTTTCCGTTAGTCGAACGCCAATGGCATTTGGAATGACTTCGGCCATGCTGTGCTATTATCACTATGCACACTGCAATGCGTAACTATTTGTCACGCAGGTTGACGGATGTGTTGTGAGGTGATCGATAGGTTCGATAATACACGGGCCCAGTTGGGATGAATTCGTGGGTTCTATACTCAGAAACGCACGCGGTGAACGATTCCTTGGGAAATATTTGACGAGGCTAGTCAAGATATGATGGATTTGCGTGAGCGTATGAATGAGACGATACTGTAGAGCAAACATTATCGATGACCGAGTTCAACTTCAGACGCGTTTTGCACACGGACAATATGGTTGCGTCCAGTTGCTTTCTCAGTATTACGCCTTTTTTAATCATAAACCTACAGTTGTAAATAACTGTTCATGGAACGGTTTCCAAAGTAGTAGTGGAATGAATTTACAGCTTAGTACCATATTAAACAGATCAGGTTATTACGCGGACTAGTCAATCATTTATCATTTTGATGATCAATAGTGTGAAAATGCTCACGTATCCCAAGTGACAGTTTCCGTGATTAACGGACCAAAGCCACTTTTTGACATACGCATTGCATCAAGTTCAGTGGCGGCTTTCAGCATCAGATGACTTTTTGGAAAGTCACCGTGGTACTGCTTGGATGATCACTGACACTGTAACTTAGACATGTCGGACATCATCGAAATAAATAAATTATAACTACAATACTAATTTGCGTAATAGATATCCGGTCCACTTGATGGCAATCGTAATCCGATCGTGAAATAAAATATTATGGTTTGTATGCTTTTCTTCATCATACTGCTTTCGGCCCATAGGACTTAATCAAGTCCGTTATCGCTCCATGATTATCAGTATTTGGTTTTGGACAATCAAATACTTATTTGTTTAGTGAATATTATACACGGTCCACCACACTGGATTTTATTTATTGTTGCACTTTTGTTCGTGAGTGCCGTAGAAGGGGTATATACCCATGGACACAAAGGTTCACTGCACTGCTAGGGTTAACCGAAAATTGGACCTTGGGACTTGGACTGGAGAATCACATAACTTCCCAATAGGTCGGGTGTGGTAAAGGGTTGTTGTAGAAATATTATGCATGTTGGTGATATTCACCTGACGACAAAATATCTTACGCTGGCTCGTGAGATCAGGAGCATATTTATGTTCCTTATTATCTCATAATCAGTTATCTCCTAATTGTCAGTCTCTTAAACTTCCTGAGAATCCACTGAACATTTGTCATTCCAAGTGCTAAATATTACGTGCAATTTGAAACCGTCACTCAGTAAACGCATTAGTCCGGATTGTTTTACACCACTAACACTGTTTATCTCGTCAGCACATTTTGAATGCAGGCTTCATTTTGACAGCTATACGGAAGATCCATTGTGATTGAGAGGGGGTTTGCTCTTCCGAAATGATTGGATAAACTGTGACTCTTTTGAGTAAATGAACTTACAGTTGGACGGTCTCACATGTTTTGCCCAACTGAGACGTATTTGTTTAAGTGGCAAACTTTTGTCGCGTGAAATTAGACGCGAATAAAAGTGCGACTACCCACCACCCACCCACCCACCCTACCCCGTCAACCCCAAGGAGTTTCCTATTCGGATGCAATTATCCGTGTATTCGGTTGAACATTTTCGGCAGAATACACATGGAATACGAATGTCCGACGGGTTTGTAAATATCACGTGAAAGTTTGATGAACAAACATTCGCAAAACAACAGACACGAATGTTGAGACCGAACTATTATGTTTGAACAGTTCACTTAGTTCTCTGAGATAAATATGCTTTCTTCAGAAAGATAAGGTAAATCGCCAAGACTCTATGAGCTTCACTCCCGCCACTTCTCATTTTTATTCCTGACTGAGTTGGCTTCAAGGTAGACAGAAGATGGCGGCTTTAGTGATTATGTTGGGGGTAGTATACAGATTACTATTTTTTTTAAATATACGTAAAGAATGAAAGAAGCAATAAGCTTTAGTTAAAGTCACGTAAACAGTTTCGTATGCTCTATGCAACCCACCGGTAAACTGTTCCGCTTTAACCGTAGGAGAAACCAGTCTCTCACCTCGCTTCACCAACCCACGATCTCGTCAGAATAAAGGAGTAGAAAATTTCATGTCTTATTGGTAACAAATTAAAATAAAGAGTTTACTGTGAACTAAATGCAATCTATTTAACTTTACCATACAGAGAATTGTCAGGCAGTCTTCTATGGAAATTTGTAACTTGACATTAGTCCTATACAGGAATATCAGGCATGGGAACAGATCGATACGCTGGATGACTCAGGTAAAACTGTACTCAGACTAATTTTATCTTCTAGTGGTAGCATATCCGGGAATCAATCACGCATTCACTTGTTTACCGGAGTATAGATGGTTCCGTGTATGGTGTTACGCAATAGGTCAACTACCACAAAATTAGTCAAATTTTTTGCCCTCACGTATATTTTCGGTGTAATAAATTCGAAGGTACTGGCTGCTTAAACAATTTAGTTTTGTAACCAAGATCTATCTTCCAACCATAGCTCACCTATCATGGGAACAGTCAAGCAGAGAGGATGTTTAAATAGGTACTTCTGCAAGTCTAATCTTGCAATGGACTCATTGTACATGCTTTTTTGTTACTGTTACGAAACAGTTTTGTAACTTAACACTTTCAGTGCTTCTCATTCCGAGATGATCAGCTTCGTACCCTCCCTTGATTGTATTTATTTGTTGCTCTATGTAAAGGGTAGAAAGCATACAATTTTCTTTGGTGTCTTTTTGAACGAAATCCTCGTGAATCAGACCATTCAGTGTTTGGATGACATGTTAAACATTCGGGTTACAATTCCAGTTCTTGAAATGGCTGTTTCGCGTGTTTGTCCACGATATTTAACTGAAGCAAGATCATTCCACTCTGCGTTCATTATGTCTGGAGGGCTATATTTCACTCTGAATGACGTGTACTTTAACAACAGTAGAAGAATGTTAATCTAATCTATGAAGTTTATTTTAATGATTCAACACCTTGACAGATTCGTCCACATCATGATGATGGACACCAGATTCCCTCTGTATTTTAGGAACCAAGTTCATTAACTTCGTTTTACGAAAAGTTATTGTTCAGTTGGAGGACGTGTACTGTAATCGACTGGGGGACAGAATCGCTGTCCCCCACCCCTCACTCTCCTCAATTGGGGCCAAATGTTTGATCTGCGTGTTGAGAACACGTTAGTTACAATGGTACTGTGGGTGAGAAATATCGCGTCCACCTATTCGTCACTGATATCATTCTGTGAAAAACATATACTGGCCGTCCATCACCGGTCAGTCACGGTACTGGTGAGTGTGACCGTTGCCAAGATATGATCCAGACTAGTGTCCACAGCTTCCGTTTTGCTCGTAGTCACCAATATATTTGCTTTCGAGGCCCCTTAAACGGACAGTTTGGGCGAAGAAAAATTGCCATTTTTTCCGAAGAAAACATATAAGTGTGTGGGACCAGTTCATCTTCTGATGATGTGATAGATATTGAGCTTAGTGTGGTTGATGAAGCTTCGTTACTCGTGACTATTAGGGCCAGCGACACAGACAAACTAGCTATAAATCTCCTCTCCCCGAGGCGTTAGAACTCGGTCGATCACAATAAATTTCACACGAGAAGGTTTACTGTCCATGATTTAACGAAAAGCCTGAGGAATGGGAAAGCAGACAGCGTAGATAACAAGTTAAAGCCACACCCAAACAAATACACACACGTGAACTGGGGATAATGAAGCATACATCCGGGCGATTGGGTTAGAACACGTTTCGGAGGCTATCCCGGCAATCTTCCGTTCACCACCTTTTGTCCTGTGGGAACTGAGACATTTCCGGAATGTTGTTGCCTAATTCTGACAGCCACAGACGTACGGAAGACAAATATGTGATGACTTTCCTTTATTTGAAGCTCCGTTCGTTGGTTTCTTCTGTCACACGACATATCACATTATCTGATTTTAAGGATGTCAGTTTAATTTGCGATATCCGTTTTACTGTTCCGACCACAGGGAGAACGTTTAAAATGAACCATCGAATCACGAGAACGGAAAGACTATCCAACACCTGCAAAAATTTTGTTGGGTTGTTATCAGGCACATCTATTCGAAAATAGGTTTTTGTGATGGTAGAACTATTTGATAAACGAGCTGTGGTACACTCACGGATTATTCACTGGTCAATCTGTTACTAAAATAGACAGAAAATTCAGTCGGTTTCAGTTCTAGCTGTTATATATATATATATATATATATATATATATATATATATAAACTATTTGATTTTATGCAGATACATGGATATGCAAGTAACGACGACATAGAAGGTTGTGGTTACGAGGAATGCCTAGTAATGCCCTTGAAACCTGGTTGTAAAGCCCTAGTCAATTAGTTACATGAATTGCACTTTTAAGTTCTTCGTTGCTAATCTCCACGGCGATCAGAACGTCCTTCACATCGAGCGATGCACAGCCTGGCCTCCGGAAGGTTCTCAGGCACAAACTGCACAGTTGGCAGATTGTGAAATTTGAACTCTAGCGTGCATTTACTAATATCCCACGAGATTACCTTCTCCAGTGGACAAATACAAGAGAGAAAATAATTTGGCCGTGATGACAGTCTTTCTCTGTTTCCAGTATAAACAGCGAAATCTTCATGCGTCGGAGCAGCTGACATTCGAACGGCCTTCCATCCCATAACCCTTCTTCTTCCTCAGAATTGGAGCCATTTTCCTCAGAAGAAGTAATCAGGTTACTTCGAATCACGAAATCAGCTTCTGCTGTGTGTGTCCAGACGGCTTATCCTCCACTGTCCTCAGATTTTGAGCAAGTCAGCTATCCGGAATTTTGACTTCTCTTCTACGTAAGTTTGATGATTCTGGTGCTGTTCCTGCCTTCCAGAAACCTGTAACAGGAGAAAGAAAACTGTACTTGATCCCAAAACATTTTACTTTCAACACTTTGCCCAAACACTTTTGTCCCATCGCCATGACTTCTTTTGCTCTCAAGTTGACCGCACACGCTACCCTTAGACCTCCTGTTTGCGTTCCTCGTTCCACGTGACCCGTACCAGTTGCGTACAAACCCAACAGATGCACGCTGGATGCAGTTGCTTCAGTTTACCATCTCAATCCAAAGAGCTTGAATAGTTCTGTGAAATCCATTTGTTGTATTTTCCCCGATTGTTCCTCCGTTTTTGATTCGGTTCTCCGTTCTCTATTTCTTCAAAAGCTACAACCTTTTGGCTGTCCCGATCCTTTTTTCTAGTGGTTGAAAGACGGTTTTTCCAATAGAATTCAAAGTACTTAATTTGGTGTAAGTTGATCAAGTCCTTTAACTAGCAACTCTGATGTTCTCGAGGGTGTCGTCCTTTCCCCCATCTTCATATCACGTGAAATAGCAACTTTACCACTGAACCACTTGCACGACTTTCAAGCACACTGATGACATGGTGCTCTGTCAATCTACTTCTAGCCAATCAGACTTTAAATCTTTTTCCGAGAAATTATACTATGTTTGGAATTCCGTCATCTCAACACTTCCAAATGTTCTGAGTATAATTTCTACCTTTCTTGTTCCTCTTAGGCTGTCTTTTCAAATTCGTAGGCTAAGGCAGTTTGATGCTGGAAACATTGTTATTTTTATTTGGTCCATCAATGTACTCCCGTTGTGCTGCCTTTCGTAATACTTCTTGGTTTACTTTAGAAGGACTTGATCACATGACACCTTAGCTTGGCTATTATCACTCGGGTCTCGTTGATTCCCACAGATTCTCTTAGCAACTAAATGTGATTTACTCATTATAGCATGGGAAAATTAGCTTCAGCGATACTAGAGGACAACACAGATCTCCTGTATCGTGACTTATCTACTTACTGTTCATATCCTTGTACATAGTCCTCATTTAGACTTATCCCTCCCATATAAATATCTATTGCAACTCCACAGTGCCTTAGTTAGCACGTGTTCTGCTTGACAAAATGGAAGTTACTAAGGAAGTCCAAATAAACCTTGGTGGTTGGATCATTTATTTCTGCAGTATTTACTTACTAATTTCAGAATAACAATAATCACTTTCCCTTCGTTTTTACTAAAATGTGAATTTGTTAACTCACTGAAGCCCTCAGTACAATACGACATATGAGTGTCTACAAAATGATGTCATGACTTAAGCAGTTGATTACAACTAAAACAATTCGTATGTCAGTGGCACTGTACGTGAAATTCATTAGACGTAAGATAAGAAGGGAAGTGGAAAGAAATTTCAATTTCAGAGCCAAAAATTGGGAAACCTTTTGCACGTCCCAAAAGAACAGGAAGATTCACTAATTGATAAACATGTGGCCTATCATTTCAAAAGATAGCTTACAAGAAATACATTTTGCTCAATTGAACGGGCATCAATCCTTGCACACTGATGCAAAAATGAAGTCACTTGTATCCGTTTCGTGCTCCTTTGAAGGTTGCCCATAATCCCGAGCAACGGATGTGCAAAATTGTGTTTCTTTTATGCGAATCGGCTTCACTTTATTCGTCTTTTGGGACCATGTGTTTCCGAACATTTCGCACGAGGAAATCGGCGTCCAAAATTTGGACTTCAACGGAAAACCGGGCTTAGTTGGAAAAAGATCAATCCGTGGTTGTTCTCGACTCAATCTATTAGCAGTTAGATAATGGATTTTCAAGTTATTTTATTTCTTAGAGTATTTTTGGACTTAATTTCGATTTCTTGTGTGTTACTTAAGAAGGGACAGTGATGATATTGGGACGAATTATCCTATTGTGTTTTCGGCAAATTTTATGATCAGTTGTTTGATTGTTTGACAAGAAATAAGGGCTCTGTAGAACGGACTGGTATTAACATTTTCGGCGAATACGAACTAGTGATGTTTTCGTTACACTTTGTAGATTTGATGGGTACTTCCTGGTAAGGCACCAATATTGAAATGAAAGGTAGTGGTACTCCCCCCAGCGATTCCGCTGAGCATTCAGAACTCGTTCAACCAGCTAAGTCTGTCTCACCTACCATCATTTCTGACACGCATGAGCGCTGATCCAATTGCATCCAAACAAACGTGGTGGTCTGAACGATATGCCACAGAATAGATGAAATAAATGTGCAGTCACGCTGCTTCCGCGGCCGTCCGAACTATTTAGCTTGTGGTTTACTCAAACGATCATTCCCAAATGCTGGACACGAGTACCTAAAAGGACGCATTCAAGTTCCGTCTTATTCCCTCTGTATGGATACTCCTAACTCTGCTTAAAAGTTGTATTTACCAGAAACTACTCATCCAGATTGATCTACCCGGCTACAGTCAGTTCGTGTATTACCGATTCGGCTAACCCCTTTTAGGCATTGGGTTTTTCTCCCTTGATTTCTCTCATCCTTACATGAGAGCAAAATCCTACGAATCGAGTTTTTCTTCATCGCCGGAGCGGTGCATTCGGTCGTGTCGACACTAACCAGATTGCTCAAAATTCACCCCCTAGAAGGTCAATCAGACAGCCTGTTATTAACTAATTATTTCCCAGCTGACGGTTGTTCACATGAGATTACTTTTCGAGCCAAACAATTCGAAAGATTTCTTGAACATCAATCTGCACAAGCAGATATACTTTGCCATGGTCTGACCCACTCTTGATGTACCAGAGCGCCATCTCGTGTTTATCTGGAACTACCTAACATGATGTTGTTTATCAGCCACAACTCCGCTGTTCATAGCTTGGTACATGTTCTTCAAACTCATCGGGCGGTTTTTTTCTAATTAAAATGCGTTTGCCCAAACCAGTACGTGTAAAACTTCGACGATTCATATTATCTTATCCGGTTAACTATGGGATGTCAACTTTACCCCCTTGTCACACGATTCCTTTGGGTTCACATTTGAGGTGACCACTTATTGTATTCATACTCCAGTGATACTATGCTGGTTGAATAGCTGACATCGAGTTAATAAAGAGTATATCTGGTTAGATTCTCTGGATTCAATATTGTAAATTTTATGACAGTCAAAGCATAGGAATCAGAATTTGAAACATTCCCATCACCTGTTATACTTTGACACAGAAATGTCCACAAGATAGCAAGACACACCATAGTGAGTGAGGAATGAGGAGGATTCATTTTCTTATCACGGTTTTTGTCATGATAACAGAGAGTAGTGGCTTTCTGTTTACTGTTTTATGATGTCAAACTTTCTTCATCGCTTCAACATTCAGTGCGTAATGTAAGACAAATCGATTTTGGTGTGTGCTTATAAAAGTGGAAGAGACTAATTCAACAGCAATTCATCTTTTCCAGCAATTTAACCAAATAAAATAATTAGCAACATAGGCATTCAATTTTAAATTCTGTGTACGATTTATCGTTCGACTACGTGGTCCGTATGTTACACCCGGTTCTCGTGGTGAGCCATCCCTACCGGGTTTTGCTATGTGCGCTTGAAAGCAATTAGATAGCATCCCAAATTGCTATGCATTAAATTGGTCTTGTGTGTAATAAATAACAGCTGTATATAGCAGAGAAACCAGTTTTAAGAACAATCTGCTACGGAAAATTTCCTCATTCACGACAACTCTTTTTAATTTAAATGTTCTTATCAAAGAAAATAAAATAAATGATGGAATGAATTCATTTTCAGGACTAATCGGGATAAATAATATGCCATATTCCACTGAGAATTTTTTATCCTGTGGCAGTGATGGCGAATAAAAAAAGGAAAGAGCTCTCTCTCACTCTGTCTCTGTCTCTGTATGTATGTATGTATGTATGTATGTATGTATGTATGTATGTATGTATGTATGTATGTATGTATGTATGTATGTATGTATGTATGTATGTATGTATGTATGTATGTATGTATGTATGTATGTATGTATGTATGTATGTATGTATGTATGTATGTATGTATGTATGTATGTATGTATGTATGTATGTATGTACGTATGTATGTATGTATGTATGTATGTATGTATGTATGTATGTATGTATGTACGTATGTATGTATGTATGTATGTATGTATGTATGTATGTATGTATTGTGTGTGTGTATGTGGCTCCTATGCAACCGTATGAACAGACCCATTGTGTCTTGCATCTCGCGTAGCACACCCTGTATGGGCTAGCATATATTCTGAATCCCTGGCTTGATTTGATAAAAATGAATTTATTTATTCGTTGTGCAGTCTCAACTCTTAGTTCATCGTACGGAATCGTGCAAACGTTGTATAGCCGTTACTGTGTACATCCACCGAGTCCCATTTAGGACTGAGTTGGGTGTTAGTACTGCCTGTTAAGTCACCAAGTAGGCAATCATATATTTCTCAATATTTAAGTCGAATTTCTGTTGTAGTATTTGAATGCTAGCGGAAGAAATTAAAATAAAATAAATAATATTTTACTTCTCTCCATTCTATTATAATGTAATGTTCAGTATTTCCAGAGGGGGCCACCGCTAGTCAACGGCTGTCTAATGGGAAAGTGACCGACCATTTTTAGGAATCGAACATGGGATGTCACGATAAGAACACCACATCATTGACCGCTTGGACACGACCGGTCAGTTGGCCGATCATTGCCTCAAGGATAAGACGGATGCTACGGAAGCATCCAGAAGAAGCGCAAATTATCTTGAGATAAATAAGGGGAATAACAGTTTGCTTTAGGCAGTTTATTTACTTACTGGGCTCTTTCATACCTCTTTACGGGGAACTCGTGGTACGGACCAAAATCTCCAGTAAGTCTTTAGGAATTTTAACATATAGCCACGAGTAAAATCTTGCGGTCCCAATTTTCCTTCACTTTCTGCCATTAGATTTTACGAATTGTAGCTTTTGAACTAGTCTCTCTAGGAAGAACGGAAACGGCTCTTTAAAAACGAGTGTTCTTCCTGCTTACAAGTGAGGGCTACAACTCACTACACCATCCATTTCTGATGACTTCGAAAAGGACATCGCATCATTCAGTTGGTCACCTCAGAAAAATTTGACGAGAATGTGTTGACATCTGCAATGTTAGATGACACTAGCGAATTGGAATAGGCGAAGGAGAAGGATCAAATGGAAAGAAAAAAGGCGTGTACCATAGAATTTGAGTCGAAACAAATGATATGAAACTAACTCACAATTGTCCACTTTACCGGTAGTCGAAACGTGAGTGCTAAAACACCAGTATTGGCCGGCGTGTTCAGTTCGGTCTGACAGCGGTTTGTCGAATCAGTCGAGATGGTGTTAAAACGAATGCCAAGCCAAGCCTTGGAAACTTCCAGAAAGGTTTTTTTGTCGCAGTTAGATCTGGCTGGTGTAACTCCAAGACACTCCAAATTAGAAAGCGATGTCGAGCCAGAATGAAGGATTTGTTGTCAGCCTTTTCGTATTGCACGGTGGTGGAGCACTTGAGTGTTGTTGTATATATTCAAACTTCGGTACAACAAAGGAATCCTGCACCAACGGGTGCCGGAGAAGGTTGGGAATGTATAGCGACCTACACATCCGAATGGGGTCTGAGGTTATTCAAAGCTGATTCCAGGAAATATCCAGTTGTCCAAAATAAGGGAAAATTAACGAAAAGGATGCAAGGACACAAACTGGCCCCAAGAAGAAATGGACGATTTACCCGATATATGCTGGCTCGGATAAAAAAGGACATATTCTTAACTCGGATGATGTCTAGTCAAGTTCTTGACATTTCCTAGCAAACCCTATCAATAGGAGAATGGAATAAGATATCACACATATTGTCTCTTGAGGCATAAAATCTTAAATGGACACAAGGCTAAAGAGGGCCGAAATTCTACTGACTCCTGGTTGAACACTCACATTCTTCATTTGGAAACAAATGGCACTAAAAATTATTTCTTCCGGAAATGCATTAAATGTGCCCCGTAAAACATGTACAATTCTAAATGGAAAATCCAGATTGCTCACGAATAAAAGCAGTTGTTGTTTTTATCATCTAAATTTATTAATACTGAAAATGGAATTCAATAAGGCCTGAATTTCAGTATGGATTTTTTGTCCCCATAACTGAATGTGGCTTGTAAAAATCCCTTGCAAATGGAAATTGAAATTTTAATGACCTTTTCGCATTTACGATCAACTTTTACGTATCACCATTCGGCTTTACCTTATCTACTCTGACAAAATTGCTGATCCTACAAATCATCGCAGAAAGGCTGTTTGCCGAATTTAGCACCAGATCGGTAAATATCGACCGCTGATAAGCTAGGCTGTTATTCTAAATGCTTTACCTTTCTGAGTGCACTTGCAGCGCTTTCTAACGTTGACTCCGAGGGTCTATTGTTTTTGACGGAATAGGAAAACCGTTTGCGCGTACTCTTGTACTTGTTGTACTAACCACTAGTTCCGATCAAGTCGTGAGTCTCTAAATTATAAGAAATTATGGAGACTAAGCCACTTGCAGTCCATGATTGATTTTCTTATCGGGTGCGCATTTAGTACACCTATCCCTCAACCCACCCTCTATGCATCGCTTATTCGTCTTATGTGATTGAGAGCATTTATTTCCTGAATAGTGCCTTGGTCATTCGACGGTTCTTCTATTTCGTGTACTAAACCTGGATTTTGAGTTTGTCTGACCACGTGATTACCAAAGGATTATGTCGATAATACTCCGTCTTCGAGGGCTTCGGTTGACAATGTCCTTGTCTTTGTCCTATCAACTCGAATTGATTGTGGGACATTCCGTTTGAAGCGTACTAGATCAGCTGCCATAACGGAGAAAAGTGGTCGACAGGTTTTGTGTCTGTTCTGTGAACTATTCCGCCTTAACTACCTGGTTCTTGGTAAGTACTGATTTACCCCTCACTTATTTGTTCAGCTTGAAACAAATGGCGAGGCTAATTAGATTTTATAGTTTCCCTCTCCATATCAGCATGTTTCATTTGATTCACATTGTCTCCCGTTGGGAATCTGTGGAAAATGGAGACGGGGAGAAAATTTTACCACGTGGGTTATCGTGACGGATATCCGCGTGCAATATTTTCTTTGCACTTGCACTCGACCAAGTCTAACAGATGTGGTTTCCCATTAACAAAACGGATTATGGATATTCCAGTGAATTATGACGCTGATAATGTGGCTGAGCTTCCAACCTTTTTATGGGCATTCTTTACGCAGAAGCAAACATCCTCGCATGGTCTTTTCAAATGACAGCATCTACTACCCCCAACTTCATACGAATGATTCCATTAAACGCGAGGGTTATTGTGTTTCCTACTTTCACATAACGGACAACGTTCTTCCTCTTCTCTAGTCCTGAAGAGTCAAATCACAGCTATTAGACTACAGCATCGCAGCCAGGGCAGTGGCTAAATTGTCGTCGTTTTTGTTCATTCTGTTATCCTGCAGACACATTTCACAACCCCCGCCCCCGGCCACGGATATGACTGACACACGGACTAAATAAATCACCACTATGTTCTCGTGTATTGTGTCGGCCATTCGGACAAACTGGCTCATTCACATGTGGGTTGAGGAATGATAAATGGTGAAATGTTGACCCTCCGTCTGGTTGTGTCCCGAACAATTATTTATCAGAAACTAGTCCGCCTGTATTCACGCCTCCGTTGATTGATCATCAGGACCTCAGTTTTGGGTTCATGCTATGGGGATTCTTGGAATGCTCTACGAAAAGCAATTTACTCGAGTGTTAATTTGCACAATGCTTTGTCAATGAATCTTCAGTTAATCCGTTTTACGAGTTGTGCACTTGTGCCATTTTTCATCTTCCGGTTTGTCATAGTCTTATTGAGAGTGCCGTTCTGCTTGAGTTAATTGCACGGGAGATCGAGTTAACTGACCACGACCGAGGCTGGCTGCTCATTCATATTCATTTACGATACGCGGCACGACAGCTGCGCCTGCTTTTTTTTTACTTTTACTCAACTATCTCTCGCTAGAGGATAACTCGACTCCATAAATATTACGGAATATTTATGACCACTCTCGGCGGTCGGAGGCGAGCTCGGTACAGATCGGGATACAGCTCTTCTCCCATCACCGGGCTTCACAGACCGACTGAATGTCAAGAAGCTCCACATATTTTCTATGGTACTGATCCACATTTGTAGCTCCCCACCAAGGAGACAAGACCAACCAGGGCAAGGGGTAAGACATAGTATTTGTTTGGTTAGTTTTGACTCGGGTCGCGGGAAGGTACGGCCGTACTACTGCGGCCGTAGACAAAGGAGGAGGACGGAGAGTGCATCGACGTCAGGGCATTGTCTCCTTTCTTCCTAGGTGAGCACTGTTTATGGCCAGTTGACTTTGAGTATTTGCCGCATGAACCAATGATCGAAAACTTCCATCCTTCGGGTATCCTCAGCTCGTAGCGACCAGGTTTCGCAGCCATAGATGAAGGACTACCGCGTATGGTGAACATAACCCCGGTGGACTGAGTCAAGGTAGATCTGAAATAATTTCACGTGTAGTGCTAGTCCGTTTATTAGGCTGAAATCACCCACCGAGTAGGTCTCAGTCGAGCTTTTGAGGTGGTTTGATTGCAAATCTGCCTGAAGAGCGGTTCCCTTCGTAACCGAAATGTCGGTTAATTATTGTCTTTCACCGTAAACGCAGTGTCTACTAGGGACCTTGGCCAGGTTCGGCTATACACTGTAGCTATAATTGAGGCTATCGGACATTCGATATTTTTATGAACCAATTGGCTACGATTCACAGTTATTCCGTTGCGCTTCCCAGTGGGGCGTTATCATGACTGTCTCCACTTTGCACTACACAGACACGTCGATTAAGTCACTTTTCTAGTCACTTTTTGGCACCCAGTGGTTAACGGATAACGTGTACTGGCTTGCTTATAAGAATTTTCAAAAATGAGTGATCCAGTCAACGTCTATTCTTAGTGTGACCTTGGGCATTTTTTTCCCGACCCTAATAGCCTACTACAGATGGCCAGAAGCCGGCACATTTATGAACCATTGAAAAGTTTCTAAACCGGCAACGGTCCAAATCTTGTCCATGGTCTCAGAAAATTGGCGGACAGTTTCTGTTTATATAGATGGACAGAGACAAAATTACAAGAGACGCATTCGACAAAACCAATGAATAATCAACCTCAAGTATACACCTATAGCTGGTGGGGGTTAAGTGGTCATCATGGGGTGAACTTGAAGCCCATTTTGTTCCGAGCTGGATTGACGTCATCCCATATCGCCTCCCCCTGACCACGGTAACCATCCAGAAATATTGTGTCTGTCTTCTCCTGGAATCAGTATTGAGAACTGTTGAGATATAGTGTAAATTTCATTATTATATAACTACATCGCCTTTCGCGGTTTCTCTCTGTTCCGCAGTTTCATAAGAAATTGAAATACCAGAATAGTTGTGCCCGAGTATTTTGGTAAATGCAAGTGACCAGCACAGTTCGAAAGTATGGTTTGTTTCTTCATGATTCTCGAAACTTTTCACGATTCTTGTCAGCCTATCACTTCATTGTTATGTAAATTCGTATTTTCCCCGTAAATACGGCAGTGCAATCACATTCGAGCAGGGTCCACGATTTTCTGTTACAGCATATACGCCTGCCTATCATGTCTATACAGTAACGTGTTTATCGGAATTTATCCGAAGGGAAGCGGGCAAAACGAAACCCCACACCTGGGCGACAGATGTCCAAAATTGCTACATCCCAACAGGCCGTGGCCTGAAAACAAGCATGCGCAAGGGCTCGCTCGCTAGCGCACACACACACACACACACACACACGACAGGACTGTGGATAACCAGATGTGTACGTGATATCAATTTCGTGAACCAGCAATAACAGTGTTTTTGTGTTTGTGCGGCGATAACCAGCCTCAGTGGCAAAGGGGGAAACGTAACAGACCAGAGCGGCTATGAGGTGCGTTTGACTGGACACCGTGTCTTATAATCGTCTGCAGTCGGTCGGAGGTAACTACTTCACCTTCGGTTTTATGTTCTTCGGTGGTCTTCTGAACCCCCCCCCACACACACACAAATGGTTTATCAGTTCGAACATGGAAACACAGACTGGAATCCATACACAAATGTGTGTTCAACTGGTGGTCATTGCGTGAGCAAACATGGTTTCGTTCAGTTTCGAAAGAGCTTGCCACCTGTCGAGTGTAATACAGCAAACTGTGGATACCGTACACAATAGGAATCACACAACATTGGGTTCTGGCCATATGTACAGGTGTCAGCATTTCCGGGGGTGGTTTTGCGAACTCCGTCTGAGCACGATAAAAGTTTGTTCCTCTCAAGGGAGCTACTGTCCCCTATCACGTTGGTACCTTGTGTTCGTAACACGTTCGTTTACTCAGCTGATACTGTCACTGAGCGTGGTTGTTTGGTGGTGTTGACGGCGAGCGTGACACTGGCCGTGGCGGTGGCGGTGGTCTTGTCGGTGATGCGGCGGCAGATTGGTGCATTTGAATTGATAAGGCGTGATCACATCCAGGCAGCAACTTGCTGCGAAAATGGCTCGGTTAAGTAAACATGAAATTTCAAAAAAGCAAGCAGATGTTTGTCAGACGTGAGTTTTCGACAGGTCTGCTGACCGACAAGCATACCCCGGGGAAAATCTGGTGCTTTCAGATAAGACTTAGAAGAACTGAACTTGGTAAATATCACCGGCTGCGAGTAGTCAGGAACAGTGAAGACGGAGAGCAAAGTGTGCACGAACCCCTCAAAAATGAATAAAATGATATCGGAAGCATGAACATTCGTGAAATAGTACATGCACGACAGAAGAGCACAAAAATGAGTGTGATTACTTGTGATTCATTTATCGACTCCATGGAAGAGTATCCACTGACACTCCTGCAGCTTCATACTAGATCCCCGTGACGACGTAACAACGGGGTGTACAACTATGAAAGTAATTGGGTAGAGGAGTTCTGCGTAATCGTGCCCGATGAGCAGCAGCCGCAATTTGGTGGTGTGATTCCAGGGGACTTTTGTGCACCCATTTACATGCTACTTGCTATCAGTATATATATATATATATATATATATATATATATATATATATATATATATATATATATATATATATATATATATATATATATATATATATATATATATATATATATATATATAAACCGAAACAAATGGGTTGACACTTGAAGACAATGTGTGAAGATTTCATGGGATGAGTGATGAAGTGTCCGTAATTGTTCCTTTTACAAATGAATTTAGCATGATGAGTGGACGTAAAAGGAATACGACACTAGTGTTTGAGCTTTTGGGTTCCAGTTTAGTATGTGGTACAGACAATGGTCAGTGTATCAGCAGGATGTGCTCCAGAAGATGAGTGAATTTCCGGGTGGAAATTGGTGGAGTTCTCGTTCCTCGCATACTCGGCTATAGTCTCGTACTTTGTTTACATTCTGTCAGGAGCACAAGAAATATCACAGACACAAAATGTACGCACTTGAAACAGTTGAACTCCCTGACAAGATTCTGAATATCAGAGAATAGCCGATCCCAATGAAGAAAAGTCAGTTCCGTTTCTCGTCCAAATAAGAACATTTCACACGACTAAGTTACTCGCGGTATACAGATTATTACTGTCACAATGCCATTTCTGCCATCGTTTTCTATCTTTTTTATCTTTACTGCTATTTTATAGGGTGTTTTCCTCACGGTCTTACTATATAATAGAGAGTCTTTACTTGTTAATGTACTCCAGTAAAAAAAGAATAGAACACTTAGTTTGGAAAGGGGTATATGAACTATGTGGTTATCCACCAGTGTAAAGGAATTTATTTGAAAAATTGCTTGAAGCATAAATCACTATACTAAAACAAGTGTTCTAAATCAAAGTCACATTTGCGCTTTTCGTGGCACAGAAATGTCGTATAAGGCACTGGTTAACCATGTAGGAACGCTACGTATTTGTGTTTGCCTAAATTGGTTTGCAGTCGTCAGGGTTCGGAAACGAGAAAACGGGCGGATAACAGCGATTTCCCCCACGTCCCCATTTAGGCACGGTTGTTTCGTTTTGCACACTAATCCAAGAACGCAGGTGGTAATATGTAAAAAAAACGGAACAAAAAACTTTAGTGGGACACACCGAAAAGTAAAACGTAAATAAGCATATGAACAATTAACCCTGTTTGAAACACGCTTTGAACTGTTTGAAATAAATGACAGTCAACAAATCAATCAAAGAATCCAACAAGATGCCGTTTGATTTTCCATCTGTGTATAAATATTATTAGTTGCAGTAGTAGTATTAATGACGTTACTAGTAGTATCTGACCTCCTCTGTATTATTCACGACCTTGGCAGGGTTTGATTCCGAGACAACCTCGTTTAAGGTTTACCATGATAACCGTTTCACGACCGTCGTAATTGCCTATTTTTCTGCGGTATGACATTTTATCCACCATGTAAAACACGCACTTATACCTGATTTCATCAAAGAAAGATATTTATCGGTTTAAAATTCTGAAGTCTTAGGCGAAAGGAGACCTTCCAAATACTATCACTTCGCCCCACCGAAATTCCCTTAATACAGACTAACCGCAGCTTATCTTGCCTTGAGTCCTGACCTATTGATCACAAAGATACCGCCACGAAATATTCATCATTGAGATTCAGGACTAGGTGTAAGTACTTTGAATTTGTGCGATGCAAGCAATAAAATAATTCAAGGGAAAACCATTTTCATTCGAGGTTTGACAATACCTACCAAATATTTCATCATTTTTCAAAACTATCCATCATTCCGAAGAATGCCTTTTTGTAAATTTTTCATTTCAAGCACAAAGCCACAAAGCGTTTCAAAAATATGAATAGTTGTTTGCATGAATCTCTCGATTTTTGTGGTCGGATTGAAAAGAAATCACGACGGAAATGAAAAAAGTTGCGTAATTTGTTCTCGTTTCCCCTTGGGAATTTTCGAAACAAATTTGCTAACATTGGCTTGTGCTGTAACGTCGTAATTTCAAGTTCTTCACTATGAATGGACAATTTTACCCCGTTCTAGCCTAAATTATTTTATTCCCATTAGGTAAAACTAAAAGATCTGTATTAGTTCCACGAATTGCAATTTAGCCAATGGATTGTGAAATTGATAACTCAACCTTTAAATTGAAGAGTTCTGAGTTCACCAATCTATAGCATTCGTGTTATATTCAATATTTTGATTGGTCCTCTAAAATTCCTGGTCACGTATAACAAAAGTAGCAGCAAGGCTGAATCCCCGTGAAAGACTATCATCGTTTTACACTGTACTTTTACAGTGCACCAGTTTTCTACATGTTTAAATGAAAAAAAACTATTCAATTCACACATGATAAATACGAAGTGTATTATGTGCAGGTAATCGATAATTAAATGCACCGGTGTGAGTATTGGATAGGCTAACATGTTTGTGAAATGATCCATCATGCAGGACCAAAGCTCAACTACCTACTGTAAACAATGAGACAATAACAGTACAAACTTTTCGCCCAACGTGTCAGGAAGCCTCGGCAACGGTACATATCAAGTAAGACTGGAACCTGGATTGCATGATTGTGAATCATTTGCGTTACCTACAGGCTGTCCACCCTGGACGTCGATGGTTTGTTTCACGTCAAGAGTCGATTATAAAGTGAAGCAAACCTTTTGTAGACACTCCGGGTAGCTTAGTAGTAAATTACGGATTCATAACCGTGGATCCCAGGTTGGAGTCTCAGCTGGATGTATTTCGCTGAAGTGGGGCGGGTGGAGGGGACTTAACTTGCGAAGGGCTATTAACTCCACTGTAGTTATTATTGTTGCTGGGAAGTCTTTTGAGCAAAACGGATGAAAAGTGCGGCTCTCGTTTATTGGGGCTACAGCTATTAAAGTCAAGGGTCCTGAGAAAATTTACTTAACCTGTAGTTGTTACGGAGTTTCTCGCCTCGAACGAAAAACATAATCACAGGTCAGCACCCTAACTGACTTGTCCTGACTGATTTTTTCGTAGATGATCTTTTGGGTAACCAGTGGTAGTCAAATATATACAAAAGGAATATTATTGTCCGGCGATGGTCGAACCGTTATCGTCGTGGACTTCGGAGAATAACGACCCTGGTTCGATTCCCTCCACAGCCGGCTACTTTACCCATTTAACAGCCTTTCATTGGCAGCTTATCCCTTCCTGAATTGTTGACACTGTTGGGTAATAAATGAAAAAGAAGAATTAAAAAGAGTATGATTATCTTTCGTTATCAGAAACCGGAAAATAAACCTCTCCAAGTGTTTGCTGAAAATACTAGTAACTGTTCTCTAGTAGTTATACTTATAAATGAGAAAAATTACATCGAACAAAACGGGAACATGGCTTCTCTGAACATACTTACTTGTATGGCAGGAGCTAGTGCAGGTGAAATCAACTAGTTTGGGGGTAGAATGAGCTAAGAATAACATATTTCTATTCTGTCAAGCTTTCGGTTTTTTGGTGTGGAAGAATCGCTTAACTGGTTTGGAGTTTTAAGGAAGATCCATTATATTCTTTTTCATAACCCATTTGTATAGGCGTGATGATCATTCAAGAAGGTCACCGAAAATTTACTACCCAAATCGGATACATTTCCTGTTGTCAGTTCACAAAAATATTAGGCGGAAAGTGTTTCCAAACATTTTATTCTCCCTGTGCAAGACTGAACCTTTTTGTATTGTTTTGGGATCTATTCCCCGGTGCTGCAAATGGCCTTATTTAGTTGAGCGAATGGATGAGTTTCCCAAAGAATGATCATCTAAACTTCCCGATTTAACTAGGAAACCAAAATCGGCTGTATTGGGTTTATGCGATTTCCCACGAAATTACAGTACTCACCATGGTTTATATGCGGCCACCACATACAGATGCTGCCTTCTCTTGATGAAGCTTTCTGCTTCCAGCCGAAGAGTTCTTTTTTCTCCATATGGGACAAAATAACACTAGCTGGCAGGCTACACAAATGAAGAGTGTCAAACAGCATTTATAAGTTGACAATTGGCGAGTTACCTGAATGAGAGAATTTCGTCTACTCAAACCGGCCGCATTCTAAATAAAGGTTATCCAATTATTAAAATTAAAACATTCAGAATGCAAATGTAATAAAATGCAGTTTGATTTTTCTTCAGTTACTTCATTTCACTAAATATTGGGAATGAAATCAGTTCGAATTTGTTGGATTACCACACCAAATATAAAGAGGATAGAAAATTCCCCTGATAATGAAACATACGATGTGGAATTCTTTCCAATAAAATTGTTCTGTGATGTCAGAGGATAAATAATTTTAAGTCAGTTGGGGAATAGTCTGGAACGTTATGATTTTTCATTCTTTACAAGGCATTCAAAATGAGCAGGACTTCCACTTCTTGGCAAGAGATTTTCTCGAGGAGTACAAAAATATATATATATATATATATATATATATATATATATACGGAAACAAAAAAGAATCTTTCAGTGCTCAGAAAAAATACAGACGGCCGTAATCTCTTTTGGGCCGAATGGAGCGTGCACGGACGGGGAGTCCATTTTGAGAATCACACGACGATTCTTCCCAAGTTTTAAAAATAGACTCCCCGTTCATGCACTTTCCCTTCGATTCAAATGAGATTACAGCTGTAAACGAACTGTGGAGTGTTCAAGTATAAGGATGATTGGGAGGAAGGGTTTCGGGTACGCGTACCTGATAAACGGCAACAAACTCCAAGTCGGTCGTGTGCTTCCGGAGGGATTTTGTCCTGTCATTCTCAAACAGTGCCATACTACTCATATCGATAAACACAGACACATTTCAAAAACAAGTTTAGAGCACGGAAACTTCGGGTTATTCTATTAGTGACTAATACGTCCTGTATGCACAATAGTTTTTCACTTCCAATAGTTATCCTTTTGGGATCCAACAGTGATGTCATTAGAATCGAAGTGGTTCATATATTAGGTTTTTTTCAAAAATTCGGTCATACACTAGGCCGTGATTTAGAGACTAGATGAATGCAGTATTTGTAAATTTGGTTAGCCAAATAGACCTACTACAGAAACTTCCAATAATGAGTCTTATGATGACGTGATTACCCCAAACAATTAACACTTGATTACGCTGAGCAGTCGGCCTTTATTCTGCGGTTCATTAAGTGGTTCAACAGCCTAGATTTAAGTTAGAGGGAGAATTGTGATTTTTTTCCGTAACAAAAGCGTACCCGTAAGTCCTACCTAGTATATCCATTCACCAAGTTCATAACGCTGATTGAGCAGACCGTTTATTAAAACTATACCTCCGCCGTTTTAGTTGAAAATGGTGTCCGTTGTGGAACTGTCATAAGCAAAGGAAGGTTCACTCGTAATTCACGTGACGGTATTTGCCTTTCCTTCAGTCAATATTTACCCGATTCTATGTGCTGGACTTCATTTCACTAACGCACCGGTACTACGGATCCTCTTTCTAATAACACCCCCCCTCCAATCATCGTCATCGTACTCGTATTTGACATCACTTCTAGACTCTTTGTCGACTCGGCCCAAGCTCATACGTGTTGGAGTTTTGCTCTGCGTGTGCAATAAATGAGAATGTTGATTGGCAGGCCACCTTCGAATGTGTTTGCACTCATATGTTTGCTTAGTACACAGTTCATTTTCCAAAATACACAAATCCGGTCACATTAACACGCAGACACCCTCGTGTACTCACACACAACGAGCACAAGTTAAGACCACACTGTGAATGAGTTGGCTGTCTTGTTTGCCTGGTCCGTGAAAACCACCATTAGGAAGTGTTCACTAAGGTTTTACATTCACTCAGCTGTGCTTAAACGGAGACGCCCAATTTAGACGTGTGTACTGACGTGAATATGCACTTACTAAAGCTCCAATTCGTGCAAATCTAACCGCCTTTGATTCACATTCAAAGACGAGAAGAATCCACGTGTGCAAGGTTAATCTTTAATTTTCCCCACCCAGTATTTCATGTGAGGAGAAGTACCAGTCGGGATCGCTCAAACTGTGTTCTCTTGATAGGTATTGCATCCCGAAAGGGAGGTGGTTGAACGGAAGTAGTACCGTTTTTAACCTGTTTTTATACTAAAAATACGCATTTTGCTCCCTTTATCCGTTCTACAAATATAATTGAAGCAAGAATATTACTTAGTATCCACCGTTCTCATCCTTTACCATGGAAACTTTTTTTGTGCAATCAGAGTAACAACATCTAAGTAGTGGCTAATTAGCACAGGGACTGAATAAAATCCTACAAACTTTTAGATTCTTCTTGTAAAAATGTGGATTCAGTAGCCTCTGAGAAAGCATTTAATCTCTTTAATCGATTTGTATCATGTTAGCTTATTGGTTAGATGCTAAACACCTTTGAAGTTATTCCCCTTCAAGATGAGAATAAGTGCAAGCTCGGGGTGCAAAATATTTTGTCGTGAATTCGTACCTTGATGACACTGTTGCACGACTAGGTCTTTCCTCGGTAGAATGCTCCACTTCAGACAATGGCTGACACCGTTGTTTCTACATTACATTCTTGAGATTTACTCAGCTGGATCACTTTCATCATCTGACTCTCAGATAAAAAGTACCCGTTTGAGAACATCTTGACGCAAGGGCAAGTTAACAAGTCCGATCGACTGATCGCCACTGACTTATGTCGACTTGATAAGTCTAGGACCACCTGAGTGCGATTCGTGGTCGGAAGGCTTGATGTTATTGCGTATTGAAAGATTAATACCAGAAAGGCTTGCTAACATCATACTTACTGGTCACTATATCATAGTTAGCCTAGATAAACGTCTAGCTCGGTTACCCTGACACATGAATTACATCGATGTCCCAACTCGAGTCGGGAAACTTTAGGTCCCAAATCTACTATGACTTAAAGCAAACTCCATTTGCATGAATAGGACTCACCAAGCCCAGCGACCTAGTGATTCTAACAGATAGCATAACTCTGGCCAAAAATATTCAACCAATTTTTGTTGGGAAAAATCAAATAAACATGGCCTGAAAATGTCTCTTCCACTAGTCTGGGATCATTGTTGAATGGTAGGATGTTTTCAATGGAGACATTTTTCATGCACGGCAGTAATGCTTCTTCCAGGGTGGTTACTTCAACCAGGGACGGACTACGGTGTATCCCGGTATAGGTAAGCGACGTTACGTATGCGGTTTTGTCTAAGGCGGAAATTGTTTAGTGATAATTCGCTTGCCAGTTCATCATCCATTAAGAGAAGTAGGAGATGGTGAACTTCCCAATCGTCTTTTTCTATCAGAAAACAATTTCTATCAATCTTTGAAAGACAAAGAAGAAGTTCGTCCAGAAACCTGTTTGTACTCAGACGTGCATCACTTCGAGACTACACACAGAGTAAAACCATCAAAGAGAACTCCATCTGTCTGAGAAGGTCTGTAATCAATGCCATAAGAATAAAAATACTTTGATCATGATCACACAGACGGTCTTCAAAGTGAATTGTAAAGTCGGTCTTAACTGAAGCCAGTAATAATTGCTACCTCTGAAACGACCGTGTCCGATCATCATCCTATGAATCGCTCTCTGATTTGTCCCTATTTTTAAACCTATATCAATCCGCATCAAGTAATAACTACATTCATCTTCAGCACCAAGGCATGTATACAGGAAATTCGTCATAGACGGACTGGTTTCTTTTTAAAGTAAATTATATTTCTATAGTTAAAAATGTTCGTCGTCCAATTCCAAATCAATAACCGGTGTTGGAATTTCCGGCTCTTCAACAGTCAAAACACAAATTATGCACGTCAAGCCATGATTATTATTGAAAGTATTCGTAGGTAAACGGTTTTTTGCGTGAGAGCCTCATGGTAATATCGACTCAGTAAAAACTTAAATAAGGAAATGAATTTCGTTGCGGGATTAAAAAAATCCAGTTAAATGTGAAACCAAAAGATACGCATCTTCTCTACGAAAAACAAGGCAGACCCTAGCTCCTTCGGTGTTGAATTGCAAATGACCCAACAGGAAAACTGAACAAATCCGAAAGAAAAGCATTTCTATTTACCTTTTCTCCCCTGTTCTGGGGTGAGATCAGAAGAAAAAATTTGAAATTTTTCACATCTTAGCTCGCCGAAATCGTTGTAATGGAAACAGATGTAATCGATGCATTTTTATCCGGCCGGAGTGTAAAAAGGATTATGAAATCTGTCAGATCACGTGACAACATTTACCGATTTCACTGGGCCACGCATTGCCATTTTTTATTCCGAGTATGTTATTTATCTTTACTAAGATAACATACTACCTGGTCCTGATTAAAATGGAAACTTATCTGATAAAATATTTTGTCAAAAATAATCTGTTATCTCATAGAATTTGCCCATCGATTCATGGAAAAACTTGTAACACGAAGAAATTTCTTCTCGATATATCACTTCAGGCATTGACATATATAGTCCTGGGTAAAGGAGAGTATATGTGCAGCCCCACACCTCTTTTTTCTCACTTTCGTTTTTCACACCTGTTTTTTCACGCCATTTGGTTACACATTTCACACTTATTGTCGTTCACACAACGAACAAGATTCATCAAGTTGAAGCACGTTGTCCAGTTGCCGGATTTGTTGCACACTTACTCACTCTCTGGTATCTATAGCTGCACATATACTCTCCTTTACCCAGTACTATATTCGTCATTGCCTGAAGTGATATATCGAAAAGAAATTTCTTCGTGTTACAAGTTTTTTCATGAATCTGTTATCTGTTACGAAGTTATGGATAATTCACCTAGGTGAAGCCAATGTGTTCCCAAAGGTTCCGGAAAAGAGAATCTATTTGATGAGGTTCAGAATGTGGTGATAATTTATTTAACCGCATTGACAGAAATATATTCCTTTCATCAAACGACACACTTCTCAAAAAGTAGTGCTGTAAAGCATTCGCTTTATGGTAATACTCTTTTTTCAGGAAGTGAACAACACCCAAGGTCCTTTAAAATCTTTGGCAAAGTTGGACGGATACAAATAGTTCCTATCGAAACAAGCTAGAATAAACTGGTCGAGTGAATATTTTGGGCACATGGAGGTGATCAAATAAATGGTTTTTATACTTATTTTCATTCAGTCGCAATACTTCAAAATATTATCAGCATTTTCGTGAAATGCTCTGTCCACAATTCGAATTTTCGGCAGTTCTTTGAGAACATAAATTCCTGAGTTGATCCAATATCCAAATTAAATAATTTACTTCGAGGGAAAATCGCTCTGCAGCGTTTAACCGCGTTTGAGTAATTTTCCCAAATTACTGCTTTAAAAGTCATAAAATCTATCCTTCAGAAGGTCTGATAGTGTCCTAGCAACCGAAACTAGTGGTTGCCAAAAGCCATCTGGCAATTATTGTACAACAAAAGTTGGCCTCCACAACTCTGGCGGTACAAAGCTTTTTACAGACGTGATTTGCAATTTACCACCATGTATCCCTGATTTGACCTTGAGGAAAATTAGCATTCCCAGCCGTAAATTTATCTCAGTAAAGGAACAGAAAATGTTCCAAGGCCCATAAATTAGATTCTCACGACCAGAGCAAATGAGCGAAACTGTTTTAAACCAAGGATAATTATCACAATTCCTTATGAATTTTCCGCACTTCACTTCGTAGATTCAAGCCTGCTTTATCTGTTGACGTCAAGCACAAATTGTTGGTAACGGTTGAATAGGGAAAACAATATATCAGGTCGTAACTGTAGACTTACTTACATACTTACTTAAAATTTGGACAGATTTTCATGATATTTACACGAGCGAGAAGCCAACTTTATTTCACAAACATTCGTTTAGTTTACTAAAGTTACAATTCGGGAATTATTTAGTGGTAAGTTGATTAGAACTAATTTCTACCTCCCTAGGCTTATGATCGCTTTGATTCTACACAAGTGTCTTGGCGTTTCAGTCATACAGAAGTTCAATGTAACAACAATGGCCGTCCGACATTTGAACAGCTTTCCGTAGTACTTTACTTTTAATAAAAATAAAAATAAAAAGACTTATAGAGCAGTCCCGACGCTCAGCTCACGACTGAAAACCATGAAAGCACTGTACAGCTGTTTCACCGTTGTTAGGAACAATCAGTGATGCATATCCACTGAGCCCGTCACTGGGGCTTAAACCCGGAGTGAACGAGATTGTGAATGGGACACCTAACCTACAGAAAAGTCGTCCATCACAGAAGTCCGTCACTGTGCAGGAAGCCGGTTGTTACCGTCCAATGCCAGTGTCAGAAGGGCGCTATATCATGTAGTGTATATGTTCAACAAACCGTTGAGAGCCAGCCAGGATAGCCCGAGGGTTGGGTGTTCGACCCACAGTCGCTCGCCCCAGGTTCGAGTCCCCGTGAGTGCTCGATGGATGTGCACCGCTGATGATTCCCAACAATAATGAAACAGCCGTATGGTGCTTCAACGGTGAGTCGAGTGTTCACACACTGCATGATGAATCATATCATAGAAATCTAATCTCCTACTAATCCCATGAACTAAATAACAAAGGCCAATGAAAACTTGCTAGAGTAAGCAACTATACGGACTATCCGTATGTCGCACAACATCGGCCATATGAAATTCATAGAAGTACATTGCACGATGAGGCTGAAACGATTTTTCGACTATCTAATGATAGATTATATTTATAATATTATTCCACCGTGATTGGGAATCATCGTCACAGTTCGTGGTCTATCAGTTGCGCAGTCCGAGAATTTCTCTTAGATTTGTTTAACTTCCTCCATTTTTGAATATTAAACCTTGGTGCCAGATTACAGTTATCAGTTTACCTGTCTTACGACTGGAATGTGAGTTCATTGACTTACGGAAGTTCTCGACGCTTGTCATTATTCCAGAGCTCTGCCTAACCTTAACAGGTTAAGTTCCCGTATATTGGTTAAGCAGATGTTGTTTGTAAAAAAGGTGACTTTTTCGACATGTTCCGGTTTCACAGGTTCATGCAATAAAAAATTCCATCTATGATAATTGAGGATTATTTCTTATAGTTTCGCATCAGATTGGTGTTATAGGCGGAAAACGATACGAAAACTTCGGCCTGTGAAAACGAAAGACTTCAAAACCGGGATCTTTTGGATCGATGTGGATGCTTTGAGGAGTTTGTCCTTCATTTTATGGTTTTTAACTGGCTTACAAAATGAAACAGGTAATGTGGAACGAACGAAGGTAGCGGTCAAGAGTCAGTCGTAAACTTGAATAGGATTGGATGGAAACGGATAATGTGATAGAGCTTTGGAAGTTGTTCCGTAGAGGTAACTTAAATTCCACAAAACAAGGAAAGCGTCAACAGTCTCATTCCCCCTGTCATTAATTTATGAGGAGAATCAGCCTAAAAATGAAATATGCTCGACTGTGATTGAGATCAGCGGTCACCAATGAATATCCGCGCCGCTGTTCATAGTTTTTCTTCACTTGCTCAATGAAATGTGCGCTCCATATGGTTAAATGTTCATATGGCGCAAGTAGTTGACACGGCCGGGATAGGTCAACGGTTCGTTTGTGGGACCCAAGCCAGTGCCATTCCGTTCTCTAGATTTTGAGTCCTGGTAGCGATAAAGCAGCTACATAGTGCCTTCACAAACATTCAGTGATCAGTTGGGCGTTCCAAATTCATGAAGAATCATCTGAGAAAGTGAAATTCAGTGGACTAAACATTATGTCAAATAACAAACAATGTATAGCTGATGAAACACCTCTAAAAGTTCGGAAAACATTCTTCTTATTCTCTGAAATGGCCAGTAAAAGTATTATCAATTTCGTTATTGTTTCAATAGTTTGAACTGGGACTTTTCCCGTTCAGAATAACTACAAGGTGTTTACAAGAGATTAGTTTATGAAAAATACATCAAGCCATGGGACAAAGTTCATTCAGCATCTGCTACACAAGTATTTTACAACCTCCTCTGTCACTGAATAGACAATTATCACAAAAGAGCAAGAGGAGGCTGCTAGCATTTTTCGGACCAAGTTTTGTATTGTATTTTTACAAGAGTGTTTTTCTGTGGATGAACCGAACATACCTTTGTTTTGAAAACGAAAGCCAAATGTAACGACTCTGACACTGAAATGAAAAAGGAAAGGTTCAGAATCTTGACAAACTTTCCTTCTATTGAAGCAGTGTTCTTTTTAGTTCGTCTTTTTGTATCCTGTTAGACACACACACACACACACCGGCCTATGCCCGTGGTGTTTTCTCGCATATTTGCGTGACCTTGGCTAGTTTAAATCACCTCACATCATGGATTGGAGAGGATCAAATTCACTAAGACTGACACCCCAATGCTTGTAAAGCGCAGACAAATGCAAACCTGATCAGTGGATTACAAAGAAACTCGAAAGGTGCATTTTATGGTCTTTTACTCAAAAACTGGAATAAGTTCAATTTGGATAATATCGGAATATGTTTGAAACATTCTAACAGATGTTGTATCCGATCCGCGAGAAGTTAAACGTTAGGGAACAGAATGACTGATATTAGGAAATGGTTATCGTCAAGTCTTTGAATTCAAGAAACCCTTCATTGTCATTATACGTTCTCATTTTCCTTTTTGTTCACGGCTATACGTTTCCAATTTTTTGTACAGCACAAGTAACCACACACTTGCCAGTGTGAGTATTTCCTCTTCCATGGGGCATTGAACCCGGAGGAAATTTGTCTAACAAGGTTATTTCAATGGGTTCATTGGACCGATTGTCTTGTCTTCATCGGTGCTTTGTCTCATTATTCATTCTGACTATTCAGTGATGGGTTAAATCCAGAAAAATCTGTACATTCTCGGGGATTTTATAACACGAGATCGATTCAACACCGAAGACATTTCCATAATTAGACTGGAAGTTTTACAACCTGTTTTATCTCTGTCTGATGATATAGTAATGTGAAAATAGAAAGTTGCCGTCTAAACCACATCTAAGTCCCGATCTGAGGTTTTCTCCAAATTTTACCCAATTGTTGTCCGGCTCAGTTCAGTCCACCTTCAAATCAGCCACAGCGGATTATTTTGTCCCCGGTTCCCTCTATATTCAGATGGCTTATTGTATCCGTTTGACTACATCTGTAACAAACTAACCTGTTTACGGTCCGTACTCCCCCACCCCCACTCCACCCCACCCCCAATGCTTTCACTGTTTCTCTTCTAGTCGGGATTACCAATTCTTCTGGTTTTCTACCCTGATTTCGGCAAACTCGAAGAGAAATGACGATAAAAGATGACTGAGAATTAAGCGTCACCTCGAGGAAACCCCAACTCGCTCACTGGATGCAATCAGCTAGCTAGACAAAGTGACTCATTCATTCATTCATTCAGGTTCATGTCCCCATGTCGCGCATCCTTGGATGTGTGCGTCTGTGGTGTCATGTGGACTTGCTTTTTTATGAGGATCAAGGGAGTGCGGGTAGACAACGATGGACGGAAAATGATACCTAGGTCAGAGAAGACATCATCGACGAAACACCTGAATCTCTACGTATTTCCTACAACACAAAAAACAGACACGAACACACATGTGCATTCTCACGCCTGACAGGATCATGGCGATCTCGGCAGAATGAGGGTAGAACCAACAGAAATTCTGCCCACATCTCCATCATTTCTGGGTGCATGCATAATGCAAACCCATCTAACGAGTCTTTTGTTTGTTATTGTCTGTGTGCGTAATAAAGTGCATCTTTTGTCAAAACTAAATGGACTGGATGATATTCTGAACCATCATTCACGTATCCACTTCGCGACCCAAAATTCAGTGTCCAATGAGGAGTGAATAAGAGACACAACAGCCGAACCAACAGCATCAGAAAGGCTGAGTAAAATGACGGTACCAAAGAGAGGTGCTAAAGCTGTCCGTTCCCAATTCGCAGGTATAACTGATTGGAAAAAGCATTCAAAGTATGTGAATAAGCTGGAAAAGAAAATAATTAGTTCGTCCAGACGATCCCGTATGTGTGCGTACCAACTCGCTGCAAATAGCTAGTAATTTCGTTCCCTAGATGGCTATTTTTTGTTATTCACCGTTGTCAAAAAGTGACAAATTTTTCAATCAAGTTCTTACCATTCGCTCATGTCATGTGAGTGTTGAAGTGCATCCATTTGGTACACGTATATCTTTCTTCCTTATCGGTCTACGATGAATGCAGCAACTCCCATTTTGATGCATGTTTGATTTTGTCTAAAAGAACTATTTTTGACTTGTTCCCTTTCAGTTCACGTGAAATCAAATCAAGTATTTGCTTCATGCACCCGCCGGTAGATGAATACTCAGCAGTACATAGCTATACTCATAGTAATTACACGAAAAAGAATTCGACAGATACAACAGAAGAGAAGAAAAAAAACCCAATGTTAGGAGATGATTCAGTAGCTGAGACAATAAATGTTGTCTAGTCTCAGCATCAATGCTTGCTGGGTTACATAAGAATCGAGCGAGGTAAGGGACAACGGAGGACCGGTAGGCAGTCGTGCGTGCATAAATCATTTTATAATTACGGCGGGTGGAAGAGGAGTAAACACACTCGCCGAGGTCCGTGTGAAGCGGGTGAAGTGAGTCATTCGGAATTCTCTCGGTGGATCTTTCACACATTTTATGGTGTTGGGATATAATGAAGTCTGTGAGATCTTTACGAGGAATGCCATTTGCATAGGATAAGTGCTTGAGAGACTTATTTATTATGGTGAAATCTTAAGCAAGTAGGCCAGGGAAGAAGACGGGAGAAGAATACAACCAGTGAGGCAATATACATGCAAGGACAAAACGTTGGATGATGTAAAGACGTACAGACATTGCTTTCAGACGCAAAACGTAGTAGGTTAGTCTTCTCACTTTTGTGAAAAAGAAGGAAACATGTTCAGTCCAACACAGATTATGGGTGATTGTAATCCCAAGGTATTTAATCGATAGTTGGCGACGAACGGAGATGTTTCCTATGAGAACATCTGGACAGAATTCCAGAAAGTTCATTTACTTAGAACCTTTGAGAAGAGAAGAGACAACGTCTGAGTACTTACAGGGATTTAAGCTTAGGTTATGGCATTTAGACCAGTGGGCAATATCTAAGGGACCAGATTGGAGCCCAGGTGTAGCTGACGCATCAGGATGAGGTAACCCAGTTGCAACGTCATCTGCGTACTTTATAATGAAGGAACGGTCACTGAAAGGCATGGAAGAAGTGTAGGCGGAGAATAGAAAAAGGGAGAGGATTGAGCCCTGTAGTACGCCTTGGTTTGAAACAGAGGTGGAAGAGGTTCTGCCAGCGTATCTTGTAAACTGTTGCCGATTGGAGAAATAATCAGACAAAAGTCCAGTGAGTGAGGGTTGTATTCCATTATTTGGGAGTACGTCGAGAAGCTTTCGTCTATCAACACAGTTAAACGCATCACAGTAATCCAGGAAGTAGGTACGCACAGCTTTTGATTTCTTGTCCAGCCACGACAAGACATTATGTGTTAAGAAATCAATAGCTTCCAAAGTGGGGCAGGAGCGGCGGTAGGCGAACTGGTTTATGTATCGAATTGTCAAATCACTGGACAGTTCCTAGAGTAATAACTTCTGAAAAGCCTCTAAAGCAATTAAGGTACACGCAGTCGGACGGAATTTTGTCGTTCCCTTCTTGGGCGCAGATGTGATGGACGCTGATCTCCAACAGTCGGTAATCTTTATGCAGTACAAACACTGATTAAATAATTCTGTCATGACTGGCGTGAGTATTTGTGCACATTGTTTTAGTACAACTGCGGGAAGATTATCGGGTCGGTGGGATTTGTTGCACTTGAGGCTTGACATCTGTTTGTAAGCAGCTTGAGGGGATATTTTGTGGGAGATGGAGCTGGTAAAGCAGTGACAAGATAGGTCTTCAGTACAACTGAACAACAAAGGACGAGGTTGCCTGTTAAAGTCGCTGCTTGGATCCTCAACATTAACGTTTGGGAAGATACCACTCAAATGTTTGATGGACATCCAAAGTTCTCGACAAATATTGTTAGCTAGGAGCACACGACTGTATAGGCCGTTAAGCCTGCGGATTTCTGACTTGATTGACAAAGAAAGGATTTTCACTACGAAATAGTTTCCACTTTTGTAAGCACTTTCTTTACTACGGCGCAACGTTCTGAGGAACAGAGAGCAAAATCGGTCACTACGGATGTATATGGTCTCCAATGGACAACACGCGTCGTCGCAAAAATTCAGGTAACTGGTAAGATGCTCACAAAGCACAGTGGGGTCTTGATGGCTGAAGATGTCGAAGTTAGTATGCTCGATCACAGGATGAAGTCTTTGTAAGTTTTCGGAATTACATTAACGTCTTCTGCGTTTCAGATCGCGACAGCGGGTAAAAATTCTGTGGTTACTGGAGCTATATATCTTCGGAGATAACAGTATTATGACCTGATCCGAGGTCCCCAAGGGAGATCTACGTGAGATCCGAACCAGATCAGGGTTGTTTGTGAAGCACAAATCAAGGTGGGCCTCAATCCTGGTGAAGAAGTTTATAATGTTTTTAGACCCAGTAGCGTCAAGAATTTCAGCTGAGAATGAACGAAGTCACCACAAACAAAGCACAAAGAACGGTCAACATAGCTCAAAAGTTTGGAGGATGAAATCTCAGAGAAATCCCCCCCAAAACACGAATAAGGCATGTGAGAGAAATATAAACGTTCGCCATGATCATGGAGCGATATACTCATGTGTTTAGGTTTGCTTAAGCTCGTGGAAGCACTAATGTAAGAATTTGAGTGCATCAGTAGCGCTTGGACTGACATGCATGAACTGTCTTTAAGGTAAGTGATAACCCCTCCTCCACGTTTTTTGCTAAGCGAGGAACGATCAGCCCAGTAGCAGGTAAAACCATCGGGGTGGATGATTTCGCCATCAGGATTGTAGCAATATGACTCCGAGTTGCTCAAATTCCCGAAGAAGGATGAGGTCTATTAAAATTGCAGAAGTCTCCATTGAGTGAACCCACATTCGAACTGAGAATAATGGGTATACACGTGTGATATTTTCTGTCTCCGAAGAGCCACTTTCCATCCGGCACGGTGTTTCTTTAGTATTCCAAATACTTTAGCATAAATCCGCTTCATTCTGTTCCCTACTTGTTTCTCCGTAAATTTTCGTGGTGTGATTGCGGACTTGATGAATTTCATATATTCGCCGGAGTACTTCGGCATTTCTTAACGGAACAATGATTGTTATAACAACCAAGGTTGAAAACCAGAAAAACTATAGCTGCCGTATAGACTACGTGTAAATTTATCCCGAAAATGGAGAAGGGGATAAAAGCACGGCCAATTTCAAAGGCCCCGCCGATTTCTTTCTTTGCCAACTCATGCTGGTTCTCGTGCGGCCAAGCTGTATGAGAATTAAGTCGGTGAGAGTAAAAGCAGTGAAGTAAAAAATTATCCTCAAATAAAAAGAGCCACCATTGTGTGTGTGTGTGTGTGTGTGTGTGTGTGTGTGTGTGTGGTCCATAAGCCTATCCACTCCACTTACTAAAATGTATTGTGTATAAATCAAACATGTGGGTAAAATATGTCATACTTGCTCAAACTCGAGACCGGAACGGACAACGTAGTTGATAAGACAGAAAACATTTTGATCCAGGGACAATGCATGCACAAAAAACATTTAAAATTTCTCGGAAAGAGAAATAAATCTTGAAGAGTTCTTGCGGCGAGTAAATTTTCATCGTATAAGAAACGAAAAGTTGATCACAAGAAAGATTAAATCAGTTCAAACTAAGGCAAGTTAGATTATATACGTATGTTCGTATGCGTGTGACCTTCTGCAGAATTTATATCAGAATAACCTACTGTGTGTTAAATTATACGTAGATTTCTCTGCTCACATCTATCTCCGAAAATAAGTCGATCGTCGTACGCCCCACTATGATATTTATACCAGTGTCTTTGTCATGATAACAAACTTTACACGGACTTCGCTTCACTCAGATTGCGATCGAGTTTGGATCTCGATTTCTTTTAGGAGCTCGACTTGTTCAAGATCTACGTGGTTTATGCCCATTAATTGCACTTGGGCGCACCACTTTTTGGACAAAATGCTGGCCAAGGGGAATATGCATTGATAACCGTCATTGTGAACGAGTAATGGCACGCATTTTGGAAGAATCGCGTGATCAAACAAATTATGTTCGAAACTATGGGATTAAAATGTGTGTGTGTGTGTTTGTGTGCTTGAGTGTGATCGTGTATTGGTCCGCATTAAGCCATCGGAAATATATATGTATTGTACCAAAAGTATTGATCATATATTTAATATGAAAACGCTACAGTGGCTCTACGAACCCCTCCCACAGCAGATGATTTTTGAAGGCCCGGCTTCGATTTCAATTTCTTGTGGACATGATAAACTGGAATTTTCACGCCAAAAGACCTACGAGGTAATTTTTTGATGGGGATCAAATGCTAAGCGCCTAGCCCTCTGTAATCGTTGCCAGAATCAGTCATCTGGTCTTAGAAGGCAAGTTAAAACCAAATGGTAATCTTCTCAGTTGAACAATCTCCTGTGGGCAGTCAGCTTACCAGCTCACCGTCGCTGATGCTATATGACAAAGTAATTTGGCTGGGTACACTGTACGATCCAGGTGTAAAAATTTGAGGTTTTCCAGGGTGGCCTAGAAGCTCAGCTGGTTGAGCACCTGCGACTCTAAGGCTTGGTTGGCTTCCGTGTGTGTATTTGATCAGTCCAACTTTAGTCGAATCTACCGTATTAGAGTTCATAAAGTGTCCTTGAGACATTATGCTGACTTAAGGTCTTTACAACCCCTTTTGAGTACATTATTGATGTCAAAACAAGAAAAACCTTGTAAATAAGTCCAAAGTCATATTGGTTATCCTAACACCGCTCAGACGGGTATGGTTTGCATCAGTACTGAATTCACCTCCCAACTGGTTCTACATACACCCCAAACCCCACTCGCACCATAAGGTAGGCATTTCTATTCTAGGCTAGATCTAATTCATCAGGCATCACTGCTGAAGTAATTTGTGCTGTTCTGCCATTGTGGTATCAAAATCGAACAAGGCACCTTAATGCATACGCAGCTGTAGTAGTTAGTAGGACATCTGATAGGGTCATACTGTTTCCAAAGTCATATATATATATATATATATATATATATACTTGTAGAATTAGAAAGAATCGTACTTTGCTATATTCGTGATGGTGGCAAATAGTCGTACATTCACAAATGATTATTGACATGTCATTAATCAGAGGAAAGTATTCAGTGCTGTGGATTGAAATCAGCTGTGCAATAAATTAGATGTACAGCACAGTCTGCACAAGGTGCTTTCAGAGAATGGCACTGCTGCACAGAAAATAGTGACATTTCTGTTAGAATTTACATTCTACTACGAGAAACCGCCTTCTGCTATTGCTGCTCACCGTACTTCCCTTTAGAACCCCTTACATAAAAAATCTTGATCAAAAAGGCACGTGGGAAGAAGTGCATTCGCACGCTTGGGATATGAGTTGGAGACTATGGACCGACAAAATGAAATCAATATACAGCCTTTTTCTCACTTCATTTTGTGTATCCATATGTCCCTGTAGACTAGGAGCATAATCATGAGAAAAGCGAATGCAATTTCCATGGCTCCAAACCTTACCCATACCAGCTTCTGAACCCTAGTAGCTCGGATGAACTTCGAATTTATTTTAATCACATTTGCCTGTGAGCGCAGTGGAAGGGTTATACCCCATAACCTCAGAGGGGTACTGTACTAGATGGGGATAGCATGCAACCAGACTCTGAGATTTTGAGTGGGGAGCCAAATAAGGTTCCAATAAGTCTTGGGTGGTTAAGAACCGAATAACAGTGGATTAATGTCTACCGCCTCGGTGACCGGTCGTAGCGGGATTCGATGCTCTAACCTCCGAGGCGGCGGTTAAACGCTCTGAACCCCTCGACCACTGTCCGCCATCAGTGGTCTGACGATTGTCAGGTTCATTCCCTGTTGATCTCTACGGGAAACTGTGTCCAGGTTTTAGGATCAAGAAGGACCAACAGCTTGATATGCATGAACACATGATGACTGTACAACACCTTCCTAAGTTGAGCTGATTTTAACATTGTGTCGCACAAGTTTCATTGGAACCACATAGACGCTGTATGCTGTATGTTGTTCCAATTAGTTATTGTTCAGTGATATACAAGTTACTGGCCTGATATTAGTGGGTTTTGGCAAAATGTGTGAGCCAGCAGAAGAGGTGATAACAAGTTTACTATGTTGTTTCATAAAGCAAGTAGAATTAAGTCTATCCTGGGCTGTCTCGCTTATCTCAGTTGACCTCGCTAGACCTGAGCGTGTGTTTGTGCAAATAAACTTTAGGCAATTGAGTGCAAATATTTGCACTACCAAACCTCGCTGATATTGTTGACCATGGTAACACCCTGCAGATTGTGTGTATACACCAGTTATCCGCGAGGGAATTGTTATCTAACCCCGATGTTTTGCCAGTATTGATAAAACTGCTGAGTGAGTAGACCGTGGGGGCTTTTTCTCATTCAGTTACAGAAACACGTCTGTTCAATTTGAGAACTCTCATCACGATACAATCCCTGAGCAATACGTCTACCATGGTCGCAGTTTGAAGCCATTAATGGTAATTTCATACTGTAAAATAAATATAGGAAGATATGAGTAGTATGGTATTGTATGTAGATGACAGGACGAAATTTCTTCGGAAGCACATGGCCGATTTCACGGTTGTTGTCGGTCATCAGGCATACGTACCTAATACTCTTTCGCCTAATCATCTTTATACTTGAGCGCTCCACATTTGGTTTACAGCTGTAATCTCTTTTGAATCGAATGGGCTCTCCGTCCGTGAAAACTCCATTCTAGTCAAATGAGATTACAGATGTAAATATACAAAGGGATTACCGGTATGCGATGATGATTTATTTATTCAGCTGAGCGAATGATTACAGATTTCAGTTATCCGTAGCTGCTAATGGCATACATCAGTACGTAGGAAATTCGAACAGAAGGAAAACAGAGCGTCGGTATTAAATGACGCAAGCAAAGAGTAACTTTGGATGAAAACGTACAACACTTTGTCTTTCAACCTATTAACTACCATAAACCAGAATCATGCAGACCCCATCTAGGAATTCTTACACTTCCTAGATGGTCAAAAAGATCCATAAATTATTCCGTACTCTTCTATTCAGTTATGAACAGGCCGGTCTTTCACACAATGCACCTGTCAAACGCAACCATAAAAAAACTGAAATTTTATTCGAACTCATTGAAAGGCAGAAAACAGTACATTCCCCTTGTCTGACTTCCTAATTCTTCGGTCCGAAAGCTGTTTGATACTTTCCGCTTTATTCCATGCTCGTTAGATTCGGCTTCATCGAGATCAAGTCCGTTAGACTCATTCGAAGATGAGTCAGCGTAGAAGAGAAGCACGGATCTCTAAGGTATCCTTGATAATAAACGGAATGGGTTATGTGTGTCTGTTTTGGTGACTGTTTGGTGATAAATATGCAAAACTGTGATGACAGATTGTTCCGTGTGTGTGTGTGTGTGTGTGTGTGTGTTCATTGCAGGACTAACCACAGCTGGGATTGCCTATCCGTCAGTAAAGCACGATAGTTGCTCTCTTTAATGATGGCCCAGTCAGCTTGTGGTGTGTGTCCGTGACCGAGGGGTAGCAAGATAGAAATGGAACACCGACCGTGAAGAAGCATAGCTTTAGGCTGTGAACAAGAATAGAAACAACATCAAGTTAACGATCGTCACTTTTTGACAATTTGACACAGATCCATGGGAATATGGAGACCGCGTGAGTTGGGATGAGGAACGGACAGTGGGAGTGTTTTGTTTGGATTCGAATGATTGCTGGTCAGGCGATTGCTACTCGAAAATGTTCCGATTCATTTGGGATGACCGGTACGACGACTCCTTAAGTGGAGTATTTTTATCTGACAGCTATCTCTATAGGGTGCGGGCAAGAGAGCGCACGTGTGAACGCATGAATAAACGAAAGAAGGGGGTTGGGGGGGGGGACTGCCGAAGGAACCGTAAGATGGGCAAACAAGAAACCTGTCACACTTTATCCGTCACCACACACACACACACACACACTTACACACACACACACACCCAAAGAAACATGTCCGACGGGAATCACCGGGAGAGCTGGAATCGTTGAAGATTGTTCATTACGATGGCAGTTGATTAAGTCATCGTGACGGATGAATCAAATCCTACAGTTCAGTCGAAATTTATCAGGAACGGCAAATCGCTTAGCAATCGCAAATGTCGCCGCGTGGGTTAGTTCCCCAAAGCCGGGAGACTTCGCACACAAGTGGTCCGATTGACTCGCGGACCAAATAATCGCGATGATCAGGAAGTGACACAGACAGACGAAAGTGTTCTCATAAACACATATACACGCGGGAACGTCTTCTTCAAGTTCAAAGCTTGTCGGTTAACCTTCATGATAAGAGTGAAAAAGTGGCCTCATGGAAGTGTCCTCTTTTGTGGTAACCAACTCTGGGGATCACGATGTAACTCAGGCTTCCGATAAAGACTGCACAAGGAAAGCTATTTGGGAATGACAGTCAAACCAATTAAAATTTGCAATGAATTCGATTAGGCAAGTATCACAATGTTCGCTTAACTGGCAGCGTAACATGTGAAGGAAAACATCTCTTTTCCTTATGGAGTATTTCTCTGTTTCGATGATGCTACAGTGGTTGAAATTCTTTCAGCCGAAAGAAAGTGGAAAGACTAGCTTTGGGTGACAATGAAAAATAAAACAGTGGAGTTATTTCCACACAGCATGTTCTTCCAAATCCATAATTTTATTGAGAACTGTAGGAGATTAGATGATGTTATTCAGTCAAACGTTGAACCATTACGACACCAGTTGGAAAATTTAGGGTGCTTTTGTTTTGCTCGGTACACACTTCTGTGTATTTTATTGTATTTATCGATAGAGTACTTAACTGACGATTATGACCATCCAAGTGAATCAAATCACTGCTTACTCTTAAGCGTACCTTGAGAACCGTGAGGTTCATACTATATACTTCTGTCATCGCTTAGGTTTCGCATATTGCCATTCAGTATTCACCAGTCCACGCAGGAGTCCAACATAAATTCATCCGGCCTATCGATTACTGAACTTCGATTTGTAATTTCTTAGCACAGCATCAATGAGGTGGACCCAATCTTAAAGGTTTTAAATATAATTAACGGGAGACTTACTTTTAACTCAATGGTTTTAAATATTTGTGTTAGTTGTAGCTCAGGTTTTTGGTTACCATGATGTTCTGATCGCTGAGCCAGGCGTTTATATCGCAAACGTTTCATCTCCAGTCGAGGTGGCACATGCACTGACGATGTCACCTCGACTGGTGGTGAAACATTTGCGATCTAAACGCGAAGCTCAGCGGTCAGAACATCTTAGTAGCTTATTTTTTTAGTACAGAGCAGCATGATAATTTGATCGTCTACTTTCAGAAAGTTGAGCGACCAAGTTTCTTATATTCACCAGTGCTTTGTTCAATGGAAGTATGTCTGATGAGAGATATTCAAAAGTGCCACTATCAGATATTACGTTGTTGTCAAGAAATTCGTTTTTTTTGTATGTTTAGAGTATTGTCCCTGTATTCTCAGTGTGTTAGTAAACTATAAGTAATAAATTTTCCTATTTACAGGCTAATACACTTCTGTATTTAACGAAAGTGATTTCCTTCCTCTGACTACCATTTCTTTGTCATTACCAATTATCTGCTAAAGGCAAGTCCTTAAACGCTGCCCCTTTGTACACTCATCATTCGTCGAAAACCCGTCATCCTCACAGGATGTCTTATGCTTGAATTATATGAAATACATACACACTGACGCCCGTGAGAAGTTTGTCAACAGAATATCCGGACCTGTCCATTGTACCCAAATGGATCTGCCTATCACACACTTCAAAAATATCACAATCAGGGTGGTGTTCTGTTTCCCGTGGAAATCTTCCTCCCAAATAGGCTTTTCGTTAACGGAGAAGCCGTGCATGATGGTGAGTGACTAGACCTTCCAAATTATTTCCCATTTTTATCTTTCTTGATTTTATTGAAAGTTATCGGGATTCGCCTTTCGTGAACAAAATTCGAATTTTTAAACTGCAAAAGTCCACAGTGTTATACAGTACCCTTCAATGAAGAACAATGCCGTGCGATGGCAAGTGCCTTAGTCCTATGAACTAAGATACAGTCACTTATGGAGTTTACGAATAGTACTCTAACCTAATTAAGTGAGTTTTATTGAATGCATCATTTTGTCAAATGGTGTAAACGATTTCATTATCCGTCATTCCAGAATTAGTTATTTCTTCAGGCTTTTATACACCCGCAGGTGATCAGTTTTGTTTCCAAGTTTAGGGACGACCGACACTCTGTAAACAGCACCGAAGTGGTTTTGTAAAACTAGTGGAAACCAAGTGCACGTGACCTAGAGGACGCTATCCTCACATGAAGCCTTAGCCACGGGGCATCGATTGTTTAGGTCAGTTTTCTCAACCCCTAATTCTCATTTCACTTCTTATCACAAATATCTTCATCCCCGTCCACAGTACGGCCAACAATAATGCGATCGACACTGATACGGCGATCGATAACAACTACAAGGACCGCAACAATGGCAGAAACAACAAGAAAAGCAGCAGCAGCAGCGTCAGCAACAACAACGACAACAACTGCAACCACATCAGGTGACCTATGGATCGTTCTGTTGAGCATAAGTGAGTGTTAGACTGGGCGGTGCCACAACAGAGCAGTGCCTGTTTTCTCGCATTCTCGCCTGCGCATTCTACGCTTGGTCCGTTCGCATCACATTTCATCCAGGTTTCATCTCGTTCCCTCGTTAACCTAACGTTCCAGTTCACATCTTTAGTACGTTCCACTTGGAATCTAGGGTTATCTATTTATACGTTTACTTACGTACCAGTCTTATCACGGTTTGCGAACGACCAGCTCTTCTGATACCGCAAGTGAATTATGATGCCAGCTAACCCGGTTGGTTAATGTACATACTCATTATGAGGAGCCGGAGGCTACGTTTCTGCGGCGATGTATGCATTCATTGATCGAAAGCATTACGCACTGTGAATCCATTGATTCAGAATATTGAACAAAAGTTCGCAATGATATATATATATATATACGAGTCTGCCCCCTTCGCTAAATACTAGTAAAAGGGCATAAGTTACTTGGGTTTTTCCCCATATTTAAAGATGGGTTAAAATTGTGATCGCTAGTTAGCAAATTCAAACCCAATAAGGCAGACGTTTGTACCACTTTCCTCGAAATACTTCTCAGACAAGTCCGATCACGTTTTTTTGCCTCAGCATTTTCCATATGTGTTGATGTCTGATGTTCGGTTGTGATGAGTGCATAATATTTAGTCACCCACAGTCCCAGGTCTTGGTGATCGGTCAAAGGAAAATCTATACAATTATTAAACCTGTTTTAAATGTTGTGCTTTACGGTAAATTGAAATAATTAAACGGTGCGGTTTGCAATGTGTCTGCATTGATCCTGCAGCACGACCTGTCGGAATCCGTAACTGTTATACGAGTATTCACAATGAGCTCACAAATACGATGACGTCGATCAAATATGCCTTATAATAGTAACCTTTGTAATATTGATGGTAAAACAATGCCACAATACCTCTGATGGGGGGAGCCGACCGTATAGAGATTGCCACAAAAAGAAATTAACTGATTGTGGGGAAATTTCTGTACTTGACTCCGAGGAACTTGGTTATTCCATCATAGTCAATCAGCGCCATAATAGTTTCCTCAGTAGCACTTTCCCAGCTTAAAACGGCATGCTTACTATGCATACAGAAGTGGTGTTGAGCTGAAGATCGGTGCATGCAGATACGACCACATATTCCCACCGGGAGAGCGTACTAAATCTGTGGGCAAAATGCAGCATCTGTTAGCTCATTGAGTTAATCGTATTCGATGAGCAATTATGCTAACGTGCTGGTGAGAGCTTAGCGCACAGAATGCAATCACTCAATGTGAGAAACATATTCTTATCGCTGTAATGACTTCAACATTTTCCAGTTAGGCAACTAACTGTATGGAATTGGCAGACTTTCAGAAAGGAACAAATGATGATTGTCAGTTTATTGGCTTAACATAGGTAAGCAAAGTTCATCACATAAGCTTATGTGTCCATCGACGGTCCGGTCACTCACTATACGAAGATATCACAAAATTTGTAGTGACCTTTAGATTAAAAACGGAAAGCGTGGTAGAATTCTGGACCCTCGTTTGTTTTAACGTTGCCATGGTGATAACTCTACCAATCCGTCGTCAGCTTGTCAGTTTATCCGGACTCAGATTGTCACCCCTACCATCGTCATCGAAGGAGGTTCGCAAGACAGTATTTTGATGACCGAAAAATAAATATTTGGTCTACGTGAATGCATCCTTATCATACCAGTGCACATAGAGCATCACTGCTCGTGAGAAATTGCCGACGTTGGCATAGAAACAGGGGTCACGAGTTAAGCGGACACTCCTCTATTCGGACCCCTCCTTGAATCATGCTAGGGTGTGGATGAGAGTTCATACTAGATAGAAAGTTTATCGTGGACAGGAATGTACAAATTAAATGCGATTGTTTATCTTTATTATGTGCATTTCTGTGTCTGCATAAGATCATCCCGATTCAATTCATCCCAAAACAACCTCCGTGTTGTCCAGTTGGCATGGTTCAGTGAACCGTATGTGACCTGTGAATTTGACATTTAGACACACATGGAGAACATGCTGCTTCACGCGATGAAATCACGGGATGGCTGGTGAATGCATGACTTAGCTTTAACCCCAGGAACAATTCATGACCTCACAAATGCCCGTGTTGATTTGGGCCAGTACTGGAGACGCTTCATGCCTGTCTAACGAGCTACCAATCAAAGCAAATTGCAGAAATGCAAAGGGAAAGTAGAACTGCATTATGAATGCATCGAGAAAAACTGCTGTAGCTTTCCGAAATAATCCAATGAAATGACGGCGACCCGAGTAGCCTAATCAGTTCGAACTAATAGTTACCATAATGTGATTCAATATGCGGTATCAAGACCCAGCTCTCAGATGAAAACCAAGGAAGTGCTGTACGGCGGTTTCATCCTTGCTGGGAATCCCAAGCAATGCTCATCCACCCAGCCCTTCACCGGGACTCCAACCCCGGGTGAATGATTGTGCGTCGAACTCCAAATCTCCAGGCTATCCGGGCTGGTTATCAGGGATTTATTGAACATATACACCGCAAGATGAATCACATTATGCACTTCCAGTCTACTACTACCACTACTACTACTACTACTACTACTACTACTACTACTACTACTACTACTACTACTACTACTACTACTCATATCCACATAATTAGTATAAGCTGGTGACCTTATTGTGTTACATGACAATAATCAATTCTACAGTATTTTTCGTAGTTTAACAGACAAATACTGCTGTTTAAGAGCCATTCATCAACGTCTCTTTAGCTGACTGTCCCACATCTTGTGAACAGTGGAATATGAGATACTGTCATTCACGCGTCTAAGTAGCTGTTTTCGAGGGATCTGAATTCCAAAATGTGATAGAAACAGGATTTTTGGACCAGCTGCAACTTGATAACGTCTTAAGGTCTAACAAGATTGTAAAGCCAAAGGTAGCACATTCGAGTATGGAAACATTCAGTTGCCGTGCCATGTGATTGTCGCTTTTCGATGTCGGTAAAGCTTAAGCACCCGTTTTTACTCACCCCGGGTACCACGTGATCAAGAGAGTTTGATGTGCACAAACGGCTTACTTAGGTAATGCAATGTAAGAGCAATACAGAATAGTGCACGAGGGTGCGATAAGAAACACCTCTGGTTGTGGACGGCTCTAAGTCGTCCGGTAAGTTTCATCCTAGCACAACAGTGTGAAGAGAGTCAACTGTGCCATTCGTAAAATGAACAAGGCAGAAATACGTCCGCTGAGGAAGTGACAGAGAAGATAGAAGTTATCGATCTGAACCCGAGAACGAAAATCTTGTATGCAGTAGGAAAATTGTCAGCAATGAAGACCACAGACGCATTGTACAATGTGTCAGAAAAGGTGTCGATTTGAAGCTGATATCTCAACATCTCGGAGTTAACAATAAACCATGCAGATGCATTGCAAAAAGAGACCAAGAAACTAGGCTGAAACGAGGCTGATAAAAGGAAAACTTTCGGATGGTATCATCGCTGAGCTGCACAACTCAGTGGACGAGAATCCTTCGGTAACTCTCGCTCGGATCAGAGCCACATCTGGGTATGAATAGTCCGGGTTGACTGTTAGTGCGACTTGTATTGTTCGCCTCCTTGATAACTATGACTACAGCACCAAAAAACTTGCAATCCAATCCGTCGACGCGTGACAGCACTGATGTCAATACAAAGCTTGCCCAATATGCAGAATGCTTACAGGCCCAGGAAGGCTCTGTGTTACGACTCTGCGTTGACGAAATCAATAAAGTTATCTGGTGCTGTCGATCGATCGGACGATCTGTGAAAGAACAACCAGGTATAAAACTTTGTAGTCAAATAAAGGTGCGAACCTGAACATGACTGCATGTATTCCAACTCACGAGGGGCTACATTATGAATGTCACACAAAAATAAGCAACTAGATTTTCAGTAGATTCTTAGAAGCATGCTCCTCTAATGTGAACACTAAATAGCCCAGTACTGAGGTAGTGCTTATTTTTGACATTGTACCCATACATCGATGGGCATCTGAAGCTCTTTTGGCCACTGGACATTCCGTTTTCTTCCTCCGCATAATTCATTTTTCAACCCCACTTGGGAGGTATTCAACTGTGTTCAGAGGTTCGGTAAAAGTCTAATTGGAAGAGAACAGAGAAAAGTTCACGAGAGTACCAGAAGGACAGTCCGCCAGGATGCATAGGTTTCTTTTGCTACAAGAAACTTTCCCTAAATCCATTCTCGATATCACAACAACTGCATGTGTTTTCTACGATTGGGCAAAGTTTCACACTCAATAAACCATCCAAATACCTTTTAGATTTATAGTTACATTTATTTTGCAAAATAAACGGTATAATTTATCTCTTTACGTAGAATTCACTCATTGGCTTCTAAACCGCAGCGTTTGGCTGTCAAGTGACGGAGAATACTGTGGTTAGTTGCGTTAGTTACTGGTAATCTATCTTCACGTAAATAGTATGCTGCTATTTCCCGGCCCGTTATCACGTCTGACTCGTTGGGGGTCCTGTGAGGATCTTTTGTGGACCAGCCACCCGTTGGGCTCAATGTTGTAGTTATTCTTCTGAACCATAGGGCTTCCCCCTTTCATTTTGATTATATAAGTTCCTAATCATTGCATGGATTTCCGGAACAGACGATGAAAATCGTGCCCCTGTTCATCCATCTTTTAGTCCTTTCCTGACTGAAAAGTGTTTAAAACCATCCAACTAGCCCTAATGAGAACCCAGTTCTGCCTCAGAAGCATTCCGTTGATTAGCACAAAAGAAAGAATATATAGGTTGGTCTCCCATTCGTCCACGCGTTGCCCACAATTCATTAGTCCGATTAGTGTGGACGACCAAGCCTTGAGGCTTGAACAACGCTGACAAGAATCATCTCTCATCTACCTATCTATCTATCCACTCCAGTCATCGGCTGTCTTCTCACTCGAGATTCAGTTACCTCAAGCCTTGGGCATGGTACCGCACCAGTGCTGACTGGAGACGCGACTTGGCTGTCCACCAACGATGGGTTATCGAAAATTAGACAGTCCCATACTACTCGCAAGTAGTTGCGTGATATACGTAACGATGGATTAACACATTCCCTCACAAAAAGTGGTTGTGGATTCTGGTTATCAGATTAATTTAAAGAAGAAAACACTATTGAATTGTCACCACTCGCAGGTTGATCAATTAACCACGGGCTTGGATCCACCACGTAAACATCTTGACCGTAAGTGATCAACCATTTGGAATTCCGATCAAAGTAGGCATTCGATGCCCCAATAAGTTTTCTTCAACCTGAAGTACAAGTTTACAGGGCTGAATTCCAAATAATAGACACGCTATAATTTACGGGAAAGTAATTTGGGTGTGCAGAAAGAACCGTCGATGCCGTTATCCGAAATGCATTTGCAATCAGAAGAAATAAATTTAGATGTGTTTTGTTGGTGACCATCATCATGGCCATAATTTGTGCGTGTCTGGGTTACAAAGACGACTGAATTCAAAAAGGGAATACAGTCATCAGTCACTGACAAATGACTGAATATCCGTGCAATTTAGTGCTTGCAAAGTATCCCTCCCAGCAATTACTCATTATAATGGTTGACTGCCATTTGAAATTCATTATTGTTGTAAAGAATGAGTTAGGTAATAAATTGTGTGGTTAGATTTAAGCTCATTATACGACTTTTATCTATTCTGAGTCTAAGGACTCTGTGAGACTAACAGAAAGGTCAAAATTTTATCTCATGTCATGAAGAGACGACCGTTAGATGATACTTATGTTGAGGAGCTCTGTTTACTAAGGCGTCGTCCCGCAGGCCCCCGTGGCGCAATAGGCTAGCGCGTTCGGCTGTTAACCGAAAGGTTGGTGGTTTGAGCCCACCCGGGGGCGCAAGTCTTTCGGCGAGTTTTCTGTTACTGATCATCTGTAACAGTCGGTCTGAAGATCGAAGTCCTCGTGATGTAGCGATAAAGGACGCAGTATTTTTGTCAGTTCAGTCAACTAATGAGAACTGACTAGTGCACTTAGATATCCTGAAATCTGAATTAGAATGAATGAGAGAGAGAAACCTGAGCTCTCAGTTTCAGTGAGCGGCAATCGAAAGTGTCACGTTAGCCTGCACACACTACTTTTAGGTTGCTTCTCTGACCCCACTATTTGACACTCAAACACTAGCATTGTTCAAACGGTCCTCGTGGTGGGCTTTTAACTCTTCGGTCATGGGGGTTCGAATCCTGCTTCTACCTCCGGCCACTCCCCAATTGGCAGCCTCTAATTTAGCGTGCCCCCCTTCCCGAAATATTGTATCATTATTACCGTAGTATGCAAGGATAATCCCTCCCTCTTTTTTTGGGGGGGGGGGGGGGGCAAAGGTGAGGGATGCTCGTGTTCGGTCTGAAGCAATCAAAACAGAGAAAAATCCACGAGCACAAAGCTCAGTAAATGTATTATCTGGAACTTACGCTTACAGTAGTCGAAAACCACTGGGGCTGCAAACAGCCTGCTCACTGCGTTGCTTCTCCAGACGAAAGAACACGGTTCGCAGTGTTATACACTCCCTCGTCATGCATAAAGTGCAAGTGCTCGGTACACCGGGATCAATCATCGGGCAGGACCACTCATTAACAGGATCTTTGCATACCACAGTTTGGTGACTCTGCAAGTGAGACTGAATAGAATGGGAGGTTTTGTTGATTGAGTGATTTTGGGGCGCTGTGGCCGACAGTGATTTTGCGAAATGGCCTGTTTGATGAGGGGTCTCGATGAATCGAATACTCCCGCTTTGTGTGACAAAGGAATATATAGGACTATAAGCAACCTTCTTTCGTTGGGGGGGGGGGGGGGCTTTTGAAATCTTACGCGGTTTGCCCCAACCGGGGCGTCTGCTCGTCCACTAAGATTATCGTCGAACGCTACGTTTGGCACATCATGAACTGAGAAGTGACTGAACGGACCCGTACCTGCTTCCCGTGCTAATAACATAAGTGCGCACACATAAAATCTTCACTGTCCAACTTCTCGGCCGTTGTCTCGCGTTTTCAACACGTACATGTTGATGTGGTAGGGTTGTCACCTCCGTCAAAGGGAAGCATATTCATAATCCCTGGCGTGAACCACAGCACTATATGTCCGTTAGTTGTACCTCTACACAAAAGCATCCAGCGAAGAAGTCCTCCAGTTTTCATTAGGTTACTGGGTTACATCATTCAACTATCCAGTCGTGAGTACCACAGAAGGCGGCTCGCATTTCGAGAGAGCGTTCAGTGATCTATAACATTTAGCTAACCGCGAAATTCAGTCCACGGGACGCTATCCACAAGCAAACAGTACCGTAGAAGGTATTCACCAACAACTTATATATATATCCATCACCGTGGGACTGCGCCTTGACGAGGAGTGATGGCTTGCTTGCCCCCATGACCTAAAGAGATTTCTTAAGCAGGAGATGCAATCATACCTGATCGGTAAATGAGCACCAGTTGATGGGCTACATTAGGTTTTACCCACTGCATCCCCGGAGAGGGTACCGCAGTGAATAAATACGCAGAGAAGCAGATAGCCGACCAAGAAACCTCCATCGGATGGGTTTTGGAGTGGAGTACTTGGAGTTTCTCTCAAAGGTGGGAGAAGTCATCGTACTTTATCGGACTGCGATCGCCCGCCTGAGCTGAACAGCCCCGACCCAAAGCATACTGTTCTGTTCACGTTCCGTTTGCTCTGCTGAGTCCATTGGTCTGAGGACTGGATTCGAAAACTGGATTGACAACTAAGCAACAGCGAAGACAAGACAAAATGCTTGCAGCAATCAGGTCTCATGTGACAGACCAGAAGAACTTAGCTCATGGGTTCCTCGGTCACTTTCCCGTGCAGAGTTAACGCCTCACTGTCTTGTGGGTCAGACTACTGAGTCGAATGCTTCGGTTAGGGTTTATAATAAAAAAAACGCACTCTGCGGTGTGGGCAGCCGTGAAGTACGATTTGCCCAGAAACCTCCAGCAGTCCGTTGGGAAAAATTTCTTACCTCTCTGCTGTTCATCCTTCACATCCCGATTCTAAATACGAGAAGCCACAATAAGTCATGACCGAGAATTTGTAAATCTCTGTAAGGGCAATAGCTTGGAGAGAGTGAATAATAGAGAATCGATTCTCAGACCTAAGCATTCCTTTCACTTAGCTGCTTTCAGCATCAAATGGGGTAACACGCTGCCCTAACTAGAACTCGTGAAACCTTTCAAATAGATGTGTGTTGTACATCCAAAACAAGCACACGAGACCTAGCTTCAGTGTTAACACTTCACCCCTCAGATACAAGCTTTACTTCTCGTTTCACTGCTCGTGTATCAAGCGATTCGGTATTTAGTGTAGATGGTTAGGTTGGCATTGGGGTCGCTCAGATCATAAAAGCTGAGCGTGCTTTGCTCGACTGGATTCCAGTCGGCAGTCTTCTGTGTGCAGTTCCGTTGAATGGTTCCGTCCATATCAACACAGACAGACTGAAGTGTCGATTCCTGTTTGTCGCTTCTGTGTTTGTCCCAAGTGACTGTGGGTCTCCTGAGGCTAAAGACGAATTCTACAACGATTTGTCTCAACTGCTATCTGGCGTGCGCTCTACGAATTATAATGATTGTTGCTGGTAATTCCACTGCTCAAGTTGAAAGACTAAATCAAGTGGGGTGGAAAATAGAAGGCTGATTTGGCTTTGCTGCTCGTCAAACCGATAACTGGGACGCTTATCCAACTACTTTTTGATCATGGACTATTCCGAGCGAGTACAAATTTTTCGCACAAAATGCGGCTCCGACTAACCTGGCGTTCTCATGTGCCTTCACAACTCTACACTCAGATCGACCTCATTGCCATCGGTTACCACTAACGCGGTTCAGTTTAAGATAATCGAGTATTTTGGTCCAAGTCTGTAGACACTGATCACGCTGTTGTCCGCGCATTTCAGCCCACTTCTCGTCGATGACCGAAACAGCAACAAGACCAACCGTTCCCCGTGGCTGTCACTAGACGATAACCGTCGATCTGCTTCCCAAGCCGAACTATCCACCAGGTTATCAATACAGTCAAATACCCAGGATCCACAGGAGAGATGGACAGAGATCAAACAGGCGCTATTTGAGGCTGATAGTGTTTCCCCGTGGTCTAGCAGCCAGATACACACAGAAACAATCGACATCTGCAGCCTCAGTTATACTGTTAGATGTTCACAGATAGATTTCTGCGGAATCCACGTATAATGAGGCACGGAAATACCCCAAATGTCAAGTGATTCAGAGCCTGAGAAACGACCGTGAGCAGCAATGGATTGCAAAGTCTAAGAAGATGGAAGAAGTTCCCGATGATTTAGGTTATTGGTGTTGTTTGTAGCTCAGATTGGTGGTTTGTATCCGTTGGTGATCGATGAGCTTGGCTATCACCAACGGATACAAGATGGAAGAAGCTGCGGCGATTGGCAACTGCCGCAACCTTTTCCATCTAATGAGAAAAACGGGTCCACGAAAACCAGACGTTAGTGAACCGATTAAAGAGGCGAACGGCTCAGTGATTCAGGCTCAGGAGCTTTGTTTAGTTCGTCGAATAGAGCATTTCAAGAAGCAGTTTAGCTTTTATTTATCCACAGCAAGTTTACTAAGTAGTACAATGGTTACAGTTCTAGTTTTAGTTATCAATCCTCTGTCAGAAATGGAGTCTGTGGGTGAGATAAGTTACCTAAAAAGACATGATTCTGCCGGATCAAATGGTATGCCTCCGTTTATTTTCAAAGACGGTGGCGGAGCACCTTTACTGGAGCTGACAAAACTACTTCGCTTGATATGTGAGAGGGGGAAAGTGTCAAAGAGTCTGTGTGAATCGGTGATCGTACTGATTGACAAGAATGGCGGCGGGTCCTCCTGTGAAAACGTCAGGGGAATAAGTCTGGTTAGCATCGCATCCAAACTGCTCGCAGGTATTATTTTCCACCGCTTGTCTAACGCTCGCGAACAGTGCTTGTGCGAGAATCGAGCTGTGTTTAGACAGTTTCGGTTTTATTGATCACATCTTCAGTGTTCGACAAAATTTAGAACATATGCACACCTTTTGTAGGCCCACCGTCTCCCTTTCTCTTGATCTCAAAACTGCCTTCTACTCAGTAGATCACTCAGTTCTCCGGCGCTGCCTATTGTTGAAGGGTGTTCCAGAAATTCATTTACACTATTAAGTCCCGGTACATGAATAGCCGAAGCCGAGTTCGGTTTTACGGTGCTCCTTCACTTGAGTTCACCACGAGAAGTGGTGTACGTCAGAGTTGTTCTCTTTCTCCTTTTCTGTTTAACTTTTTGACTGATACAGCCCTAAAGACCGCGCTTTTGTCAATTAAGAATATCAACATTGAACTTATCCCAGGTGGAAATGCGTCACACTTTGAATATGCTTACGATAAAGTTCTTTTAGGTGAAGACCCAGGTGAGTTGCAAGCTGTTATTGACAGCCTCACAAACTGCGTAGCAGTGTTCGGCATGCTTTTTGTACCCTAAAAGTGCAAGATGCTGTAGCAGGACTGGGTAGGTCCAACGCCAAAACTTTCAGTGTCTGGGACGACTATAGTCCAGATAGACGAATTCTCTTATCTGGGCAGCCGCTTTTCACCTGGAGGTCGGATATCGGACGAGGTGTCTTTGCGTTTACCGAAGGTTCGTTTAACTTTTTCTAACTTGAGTCATCTGTGGCGTCGACATGACATCCTTTTATCTATCAAGGGTCGAGCATACGCTACAACCGTCAGGCCCGTGCTTCTGTATGGTTCGGAAACATGGCCACTGCGGGTAGAGCCTATAAGAGGATTGTCAGTGTTCGATTACCGATTTCTTCGTAGTATTGCTCCAATGTGGTGGGAACTCCGTGTGAGCAGTGCTGAGGTTCGGCGGAGAGTCTTCGTTTCACGAACCACGTCATTAGATGAAGCTGCGGGTTAATATGGCCCGGACATGTGTTGCGCATGTCCCCTGACAGGATTCCTCGGCGCACTATGTTCGGATAACGATTAGAAGATAAGTAAGGGTGGCCAGTTCATGACATAGTAGAAAGGTATAAACAGCCCAACCATGAGGCTTGACCATGTACGGAGTGTTAGACTTCCTGGACGGGGTCCAAGGGACCCTTTTACTCTATGGTTAGACACATTGAAGTGTACGGCTATCATTCGTGATCTGTAGCTCTCTTGTATCCACAAACTTTCTTTATCGACGTGATACAAATATCTATATTTATCCCTTTACTCCTTTCATATTCTTGGTATTTTTCACGATTTCCGATAGAGGTTGTCAGAACTGAACCGAAGAATATATATATATATATATATATATATATATATATATATATATATATATATATATATATATATATATATATATATATCAGCAACACCGGCCTTTCTTTTTACAAAATTTTTTGGTGCTATACACGCCTGAGTTATTCATATTACTTTAAATCTCGCACACGTGTGTATGCTTCCTCACAGCTTTTCAAACATTTACTTTCTTGCAGCTGATCTCATTTGAATTAAGATGTTTTGATCACGCACGAGTATCTGATGGGAACAACTGGAGAGCTCGGAACATCACAGTAGGTAGTGCTCGGTTTGTAATCTCGCGAAATGAGCCTGTTATTTATCGGTTAGTCATTTCTAAACCATCTGTCACTCCTCTAACTTTCAAGTTTTCATCATCACGTTTCTTTTACTAATGCTTTACTCTGATTTACTCTTATGAGTTGTCTGTTGCATACCTTTCACTTTCTTTTGCGAAGATCACTGCCTTCCTGAAGGTCTCCGAACAATAAAAATCCTCAGTTTGCTACTGCCAGGGATGATAACACGGTCTTCATTGTAGATTTCGGACTTCACCGTCTCGTATTTGATTCCTCCCACCGCCGGTTACTTTTCCACGCGGCAACCTTAGATTGCCCTCTGCCCCCTTCCAAAAGTATTTTACCTTGTTGTATAACTGAATGAAAGAAAGTAACAGGACTACTTTATTATTCAACAAAATACAGCTGGTAGTCTTGCGTTCTGATCGGGATATGAAGGGAGCTGGGTGACATTGCATTTATAAGTACAAGCATGAGTCGGTGAGCTGTAAGATAATTCAGTTCATACCAGATAAATGGAGGGTGAATGAGCTTCACACGAAAGTTCACTTCAGGTGAGGAAGTACAAGTTTACTGGTCCATATTTTTAGATACAAGTTACTCAGATATGCGTCTAATTGTATCATAGCGTGTCAATTCTTTCTATCGATTCCATTGTACTGATACCAGCTAGTATCGATGAAACCCAACACACAGTCTGGTGTCCTTGGAAAAGGACATGGAGTGTCTAACGTGTAAGAGAGGTGGGGGTAAAATTATCCATTCTCTCAGGCTTGAAAGCGCTTTTCTCTGGCACACATAGCCCTCAGTATTTTATCAAATAATGGGGTAGGAAACCACGAAATTAGGAGATTCCGGAAAACTTTGAGCACCTCACTTTGGAGTTCGTGTGAAGTTGGAGGCTATTTAAACCTAACTCCCAGAAGGAATCCTATCAGAGCCTACCAAGACAAGGACTGCAATTTTAATTAATTACCAAGCTCATGGTCAAACACACGACACCGGGAATTCATAATAATTCAATTCCTGTAGCTGGTCTCCTTTATTCGGAGCCTTTTTTAAATCTCCTAATTAGACTATCGTTTCAATACGGTTGCAAGTAATTTGGCATCAGAATTATTCACACATGATTAAGGAGCTTTCTGCTTGTTGGATTTCTATCTGACAAAAGTTTTATGGGCGAGAAAGGGAATGCAACTGTTACCTGTGCAATTTTGTATCGCTTTCATCCTCATTATTCGTATCCAACATGAAATCTCCCGTATCACAGGTTGGACTACACTGAAAACTGTACCTTTCATCGGTGCATGTCAGATAAGTGTACTTTCTTTCATTATATTCAGTACATCCTCAAATATCACATTCACGGTCAGCAAGACACTTAGTTCCGTGCGAACACATAAAACAAACTGAAACGTTGCCAGTAGATAAAATGCCGATTGTTCGATTGTTCTCATTCTGGCACTTAGCTACGTGGCCACAGATACCATGAGAGTATCTTATTTATTACGTGCCCACATTTTGTTGTACGAGATACAGTATGTGGACTTCGCACACCTGCTGAGCATTTTGTAAAATATATGTTGCTGATATTCCTTGGGTAAAACAGATGTTGTGTCATAGTGGCTCTCTTCATACCATCCGCAGGACAACCGCGCGTTGAGCCACCCAACGAACTTCAAATTACCTGCTAGGAAGTTTTCTCGATCAGAGGGATGCTGTTCTTCCCCATTGCTTCTTGGTATACGGGAAGAGTGAAAAAACCTCCTCTGGAAAAATCCTGCACTTCTTGCTTACGTGCTGGAAGCTGCACATGTCATCTGACACTCGTTTGTAGACATCAGCGAGCGAATACTCGTGTGCATAAAATATGCAGGCTGTATGCGAATAAACGTTGAAGTGAGGCTTATCGCTGTGCATGATCACACCTGCGAGTGTCACAGAGAGACTTAAACCCATATACGGTGTTCGGAAGTACCAATTACTGAATAGAACATTTACATGAGTTAAATACTTCGAAAACAATTTTTATTTCCTTCAAGGTGACAGTAGAAGAGTACTTCTATAGCAAGAAAGTCATGTGACTGCAGTGAAGAGCAGTTCCTGGGTACGTCACAGTAACTTGGACTGAGTAGAGAAGTCTTTCTTCGTGAACTAATCTTGTGGTTATATATATATATATATATATATATATATATATATATATATATATATATATATATATATATATATATATAGTTAGTAGTATGTAAACCTGCAGAAGAAATCCCCACGGGAACATACGGTTTCGCGATTGTAGCCGCACGTCAGGTATGCGTACGCAGTACTCCTCAGTACTCATCATCGTACTTGTACAATCCATCGCTATATCGTCACTAGGATCTAATTTGAATTATCAGGAGTGTGAATGGATACTGTCCATTGAACAGTCCATAAATGAATCTCTGTTGTGCTTTCTGTTAGTTACTAGTGTCTAGATCACTGCTAACTCAAAGAAAAATGAGGCTGCGTGTGCAGGCCTTAAAAAATCGCTTAGACTTATCAAAATATCACTTGTTTTTGTTAACTGATTGCTTTTACCTCAGAATTTCACTCGTATTTGTAAGCCTCAGGAACATCAATAGCAGGGAATTCCACTTACAGTGCTGCGATCTGACAGATGAACGTATATGAGTAACCGTCTGTTTGTGTGTGACTTGATTGTTCCAACGTGTTTCCCAAACAGCGGAATGTTGAATAATCGTACACAGCAGGGAGGGCACAATGTAACCATCCTTGATCATGGATTCTCTCGTGAACGGAAAAATATGTTCGCTTATCTACATGCATGTCTGAATAGTCCGACGACATCGAATAGACATTATCACTTCTATCCTTATCTGGTCTATCGTGATGGCCGGGGTGAACACGTTCTCGCGTGATCGTATGCGCGAACTCCCCTTCCCATTGAGCTGCAGGTCATCTCTGCGGTTTTGATCATCCGGATACATTTTTAATGAGGTTTTACCACAGGCTCACTCCCGTTCCGACAAGCATTCTGTTTAGCGGTGCTGGGGCATGATTATTCCTTGTGCTTGTGCTTTGGCGAACAAACATAATCAGGTGGCCATTTTAAATTTTATTCGGTCATATGATGGCCTCATCCAGGTCACTCTTTGATAGAGTCTGTTTGATTCATGGCACTGTACTCGACCCATTCGCGGCAATTCACCGCCACGTGCGCGGAGGGCGAGCATGTGTTGCATGAAGCAAATTTTGGTTGGTGTGTTTGTGAACGCGCATGTTTAATTCATACTGATCAAAGGAAAGGCATTGGGAATTCGTATGACATATACGAAGATGTCCCGGAAAGAAACCTTGTTTAAAGCCAGATCGTACCGCATATCATGATTGTCACGATTTCCATAAAAAGAGGCGCTGCTTTCAGATCTTGCATTTATCTGTTTGTTGGCACAATGTAATCCATTCTAACTGAGTTGAAAGCTCAGCTTTCCGAAGGGTTTCACTACGCATCCACAGGACAGTGCACACCTGTTGGACTGATCTGGAACAGCTATTACACGAAAGTCCTTTGCTCCCTTCGCATTTTGTTTACTTTCAGTAGATCAGTTTTGGACTCCATGAGACAGAACGCTTGACTTCGTTATATCGTATCGCTCAGTTTTTTCCATGAAATGAAGAAAAACGTACCAGTTCTTCGTGTTTATGTTAATGTTCATGTGATAGAACAAGTTGATTCAAACGGACACCTCAGTCTGATCCTCGGTCGGAGTACACTCTAACCTGGTTCTTACACGCAGTAGTACACAGACCCGATATAGAGAATCATAGTTATCTCGCTAATTTTCTCTAAAATAGGCATTAGTTAAAAACTGTTTTATTCCTATGGCCGATATCAAACCCATCACCGGAATGCAAGTCAGTAAATGCGCAGATATCTGCGTTGTTCTCAAGCTCTTTCGCCACACACTGGGTCAATTGAACTCACTAATATCACACATAGTACTGATCGTGGTCTACCGATACCATCCGTAAATGGGTGTGTGATTAGATAAAATAGTTGGTCAATCAATCTGTCATTCAGATAGCAATTGTGTCTACTTTTGTTTTATACAAAGCGGACGCATTGGTGTTAGAGACAAGCCACCCCACGAACTCTGTCCAATCGAAACCAGTACATGTACAAGCAGAGCAATATGACTAAACCAGTACTAGAAGAGTGTCATCATCTTCTAGTTGCCCCAATCTATGATTCGAGATAAGTTTGATAGAAACAAGCGGCTCTTTTCTATGCATATCAATGATTTAACCATAGGAAATAGAAAATAAGCAAACGGAATACGGATACACATTGTATTTACTCTTTTACCTTTTTGATTTGTTGCTTGAACGGAACTGAAAAAAACGAAAGTAAACAGTCTAAAGTAGTTTAATTAAGGGACCGTTCTAGGGTATTTTCATTTCAATCTATCTCCCCCTAACAAGTGGTTACCGACTTAATTCTAACCATAGAAATGGGGTTAAAAACATCCTGATAAAATTCGAAACAATAACAACCAAACCGCATTTCTAGTTACGTCTGAGAGAAAGAAATGCGTACAGGAAGAGGGTAACGCGTCAATAAAACAATATCGTTGACAGAGGGCGAGCGTATTATATCAACCCGTATACTGATTCTCCTTGAAACCGTCTTGAATACGTCGAAAACCGTGGTCGGTTGCGGAAACTACCAGTCCCATTTCTCGGGTCGATCCTCACTCTCTTACAGAGGCTTGTTATGCATACCGTTTTAATTTTTCTATTGCCTTTCAAAAGGAGTGGGGTAAGATACAAGTTTGAAAGCAGCTCCGCCCTAATCCTAACAGGTTCACATGTTTACGACTCAGAGAATAAGGTCAAGAAGGAAGTTCTGTTCCAGATGTTTTTGTTTACTCACAGAATAAGCCTTGTTTATGTAGCTCCATTCATCCATATGTAATAGGTCAACCGGTATTTCCCTTTGGGGCACTTTCTAGCTGTCCATAACCTATTCTACAAGAAAAAAACACTCTTCCGTCGTGCGCGTCATCTTTTATCACGTATGAGTGAAGCGAGCACCAACTGTGATATGAAAAGCAACAACAATTGGAACAGGTGTCTGCTTGGTGGCACGGAATTCCGCCGTGTTCGAGCTACGTGGTTCAAACTAGATGATGCGAAACTCTGGTTAGATGCAATTATCTCCGAGGGACGGAAAAAGCATTGAGCTACCGTAAAATGGTATACGCGTGTCTTGTAACGCACCTGTTCCTCACACCTGTTACTCCGCCGTACCAATAAGGCGAGTATGTGATTAACTAGCTAGTTAGTATCTTTGTAAAAGTGTAAGCCTAACAAATATTGTATTTGAAATATGAGCATTGACGAAGGTTTTTTCCAATCACTAATTCCGAAAAAAACTGCGAACAATATCTGGAAAAAAGGTGTGAATTTATTTCAGCCTTCAGTCTTGACGTACCAAGCCGGATCGGTGAGATTTTTGGGCGAAGGGAGGAAGAGGGTACTGCTTGGAGTGATCCTTTTTTTGGACCGCATTCGGACCGCATTGGAGCAGTTAAGTCATCTTGATTGTTCTTATTAGTGGTACTATGAAGAGGAAGTTCACGGAAAGTAGATGTCTGAAGTTTCTAATGAATTTGCGGGTTGGTTTTATGAAGTAAAAATATCTTGAACTAGGTAAGTTATCAAGTGATAAGCAGTCATCTTACATGTTCGGAAAAAAGTTGAGAGTTGAGCGGCTTTTCGAAAAGAATGAGGACACGGATCGCTCGGTGACTCAGAATTTACTGCTTCCTTTTGAGTCGAGGAAATATCCTTTAGAATAGAAAACACACTCTTGAAATGGAGTGTGTTTCGGCACACGAAGAGCGAGCAAAATGCTAAGATTTAAAGTCTTTAAAGTATTCTACTCTTTAGATCACCTTCATTGATATCATTATCCTGCCATTTGTGAAGAAACGGATTGAGCCACAACAATGACCAAACCAAGACCGTTGCGGTGAGTTGCTAGGGTACAAAAGAACTGAAAGACCGCCTAGTTTCCGTAACAAAATTGACCAAAGTAGAGGTTATCTTAAGCTACCGTTGAGGGCAATTTTCTGACTTTGTTCAAGATTAAATGTGACCAACGTGCACATTAAATACATTATAGAATTAATTACGGGGATGTGAGGGTTCTCAACAATATCTTGTCCAGTATTTACCATCAAAGTTGGTAAGGTATGTAAGTGTGGTGTCCCGGCGACACACCTATTGAGATTTGAGCGTCTGAAGTTTTCCGTGTTTTTGTGATTTCAGACCGAACACGCTCAGCTGCCCGCGAAGGAACACCGGTCCTTGCATACTACAAAGGTCAAACATTGAGAGAAATATTTCACTCTAATGTCTATCGTTAGTAGTCTCACGGTTTCAAACAGTATTTGATTTATTGAAACTCCTCCTACATGTGCTATTACCCAAAGTAAAGTGAGTAGAGATTATTAAATTGCAGTCATGAAAAAGTTCATCCCGCAAAGCTGGCGAACTTTTTACAGCTAATAGTTTTGAAAATATTATGGATTTATCATCCCATAATATGCACTTGTCTGATTATAATCTGCGATTTGCATAAGAAAGGATGCTGCTTCGAATTAAAGAGCAAGATTTAGCTCATTCGTTCCCCTCATAATACGACTCGGTGACAGCTGCTTATGCACGTGCACAAGGGATAACATCGTTGAACTAAATAGGAAATGCACTATGGCCTTTTTGGCACACATTATCAATAGGGTTCCGTCGTCTGTCGCGTCTATTCCGTGGCATTCATATATTCATCCTCCGAACAAGATTGTATAGGTTCTTATTGTTCTTATGTGGCCTTGATATTCAAGCCTCCCCGACGGGGAGCCGGACGGGGAACACACAAGTTGTATTAGTACTGTTCCAGGGTTGTTACACAGCCAGCGTTCTAATTCGATGATGTGTTTGCCACTATTCGATAGCTCGTGATCTTACAAATCAATCTGCTTACGGATTTGGGTATTAGAAGTCACTGATTATAGCTCATTTGATTGATGTGTCTATTGGTAATAATGGCAGACAGTAAATAAGATATAACAATTCGGCTTTCCACAATAAATAATAACTTTCTCATACCTGGATGAAAAAAAATAAGATCCTACCTGAAGCATCGTGGACCAGTATAGTTTTGATGACTTTGAGTAACATTGAAAAACTTGAGCAATACATATCCTCTAGATCTGTTGAATAATTTCAAGTTCCTGCACCACAAAATACATTGGAATGAACCAAGAGATGGAACAGGTGTCGGTACCCGTTCTCACGAAACCAGTTACGGATTGGTAAAGGAAAGTAGAACAAAAACGAAAACGGAAGCAAGCAAATATTACGAAACGGTAAGTAATTGTGATTAACAGATATTCGGCAGTGGTCAAACGGCTATCGTCGTGGACTTTGAACTAAAGCTATCCAGGTTCGATTCCCGTCACCACCGATCACCTCCCCATTTGGCAGCCTTTCACTGGCTGCCGTCTCTTCCGTGAATTGTGTACTTTGTTGTATGATAAATTAAAAATGAAGTAAAAAGGATATTTTCATATCTATACGTTATTTGTTACAAATTATAGGTTGTGTATATTATTCACCAACTTTTAATGGCACTGCATTCGACAACGCAGTTCAAAGTTTATTTACCGACGGAGAGTCGATTAAATAAGCAGACATGAATAAATCTTTGTGGGTTCTGCCAGCTGTCCAAGCTGAAATGGTGGTAGTAGTTCACTGATTTCAGTTGTAGCATCTGTTTGCAGGCATATTTGTAAGGGTGGACATCAAAAGATGACCATGAGATAACAATTTTTGTGATTCTATCGGCTGGAGATCGTGGTTTCCGAAGTGCACTTTGCCACTGCAACTTTTAAATGTACTTTTAAAAACAAACACAAGTAGAAATAAAAGTGTTCTGAAGATGAAAAACAGTGAGATGTTAGAATGATGCAGTCCTCCACTGGGGCTTTTGTTTATTTGTCCCGGTGAGTTTAAATTTAACTGAACAAAACCGGAAGATCGATTTTTGCCAGGGTGAATTTTCCTGCTTGTACGTTGACGGTAGATCTTGGTGGCACATTCTAATTCACCTAGAGCTCACTATCTCTACCTACGAAACAAGAGTTCAATAACGTTTCGGAAACCGGTGTCGTTCTGTGAACTACCGTTGGGAAAACCGATGTATAAACGTGAACAGATTATTTCATTCAAACGCAAGTAGATGCCTTTTGGTGACGGGGCCTATAAACTCGGTCGTTCTATCCGCTCCGCATCAGGCTTTAGTCTCAGCTTCTATGGAAATTCTGTGCTAATAGATTCAACTGCAATTCTTTATTCATTTCGAATTTATGAATTCCGTGGAATAAGCAAATGTCTGGGAAATAGAGCGCAAATAATTTTTGCAAACTTAGTGATCGTACCAGGGAACACTGTGCTGGGTAGAAAGTTTCTAGACACAAACCGGCATTGTAAAAGGGATTTTTCCAATGATCAAAAGCAGTAAAGTTTACTGCTAATTGGAAACTTGCCCATAACTGACTGATTTTGTGAACCGGAGAAATTGGAATCAACTATTTCAACACAAGGACTCTAGCTCCACAGCGACAGTGATGAATGAGTTATGAATGATGTTGGTGCAGATTAAAACAGCAACCAGAACGACGGCGACGGCGACGACGACGATGACGACGACGACAACAACAACAACAACAACAACAACAACAACAACAACAATGACAACGAGGACAACAACAAAAGCGACAACAACAACAACAATAACTTGATCCTAGCTGCACTATCATTACATACATAGTGTAAGGTATGCCACTGCTAGGATGCGTGCTTGACTTTGGACCTTAGCGTTAATCAGACTTTGATCCTTGTAAGTGCATTCATTTATTCTCCCCATACTCCTGAAGTTATACAAGAACTAAATGATATCATATCTACAACCGCACCATTTTGTAATGGCACTTCATTGTATACTGTCTCAGCTGGTTTTCCTTAGCAAACAGGTTACCTCACTACCATCCGAAAAGATGTTAAACGGGTGCTCACTTTTTGTTCACAGTCACAACCTATTTCATTTTTCCTGTCATCTCCCGCTATTAGACTCCACCCTGCCATTCCTAACATTTTCACCCTAACTCATTATGTGAGTAGCCACAAATGTCCAAATCAAAGCTGTGATTGAAGGATACCTAGGCCACGGTGTCACTCAGACAAATTTGCGATGCTTGGACACAACATCAGCAAGTCTGATCGAAGTGCATTTATTTATTTTAACTTGTTTTCTCCCATGATTATCTGATGGAATACCGGAAATTATACTCTAATATTTGTTTTCTAAGATAATTGGTATAGCCCTGCCTATGCGCTCTCTTTCCCACATCTGAAGAGAGTGAGTCTCAAAATTTAATGTGAATTGAAAATAAATAAAAATAACAACAATTAAAGCGTTTTCCTTATCCATCGAAGCTGAGCTATACTGACGCAAAAGCAACATCGACTGGAACAATTTTCTTCAGTCATAAGATTTCGGTGAACAGTGGAACGTTATCTGCTGAAAACAAACGAAATTCCTAGAGACCTTTCAAAACTTACAATGAACGAATTGATCAGTTTTGTCCAGCAAGTCACTAACCGACCTATGAAACTTTCGACATGCTCTGTTGGCTTGGAATACAAGAGGTAAAGTGGGAAATTGCAAAACAGAACAATTTAACCATCTTCATAAAACTTTAGGAATTTGTGTTTTTCAGCATCATATCTACTCTCTGAAATGATGCAGCATGAGTACCCGGTACGCATGCCGGAAGAGCGGCTACAACCTGGAAACCGGGGTGATAATATCCACCCGTTTGCATACTACTTACAACGTATATATATATATATATATATATATATATATATATATATATATATATATATATATATATATATATATATATATATATATATATATATATATATTGCCACTATTAGTGGGAAGCAACTATGATGTGGTACTAGATCTTGAGGGAAAGTGGGACAAGATTTTTCAACATCGAATTGACCCAGACATTAAGGACAGGTATTTCCGGCACTTTTTGGTCGTAATGTGCGTAAAATTGTTGTGTTCATTCCATCTGTTAGGTCTTCTACCTCTGAAATGTTTAATGGAGGTAGTTGTTCTGTGATTCATCCGATAATTGATGGTCTTATGATTTGCTTTAAAACACTGAACAAAATATACGGCACAAGCGATCCAAATTACATGTCCCCGGGATTCCAATTTGATCCCCTTTGTGGAGGTGGCAAGATAATTCCTTTTTGTTGTACATTTCTATCTCTGTTGCTATAGCAATATAAGCGAGTAACGAAGCGCACCCGAATGACCTTAAAGCCAAAGATTATATTGAAGTGAATTGGAATTTTTATTTCTCACTAAGTCTGACAGATATCTGTAAAAAGCATTTTCAAACGATCTATAACGTGAAATCTCCGAATTGTGAAAGAGTTTTTCTTGAGCATGAAAAACGTATTTGCCGGAAAACTGCTTCTACCAAATTATTCACACAGTAAACCTAAGTTTGATCTGGGGTAATTTGTGGTCCTGTTGAGCAGTTTAATTATATTTCCTTACTTTGTTGATTTTGGCTTACTTTGCTCAGAGCATTTTACCACGGCAACCAAGATCAAGTACATTCAACTTCCCGTAGCACAGCAATCGTCAACGTGGATTAGAGGCAACTTTGAATGCATTGAAATCGTAATCCTATGGCCCCGTTCACATTAACTAACTCGCGAGACACGAACTATATGTTGGGTAAATTTTCGTATGCATTTTAATCGACGCTACCTGCAATTTTAGTTCTATACGACTATCTCTCGCCGGAGGATTAGTTGACTCCATAAATATCACGGAATATTTATGACCACTCTCGTCGGTCGGAGGCGAGCTCGGTACAGATCGGGATACAGCTCTTCTCCCATCACCGGGCTTCACAGACCGACTGAATGTCAAGAAGCTCCACATATTTTCTATGGTACTGATCCACATTTGTAGCTCCCCGCCAAGGAGACAAGACCAACCAGGGCAAGGGGTAAGACATAGTATTTGTTTGGTTAGTTTTGACTCGGGTCGCGGGAAGGTACGGCCGTACTACTGCGGCCGTAGACAAAGGAGGAGGACGGAGAGTGCATCGACGTCAAGGCATTGTCTCCTTTCTTCCTAGGTAGGCACCGTGTATGACCAGTTGACTTTGAGTATTTGCCGCATGAACCAATGATCGAAAACTTCCATCCTTCGGGTATCCTCATCCCGCAGTGGCCAAGTTTCGCAGTCGTACACGAGTACGGAGCGGATAGTGGCAAGATAAACATGAACTTATTTCCTAAGCTGACTTCGCTACGAGTCTGCAGTGTGCGTCTTAGTTGGAGTAAGGCTTTCCTGGCGCGGTCGATCGGTACTATTACTTCATATATACTGAATGGCTATTCGAAAGCAGAGTTGAGCTTCGGTATTTAAATGAAGGGACTTGTTCGACTGGTCGGTCGTTGATGACCTTTTGTTGGAGTTTAGGGTCTACGTGGATTGTGAAAGCTTTGGTTTTGATCGAATCCGCTTCTAGACAGACGGGCCTTACGAAACAGTTCACTCGGTGAAGGACTGGTTGGAGCCTAGAGAGGGAGTCCCCTAGCATGACACTGTCATCCATAAACTCCAGGTCCGGAGTGTGTATTCACCGGCTAAGCTGTGCACCAGGATAGTCGTGTAGTGCGTGACTAACTGTCCAACCAATGGCATAGTTAAACAGCACCGGAGTAAGGAGACAGTTCTGTCTTGGTCAGGTAATGTGTGCAAACTCCAGCGTTTATTTGCCGTACGTGCGAACCCTAATGCTACTGGTCGAAGTGGCACCCACTCAAGAACCTTTAAAGCTTATCGGGATTATGGTCCAAAGGGACTTGCTGTTGGCCGAATCAAAGGCGGCTCCGAATTAGGTGAAACAAGTCAACGTTAGTTGATGGAACTTACAGCCGTGCCTCATTATTCTTTGCAGTGTGAAGTTTTGCTCCCCACAGCCTCTGCCACGACGAAAACTCCCCTCGGTTCGGGCAAGTGGGGTTGCCTCTTGCCTCGGAGAAATGGTTTAGTAACAACGCACCTAGAATCTTTGTAGCGACATCGACCAAGCTGACCCCTCGGTAGTTCTCACATGTCGATTTATTACTCTTCTTTGGAATGGGAAACAGAATAGACATGTCCCACTTAGACAGAAATGCTTCATCTCACCAAATGGCTCCAAGAAGTGTATATAATCCGTCAGTGACAACAAAAAGATTTTATAAACTTCTGAGGAGATGCAATCTTCCCTAACGGCCTCTCTGTCCTTCAGTTTGTCAGTAATTTCTGTGATTTCAATGGTAGTCGGCCTATCGCAGCTGTTTTCACACGGGACCGGGTTTGACATTGGTTGGTCCATCGGGTGGTTTGTCGGCCGATTGGGCATCTTACCGAGGTGTTCGACCCATGGATCCATTTTCTTACTTTGCTCTGGTATTAGGTTTCCTGCTGCTTCAGGAAGAAGCGAATCCTGTTTTTAGCACTTATTCGAGGCGTTGTGAATGAATTGGAACAGTTTACCAAAGTCATCAGCTCTTGACGCGACCTCCATTTTTTTCGGTTGTTTCTATCCCCTAACTTTTGCGATCAGCCTTGGCGGAACGTGAGGCCTCTTGCTGTGATCTGTGGTGTTCACTACTACCTGCAAGTCGGGCTTCGTGTGCTTTGATTGAAAATTGAAATGTGCTTTCAACAATCCAATATTTCCCCACTTTTTTATCGCCTGAATTCCGTCCACGCAGCTTCCTTGATTATTGACTTTCTGTCTACTGTGCTTCCACATTGATGTTTTTGTGCGTTGGTTGCGGCGATCAGTCGAGTTGTGATTGCTCGTGTAGAGCTTGTCGCTTCTCTGGATTTTCTAGAGTACTGTCGTTTATCCGGGAGAGTGCAGAGACCCTAGGTGGATTTTAAGGCACGCACATAAAAGAACGTGGTCAATGCCTTCTGCGTTGTCAGCCTTTGCAGCTCGGTGCACTGAGCAATTCTCCACAGCTGAAGCCCAACGGGATCTCGCCAGGATGTGGTCGAGTTGGTGCGCCGCGTGATCGTCATTGGAGTACCATATGACTGGGCTCTTCTTGGGGCGTTAAAGCGAGAGCTGCAGACAACCATTCTGTTGACTTTGGCCAGATCGATGAGTTAGCCGGTGTTCACGTAGCGGTGAAAGATGCCAGCCTTACAATCTACTACGACGAAGAGCAAGTACCCCGTCGAAACCCAATTTATTAGCTCCCGCAAGTTGGAGTCGAATTCATCTTTTGATCCGTCGTCGAGTAAGTTGGTTGAAGCATAGAACCAAGCATCATCAGATTATTTGGGGAGCCTATAAAGTGTGTCAAGGTGAGTCTGGTTTCCAAGAGACCATTGCATCATTAGCTGTTTTGTTCAGAGCATATGCGACGTCGTAGAGACCGATGGTGTCCTTCAGGCCACAGTATTAAAGCTAATAAGAAGTATCCACTCCCGGGGGCTTTATTTGTCGGTCATCTGAGTTGGGTAGGCGGATTTCTGTGAGGCAAGCAACATATACGTCACTGTCATATTGGATCCGCATTGTGATGCATTGGCTACCGACACCCAGAAACTTCCGAACTTTCCAGAAGGGTACAAGGGCTTATTTTCTGAGGCAAATAATTCCGATTTTGCTGTCTTTCCACCTCGACCGTTGGGACACAAAGAGCGTCGCTTCCCGGGGATGCCGTAGCATGGTGGGCGCATGAGGTTTCGAGTGAGCGTCTCAAGAGTGGCTGCCCCACATTCCGTCGTGAACCTGATCAACGTCACTTTGGAATTATACTCACTTTGAACACCACCCCGAATTCGTTACTGAACGGAAAATTTCATTCGGATTAGAGACACGGTATGTTCCATTTCACTATCCCCAACTCGTTTTTGTGAAAGCTTTGTAAGTTCAAATTGGACTAGAAAACGCAATTACTCCAGTTGACAAACTGCCCTCAGCTGCCCAATCCCGATGAAAATGGCGGTTTTCCCAGTGGTCTGCACTAACATTCAATCTTCTTTTGGAAAAATGTCGTTCCTAACCAATGTTCTGAACTCACGAATTAACACGAACACCTTTGTGAACTGTGTCTAAGAGTCTTGGCTAAATGAAACTATTGAAGACGAACTCGTTCTGCTTGGAAACTTCAAGTGCTTACGTTAGGGCGAAAGACAATTCAAGGAGAGGACGGGTGGTGGTACGGTGACTTAAACGAATTTCGAGTGGTCTGGCAGGTCTGAAGTTGTTTTTACTTTTCCTCGTAACGGCGCTGACGACGTGGTTGTCAAATGTTCTCCTAAATTCTCTTCTTTCCGAGGTACTGTGATGAGTAATCTGTACACATCTTTTTATTCCCCTCAAAGAGACGTTAACCTGTTATTTAAAGTTTCCACAGCCGTTCGAATTTCGTCACTTCCTGGCTGTTTATAAATTGTTGTCGGTGATTTTGATTTTGCGTTTACGTATCCTCTACTTGGATTTGGTTTAAGTGACCTCTATATTATCCCAAATAGGGAAATGCCATTTTATAGGGGATTATCTCCAACAATCAGGAACTTTTTCACTTACAACTGAAAGCAGCTGTTTCAGCAAGTGATTATACTTTCGTTACCACCAGATCAAAAAAGTATTCAACTTCAGCACACTGTTCACTTGTCAGGACGAAACAAATAGAGGTCTAGAAACCTGTCACCCATCAACATTACCCTTCCATTGTTTTTTCGTGGTTCTCTTTCATTTACCCTCTTTACTCACCAGACTTATTTACAAAGGCCACGAGAGTGCTATTTGATTTGCGTTAATCTATGGAGACTGTAGGTTTTAACAACACTAGAATAGCTTCATTTGCTTAAATCTCTGAGAAGGCAAAATGAACATGACTGTTAACTACACTACCAGAAATACAATAACTGAATACGACATTTCCCTACCTGTTCCTCTGTGCAACTAACAGCAAAACGTCTTCGGCACCGAATCCGACTTCGAGGTAGACAACGGGCCTCATCAAAAAACTACTATATAGATGCTGACAGTGTGAACGCCGCGTTTGTTTGCCTCTCATTGTATACCATGCCATCTTATATTCCTTCTGTTCCCTCGGGACATGGAGCCGTTTACCTCAGAAAAAGCCTTCAATCTACTTCATACCTCAAAATCAATTTCTGTTGTGGGTCCAGGCGACTTATCCTCCACTGTTCTGAAATTTAGAGCTAGTTAGCTATCCGGAATTATGACTTCCCCCATCGATGCATCTTCTGATGCTGGTGCTATTCCAGATTCCCAGAAAACCGCAACAGAAGAAAGAAAAGAGTACTTGATCCCGGACTTTTTACTTCTACTATTTTATCGAAACTTTTTCGTCCCTTCGCCATGACTTCTTTTGCTATCATGTTGACCGAGCATGTCCCTCTAAGTCGACTGTTTTGCTCTTTTATTGTTCCCAGTGACCAGTTTGCTTGCAAACCCATAAGATGCACTCTGGAAGCAGTTGCTTCAGTTTGCCGTTTCTTTTCAAAGAGCCTAAATGGTTCCGTAAAATCCGTCCGTTGTATTTCCCTCGGATATTCTTCCGCTTCTGATTTGGTTCCCCGTTCTATACTTCTTCGAAAGCTAGAATCTTTTGTATGTTTCTCTCCTTTACTCTCATGGTTGAATGACTACTTTCCCAATGGAACTCAATGTTTGGTTGACCGTCCTTTGGACTCCACGTCTCACGCACAAACCTCAGGTCATCCGACCAACCTGCACTCGGAAACACCAGACTCGAGTTTCGCTCTTGTTAGAGCTCATCCACCCAGGGTTTCAATCCGGGCCCTTTCATCTCAGTGTGCCAAATTAGGTATAAGTTGACCGAGTCCTTTCACTGACAACTCTGGTATTCTTAATGGTGCCGTCCTTTTCCCCTATCTTTTTATCACGTAACATATGATATCTCTGTTCCCCAATGCTCTGCTTCTAGCAAAGGTTATTTATTTTTGTGATATTGTCATAGAAAACGAAATTAATATTAGTATGCGAATAACCGATTTGAAGGAACTGATGTTACTATGCTCTTTCGATGTTCAGTTGACCTTCAATGGAGAATTGTATTGTCAGACCCACAGAATCACTTTGGGATCAACTGTAGGCTTCTTATTGGCTGATTTATGGTTAAGCTGGGAAAGGGGGAACTTGGTGATAGGATAGAAATTCTACCGATCTATCGTCGGTACGTAATTATTATTTTTGTTCTAAGTGACAGTCAAATACCGTTGGAGTCGTCCGCAGAGGATTTCAGTCAGGCTCATAATGCGGTTGATTTCACGTCGGAAGTAGAAGAAAGGAATAATTCCCACTTTCAAGATGTATTTCTCGTAAGAGGTTACTATGGCAAAAGAAACCATTGCGTGAGTCGCAGACCAACGTAGGCAGGCCAGCACACCAATTTCGCTAGCTTTGTACCTCTGGGGCGTGAACGAAACCCAATTCGCTCCCTCACAGCCCGTGTGTGAATGATTTGCTCCGGTGGAAAAGTGAGTGAAGAACTAGACATTTTGAAGCAAGCACTTCTGGATAACAAATGCCCCGAAGTTTCATTCAAGAGAACACACACGCACAAAGAGCAACGAGACAGAACCATACTTTCCACTTTCATTCAAAAGTGACGACATCACCTCTTGTGTCGTCCTTCCCGCTGTCACACCACGTGCCCGCTTCACCAGCCGATCATTGATCTCAGCGAACGTAAAAGACAAGTTCCTTGTCCTCACCTAGTCCACGCTAACCTCTTCGTTTTGTTTTGCTCGGTTTCGGCAAGCTTTATGTAGGCGAACCTCATGGCAACTATCACAAAAGATCATAGAGCACAAAAGAACTTGATTGACAACGGGGAAACAGAAGCTCAATTACCAGTGCAATTGTGGCTTACCTTGAGGACACTAGACATTGCGTAAATGACGATGCTTTCAAATTGGTCCACAGAGTCTTTAGGACTGCGCCGCAGGTCTCTATAAAACAACATCTAGTGAGGACAGAAGCTGTAGAGATCAGATTACTCAGTTCATCGTTTTGTTCCAAATACCGTTTCTCTAAAGCACTCAGACTGCCCTGACCGCGATCCGAGACCGGCCTTGGGACTCAGCGTGACTCATAAAGCTGACCATTTGGTTAAAACCGGAAATGGATAATCTCAAAAACCCATGCTCATTGTTTCACTGGTCCTTTCCCCAACCCTACTCCCAATTTCCCTAACTAGGCGTCACCTATTTTCGTGACCACCTAGTCACATTTTGACACACAGACACTGTTCGTAGTTTATGCATTTCTAACCTTTAAATGCAACTGTATTGGCCACCGAAAACGAACTTATTCTCCATTCTTGTTTTTCTGTATAATGAAATGGGACTATCCAGTGGATATTATGCATATATATATATATATATATATGTATATATATATATGTATATATATTGATGGTAAGTAGTATTTAAACTTGTGGACAAAATTTCCCCGGTAGCACACGACCGGTGTCGCGGTTGCGATATGATTACTATAGACAAAAATGTCACAGCTTCTGAAATTGAACGTCATATGAAAACTATCTACCCTATGAACTGAACCATGTGCAAAGTACATTTGTTTACACAACTGATGCGCCTAAGGCGAAAATAAGCCTCGGAGACTCGGTTCTAGATGATTTGTTAGTGCATTCAGGTCCCCGGGGAGCACGCATTCTCCCCTAGATATCGTGTAGATGCACGAAATTCACTTCACTGTGCTGCCACATCAGAAGGCTTGAAAATTTAGACCTGTCCTATTCTGAAACTCAGTGACAATATGGTGACAGTTGGTTGATTCGTGACAGCGGGACTGTTAAACTGTCCGATGCCGGTCAATATTCAAATAAATGACAACTGAACTTAGCGCAAAATTTCCTCTCGGACCATTCGTATGCCATGGACAGGGGGAAGTTTTTAGTTATCACCAAACACAGCTGATCCTGCTTACCAAAGGTGCATTTCAGGTTGATGAACTAGCCTGTTGTATTACTTGGTTACGAAAAAATTGATTAACTTAAAGGTTTTATCTAGTTATCATTGTTTCTTCAGGTTATAAAGGCGATCATATATGAGTTTACAAAGGCTGAATTGTTGCAGCAGTGAACAGTTCCAAATGTGGTAAACTGCTTTTTGCAAAGCACCACTTGATATGGTTTACGAACCAGAAAACAATCAGAATTACACCAGCAAATCAAGGTTTGACTGAGCTTATTTAAGGTTTCCTGTGATGCTACGGTCGATTTATAATGGATTTATTGAGCTCACCAGCCTGCTTCCGTTGGAGATAATATAATCTTAAAGTTGAACTACATTTGTGGACAATTTCCGTTTGTGGCAAACCTCACGAGCACTTATAATTCCGGCCATGATATAAGCCTTTAACCATGGTCAAGAGAAGACTGTGCATTGCAAATTGGCTGTATCTTGTACAGAAAATTATTGTCTCCCCGCACTCAGTCAACCACCAGTGCTGGTAAGAATATCACAGAAAAGGAAGATCAGACATGTACAAACTATTTTTAAAAGGAAGTAATATGTTCTGCCCTGCAACACTATCTAATTATATCAACCGGATAAAGGGGATAATAAGAGCTGAGTCGTTTGTATTTTCTTCTTATCTTTTTTACGTTATAGTAGCATATTACTTCATACGACCACGTATAGGCTACTGAAAGATGAAACGTATCAATTGCGAAAGGTTCCGACCCGGTAACGCAAGAATTCAATTCATTGTTGTTGTGAGCTGGGACAAAAGGAATACAGTACTGATACAGAATGTGTACAAGCACGAACATTGTTCCACTTGTTATGCCCCTTTGCACAGCCGCTATCAAGTTATTTTACCAATAATATGAAGATCTTCTATTTAAATTTTCTCACAAGGTAAGACCAAAGAAATGTGGCTTGCGTCCACACCGACACAAATGAGCTCTATTAGAAATTCTCAATAAGCATACTATGAGAACCACTTATTTCATAAATTGATAAACGGGGCGAAAGGATGAGGCGAATATCTGGTGAATATGAAAGAGAATATTTCACAATAAGGACACGTGAAATTTCGCTGGGCTAAGAGTTACCCCCACGTTAGCAGAGAAGATGGGATCAGTTTGGCCATACATATTATTCTTCGTGCTTAACAACTCAATTGGGGATGAAGCAGTTGAGTGTAAATTATTGTAAATTCTTTCATTCAATCTCTGGGGAAAATGGCAGCGCATCAGTCAGCACTTTGCGGTTTTCTTTTGTTTATCTGTTACGAAATGCGGAAGGGTGGAACAAATAATCTTCCACGACTGAGAGTACTCTTATGATGCAGAGAAGCAGCACGTCACTAACTGATGCTTTGTTCCAGACAACATTTATTCTGCCAAAAAGTGATTCCCCGATAACTTTCGGGGGATTAGCTAAACCTCATTACTGTTTAGGAAGTGATGTTATGAGCTATCATCAAAACACTTCTAACTGAGTTCTTCTTAGCTCTCACAAGGGACCATTCAGGAAAATAGTGGACAACTATTTGTGGAAATTGTTTGTGAATTGTGCACTTCTTGGAAGGACTCGTTTTCGTGATTTTACGGCAGTTGATTTCCCTTGAAAATCTCCAGTTCTACCGACCGGATGAGATTAACTTACGTAAGCAGACAACGTGGCATTCGATAGTGTCAGCATCCTTCAGACTTTTGTGACCATAAAAAAATCAAACCTACATGTGGTTGTGGAAAGTAATTGGACATCTTGAATGTTTTTTGAGTAGTCACTTCGCACACGGGGAGAAACATGTTCTCTTCATCTACGCTGTCGAGACGGTGACTACAAAGGCTTGCCAAATTATATGGATTCTCAGTGAAGAATACAGCAGAAAACAATTGTAAAATTCACCTTCTCGTCGACGTATTCTATGCGCAAACAAGTGAAAATGTGAACCATAAGTATAAAAAAACGAGATATTTGTCCCCGTGCTTAATTTACTATGATTTTCGATGCACACATTTTGTCCCGGTTACTAATCTGTTGGCCCACCTCTATTCACAAAGGTTTATTTCAAGATTTAGGCACAGGGTCCCCCAACCCCACCATTGAGATCACTAGTTAATCCGTGTTTTTTCACGTGCGACATATTCGCCTCAAAAGCTCAATTAGCCAAAAATGCAATAACTACTTTGTACAACACAGAATAAATTCTCGATCACATTCAAATCAAGGCTGTTAAAGGGAGATTTTATAAAGCAGAACATTTGAAGTGCCCCTGGTTTCGGTAGCCTTGCACCTTATGACAAATGAATAGATTTAATCTCCTCTGAAAATATATCCAGCGTTTAATGCCACATAATATGGCTTATTAATCTTTAGTCAGTTAGTCTTCCTCGAAAACTTTCTCATATGGAAGGCTCGGAAAGATAATTTTTTCAGACCTATGAATTCTGCATTTTTTTTGATCACTTTAAAATATCATTTCCCCGCACAACCTTGGCCGTGATTTTGTGAGGCCCATATCAATTAGCGTAATAAATGTTGTGATCTCAAAAGCCCTGGGATACGTTTCCTGGGTAATTTCTTATCACAAGTCATAATTTCGTGAACCCCGTCTACAGCACCTTACAGCGCACAAGGTAAATCTATTTATGAAGTGATTTTATATTCAGTTTGAATTTCTTCACCACTTCAGTATGTAACCACCTTCGTTGCGGCATTAGATTAGCTGTTGGGCAGGCTGTTGAATTTCCTGTGTTTGCAATATCCCAAAGGACTTAACAGTGAGATCTTTTTGTGGGGTAGATGTAACGTTTTTCGACGTTTTTTTTTCGAGAAAATATCGATGAAATCAGTATCCTATTTGGACTAGCGAGTGGTGAATAAGGCAGAAAAACATGAACTGTTTGTGCCATGTTTCCGGGCAATGTTTGTCACGGAAAAGCATGCTCTACAAGCTTGTAGAATATTGCCCTTCTCTTCTCAGCTAATCCGGCAGAACTTCACGATGCTGAGTATAACTTTCCCCATCGGCGCGAAAACAAAATCAATATTTAACCGACTTAGCTCATGCGACCTTGATGTAGACACCAACCACACGAGGTTATCTTTTATTCTCCTTTGCACCTACCGCCAGTTGTGAGCTGGATATTGAATAGCTAGATATTACATTATTATCCAAAGACATTTGAGCCATTTTTTAAAATGTTATTGCTAGTCAGATTTTCAGTCGATCCTCATAAAAAAGGGCTGGGTTCTGGTTGGGTCATTGTTTGTTTGTCAGTTACGTAAGCCACCGGTGACGAAGTTTACATTGATAGTTTCAATAAACAGTCATGATCTCCTTTCTCTAATTTTGACTTCCAAGCTTCAGGCAACTAAAGTAACCATGGACACCCAGTTTCAACTAACCATGGACTACCACTGAAGCCACGTGGACAGCACTGAATTAAAAAGAAATTTTTAATTCAACCCTATGCTGTGATAAATTAGATTAAATTTAGGGAAGAGAAACTCATCGTAGAAAATCGAAATTTTCGGTTAAAAAACAAGAAATTTAACTAATTACGTTACTTGTTGAATTTGTATGCGTTGAGCAAACAGCTATCACTATGGAATATGGACAGTGAGGTCTCGGGTTCGATTCCGGACACCTCTGGTCAATTCCTCATTCAACAGCCTTTGACTGGCCGCAGCCTCTTCCGATAAATATTGTATATTGTCGTATAAAAAATAAACGGAGCAGATTAGTACTTGCATTATATTATTATTATTACAACCTCTACGTGGAACCGATTGTAGACCATAATTATGGTATTCAGTACTAATTAAAAACCGCCTCAACAAGCCACTTAATAGGTAACTTTATTTTCCTTCACACGCATGTCGTAAATGTTATCTAAGTAATATCAAACAAATAGTGTTCTATTTTTTCATCAGAGACTGGTCACATCTACCCTGTTTCTATTTTACTATAATAAAACATGTTACTCATAAATTTCCTGATTTTGATAAATTACTGAATGTCAATCCAGTAGTAGATGAACAATTTGCTAGTCCAAAGCTTATGTGTTTGGGGCTTCGAAACCGGAAATAATTCACAGCTAGGAAGTGGATAGCAGGTCAGCCAAGTGTACCAATTATGAGAGATTTCGTGATGACAAAAATATGGGTTAAACGGATTTCTGAGGTAATGTGCGTTAGTACTTGTGGTTTGGGACGACCAGTGACTGTATCGAATGTTGTCTGATAGTTAGCACGAGAAAAAGACTTGCATCACAGGTTGTTTTTATACATACATCTAGTAGGAGTTCACAAAGGATTACGGCCTCATGAAATCTAAATATCTTTCGATTCCGAGACGGCACGGCTTCACAGAATGCCACGGTGAGGTCAGGTCGATGACCACCGTCGATAATCTTGTATTACTTATCAATTCTACTTAAAACTGAGCTAAAATAGAACCATTTTTGGGAAACGACTTAGAGGAAAACGGTAAAGACTGACAAAAATAAGCGATGTTGTTAGCATTCTGATCGCATTAGAGAACATTTTTCTGCAGAGGAATCACAATAGAGTCCCAGAAAGTAGTCTGCCTTTACAGGCTTTTTTATCATGAATCTGCATTGCTTGATGAAATCATTTGTTAGGATTCTGACATTGTGGTGAATACAGACGTGAAGCAACTAATAAAATCTACAGTTGCGGTGAACAGCTTGCAATGTAAACAATAAGCGACGGAATTAATCACTGGACAGCCCGAGAAATCGGTGAATTACTCAATTCCAGCCCTCTTGAAAACCTACGAAGGGTGAGAGAAAATGAGTTGACCAGTGTACAGATAGACACGGGGAATAAAATTAGCCAAAAATATGGGATAAATGTGAGGCAAGATTTTCAGTGAAATGCTGGGTGAAGGACTAACAGGTGGAAAAGTGTTGTCAAGATGTAACTTGAGAATGACGTGAGCTACTTCCGTGACATCCATCTAAACGGCCGCCTGAGGAGCTCACGGAATTCTCGATGACGGTCAGACATCTGCACCATCGTTCATCTTTTCCAAACCTCGTCCTGTTTTCTTTATGCCCCCGATCCGACTGGAAGCTTATAGACCGAGCTGTACAGTCCCCCAGGACAGATGATTTATTTGCACACAAATCGGATCTGAGATGTGTTCACTCAGACAGATTATCATAATCTGTTCAGATTTGCATTGATTTATTCTATGGCTGAGCAGTTTCCCGGTAATTTGAACCTAACAATGCCATTCCAGATAGAGCACGTTCTTTTACTGATAATTTGCTTAAACTAGAGCTTAGCAAACCCAGACACATACAATAAAAATAAATGAATGTTGGCAGATAATATTTGGCAACTGGATGCATTCTCTTTAAACAGATCGCACGGAGAACGTTGGTTGTCTGTTCATCAAATTTTAGTGTCAGCCTTCTGAAACGTTAGAAAGGAGACTCAGAGCTTTTGTCGTCGGTACACCACTCAATATAAACTGGTGGTTTCAGTAATCGACCGAACTTAATTGCCTTTCTCTCTTTACCACTCATCCAGTTTTAGTCAAAATGACCTAGCAATAACGAGGGTGAATTACCATGTTGTCAAGGCTACTGATTTCCGTATAACTCCATTAATTAACCTGCTATTATGATCTTGAAGTGGTGAATACTAGGGTGTTGACCCTGTCTGGGTAACGAAGTTAACTTTCTGGTTATTTGTATAATACGATTCATCATGCAGCTTCAAAGCTCAACTCACCTTTGAAAACCAGCTGTTTTTTCCTTGTTAGAAGAATCAACACTGCTCATTCACCGAGCCCCCTCGGGGACTCGAACCCCGGGGTGAACGATCGTGAATCGAACACCTTAACCATAAGGCTATCCGGGCTGGCTCTCAACAGTTTGTTGAACACCTACACTACATGATATAGCTCCCTTCCAACACTGACTTTGAACTGAAACATGATTTGAAGGCTATGCCAATCATACGTGAACACCGACTTGTTGAAAACCATCAATAGTATTTTATAACCGAGTGAGAGGAAAGGGCACTCTTGATAGTGCTGAACTAATCCACATACGTGCAAATTCGATGACCTCGGCGGGACTCAGACGCACGTATAGAGCCCACCAAAGTTTTGTACCGCGTACGCTCTACCAGCCTAGACACGAGGCCACGTCAAATGGCTTCGGACTTTTTACGTACTGATTTTAGTGTATCCACCCAAAAGTTTATTATCACGTGGCATTCGCCACAGTGGGCAAAATTGTAATTTGGATTTCCCTATGATTCATTGAATATCCCCTAGTTGAATACACTTCCGTGTTTGGTTGTGTAGTGGGGTTTGACTTGGGTGGATTGAAAGAGTCCACTCAGATCTCGATGAATTCAAGGACTTTTAATAATTGGATCAACTCAGATCCGCGTGTAGTGTCGAAACTCATGCGTTCGAGAGTCTGGTGAGCACATTTGGCTCTCCTGCACGAGAGCATAAAGGAGGAACTATATAGTGGTAAATCTGCCATTACGAGCAAATTATGGTGGGGGGGGGGGGTGATTTCTGGACAATAACCCTTGTGGTCTACCAGTATGCTATGAACCTATATGCTCAAGTTTCGGACAAAATTATTGTTGACACTGAAAATCGGTGGCTTTCAGGACGGAGAATGAGCGTCTGAGGAAACGGAAACAAGTTTTATTTACTTTGAAGTAACCCAGATATTATTAGACACAACTTTTGTACCGATTATTACTTATCCAGTCTGCCTTAATATTTCTAGATCTTTCACAGTCACTTCGGCTTTGAGTCCACTGTGTTAGTTATAAAATAAGTTCTTAACCTATGATCTCTTTCGTCCCATTTTTAAATATAATGGCCGGTGCGTAGGTGGACTTATGACTTCTTTGTTCAAAGTAGAGACAAAGTTTACATTTAACGTTAAACCTGCGCTATCAGGCAGTAATTATGTAAACTGAACCTTGAACATGGGCACACTTCTGAGTCTAAAGGTGAATACTCAGCAGATAAATCAATTTGCACTAATATATTTACGAAATTCTCGTGGAACGTTGCAGATAGCTTCACCCTGAATATATATATATATATATATATATATATATATATATATATATATATATATATATATATATATATACTCATTGGCGATCACGCATATTTACTAAGTGATGTGTGCACAAATTTTGCACTTTTGAGTTAATTTATTGCCGTGTTACTTGCAATTTTGCTGGCAAACAATTTGCTTCAAAAAGTATACACAGAAGCCTTTTGACGGGGTGAAAACATCGCAGATGTACCGTTCAGATTGTAAAATTCTTGATTAAACGTATTCTCGAAGATTTAACTTAACTTACATATTCACGGTGATGTATCCGATGTTTGCGCGATTTCAGACAGTCCCTCCGCAACATGCTTGATTAACAAAAATGCTTCTCACTAACTTTTATAGTGAATAATTGACTCACGCGTAACCCAGTTAATCCTTCGAGTAAGCAACGAACACGATTCGATAGACGTATAATGGGCTTCTATCATTTTAACTCAAATGAATAAAAATCGGGTGGCAGTGTGGACCTCAGATAAAATTGTAAAAACATACTTATACACATAAAGGCTTACTTTAGGCTCAAAATACTCCCAAGAGGAAAATCTGTCTAGGCGCCTTGATTGCATTTTTAAGCCTCCTGGGCATGAAATTCTTCAAAAAATGATCAGATTAATTGTGTTCTCATGATTTAGCGAATGAGCTACCTTATTTTGCAAAGTTCCGTTTACTTTTGTTCTGAATTTCTACTCTCACTTGGGCCCAGGGGTTTTGGAGGTAATCAGAAAACCAACTTCCCCGAATTGCCCTTTTGTTTTCATAAATAAACAGTACCAATGAATTCATACTATTTTGTGGGCTAAAAGCATCCAGTCTTTCGCGATACAAAAAGTGGGATGTTAGCCTGTAATAAAGTAGCTTCTTTCAGAATTGCTCCTGGTCTGGAACTACGTAAGCCAATTTCACTTCTATCTATGAATGAGTCATTTTAAATTGGTTATGTGGAGTTCAGAGAAGATTGTGCTTATCCCGATTCAGTCATTAGCCAATTAAAACAAAGTACTCTGAGGTACCCTAGTGCTTCGGAGTCCAGAAGTGGAATGAAATTAGACAAATATATAGTCAACAAAGGATATTAAACATTTTTCAGGTGGATTATGTCACTGATGACAAGCTTACCAACTGACTAACGAATTAATTAACTAACTGCCTAAATAACCAACTCATTAATTGGCTTAAATTAACCAGCTAACTAACTAACCAACCAACTAACTAACTGACTGACTGGCTGACTGACTGACTGACTGACTGACTGACTGACTGACTGACTGACTGACTGACTGACTGACTGACTGACTGACTGACTGACTGACTGACTGACTGACTGACTGACTGACTGACTGACTGACTGACTGACTGACTGACTGACTGACTGACTGACTGACTGACTGACTGACTGACTGACTGACTGACTGACTGACTGACTGACTGACTGACTGACTGACTGACTGACTGACTGACTGACTGACTGACTGACTGACTGACTGACTGACTGACTGACTGACTGACTGACTGACTGACTGACTGACTGACTGACTGACTGACTGACTGACTGTCTCACATGCCTTCTATGAGTTGGACTAGTTTGCTTCTCTAGGATGAGGAGCTGGACGTCTCAGTTAACACATTCGGGATTTTACAATCTTATGGCCATCGGTTTAACTAACCGAGCGAAAAGATAGTTTTCAATCGGAGATTAAGGTGATAGCCGTGTAGTTTTATAAAAAACACCTGATATTATTCATTCCGCCGAATTACTATTTCAGTAATTCCTTCACAAATTCAATGAGGACCACTGGCAACGCACAGCTAACTAGAAACCGAAATCCGATGGTGAATCGCAAAGTGCCCCCGTACACTGAGGAAGTCTGATATTCTTTTTAAAAAAATAATACAGAATAAATGTTTTGTTTCAGAAAGTACTAAACTTCTGTTCGGCATCAAATACACTCATTCGGGAAGACGTAAAGTCATTTAGCAATCACTTGATCCCAAGTGAACAAGAAGATTAATCGATTCAGGTAATTTAATCTATTGATCATTATGTCTATTCCTGTTCTAGGCAATAAATAATTATTAGTCTGACACTCAAACCGTCGCTCATGATAATATTGTCTGCAGGAGTTGGTGATGTTGCCAATCGAAAATATTTGTTCCAAAAAGGAACCAGATCAACGAAAATGTCGAAGTGTTCACGCCATTTGAGATCGCCTCTTGGCATACTTATTCCGCACATGAATTGCACTTCAAATGGACTGTTCCATGGAGTGAGTGCTGTTGTCAAGTCCAAGAAAAGAATAACAGAAAGAAACTGAACTCGTTCTACTCATTTTTATTGTCATCACACGCGAGGCTATCATTACTTCAGCGGTTTGTCTCCGTCCCAGGGTGTCAAAGATTGTTTGCCATATTTCAAATGGACTGCGGGTCTAATCGATGAGAATTCTACTGCTTGTTCGAAATTTGTGTGCGCAATGCAGCGGAAAAAGATTTGATCGCCGTTTTGACAAAGCCATAGAAAGAACGAGATCAGTAAATTCATATAAATGAGTGATCAAATGGTTAAAGGATAGGGGAATTAAAAATCTACCTTCATTTGACTTCGTCTGGACAGACGGAATCAGCAAGCCATTCATGAGACAAAAGGGTTTTATTTGTGTAGAGGAAATTTTGCTCGAATTCAAAATATCCATTTCTCTAGCTTATGCCCCAGTCGACAGGAAAACGGAATTTTCGTATACCCGCAGGATTTCTCTTAGGACGCGGAGCTTTCAGTTTGACTGGAACACTTTAATCCGTTGAAGTACGGCTGGAGATGTATTGAACAAATTTATCCTCTTTTTCAGTCCCCTTTCGCTCTATTGCAGATGGGCTAGATAAATAAATAAATGAACATTCTTTTTACTCTCCTTTTTTATTTATCAGACAACTGTTTACAAAATTCAGGAAGAGGGCCGCGGCCAATGAAGCCTGACAAAAGAGGAAAGTGACTCTCAGTGACGGGAATCGAACCGGGGTCGCCTTTGTCCAAAGTCCACGATGATAACCGCCTGGCCACCGTCGGTCCGTGCTCGGCTGTTCAGTTTGATTTCCGTTACCAATGGACAATGTCAACTGAGAGGACAACGAAAGATGATGTGATCTGCATAAATAACCTTTGAAAATAATTAGAAACAAAACTCCATTTAGATTGTTTACTTATTCTTTTTGAATAATGCCAGCCTTGGGAAATAGACGTAATAATATTAAGGAATTAAAGGGCTTCCATTAAATCAAGTCTTATGGTGGAGTTTCTTTAGGCAAGACTTTATAGGTGGCAGTTATTTCGGTAATCTCGATGACTACTGAGGTCATCCGATTTCGGGGAAGTGTGAGGACGGAAACTTACACGAAATACCGGAGAAACAAATCACGTGACGGATGTGATATGCCCTATGAAAAAATACTGAAAAGTGAAGTATGCTAAATGATTCCTCAAATATGTTGTCATTTTGATCAGTACTAGGACTTCGACCGATTGATTCTAAATAAAAACAAATGAATTTTTGAGTCAAATCACTTTCACCCGATCTTTAACTTCTGTTGAACTCAACGCTGTAACGGTTTTGAAGGACCGAAACGGTTCGTAGGCGTCAGTTGAGCGGCTAGACCCTGTCGAATAAGCGGTAACTGTGGTCTTTCGCCCTACTATTATAGGGAGTCTTCTTTGTAAAATCGTAAATGGACAAAAAAATATGGCCATTAAATCTCTCTTCTGCTGGGGAAAACAACTTTAGAAGATGCTGAAAAAGGAGTGTAAATTCATTGAGTTTATTGACCAACAAGAAATGAACAAGTTCAGCGAATATTTTCCGACATGTATCTTGTAGTGACATATCATGTATGTTGGATTAAATTTTCAGTACCTAGAAATCGTGAAAGTTTCACTGAAGCCCATAAAACTAATAGAAACAAATTATGGCATGTAAAACAGAAAAAATATTTTGCCAAGGAAACTATAATACCCCACAGAATGGATAAAGACAGTTTTCCAGGTGCAAGATAACAAGTGCGTCGATGAAGCTGACTTATGTAGTCCTTCTCGTTAAAAATGTAACTGAGTCGAAAAATTTCTGTTTGTTTGTCTATCGTCATTAACAAATAGTTTCTGCAAAATAAAGGCGGAAAGTCGGTTAGTTCACCTGAATGAGTTGTTCCAAGATTCGACCAGCTGCCTCAATCTGAACTCTTGGCAATCTTTCATTTTGCGAAGTGTTGTCAGGCTCATGTCCACTGCCACCGGTTCTTGTTTTGCAATCCAAAACCAGTTTTGTCTAATAAATAAGTGTCATTTTAATGATTGGTGATGCCAAATTAATCGCTTCATTGAACGGAATGAATGGTACCTTTACCTTGCAATCACTTTACTAACCACGAACATGGTCCCGATATTTCGGCCTGATCTGAAAGAAAGTGCACATAGTTAATTGATGACCGCTCGCGTAAGTGTCTTCGAGAATGTATGATAACAGCACAAAGCCAAATCATAGGTGGTCTACGACGTAATGCTCCACTGGGCGTCGTTGTGTCACTTTCTTTGTAGACAGGGTTAATTTCCAGTTATTTCCCATTTATGTCGCGTTTCATTCCACATTTATTCTGTTCCCCGGAAACGACTGTTCCAGACTGGTGCATCCCACTCAGGAACTCTTGCCAGCGGCATCACAAATCAAAAATCGGGACTCAGAACCACTTGACACTTCCTCGCTAACACACAATTGCGGACGGATGACTGAAGCACGGGAAACGGATGTCATAAAATATCCTTTTTGTCAATCAAGTTAACACTCATACAAACACACGCACACAGAGAAAGTTGTGCACCGAAATACATCATTTCAGATGAATGAGTTCCTGTACTTAGTTTTTGAAAATTCTGAGATTCGAAAAACATTCCAGATGAAAATTCCCGGTTAATAATCTCAGTAATAATAACGAGTAGTAACAAGTCTGATATCCTGTTAATTGTCGCATGCCAACAGGATGCCAACGGGATGCCGTGAATGGGAGAATTCCGGAGGATGGATTGAACTGTCGACCTTTAGATATGAAAATAAGGCATCAAGGTTTTCAGTTCCATAATTTTCAGTTTTCCGAGAGAGAAAACTTGTGAAACCGGGAAATGTTTGACTTTGTGAAGGTCATCCCTCTGCAAATCGATTTGCTGCTCCCGTAAACCATGGCGAGCTCCGCCGGTTTAGGTGCTACTTTTTACACGACAGACGGTGAGCGAGAACGAAGAGACGGAAAATAATTACAGATTATCAGTCATTAAAAACCCATGAAGATGACTGAGTCACTTCCGGTGTTCCAGTCTGAAAGGAGGATAATTCCTATATGAAGGTGAATTCGTTTCATGTGTATGTGTGTGTGTGTGTGTGTGTGTGTGTGTGTGTGTGTGTGAAAGTTGCACTTACTTCGTTTCACAGTTTGTACTCGGTCGAATGAGTTTTCTGTCAACGCACTCAAAAAGGACCTAGCCGGTACCAAAGTGCTGCAATCAGCTGAACAGCCGTAAGCTAGTGAATGACAAATCTCATCTCAGTACTTAAGATGAAATCAAACTACCTCATAACTTTTTTAATTCTACCGAATACAATAAGAAGAATAAATGGCCGATAAATAATTTCACTGTATTTTTCGCTAGACTTTTACTATGATATCTATGGCTAGCTGGTAATAAGCAAAATTAAAATACAACCCTCGACATTCTCTACGGAACATTTGAGGATTGGCCAACAAGGCTCACCTTCATAAACACGTGCTAAGTTCGATTCCGCAGCAATAATGTTTCCATAAAAATGTTGTCCCAAATGTTTATTGGTGTAACTATTTTCATACACAAAAGTTTTCACCAAAAAATACACTTTAAAGATTGGTTTTAAATTTCCTCTCGGGAGAAATAAGCTCACCAAACTTGCCCAGTCTTCGTTTCATTAAAGTTTTTCCTTCATTTCGCGCACTTAAAATGTTTTTACTTGAATCTTTGAAAGCTTTGGGTGTTTGCAGAAATTTCCTCCCTACTAATAGAGATAAAACAGTCCTGAAAATATTCTGACAAGCATACGCCCATCGGAATCCCGTTTTCCATTAACTGAATGAAGTAACTGGTGGACTTAGTAATTCACATACGTCACGCTTCATTTCGTCAGAAATTTCAGGCCAGCTTATTAATCATTGTATTAATCAGCTAATTATTTTCAATGGATGCCGCTTGACTATGTTCATGCAATTTGTATCAACGCAAAATTGCTTAGTTTCAAATCACAAAATTCATGTTACTCACACTTGTTCGTTACGTGCTCAAAGTGGAGCGCTAGAAAAGTTTCAGATCAAAATTTATCGGTACACTGTGCGTCAGGTTTGGGAGTATGAACACCTGATCATGCGATCAGGGATAGGTTTGCCCCAAAATCTGGCAACCAAAGATGCGATTCGTATCCTTCTATATTAGCCTATCTATCGGTAACTTATATCACGTACTTCCACTATCACTGTTGTCAGCGGAGAAGCATTTGATCGAAAACGAAACACGATATCCACAACAGCTTTACCCAAAAGTTTGTCAAAAATGGAGTTGTTCCAATGCAAACTGCACAAAGTGATTCTCGTGCGGAATCAATCGCTTTCTATTCGTATCGACACGAGGAGAAGATTTGTGATCCAGTCCGAATAAATCAGTTCATTTCCAGAGAAATTAAAATAATCAAAAGTGAATAGATTATCTAAAACGTGCAGTCTTTTTCTTGTCCCATCCCATCGAAAACGGAAATCACCCTTATATGTATTGGACCTGATCATCAATTTATGACACACAAATTGGGCTAGTCACGCGAAATATATGAAATTAATTTAGTAAACATTAATTTCCGGTTAGAATATTGAAGAAGAAAATATAAATTTATGGATCAGTATAAAGCAGTTTCACAGAATAGTGTAATTTTTCACTTTTTAGAGTGTTCATGCTTAAAAATCACAGCATCCACATAATTACAAAATATCATCCCTTGTCCAACGCAGTTTTTTTTTACTGTTTCTGATGGTCCCCACTGACAGAGCAGAGTAGATTCTGAGAGAAGCAAACCTTGTGACTAAAACTCGGTTTCCTTTCAGGCTTAACTGACGTTGACGGGATCATTTGCGTAACTTTTCTTTATTCTAACATCTGGTAGACAGGAAAAGTGTGTTCTTCTCTACGCACATGTTAACAAGTTTCTATAAGGTTTTATTACCACAAATGATGAAATACGAAATCCTTCAGACAGTTTGCAATATTTACGCAGATATTTGAGTTGTGGTACAGTCTAATTACAAAACGAAATTACACAGTCAGGAAATCAATGTCCAAACTAGATCTGTTTTGCTACATAATGAACAAATAATAAAAAATATTAGCTACAACCTATCGATTGTTTCCTCTGCATTAACTCTTGCCACATAATGCGTTCATCTGGGTAGTGCTCATTTCTGGTGATAAAATTGACAAAATTCTCCCTCTTATAGAAGTTTTTGAGTCCAAAGGGGTAAAATTGTTGGCAGTCAACTTTTGTTCATTCAGGTAATATCTATGGCAGTCGCAGTCAATGCGCAGATTTTGCCCAAGTTTGCTTGATGAGCTATTCTTTCATCAAATGATTTCTGTCCCTTCATCTTTATTTTTACTATATCTAAGTCCTATGATAGATGTAGGTAAATATGTATAACTCACCTGGGGTCACGTGACTTCCATTATCATCTCTGGGCTTGAAAGTTTTGAGTGACTTCGGCTACCATGATGAGATTATCTGAAACATGAAGATTATGTTTAACTTCCATAACAACAGAATAAATCACATTACTGATGGTCACGTAAATGACGTTAAATCCACACAAATTATGTCGGCTGTTCAGGCTCTTCAGGGTTTATTATTTTTCTTTAGTAACGTGCGTGTATCTGTTAAGCAAGTGTGTGCCGGGGTTGGGCGAGGGGGGGGGCGTGAATTACTCACAAGATTGAAATGTTCACACCAAAAGTGCTATCCGTTATTACTTATCCCCCTGGAAATTCGTCCGAATAGGGAAGTGAAAGATGTTAGTATACTCTGTTATGCAGCGACGGCTATCGTTGCAAATTCGGTATGAGTGTAAATCTTCTCGGTGAAACACATGGAGTAGGTATGAAATATTCATAACAAATCGTTGTTTAGCACTCGTAGAATCGAAGCACAGTTAAGTGAAGACACTCCAGGTTTTGGTGAAGTTCCAAGTAATTTACGCATCCGGATCAAAGGAACTCAAAAATGCTAGCCCAGTAGAGTACTTGGAGATGTTATCTATCCTTGTATTTGATAAGCATCACCATTCGCATGAATCTCCAAGTCATTCTCTTTAATTGTTGTTATCTAGTTCATAATTACTAAATATGAATTTTGACTTTTTCTTTATGCTATTATGTAATTATGATAATACTGATCGATCTGAGTTCTTAAAACGGGTTAAATCAGTTTGGGATCGCCGTGTGCCGAAAGATACTGAGTCAATTTTTCTCGTGATTGATCATTACCATCGATCCGATCGGCAGACAATTAGAAGGGGTGGTCGATTACAAGCTAGTGGAATGTACAATCACTGACGATATTTTCTGCGTGTTAGACGACAAAATCTCTTTTGTGGTAGACCGACCCAACTGAGACAGAGGGACGGGAAGCGGGACTGCAGATGCACCGGTCTCTATGGGATAATTGACACTGACATTATTGTTCCAATTTGGGGAACGATGAATATGCACATCTGGGAGAAGCACAGACTTAATTATTTTGAAAGCTCTGGTGATATTTTCATGTTTGTTCAAGGCGCCATTATTCATCTTCTGTTATCTGTTTGAGATAAACTCATTTATTTGTTACGAGAAGCAAATGGGAAAGAATCCATCACTATGGGAAATCGAAGGTTGCTTACAGCACATAAAATTATTCATTAGGCCTGGAAATTGGTTGGAAGAAATTTTGAAGAACACAATCATCCATGAGATGGACTTCCAAGTAGGTAAAACATTTGAATCAATGGTACTAACTGGAAGAATCTAGTCCATTGGAATACATGGAGATATTATCTACCTTTGTTTTAGTAAATATTACCTTTTGGCCAAATCGTTTCAAGTCATTCTCTTTAACCTACCGGGGTCTGTCGCACAGAGTAGGTGTTGGCCAAATGAAATAAAGATGATCAACAAATGTCACTAATGTTAGCAGAAAACATTTATTGTGAATCGGGTTCGGACAAATGACTTTCAAAATAAATGCAGCAGATTTGTGTCTGGGATAGAGCTCGTCATCCTGTAAGTTACAATCGAATGTCCAAGCACATAAAGACCAACCCAGATGCAAGTTTACCCAACCGGATAGACAACATAATAACTGAAAGCTCACTTACGCATCACTTAAAGCCCGACTAACATGGGATATTTTTCGGGTCCCCGAAATATGAATCATAGTATCTAGACAGTTCGACAGGAATGTGACACGGAGGCTGAGAACGGGCTGGGGTAAAAGACTGCCGGAATTGGCTCACTGTTGGGTAGGGATCCACTTACTACTCACCTAATTGACTCTGGCTTGTGATAGCCTATGGACAGATTCACTAACCTGGTGTCTTGTCTACGGCCGGGGAGATATGGTAAACTCATCTGGCAATGTATAACCAGAGCTCCGTGACTCATCAATCAACAGCATAGTCATCATCATCATCATCATCACCGTCGTTACCAGCTTCAAAATTATCACCGTCATTATCATCCGTGTCAACATCATGAATATCATAACCACCATTTGTGTGAAACACTAGTGAAAAATAAACGTCAAAGAACCCATTCAGTTACCCAACTTTTATGTATATCACTTGGGCATAGAGATAAAATGCAGTAACAGACAAACACCGTATTTCCAAAGGGATCTGTTCGTGAAGCAGACATCCCACAACTCAAGAGAACAACAAGTTTCTTTCCATATTTATCTTCGTTTTATGTAAACAGTGAATGTTCTCCGCTTTATGTACGATACGAATGATCGTTTTACTGGGATCCCAAAAATGTTCTACTCCTCATCTTTTTCAGAAGAAGAACCGAGCGATTTTCTATGCAGCTGAAGGTTGCTCACAGTAAATCTATTAATTAACGTAGATCAGGTAATAGCTATTTTGTTTACAGTATTCACTATGCGACAAAGTACGACATATCTGGAAAGAGATGACACCCAAACAAAGGCTGCCAACCGGTGAAGTGAGAAACGGAAAGTCAAGGTCTAACCTCCACGGAGCTGGTCGTTTAACCACTGCTGATTACACTCTGCAGGAATCACTCTAGGTTTTTCGGCGATTTTTCCAAGATCGGAAATAATGGCTGTTTTAAAAGTCAAACTTTCACAAGATTTACCGACGGATACTTTCCCTACCACGTAATTAAGTTGTTCAGGAGTAAGAAATGCAATAAACAAATACCCACGCGGATCACAGATGAGGAAAACCATTTTCATTCTCTGCACCCTTGTCATGAGTGCTGTGCGTAATTTAGGGACAGGATAAACACTGTTCATCATTTACTGTACATTTGCTATGGAACTCCACGAATAACAGGTCACCTTGCTCCTCTCTCTCATCTTTCAGAAGATTCCTTTAGTAAAGAAAAATATAAACGAAAATTAAACGTTCAAGAGTAGTGCGAATTTCAATTTCCCTCGCGTCCACCCATCCGGATTCGGGGTAATATCGGCACAAAACCAGCTCAGATTTGCAGTCCTTGGGCAAACGGAATTATATTTCCGGAGTATTTCGAAATACAAAGCGAAATTAGCGAATGTCCATTGGTGTTTCAAGGACTAACACAGTGTTCTGATGATTTCAATTAACAGGCCATTCAACATAAGCTCATAGAAATAGTCGTCGGAAGGAGATGCACCCCAGATTAACATACAAATGTCCTATTTAAACTCGTCTGGTGTGCTATGACGAAACGATCAGGTGATGAAAAAGCTCCCTAAACGGTTTAAGCTCTTTCATCAACTTCTGAATAACAGAAATAATACGAAGATAATGGAAGATCAACTTGCGATTTTTGCATTCAAGAGTCCGCGCCACCAGCCGGAATCGAGCCAGTGACCTCCCGATTACCGGTAGGCAATCACAATAATTTAAGTTTAAGTAGTATCCAGAAACACCAGAAGTGGTAGAAGTAACGGGTTATTATCTTGCGTTTCTTAGAATTGTTCAAAATAAACGAAATCCCCAACAGTCTCGATCCGCTAATCTTCCACAAGTGAAAATTGTTGGTTTAGCAGTTCATAACTGCAGGTTTTGTTGACATTCACTCGACATGGTAATTTTTCAAATTAAGCTATTGTCCACATACAAGGTTGCATCCTGGTAAACGTTTTTGTGTCACTTGTGAAAACTGTGATACCTTCTTCCGTAAAAGCTGAGAATAAATTCTCGATCTCATTCAAATCGGGACTATTAGCAGGGAATTGTTAAATTAGGGTTGTTAAAATCTTTAGTCGTTTGGAAACTGTAAAACTGATACCTCCATGGCTACTAGACGTATATCCTTATGTGAGACATGACCTGGTGGATTATTCTGCAGCCGGACAGTTTTCACAAAACAGTTTCGGGTCTGAGAGACTGAAAACTGTCATGTTTTGAGTCTTGTGAATTCTACGTTGTTCAGATTATCTTTGAAAATACGTCACCAGTAAGGTTGATCATGATTTATTGCACACCGTATAAACCGGTGTGATGAGTTTTGTAACCTCAGAGTCACTAAAATGAGTTGCTCCGGAAATTTATTTTTACGACTGACGTATTTGTGAACCGACGAAGACTTACCAAAGATTGTGCAAAATAAATCGACGGCCAAAACGAGTTATGATGCTATTCGAATATTTTTGCCTTTGCTACATGCAACCATCTTTGTTGTTCGTAAAATGTTTGTTTTCATTTGACTGAGGGCTAAAGAGAATTACTTATTTCCAACCTTGTTCGCGATGCCGTACGGGAACTTTTCATAAAATATTCTCCTTAATTGTATGCTTATTTTTCTCTAGGTGTTAGTTTTTTATCTCAGTGCGGCTTGCATCGTTGTCCTAGTCGGATGTGTTCACTTATGCTCATCACATCTAGCTACGAAACCATTTTTTGCGTAAAAAATCGAAAAAAACATGGCCTAATTTACAAGAAGAACAGGAAATACTTTTCTTCATGGAAGAAGTGCTCTTTGGACTCGCCCGATATCATCCTTAGCGTCTTTACAAGAGAGGCTGAATTTTCCGGTTTTCAGCGAATCTTTCCTCAACGTAGCCAAAACAGAATAGATATTTCATAGAGCCGCGCTCATATGACCTTCTAGTCTAGTTTATCTATTCGAAATGAAACAACAGTTTTGCTCCCACCATCCATCTTGAGGGTGTTGTTGAACCACAAGATGGTATAGCATTGCCAGAATATGTTCCTTTTGATTTCTCACCATACTGTTAGACAGACACATGGTAGATAATTCCGAAGAGAAATACTGCTGGTGGGTTAAACATTTATTTATGAGTAACGACAACTAAATCCAGGTGAATTTAGTCTCCATAGATTTAACACTGAGCCATACCCAACGTTTACCCAACCTAGAACTTCTGCTCCTCAGGCTAATTTACTATGGTAACCAAGGTCACATAAGTTCAGTTAACCATGGATTTTCGTGTAAGGTACGGTACCCATGTCAAACTCTATTTAATTTAATATTTCAGCTCTGTATTACTACCCCTAGCTAAAATATGGGGAAACAGAAATGCAGCAAGGAGACTATCATGGGTTTCAACAAAGCCTTACCTTGGCATAATGGCCGGCGTGATACTTGAGGCTGCCTATTAAACCAGCACCTTAATTTATTTCATATCGGTTGTATAAGGATAGCAAAATAATAATCTTAAGTGGTGTGCGTAGTCAGATTATCACTTCGCCTCCAGTAGTAATAGTGAATGTTATAAGCACTCACTTACGGGAACCAATATACTTTCGTGATTGATAGCACCGCTTTTATGCAGTTCCGTGCCAAGTCAAACCCGTCTGCCGCTTCGAGTTTCTTTTGACCATACTTTTAAATGGTGCAGTAGGTCCCTCTGGTTTTGGAGAGTATCAGTTCCGTGCAGTTTTATTCTCGTTAGAAAACAAGCAGCTTATGAAGTATTTTTTTCTTCAGAGGAATATATATCATCAATATATCTATCACCAAACCCAGTAGTTTGCTCTTGTATGCAAAAATTTTTAACTTGCCTCAAACGCTTGATCTTTAAACTGCTTGGCAAGTGGCCACACAGTCTGCCTAATGATTACTTTATTGTCTTGCATTTCGTTTTGGCCAGCTTTCAAGCTTTCCATTGTTTTCCGTTCGTAAACAGTTTGTTTGGAATAATGGTCTGACCAATTACAGGTTGTGTAGTTGGCCTCGAATTTTTAAGGAAGATAATTCATCCGCTTACAGGCGACAGAGTTGAGTTGCAATAATACTCAATCTGAAGTTTCCGCCCGTACGAATGAAATGGAGCTTATCAGGTGTTCGCCCGATGAATTGCGCTTGTAGTGGACAAATGACAGAAATTGGTGTGTGTGTGTGTGTGTGTGTGTGTGTGTGTGTGTGAGCGAGTGCAAAGGCCCACCCAAGATAAAAGAAATATCTTTCGGCGGCAGTTTATTAAACTATGGAAAACAGCAACAGCAGCAGCAGGAATCACAAAAACAACGCGAATAACGTCAACAAAGAAATTGAGAAGCAAAGCGGTGCATTCGTCTCCTTGATTGTTGGAGTCGAAGAATGATTTGTGCCTACGTCTACGGATAAGTTTGTTGGCTTAAATTTCCCAAGTCGCACCAACGGATCGTTTGTTTAGTCCATACTTACTAGCCGTTGGCTCCAGCTCGTATCTTTCGGGGGCTTTGATGGTGGCTGCTTTCTTTCTTCTCAAGTGTTTTGATTCAAAACATATTTGTTATCCTGTGAGCCTACCTCCCTCATGTATGTACAACGAACGAGGGCACACGAATTATATTGGACTCTTGATCACTGACCAAGTTTTGACAATTTCCATCCCACCCCGTCCCAGATATGTTCCAATAAATGAATAGTCTCTCTCTCTCTCCTCTCCCTCTATTTCGCCAGGGGTGAACTGTACCAGTCAAGCAGTTGGCACCCGGGATGTGTTGTGCAATTTTTGCAACACGCGCCGAAAAAAATCGAAATTCTTATTCTCACTGAAAAGAATGTGAAAACAAAATTACACGTGATGTTTTGACATTGCATTCAGCTTCCCCCCAACAGTTGTAAACTTTCACTTAGCCATAGGTGTAAGAAAACATGGATAACGCTGAAGTTTGGTTGTATTTATTCACAGACGGGTTCCTCATTGATTGGTATCCAAGTGAACTGAAGACAGTATGAAAAGCCCGGGTAACATCAAATTACAATAACTTTCAGCTCACAAATCGGTTGATGTGTTGAAGCAAAAAGGTCTCTATTGTCGTAGTAAATTCTCGGAAGCCAAATCACCAATAATGTAACATCAGTTCACGGCTGCAGCTGTCAGATTTAATTGCAAATTTGGGTTGTGGCTCAACAAATGTGACTGACCCCCTTGAAGAGTTAACTTGAGGTGAATTTTCAGCCAAGATTTGGCCCCGTCACTGCACACTCCGTGAGAGTTCGTATTAGAAATCAATTTGTATTCAATGTGGCCGTGCGTATACTAATTTGGGACCAAATCTGTCTTCAGGCTGATATAGATAGATAAGCACGTGCTTTCGTAGGATAAATTTAAGGGAAGCGTGCTAATCTATTGTTATGTGTGGAAAATTTTCTTGAAAATAACTATAAATAGTGCAAAAATATGTATTAAACGGGATGCTCTACGGAATGGGTATACAACCGAAATGTTTGATCAACAGAACAGCTCGCTGCGAATGATATCTCTGTACGAAGCTGAAATTGTTAAGTTGTAACAAATTCACCGAGCTGTTAAAAAGCGCACAGTGCCACTGGGCGAGTAGGTCAGAACCCAACATTGAAAACACTCAAAAGATTAGATATTTCCTATTCGAGGATGAATGTATATGAAGTGAGAGGTTTTGATCCCGAAGTCATCCATCAAACGTTTTTAGATAGCACTTAACTCCTACGGATCTTTACAAAGACTCACAGTCATGATGGTCGGATACTGGACTCCTGCTGTTTAAGGGTGTACCCACCCTAATATACACATGCCCATACGAGATAAAATCTATGGGATGTCTGATTTTCCCGGTTGTTGAGCCTAAGATTCGAGATCTCTAGCAATTCCGTCCGACCAGGAATGACTAAGTTCATTTTTAAAGCAATATCACCAATCTTTTACACATACATTTTAGTTTATGGTTTTGGCTATCATTCTATTCTTCCTTGGGGAACTTTCTTTACATGGTGAACAATATGAAAACCCGCTTTCATCGAACACGTGAGCAGGCGGATGATAATGTCAACAAGCATGTGGCTAAGGAAAGCAGAATGCGTCTACCTTTTCCTAAGTTCAGTTCCTACAATTCTTTCTTTGTAAATGAATGGCTTAGAGAACCTGATACCAAAACTGATGAGGAGAGTTGAATGTTTCAGTCAGATACATCCCTATTTGCCCGAAACCAAGACAGCAACGGAGCAATAACAGAACACTTGGGACAATCTGTCCAACCAAAGCACTGGTCAGAATAGTTTCACACCAGCCAGATGAGTGAACGAAAGAAAAGCTTATCAAAGCACACCTTTCGTTGCAATGACGACAAAAGAGCAGACCATGTCCACCACACATTGCTTGGAAACTGTCAGTTGTCGTAGTTAGTAAACAAAACACCAGCTGACAACCCAATGTTCCAGACATGGAGGTTTTTGTGAGGAAAACACTCAAATTCCTAAAAGGTTGCTGGAAACATTCTTTTTTCTCTCAGTTTTACTTACTCAGACCGTGACGGATTTATCATGGAGCATCAGTGTCCAACTTCTTCCTCACAAAAAATTTATGTTATACAATTTTTTCCTAGTTAAGTAACCAGTACATACAAATCGAGTCCCGATAGAGACCCAAACCAGACATGTGGAATTGGGAATCCGGCGAATTAGTCGTAATACCATCCGGTTTGTCTTTCAACGCCTTGCTGCATGTCAACAGTATGCAACTTTACCCTACTAAATTATTGCTCAAACAAGAATCGAATCCCAGAACGGAATTTTTCAATAATCGCGTAAATGAGACAAGAACTTCAGTGTGACAAGATTGAACAAATTTCGGAAAGTACCGGGAAAAATGTTAGACCATTTGGTGTGGTAAACGAGAAAAATATACTGACATCTCAGTTGACCTGTAACCTATTCGTTAGAGTCATTTGACCGTAAAACTGCCTTGAAAAAAAGTTTCCCTTTGGTAATAGAAAAGTCGGCCACTCATAATCGTTCCACCGAATAAGCAGTCTTATCGGATTTACTTTTTTCTCGTTCGAGACGAAAGCCTAATTTGTTGAAAAAGCACTGCTTACCATTTCCTGCAAGGATAAAACGGGGGCATTGTTCACAGACGATGACTTCAGCGTTTGGTTCTGAAGACATTAAAAACATACAGCAAGAAACATCTGAATAGCTTCACAAAAAAGAGTTCAGATTGAAATGGGGAAATTATTTTGCTAGGTGTGTTATTTTATTCCATTTACCTGCAAGATGCAGAGTCGCAACCATATATTATACTATGACAATATTTTTCATCCATTTTTAAATGTAACTCCAACTCTGTTGGGGATAGAGTTCACGGGCTAATATCTACGGATAGAGTTTTTGGAAGCATATATTCAGTTTTAAATTTCACCTAAATAAAAAACCAGCCTTGGTTGGGAAGGCATTTTGCGTGTGAAAAAGTAGTCGGCAGTATATAGTGCCCCAACCTCCATCTGGAAATGGTTGCTTCGTTTCACACAAACAATGAAATTGTTTTGAATATGTCCTCTCTTGGATTGTTCGAAGAAAACAGTCGTTAAAAAGCTGACATTTGGAGCAAACATTTATATTCAGAGTTTCCTAATCTTGCTCTTACAGATCATACAGGTGACAATCGCGCTTTTGATGAATTGATGGCTGTTGTCACAGCAAATGGGAGTGCGTTAGGGTGGTGCGTTGTTCTGTAGTTAGTATGTGGTGATGTCGAATCGGTCACTGATTGCGGACTTTCAGGGGCCATTTCCCACTTTGAAGGCTTCGTGTTTGCCTAAGGCGTCAAAGAACACCCAAAGTGGCCAAGATTGATGCAATAAACATTTCTAGCCTTATTCGCCTAGTCGATAGTAGTCAATCCGAATGACTCATTCAGTGTTGTGTATCGGACACAATGGCAATCTGACTCCGGACCCTGGCCAAGGCAGTCGTGATGCCTGTACTAAGCCAGGATCGGTGTGGACAAAAGTTCAGGCACTTCAGTTGCTGTGACCAAAGACGGGGCTTTCGAAGCAAGAAACGACCCATAAAATCCCGCCATTTGTGACCAATTTGGCCCAATCACAAACTAAACAAAGAACACCACACCACCATAATCCATTCCCACCGATTGTAACAGTGACTTTCAAATCAGTCAACGACCAACCGAGTGCACCATTGTCACCTTTATGATCTGTAAGAACAAGATTGGAAATCTTTCAAAACAACTGTTCTTTCTCTAGTGTAGTTGTTCCAGTTTGACCGTGGGACTATACAAACCATTCTCAAGTGAGCAAATAATCCCGGGAGGTTCATTGGAAGAAAAACAATTTGGTGAACGAGCTGGACAATACCTAGGTAGAGTGAACTTTCGTGACTAGCTTCTAGCCGCCGTAAGCTGAACAAGCCAGATTCTTCGACCTCTTGTAGGGAACAACTCGAATGGAGGCTGAGGATATGCATAGAATCAACGCACTATTCGGTAGATAACGTAGCTTATCATTTGAAACGGCATGTGCACGAAATCGAGAATGAGGAACTTCACGAGAATAACTAGTAGGAGACTACGTTTTAAATAATACGATTTATATTCACATAGTGTATTGTTGATACGAGGAGCCGGAATCTCATGTAATGGATGTGAAAAATACAAGTGGATTTTCCACTACATGAAATACGATTTATCTTGCAGTGTCAACACTTAGTTCACCGTTGTGAACCATCGGAGCATGTTGTAACGGTTTTATCCTTGCTAGAAGTTACCTGAAGAACACATCTATTTTACAAATCCGAGGCGAAGCTCTGCAATCGATCACCAATAGGAGGGTTCGGGAGGTAGTCTGCTGCGGATAAAACCATATTAGAACTAACGTCTTCGGGGCCTGCGGTTTTATTGCACTACCTCAAGTAAAGAAAATGGAACCAAAATTTCAATTTGAAACTAGTCAAAAGGTGAGTCTGGAGCCATCATCTGCTGTTAATGAAGAGAAGATGAAATTCACCTTTGTACAGTCATACTACTAGCGTTGATTTAAACGCACGCTGAGAAAGGGGTCTTGTCAAATAGGCATTTTGATGCATTGGAAGAACAGGAAAGGAGTCAAGAAATCATCCTATCCAGGCCACATAAGAGCTTTGGTATTTTTATAATGAATGGAAAGGATTAAATGGAGAAAATCAGTGTCCTAATTGCTAGGCAAAACCAAATTCCCATTCACTGTTGGAAAAAGATAAAACCATAGCCATTGAGAGATCGATTTCAATGATATTAGGTGAATTAAAGTAAGATAGAATCACTGGTTGTTCAACTTTTACCAGAATACGACCCGCACGAGAGGTTCTTCTCGGACCGCACGGGCTGTCAAAAATACACAGACAAGGCTGCCGGTTAATACCCATTTTGGACATGAACAACCAGCCCTAACGTGTAATGGCAAAATGACTGGTCAGGCTATCCGAGCCTGTCAGGAACGAACTTGAAAAATACTATCTGCATTGGATCCATTCGAATTCGGGGGCCTGCTCAAACCACCAGGTGTTACAAAATAAGAGTATGTTTTAGCTGGGCATCACTTCTCTGTTGGCAAACGTCCCATTGAAAGCTATAACTCATCCGGACTGGATGGTCTGAACCCTACAGTGCTCGGTGAAATTTCGGTTACTGTCATCCCTATTCTTTCAGACCCTTTTATCTAATGTCTAACTGCTAGGAATATTCAAGACTGTTGGAAGGTAGCAGTTATAACTCCCATTCTCAAAAAACACCTTCCTAAATTCCGTTCCAATATTTTCCCTTCCATCGTTTAAAATCTTCGAGAGATTAGTCCTTCAACGTCTGAATGGTAACTTTGATGCTTCTGATCTTCATCAGCTTGCTTACCGACTGTTACCCTCCACTCTGGATGCCTTCGCTATTCTGACGCACCACATTCTGTTCCCTCTTGGCAAGAAGGGTAAAGTGTTCGGGACTAAGTTGACGCATTCCACGGCCTCGTCAGGACTAAGGTGATTTCCTTCTCTCTCTCTCTCATCCTGTTATTGGGACTCACTTGTTTCTTTGCTCACAGATCACTTATGCCACCGTCAACAGTTCACGCACCAAAAGGGCAATAGCTCTTCTTTTGGTACTTCTACCTGCGGCTTCCCCTCAGGGAGCAATATTGTTCTCTTCTTAACTTCTGTCTAGATCTCTCCCTTTCCTCTATAGGAAAATACTCTCCGTATTAAATACAGTATTCTTGCGATTCTACATTCGCTAACCTGCAGGGTGGCATCACTCAAAACCGAATCCAATTAAATGTAACAACGCTGTATTTTCTTTCTTGAGCTGTAGGAAGCATTTCAATTTTCAAAACAACCTTATATTTTTTTTACAACAATTGGGGTACAACTGAATCACCTTGATTCATTGAAGTATCTTGGAGTGTTAGTCTACCGTAACCTTACTCACTTTGAACATGTTGACTTCATTTCGTAAAGATTAGGCACAGATAGTCGTGTGTTTCCTGACCTTAATCCCTTCCCACACCCACTCATCTTATCAAGCGCCTTGTCTTTTCATGTTACCCACATCACTGGCTGTGTGCCTCACCTATCGTCATTTCCCGGCCCGTTATTGGAATGCTTTGTTTAATGCCAGATCACTTAGGCCTATTTGATCTTCCAGTGCCATATTCCGACAACGTTTGCACTCACTTCATCACATCCTAATATAATAGGGCTTGGCAAAAGCTATCCAGGAAGATTCTCGCTGACTTCGTTCACTAGCTTCACAAAGATCTGGGGAAAAGTTTGTCCACCCCTTTCACATGTTCTCAATACAAACACCTTTATGCACGCCCTGGAGCGTACAGTAGTTCCACCTAGCGAGGTTTTCGCACAATCCAATGTCTGTGATATGGCAACCCGCTCAGGGTATGGAATATCATTACCCATCGCCCTATAATTTCGTAAAGGTATAGGGTTATTTACATTTTCGAGAGTTTTACCTAGTTATTTGAAGGCTGAATATTCGTCCTTCGGGGTGCGTAAAATATCTACATGACTGGAGTTTAATACAGGAAAGACCAGGGCAAAACGGTTGAAATTTCACTGCATGACCTGAGAAAACTCCTTTACCTACGTTGAATTTCAATTCAAAGGTCAATTGTTTGGTCAGAAGGATAGAATAATCATGGGCCAATTTAATGGGTCTCATAAGAACATCAGATCCACATTAGAGAGGGGTCTGAGCAAGGGTTGGCTATTTTTTAAATCTTGTCACTATCCGACTGTGGATTTCTGAAACGTAGCATTCACAGAGAGAAAATGTTGATAGGACGGTAATGGAAGCTATCATAGTTTTGTCCCGCCGAGGCGTGAAAGAAGCTTAATCTGATGTTTCACTAATCGAGTAAAGAGGCTTCTCTCATTCGATACACCGGATAATAAACTGGTTAAGTTCAAGCTAATTTTCTTGCGAAACGGTTACCATGATGACCTCACTAATTGTCGTATGAGAGTCACCGAGACTTAAAGAACCCGACAGTAGAAGGAAAACCCCATTTGCATTACATTACCCTTCAAAGGCGATGCACCCTGGAAGACAATGAGAAGAAGTTTCAGGTACGTAGTAGAAAACATACCTTCCACGAAATTGCTCATTTTCAACTCTTTCAAACCAGTTCTCTCAATCCCGATAAGGGATGGGCTACCGATGGAGATGAGATCCTTTTGGGTTTGCCGGTTCACTTGCTCCTGTGAGATAAGCTTTGTTGGCCGCACCACCACGTATGTGAACAATCGGATAAAAGAGCACCACTCAACTTGACTGGGTCGTGGATAGATAAGAGCAGGTGCAAGCTTGATTGCTTCCCATCCTCCTGAAATGAGTCACTCAGTGAAGTATACGGGGGGCATTTCCCCCCATGTAACCAATCACTGGGATCCGGTCTAAGTAAGTCAGGGTTCAAATATTATCAACAACAAAAGTGATAGCATTCCGATTAGCATCTCCCTCCTATGGGTGCCAAAACAGTTGGTATGATCCATTATACTCCAGTAGCCACGTGATCGAACTGCTCCAATTTAACGTCTCAATCGGAACTCACAGACCGTAAATAATAATCACCAATTACTAGATCAGCGTATGAAAATTCACAGCCCCACTCTTCACTCTAATCAGCCACCTTTTAAGGACTTCATCTCCATAATCGAACATTAGTCCCATCTCTCTACATCGCCCACCGAATTACATGACGTTCACCTGTAGACAAAGCACTAAAAGACATTTAGTTGGCCAAATTTTTGTTCTTCCAAAAAACCAGCCTCATTAACTTCTGCAGAAATTTCGATTACATAATCTATCCGAAGAACACAGTAGCTTTAACAAAGAAGGCAATGATAATTTCTGATTTTCAGACTTAGTACAAAGTCAAGCTAATTGGATAAAGTGATGAACTTAATGTGGAGTGCTTGCCTATGGGGAGTACCGGGTACACAAAGCTGACTAGCGGTAACATCCACGAAACGGGTAGTATGCTTTCGGAGACATTCTGCTCTTTCATCCAGATACAAAAACATACTACTTGTATGAGCGGAAATAACATTGAAAACTAGTTTATCGATCTTTAATTCATTTTAGAGTAGCATGCTTTACCATGGAAACTAGCCATTCCGCATAGGGAGCAGCTGACTATTGTAAGAGAGAGATATTCGAATAAAGGTGCATTAAAGATTATTTCCCCCAATGCTCACCTTGATAGTTATCGAAAAGATAATTTTCTACTGGTTGTTACCTACATTCCGGTTGTTTCTGAGAAAATTAAATAGCTTTCATGCAAGACTTTAGCTGTATATCTGCTCTGAGGGTAAAAGTGATTTTAAGAGAGCAGTTCAGACTAGCTATGACGACTTTCTATGTGACCGCGTGAAAGGCGTTTACCAGATGATCGCAATTCTCGATTGGATTTGTTCAGAGTTCTTTTGTGGAAGAAGATCGCATTGGGTCACCGTACAAGAATTGTTGAATAACTGACATAGTTGAACCGCTTTTTTGCGCTTTCAATAAAGACATAAATGCGACCTCGGATAAATGCCTTCATGTCAGTCAATAAGTTCCAAAGTGTCATAACAGAAGCCAAAGTGATGTTTGTCTACTATCTTCGGGATTCTTTGAAGAAGGAAGCCTGTAGAGGGTGCAATAAAATTGCTTGCGAATTGTTTGGCAGTCAGAATTTCAACTGCTGTCATGAAACGCCATGTTTTTATGGGAATGGCCTAGGAAAACCAGTTTTGCTGAATAAATTTGGAACAACCTTCGACAAACAACAAATCTTAAAAAAGCAACGAAACCTATCTTGTCAACAGCATGCTTTTGTATCAGCTAGATATTTACACGTACGTCAAAAGTGAACTCCAGTATAGAATAATAAAAACAGAATTTGGCTATATATATCATTTTTGTGTATCGACTATTCTGACGACATTTAAGTCTGCTTATCTGTTCCAGATCACATGGGAACTTGATCAGTCTTCAGTTTCAGTCTTGCTTTTCATTTCATAACAAAGGTACTTTGTAAGTGGTTACGGTGACCTACCATGTTTATCACCTTTACGCTACAATGGTACGGTACGGTAAACACGGGCGCGCTTCTGTTCAACGGGCAGCTAATTTGCATTCCCTCGTTTAGGAGTTGCGAAGACAACCTTATCTGAAGAACATCTGAGGTGACTCGTTGCCAACAGTAGTAATAGCAGTAGTAATAGTTTTGCTTCCCTATTTATTTATAACGCACAAGTTTTACTTCGTTTCAGAAGAGAGATCGCCGTTAATTTACGGTTGCGAATTGTGGTAAGTGGCCAGCTGTGGAAGGGTTCATACCCAGGATCACAGGTTTTAAAGTTTGTCATGAAGATCAGTGACACAATTTGAAATAGTAACATACAATATATGGATCTCAAACATTGACTTTCAGTGCAACCAAATTCATTCAATGAATTCACCATGAGAACTGTAAAACTTATGGTGTATCTTTATGAAAATGTCGGTAATAATTTGACAACCGCGGCACAGGCTTTATCAGGAACCAAAGTTCATTCAATTCAAACAAGTCATTCAGCCCCACCGTTCACCATGCTCGAGCGCAAGCTCATGCTGTCCATCTAGTAGAACATTTGCCACCGGCCCTACCACATTTGAAAGACAAGGAGTAAAATACGGTGGCCAGTTTATTCCCTTGCTACAAATGGCAGCCTACACAGTAACTACCGTCTCTATGGTTTACCATTTGCATTAAAGATGGTGGCAGTAATTTGCAGTTCTCTGCTACCTCGTAGACGACAGGCTGTTTGAACGAGCGTTTTTCCACGTTTCCCCAGAACCGACCATCTCACTGGACTTAAAAAAATAGACTCACATGTCAACCGGTTCAATATGTTTCTTGCATTGACTGAAAGAAACCCATTGTGTTTTAGAAAAATGGATGATGACTTCATGGGAATGGGTATTCCCACGCAACGCCTAGATCCTTACCAGAGATGCGCTCTTCACCCTTGATACGGCAACTTGCAGGGGAAGTTACATACTGTCCTGATCGGTCAGATGTATGGTGCACAAAGTTATCAGTTAAACGAAATAGGAAAACGGCCTATTTGATACGAATCCGAATATCACTAAAGTTGGTATACTGAGTGGTTTGTTAATTTTCTGCCAGAGCACCCGAGTAAAAATGACAGAATTTGGTAGCAAAAAATTTAAAAATGCTCTACGCATTATAAATAATAACCGCAAGTGAATGAATCTGAAGGTTTGACTGCGCTCTCCTACAACTATCTGTTGTATATCGTGAGAACGAGCAATAGATAGAAAAGATCTGTTGGCAGTGAATTCATTTCACTCAGCCTCCTTTCACCATGATGGACAATCTCTGTACTAGTCACGGATTGTTACCTTTCAAAGCCAGTGGCAGAAAGTCGTTATATCACGCAGTGTTGTCCACTCACAGTCGTTCACCCTGGGTTCGAGTCCCGGTGTGGAGGCCTCGGTGGATGTGCACCGTTGATGGTTCTTAAGAGCGATGTAACAGCTGCACAAAGCTTCCACGGTTTTTAATGGTCAGCTGAGCTTTTAAAATGCGTAATGCATCATACGATAAGCAAAAAAATGGTTGACAGCCAGACCGGATAATCTGATAGCGAAATTTGTGACACAAAATCGTGCACCCCAGGGGTTCTATTCTCAGCTGGTACCGGGATAGATGTGCGCTGCTGCTGCTGATCTCTAATAGGTTCGATGAAACAGCCGTACAGTGAATGCTTTTATGTTTTCATTGTTGACTTGAGACTCGACCCTATGAGATGAACCTTTTGTTGGATAAATTCACACAGAGAATACTCAAATACCGGAAAGGTAACCAAAAAGAACTTTCTGAATTGTTAGAATCGAATCGAGGCTATAAGAAACGAATAATAAAAATAATTTATGAATTACTTGACTAGGAAGAATCGTGTAACTATCAGTCTAACTCAATTTGTCATCAGGATCAGTGTGATTCCCAGTTGATAGGGCTGTTTCAACACTTAAAGCCGACTATATGGAAACTGATTTATTGAAATATTAGGTTTTCAGTTTGAACATGAAGTAATCTGTTTGCACTTTTCAAATTTTATCTATACCGCTGTCTTCTGTAGCCCATCTGTTGAATATGATTTTGTTTTTTGTACATCAGAGTTGTGTTTCTGATTGGTCCTTACATAACTTTTGGTTGGCACATTTTAAGCAAGCAGTCCGATTGGAACATTGGGCTGTATAAGCCACTGCTTACTGAGCATTGATTGAGATTCACTTTTTGCACACCCTAAGAGTATACTGATTGTTTCTGTTGAAGAAGTGACTTTTGGCACGGTGGCTGCGGAAACTGACGTGAAAATGACATTGTCAGAGAAACCACTGAATTGTCGTCTGCAGGTCAGTCCAACCCCACGCATTTGGGGATGGAAGACATGTGGCTACTAGCTGATAACTGGAGGATGAGGCGAGCACAGTATGGTGATTTTCAGATACTGTCGGTAATGGAATACGAATCAAAGGCCATTCAGATTGCGCTATTTCTTCACACTGTTGAATCGGCAGTACTTCGTATCATCAGCGGTTTTTCAGTTGACTCTAGTGAAGACAGGAGTGACTGAAAGAGGGTGATGATGGAACTGAAACGAGACTTTCTCGGCAAGTGAAACGAGAGTTTTGTTTTTAGTTGCTGAACCCAAATTTTAAATGAATCATTCGACTCATTTGAGTGGTGTGTGAAATTCTTTGCGTGATCCTGTAATTTTACCATTGCCTAGAGAAGAGCCTTGTGGGTGACCGAATTTTGTCAGGTTTACGCATTTCCTCGGTGGTGAAAAGACTGCTGAAAATACGAAAGTTGACACTCCAACAATGCATCGATATTTGCCGAGGGACAAGTCGGAATCGCTTGTTCTGTACAAGATAACATCAGATGAATGCCTGAAGTTAAGGAAGGAATGTCATTTTTGTGGCAGACTGAATATCGCAAGAAAAGAACATTACTCAGTTTGGGGAAATATGTGTGATATTTGCAAGAAGTGCAACTATTTCGCTTCATATTGTTCCTCTAGAACAACAATATTCACGAGCCAAAACTGGATAAACGGACACTGAGTAAATACTGTTCCCATTCCGGCAAAAAGAAAGGACATTTCCGCGAAAATGCTGGAGAGCGAAGAAGAAATCAAATTCCCGATGGGCCCGTGCGCATCTATGGACGCCACATTGATTTGTGCTCTATCAGATAGCGCATACAGACCAACAGGAACAAGATTCGTTATGGGGAATGGAGCCAAAGTTAATCTAAGTGGAGAGGCAATGTTCCACTCTTCAATCATAAACTTTGTGATGATCGATCAGGGCTATGTTCCCATTCTTGACTGTGAGTCTGTCAAAAAATTTAATTCCATTTCGCTCCAATTATGATTCGTTTGCTCACCAAGTTTCGGAAAACTTTGAATATTACTCGGAAATTTACACCTCAGTTTTTGATGAGAAATTGGGGGAGCTTCCGGGAATGATGACATGAAACATCAACGAGTCTGCTGAGCCCGTGGTAGTACCGACAGGACGAGTTCCGTATGCAGCTAACGAACGATTTGAACGGGAGTTGGCCGTCCTCATAGCAAGAGTCTTTCTGGCGAAAGTTTGTGAATTGATTGACTTGGGGGGAGTCAGGTAGTAATGGTGACGGAAGCGTCCAAGGAACTGCATATTTGTATCGATCCCTAACCACTAAACAACGCACCGAGGCGAGAGCTGTTTACAGTATTCGTCTTTGATGATATTCTACCGAACTTATCTAACACGCGTTAATTTTTGCGGAAGATCACCCGGTTTTCAGAGTTGTGTCCCTTACAGCTGGATGTCGCATTGAGTTTGTTGACCACGTTCGGCACTCCGTAAGGTCTTTACCGATAGAGACGACTACCGTTTGACTTGAAAGTGTCTATTCAAATTGTTAGAAGGGGATTCTGCAAGCAGTAGACGATTTGTCTGGGGTGCTTTGCTTGGCCGATGATACTCTGATTTTCGTCAAGAATAACCAGGAATACAACGAAAGGTTTGATTCTTTCCGGCAACATTACATCCGAGGTGGAATTAAACTAAAGTGGGACAAGTTGAAATTCTGTAAAACACCAGTCAAGTTCCATGGTCATATTGTTACCAGCGCGGGCATCAAACCAGATCCGGGAGCGGCACTTGCTGCCTTGGATTTGCCAGCGTCAGTCTATACGAGTGATATCTCACATTTTCACGCAATGGTCGGCCATTTCAGCACATTCTTATCGAAGTTAGCTGACCAGATGAGATCCACCAGCTGTTTAACACATAAGACAGAAATGTGAATTTGGGCAGAAGAGCAGTAGCCATCTTTCGATTACATAGAACAGCTTATTGTTAAGGCCTCTGTACTAGTGCTTTATGATCCATCTTTACCACTACGTATACACCGGGACAGTAGTCAGTTTGGCTTAGGAGCTGTTCTCTTGCAAATGAGTCACCCGATTGATCACCTCAGCAGAACGTTGACAGTTCGAGACCAGAAATATGTACACATTGAGAATGAATTATTGGTAATCATGTACGCCTTGGAGAACTTCAACGATTTTGCATTTCATCAAGTTGCACACATCTACACGGACCATAAACCGTTGATCATGATCACGGACAACCCAATACATCGAGCATCAAAAGGTTGTACTCAATGCTAATATGTCTGTAAAATTATACTTGGGAACTAGACTACTAACTGGGCAAGCTAATTTTCGTGACCGACACTCCCTTGTGAGCCACGCTACCAAATATCAAGAAACAGCGCCAGAGATGGTGAATGGTGCTTAGGCGGTAGCGAAAGCCAAATTATCCCAAAAACGAAGGGCCACGATAAATGATTCATGCCTACTATCTCTGAAGAAAGCTATCGTTCAAAGTTGGTCGGGAGATAAAATAAGTCTGTCAGAATAAATTTTACTTTATTTTGAGTTCCGTGATGAGCAAACGATCGAGAAGGAACTGCACTTTCGATATGAGCGCTTAGTGATTCCAAAAACAGTTCGAAGGGAGGCCTTGCGTTTGTCACATCGCTCATCCGCAGATATCATTCGATGCTTCAGCTGGTTAGGGAAGACCTACCGCTGGCCGGGTTTGGCATAACCGGTGGAGCGGACCGTAGCAAACTGTGAGGCAAGCAGGCAATCTGATCAGCGACAAACGAAAGATCCGATGGAAACTCGACCAATACCGGATCGGCCTTGACAGATTGTCGTGTAGTATTCAAGAATCAGTGCTCCTCCGCTGAAGGTTGCTTGCTTTTGATCTGCAAAGCACAAATGAAGGGAAACTCCAAGAGCACAAGTGCATCAACACGATCCTTCACTTATATTAATAGAACTCCAGTATGACTGTGCACAGCCTGCTCACTACTGTATCGTTGGACGTATTTTACCATGAGAAGAACAATTACTTGGTGACCTTGGATTTCTGGAGTGACTTCTTCAAAATCGATCTGCTGAGTAGGAGGACATCTTCAGAGATTTTCCACAAACCACGAGCAAACTCTTCACGACTTGTAATCCCAATTCAAAACAGCTCGAATTGTAGCCTTCAGTTTCACAGCACATCATCCCATCAATTCTCAACTATATGGCCCTTTGAACGTCACATCGCTAGTTTTCACCACAGTCAACCCAGAAAGAGCGTGATCAGACAGGCAAAGAGGATACTCAAGAATTCCAAAGACAAGGGTAGTGATACTTTCATCACGCTTCTTGAACTTATAAATACGCCATCGACTGCAATGGAAATATGCACAACAAAACGCCTGTTTGGAAGACGAACGAGAACGACACTACCCGTATGTGCTGGATTACTAGACCCAGAGGTTGTGTCTCCATCATTATTTGGGTTAAAACTTAAAGAACACATAACGGTTCAAAAAGGATTTCACGAATAGGGTAGTGGACTACTGCTGCCACTCAAGCCAGATGACAGTCTGGATTCAACCATCAGAACCAACAAAAAATCGTGGCTGAAAGGAGAAGTGTTATCACAAGTGACAAAGAAATCGTACCTGGTACGCTCCGGAATCGTCAGTTAAGTCGGAATCGGGTTCACTTAAGAAGATCAGATGAAGATGACAATGACGGAGAGCAGTAAACCAAAGTGGAGTTGCAAGAGACAGGCAGATGGTGAAATGCGAATAACGACCGCAAACACTCGCCATCTTGAACTTGGAGTGGCCATATTTATCAGCAGAGCGTGAAATAGAAACGCTTTCAGAGCAGGAAAGATGTGTTGGATATGATTTTGTTTTACAGCATCAATGCCGAGTTTCTGATCGGTTCATAAAAGACTTTCGATTGGCACATTTTAATCGAGCAATCTGTTAGACGTACTGGACTTTATAAGAAACGGTTTATTAAGCATTGATAAAGATTTCCTCGTTGCACGCCACATGAATAAACCGATTGCTCTTGACGGAGAACTGACTTTTGAAAACTCACAAATATGTTTATAATCAAAGTGGTCTTGTGTATATCTATTCAATTTCTTCGCAGACATCGAAATTGTGATACCCTTGGAACTTTGAGTTTTTGGTAATTTGTGAGCAATAAGTGGTAGTTTTCTCGGATATAGAAGGCTTCGTATGAAAATCGTTTGTGCAGTCACATTTGAAAGTTTGAGATGGATAAAATCGGAATAAATGAATACGCCAAGCCTCAGAAACTAAAAATATGATATGATAAATTGCGATATTTATCACGGTTGCTTACGTAACCAATCAGGCTTTATTCCAATATAAAAGAAAATGGAGTCCTGTAATCATAAATTTTGCATTATCTTCAGAGTCCATTCTTATTGGTAGTCAAAATTAATTAATTAATTTGTTTTGCTGAAAAATGACGATGACTATTAGGGCAAGTGAGAGCAGCAGCTTATAAATAACTTACGCCCTAAATGAACGGAGCCATTGTTGACGGATTCTCGCCTGAGGATATTCTGTTCACATCAGCATTCAAAGTATAAAACACTGTACTGAGAAAGGGCAATCGAACAGTGAAATGCTATCTTCAAGCTTTTTAAAACGTTCTTTTGAGTAAAACGATTCGAAATTATTTACTAGTTGGAGTCTAAGGCATCAATGAAGCCGACGCAAGATAACCTAGTGATGTTGTGCAGATTTGTATTGAAAATATAATTGAGAGAATCACTAGTGTTTTAATTTTTCTCACTTTATTGCATGGGCTTATATCGGAAAGGGGTCTTCAATGAAACATAACATAACAAACAAATCAGGACGGGTGTTGCACGCCTATATTAGACCAGCCAAACAAGCCAAGTCGATAAAAAACACGTAAAACCTTCTATATAGTTCCTTTTTCAGATTGCGATGTGGCAACACTTCTCCTCCGGTTACATGAGTATTTTGGTTCCGTTCTGGTCAGGTGACTGGCGCCACTGGGTTGGCTCTTTTGCCGCCATTATCTTTCTGCTGCTCCAAGTGGTCCGGTTGAAGGCTTGATCGGTAGCCTCTCGCATACGCTATCTAGCTGATTGTGTAAGATCCCGCTGAGTTCTGTCTGCAAGTTCGGAAGCCACTTTTTTCAAATCCGGGATGCCTCCGACATATTTGCCGTCTGTTCTTTGGGCTGTGGCTCTTAACGGGTTGGCCCGATCGGTTTGATGTTCGCCTCGTTCTACAGCTACGACATTCCCCGGTACAACAGTGCATGTGCTCTGTCCTGTAGATTGAATTAGCTGATATTTACACTTGTTTAGTTTTACAATGCAAGTGCACGTGCACAAAAGACCATCCCAAAAAACTGGAGAAATTGAATCTCTCCTTGTTGAAGACGTAAAACCACCCAGCTTGCATTCCTTGTTTTTTTTTGATGAACTACGTTCTCTTTGGACAGTAGGTTGCCATAGAGAGCAAACTTATCGAGCGGTGCAAGCACAACAGATCGCTATATTTCTTACAAGGTACGTGCCCCGATGTTTTCCGTGCATTCCATACAATCTGTGCTTGAAGAACCGTCGAAATTTTTTCAGTATTTCAGGGGTCAATGAGATCTTTATCGTCACTGTATTTCTGTGTCCAGCTAACATGCTTTATCACTATTGTAGCCATTCCAGAAGGTTCTTGTAACTTAGTAGAATGTTCGAATTTTCTTTCCCACCGTTATTCTTTATTCGTAATGTTCTTCACAATTATCTCATAGCATTAGTATAGCCTTTCATTCTGGTAATTAGAACAACTAACAAGCTTATTGATTTTCCCATTACCGTAACGGTACTTTCTGGTGGAGAATAGATATACACATGAAAACCACAGACTTGGGAATTATTTAGTGATTTAAGCTCAGTCGAAAAGAAACACGCATTTTAAATCTACCCCGTAAACTGTAGCCAAGATCTAATTTCCTATTCAAAGCAAGTTTGAAAATCTTCCTTCCAAAATCTATCGGCTCAGACTGCTTCAGACACATCCACTTTCGAAGTTGGTGGCAGGAAAAAGGAAGTGAGACGGCCGATTCTCCTCCCACCTCCCCCAACCCCCACCCCCCATCGGTCATCCGTCATCGGTTTTCAACTCGCTTGATGATTGCCAAAGGCTGATGGCCTTCCCCGTACTATTGCATTCTTTCTATTAAGTGTAAGGCATTGTTTGGGTAGTTTCACAAATGGTTCGTCTTATCCTACTAGGGAAGATTCTCGTCGGTGTGTTCCCGTCTCATTCGTGACACAATTTATGTAAAAATAAGCAAGCGAACCGGTTCGAAATCCACTGATTTATTGTTTTGTCTCACAACGGATAGACAAGTATGTGCCCCTTTTCATTTTCCACACTTCCACCCAAACAACTTCGTGAAACCTAGACTACACTATAGTTGCTCGATAACTGATGACCATAAATCTACTCCTCAATTCATCCAGCAACAATTCAGGCCAATAAAAGAACGCTAGAAAGAAGAGGCAAAATTTAGATGGCGATTTCTGTTTCGGAATAATTTTCCTTTTTTATACGAGCAGTTTGCTCATGATTGTTCTGCTGTCGGCTGAGATAAATCAAATCTTCTTGTAAGCTACACGGCATTGTCTCCTAAAAAGCTATCTACTAACTCTCCGGGGTGGTCATTCAAACATGTTTTCGGTACAGTTATGGTTATCTAAGTGATTTCCACAAAACTTAGGCCGCGGTTCTTCCGTCAAGAACAATATAATGACTCAATCGGACCAATTATTACCTCAAACTCCGTGAATCAGGTTTCTCGATATACAAACTTACTATCTGGATCGAGGCATATGGTGCGTATCACGCGACCAATAACCAGCACACAATTGGGCAATGAACTCTTCTAAGGTATTTCTAATCAATGGGCAGTGAGGTATGAGAATCACGGCCCCAGTGATGCAACTTGTTCTGCTGTAGATAAGTCACTAACAATTTCCACAAGCATATTCCCCATATAGCCCACCTGGTGAATAAATTAAATCAAGTTTGCATATTATATGAGGGCTGAGAAAAGTGGTTGGGCACTAAGCTTGCGTTGTGCGTAGGTCTTGGCAACGAACCGCAAGATTATTGCCCACAATGGGAGGTTTTCAGATTGATGCAACGTAAAAGCAAAAGTAAATCCCACTAGGAATTTCACTTTGGTCATCTCATTCGCTATTTCACAAAATTCGGATTCATTCAGCTTCTGACAAGGAGGTTTTGCTCAAATAAAACCAAATCGATTCAATGTGTTATTGTATGAAATATCCAAAAATGACTGTCTGCTGCTTGATTTCCCATCGCAGAATCTCACTAAGCTCTGCTTTTGTTTTAGCCAACGATTTCAAACTGATTTCATCTTTCTGGACCCACGCAGGGTTCATTGCCGTCTGCCGTCGCTATCTGTATTAACAACACAGTCATATTAACTCTGTCTTGTTTTTTTCATCGGCGTTTCTCTCTCTCTTTCTCTCCCTCTCTGTTGTTTGTGGTGTAATCATGTAAGAACTGGTTCCGATTAGACTGATTTCCTGGTACAAGTAGGTTCTTGGTGCCAGCCACACCTTTCCATCCGCTTCGCTATTACATATGGAAATCTGTAGATCACTGCCTTTATTTTCTTAAAGGACTCAAAAAGGAAAGATAAGTGCTATGAGACAGTTTGAAATGGCTTTGTTCGTGAGCAAAACCGACGCAAATCGGAATGCAATTCGACCAAAATACAAGTGATAATTGACTTGGAGGCATAAAACTATCAGTCCGTGTTTAACAAAGACCTATCAAACAGCCGTGTTTGACAACGGCCATTCCAAGTATTCGAACCTACTAAGGGCAGACTTGAAGGTATCTGTACACTTTGCACTTGTTCATGTTTATTGTGTCCTTTGATACGGCACCCCTTTGCAGTACCGGCGTTCGAATGTAAATAATTAGCACACAGTTTTTAAAAACACACACGTTTCATCACGCGATACGACACGGTAAATCTTGGAATAAAACACTCTGTCCGACCCAACTTCCATTTCAGACTTGGGATTGTTCTGGAACTTGTTTAACCGGAGATTAGAACGTGATGGATAGACTATTCTGAGTTCGTTCTGTGTTGCCTGACTCTTTTCTATCTCCACTGAGCATATTTCTGTCCATACTCCTTCGCCTGATCCAGCTTTCTAGTTTTGTCTCTCATAGTTTTGACATTGACTAGGTGTGCCCCACAGTCTGATTAGTACAATCCAGGCTACAGCCTTTAAGTGAAATAAACGACATTTGTGATCGCTTGCAGATGCAAGAAAAAAGGAATAAGCTTACAGTTTGTTCCAGGTGATTTTTTTCCACCAAAATATGTAATGACTAAAGCCCCGCATTTGTTTGAAAACCTCTGCTGCAATCCGATTAACCACAGAGCAGTTCAATCATGAAAACCCACATTGTCCCATTGTAGTAACAAGTGACCTAGAGGAGTATTTTGATAAAGTAAATTTAATTGACACATCGTCTTTGACACCAAGAACAATTTAAAACAAAGAAGGGGACAATATAATGATTTTCTTTGTTCACTTTTCGTTGTTTGTGGGTTTTTAAAGCGAATAAAGTTGATGCAGTATAATAAAACTGATATGGGAACTTTCTGCATTCAGTAAACCTCAGAATTACAATGAGCAAGCCAAATTGCCGTTCTCCTGGATATACCTCAATGAAATAAAGGGACGGTATATGCACAGCATTCCTTCTAGGTTTTTAACTGTATTTCATGTCTCAGACTCTCGTTACCCCGAATTGGTATGCGTAGTCACGTAGTCTGTTCTTCTTCGCGTGTCAAAGGCATGTCTCTGTGAGTTCAAAGACACTGCTTCAGAAGGTGCAATATGAATGAGCCTTTAAATTTATTGCAGTGTAAGGCTGATTCTCTCTCCGGTTTGTCCGAGCATTTCAGCATGCCAGCTCTCGAGGCACAAAGTAGACAAAAACGAAAAAAAACCCAATTCGTATTAATATTCAGCTTACCTCGGTGGTTGAAGCAATAAGGAGACAAATATATATTTCTTAGATTAGTTGTTCATCTCACAGTATGATTGCACTAAGTGTGCTCCTAATGTAACAAGGACGACAGAAAGAGGTAGGATACTTGTATTTGAACGACCGAACAAGTCAAGTCCATGAAACACACAATCTTTTATATAGGCCCTTTTCCGGACTGCGCGGCACCAACATTACTCTTGCGGCTGCTTGAGTGCTTCGGCTGCTTTTTGGCCAGTTGCCCGTGGCCGATAGCTTGCTTCTCTTGGGCATCATTTCTATTCGGTCGGTCCGATTGTCTCAGTTGACGGCTTGATCGGCAGCCCCTCACCTGGGCTATCTTCCTGGTTGCATGAGATCCAGCTGCTTCCCATCCGCTAGTCCGTATGCCTGCTTTTGTCTGCTTCAGGAAGCCTCCGGCATATTCGCCGTCCATTCTTTTGTCTGTGGCCTCGGTTGGTTCGCCTCAATATTCACTTCATTCCCTTGTCCCAGCATTACCCTTTACTTTAACTCGCCCTACAGGTTGGCTTATAAACTTAATTTTTGCTACACAATTGTTGTCCAAATATTACTAGTGAACTTATTCATTCCCACATTACAATAGAAAGCGTATTCATCCGTGGTTGATTTACTTCGCCTCTCAGATATCGAATACTGGATTGACAATATTCAAACCATTCTTTATTTTATATGGTAAAAACTCAATTTGCATTTTTCACCTCCAGAAGTCGGACCTCAGAAGACGGTGTCGAACCCGCGACATCCTGCTTACCGGATGGACGCTGGGACAGCTGAGCTATCGCGGCACGGCCAGTCATCGTATGACTTTTGGGTTTCAAAAATGCACGTGAATTTTCCAGTATGCAACTTTCAGGCTCCTCAAGCCAACGATGTTTTCTACGAACATATTTCTACTTCATTGGATCACGCTCAGCCTTGTGCTGTTCATCCCGTTGGGAAATGACCAACAAGGGTAGCCCAGTGATTAAAACCACGACAGTTACTGAGTATTACAGAAGTAGCAGTTCGCACATTACTGGATATTCGCTTAAGTTATTAACACCCAGCTGTCCATACCGTGGCAGCTCAGTCAGTAGAGCGTCTGCCCGGTAGACCGAATGTCACCTGTTCGATTCCGGCCGGCGTCGTTGAACTTTCAATTATAAAAATTACGACTGGATTATACATTTTGTAAGATTCTACGAATATCATTTACTTCCTGAAGCGAAGTGCTGCAGCATTCCTAAGTTTTTCGCTTAGAAATAATGTATGATGGAAAATACGGAACAAAGACACGCTGATTTACTCACGAAAAATGTCAAGCAGCTTGAAGTGATTGGGTCTACTACATACCAAATTCATTTTTATCAGTTATGCATCTAATGATCACTGATGAATTTGACAAAAGAAACACCTGTAGGCTTGAGACTGTGTCATAAAATTAGCTACATTACTCCATTATTTATTCTGCAAACGTTTGTATCAATCCTAGTGACAAGCACGCTGTGACTGAGTGGGTCATATGAATGAATGTGGTCGTATCCCGGGATCATCACGTGACAAGAATAAATAAATCATGTTTTTATTCTGTTGACACTTAGCTCCACCTTTAACCACAACAATAACTAACTTCAAGTGTTTAGAGTTTTCATTATGGGAAATGAAGGCACATTATGCCGTAACATAAGGTATTCCTCAGGGTATTCATTCTTTTGTTCTGTTCAGTGTAGTGAAATTTCAGTATCCTGTTTCGCTGGCTGAGAAAGATTTATTGCTCAAGATGTTTCACTGATAATTACGACCAACACTCCTGAAGTATAAAAGTCTATCCGTGAAGTAGTTATTTGGTGAGTTGATCAATCATTTTCATGCGAATTTGAAAGTTAGAGCCTTGGAGTTAAGATAAGTATTGAAGAAATATTAAACTCAGATTGTTAGTGACAAGTGGATTTTCTTTCTATTTTGGGAGTAAAATCAGCAGCCGGAATGAATTATCAACAACTTTTGTTTGCAACAATGAGCATTTTTACTTATACAGTCTTATCGAGCATTGGTTTCAAAATATCCTTAATGGTGTTTTTAAAATGTGAATGAACAGATATTTTTCGCTGATTTTTTCGTTCCCAATTTTTTTATTATTATATGAAATAAGGGTTGGAAATACGAAAACCGCATCACTTAATATTGTTTACGTTAGCCCCGCAAAGCGTTTTGTGAAGCTGAACTTAAGCGACCTTCGGTACCACCACGAATTTACCTGAAGGCCAAGTTTATTACACGGTAAAAACGAGTAATTTTCTAGGTGTGAGGGGATCAAATTCCTCACAGGTAGTTCCGGCCACTGACAAATAAATGTCGATTCTGCCAGAAGCATTTTTACTGAAGTGTCGATCATAAGTGGGCTTAGTAGAAAGAAGATAAACAATACAAACACGTTTGAAACGAATGACCTTGCAACCAAGGTTATATGGGCGTCCTTAGGTAAACATTCCTTTTTCCGCAATGATGAGGAAACGTATACTGAGGAGTGAAATATGCCGCTGTTTCAGTAATTAGGAGATGCATAAAGTTGTGAAAACACATTTTGCACGTGTTTCTATGATACATATTGCTCACCTACTTTACGTAAATGAATAAACGTTTTTTCTACCTAATTCACAGAAAACAGTGCGTCAGAACAAGGCGCGGTGGACAAACACCAAAATGTTCGACCTAGATAACTATGTTTTATGCATTCTGGTAAAAAGAAAGAACACAGAACAGTAGATATGTTCTGAAAGACTTTTTCTCGGTATATATATATATATATATATATATATATATATATATATATATATATATATATATATATGCGAAACTGTATGACTTGGCGGAGAATGAAGAGACGAAGTAGGCAGCTGCATATTTTGGCAAATCTAAAGTTATCTACCCATACCCAGCAAAGGTAACCGTTTGTTGCATTCGCGCAGAAATTCAAATTCCATCTTTAATTGATCTGACAAACCATTCATTTTCCGTTCTTCCGCTGGGATTTAGGGGCCTGTAGAAACCCTGCTGGCAGTTGGAAATTCAGGAGAAAAATCATTTCTATGTCTTTCGACGTTGTAAAACCCTGCCCCGGTTGATATGTATTGCATTGAATCATGATTAATCTTCTTTACGGAGTACTACCCAACATACACTGAACAACACAGAATTCATTGGGCCCAAAAAAACAAATTTCCCCAGTCTGTTAGATTAGAACTTCTAGAAAGATTACTTCACTCTCCTGAAAATCGTCAGATTATGCATAAAATATGGTGGTTCTTTTTAAAACCACGGCTATGTCTACTCCCATCACAGATGTGTTCACAGTAACGAAAGATTCGGTCGCCACAACTACCCCATAACAACTCGGATTTGATTGATATGCACGTGGTATTTTCATTACTGGAGAAGCAAGTCATGACATTTTCTCCGCACTGGATTAAGTAGGTGAAAATAGTACAAGTGAAAGAGCATAGGATAATTGCTGGTATCTTCATTCACTTGGTAAACTCATGTCTAAAATGCTGAAACAATTTGCCGAGGATGGAGACAAGTCAAAATATAATAAACACGTATATTAATATGCACATCAGAAATTACGGTAGAAATTTGCATGTAACTGAGCACCCTCTATTTCTCCGTTTGTGGTTCACATTCTCGGCTGTACTTTTGGACCGAAGCCACATATGAAATGAGAACTTCGCTGAATTGGTCATACTGTTTTCTTCTCTGTGAGGAAAGAAAACCCGAAACGCACTTTGCTCATTATTCATCAAGTGTTGGGTAAATGTGACGTAAAATATTTGTGTCCGGGTACACATTCGGTTTTGAGAACAGGGGAATTTGAAAAACCACAGTTTCAATTGAATTTCAACAATACGTGTAATATTTTTTGTTTAAAAGCAAATTCTTACGAGGTGGTGAAAACTGTGTCTGGACGTTTGCATTTGGTCTTCGTAATCCTTCGGATAGGGTCGATTTTCTTGTCTGATTCTCACAATATCTACTGAAATGCCTAATTCTAAAAAAGTGCAATGAACTTCGCACTAGATTCCGTGCATTAAAAATCGAAGAACCAATGCCGTCACTTTTACTGAGAACGGTTCTGGTGCAAATGAAACCAAGAGATGACAGCCTATGATGATAACAACCTTTAAAAAAAATCATTCACAAATAAACTTTAGATATCAGACTGCCATTCGGTATTTATTTATCAAATAGGCGCATTCCCGGTGAAAAGTTGGCGGTCTACATTTGTACTCTGTTAATGTGCCGTGCCCAAACAGAAGAAAGATCGGCCCTGGATATGAATGTGTAACAAGTTCCAGAAATTTTCAAGGAATAATCTGGGCCAATGATAAAGGTCTTTCACATAAAATATCTTTCAGTATTATTTCAGTTGGGAAACATCGCCTGATAATTATGCAACAGCGCACGCTGATATATATCTACCTGAGCTGTCTAACGCACATAACTCAAAAACCCTTGTATTGTACTCATACTAGTGAACAAGAGTAAAAACGGCTGTCGTCATGAGATTCCATCTGTAGGATTTGCACCTGTAAACAGTTCGCGACCCAAAAAAAACTGATTCCTCCAAATAATCAAATCTCCTGACAGGAAACATCCGTTCTTCGAGGTGAATGCAGTTCAACAATCTACAGCCAGCTGCGATCGCCGTCATTACATTATTTTTCTTTCTGAAAGACCGCAAAGTATGAGTGTTTATTTTTGGTTCAAGTCAGCACCCTCTTTCTACGGCACAAAACCCTCCCTCTTCGTCACCATTTTATTCTTGCGGCAGGAATAAATTAAACCATCAGTCAAAATTATCACATTCTGACTGTCATATAATTGCGGCGGAATCCCAACTCTTCCCTATCCACCTGCCAAACTCGGATTTTTCTTCATCCCTTCACTGATCACCGTCATGTTCACATACATTTTAGAGCGTCAAACTGTGTCACAATTATATGTAATGGATAATCCACCTGGATTCTTCACATCAAAAAGTCGGACGCCGCGAGCTGGAATCGAACCAGCCACCTCCCTCGCATCGAGCAGACGATCTACCAGCTGAGCTATTGCGGTCCGGGCAGTCGGGTGTGACTTACTGAAGTGGATAATCGGTAATATGCGAGCCACAATTCCAATGATACACAGTATCTGTCTTGGTTTTAATCTTTGGGCTAGTCTCGTCGGCGTCCGACTTTTCGATGTCAAAAACGCAAGTGCATTTTCCGATACATACTATTCAGACTGCTCGTGCCAGCACTACTTTCTATGAGTCACAGTAGTCCGGACAGCTTCGGCTGGTTTCTCGTAAAAAAAAATTCTCGATGCAGCTAAACGCTAAATTTACGGACTGATCATTTTCCACGGTTTTCGAATTTTCAACTCTACTCGACTAATAGTTCAAACACCCGGGTAATGGCCAATGCATAGCTTCCCAGGTTAAAGTACGACTGTTTGAAGAATACCAGAAAACGTTGAAGCTGGAACTTTATCACCATTTATGGACAAAATGGGGTGTTTACGGTTGCAGTGGTTCTTTTCGTGTCTCCGTATGAAGTTCGTATTCATACAATAGCGTGCCTCATTCGCTTCATCGAAATCTTACCATAAAATGAATTCCAAGCATCACTGTTCTGTTTCTGTTGTCGAAAAGATGTTAGTTTTCTGTTCTAAACTATGTTCGTGGTAGGACAATGGTTGTGGATAAAACTAAATGTTACTAGGTATTTCTCCAACAAAAAGTTACAGTATGACATTCCGATTCGCATTCGCACTCTGCTTTCATAACCAACCAATAATGTGTCAAACATAAGCAATACACATCAACCCACTTGTATCAACCGGAATAAGGACCAATTCAAACTAAGGATCACAAAAAAGAAAACATGGTCTGTTCTTTCCTCCTAGGGGTCTAGAGTGTAAGGTAAGTGCCCTCACTGAATAGGGGACTGCTACCCATTTGGCAATCGGTCACAACAGGACAGTTTTACTTTCTAGTAGCATTGTGTCGTTTAAAGATACCATTTATTGGTGAAAGTTAAACTGAGTAGAGGATAACCATTTACCTGACACTAGGAGCATGGACTTGAATGAGTTTATAATTTTTGAGAGATTGCTGGGTTGTAAAGTTTTCTGATTAAAATATGTGACACCGTGTATTGCACTGTGGAATCGCGTTCAACTTTTGCGAGTAACTAGCTAGGTATATCAAAAAGCGCCGTAGGAAACTCAGTTTTGCGAAGAGTTTGTTGAGGCTCTTGACACTGTCAGTGTGTTGCTTGTAATTCGTTGCACTGGTATGCATATCCTGGTGGCAAAGAGTATCTAGGCCACATCTCTATTAGATAAAATTGTAGTACTAAAAATTTTAATCCATACAAAATTTGTGAAATGGTATCGTTGTAAGATTTTACTCGACATATTCCATAGGTATTTAACACTACCACGTGTTTGTATTGTCCCAATCTTAGCATATCAACTGTTTACTCTGCATATGGCTTGGATTCCCTCGAAATATTATTTTTTCTCATTGATTTGTTTCAACTATAGGACCAAAAAACCTGTGCAGACGGTTGTGACCTTCGACAAGGTATTGTGAAATTGGTCCAACCTATCTGCCCGGAACATATATATAGTTTTGTAATATTTTGAAATTAATTACTGTAAACAAGGTAAATGTTCACTTGCTACGTACAAGAGTTGTAGTTTTGTATTAAGCTGACGGAGCACGGATAATCCTCCTACTCTTTACACAGGTGAAGGTAATCCATTTTTATATCTTTTTGGTAGGGCAATTAAATTCCCGTCGTTGTCTCTCTTCTCACATTCCCGTGAAAGTGACACATATGTGACAGACAAGTTAATGAGACAAGAGCTAATCATCTCTCGAGTGCTCCAATCGTTTCCATTACGAATTACCAAGTCCTTTATCACGGATTCAGTAGTCCATACAATGCTGATTTCAGTTTCTCGTCTTCATCCGCATCGTTCGGATTATCCGTCTGTCTCCCTCTTGATTCGCACCATTCCGAGGTCTGTCTGAGTAGCAGTCACGCGACGCGAAATCCTGTTGAGTTGAAACAGAACACCTGGAATTGTTTGAACAAACAGGAATCGAAAATAAGGCCCAACTGTCACTACCACTACCAATACGACTGTAGAACCACGACCGCAAAATCCTATCAACCCTAACAATACTTTCGATAATGTACGTACTTCTGAGCGCTCGCGTGCCCACCCGTACGAGGGCGCACAACCTCTCTCTCTCTCTCTCTCTCTCTCTCTCTCTCACACACACACACACCTTTGCGCTTTCCAACTTGCCAATCATCATCGACAAGTTTACATCCGGTTTCGTCAACCGACTATCTCAACAAGCTTGTGGTTCTTTTCACCATAGGGGCTGCTGTGTTCATGCCACTTCCTTTCGAGTTTAGTTACGTTCACCAACGACTCACTCGGTCTCGCTTACGCTCATCTTCATCCATCCCACTCGATGGCTTCCTCCGTCCTCCGTTTCATGTCTGCGCTCACACACACACACACACACACACACACACACATCCGGCTTTTCACGAGCATGAACATTTACAATAGCACCTAGCAACCTACCATCCGGTCGCCCCTCCATGATGATGTTCCCCATGTCTACAAAAGGCCCCAACGGCCGGTCGTAGATTGTATTATACACCCTAACCAAATGGGACATCATAAAAGTGACTACTACTCAGTAACATGCACACAAACATATTTTTATCAGAGCTGAAACAGCTAGGGCATTCATCTGCATGCACACACACACACACACACACACACACACACACAAAGTGACAGAAACAGTTGAAGATGGCCGGAATGTTTTATGATTATGACTCGTCTGGTGATGACCACAGTTGTGTGGATTGGTTTAGTAACTGGACACCGGACGAACGAAATTGAACGGACCAAGAAATATACGAAACGAGACCCGAACCAGGTTGACTCTGTGCTGGAAACCAGTAGGTGTACCTACAATACGACCATGAAACATAAGCCCCGGTATCCACCACCCTTACGGAGACCATAGCCATGGGTATTATCTGTATGAACACCTGATAAGTGAGTTTTTTTTCAGTTCTGTTTGTGTTTGCACCCCGAGTGTATCCGCAAGAAAAATGGCTCACCTGTCATCTGCAACATGTGCTCGGAGTTGTGTGAACTAAGTGTAGGTATCGTCATTACCTTCGAAGTGAACTGAAATGCGCGAAGGTCAATAGAGAAAGCTCACCATGTTTGTAAAAGATAGTTTTACTTCTCAAGATGAAATCATATCTCAAAAACAAATCATCAGATCGGCAATGTCGTTGGATTCAGCTGATTGCTGTATTTTAACCGGTAAATAAAATACTTGCTTTGTTGTCATGGCGGTATTTTACTCACATATTTTTGTACTTCTACCCGGTGAGCACCTTTGGTCAATCTGAACTCTTGTCCGCAGCAATCCCGATTTCAACAAGGGAAACTCTGACAACTGAAAGGGATAAAGTGGATCTTCAAATTCTTACCTTTTTCCTTCAACATACATCATCTGTGCGAGGGAGGAAAATCAGTATCATCTCAATGTTTAGTTCACACTCGGTTTTCACTGTAACCGTAATACCAACAAAAGTGTTCACCAGTATTACTGCACTACTGTTACTACTACTACTACTACTACTACTACTACTACTACTACTACTACTACTACTACTACTACTACCACAACTACTACTACTACTACTACTACTACTACTACTACTACTACTACTACTACTACTACTACAGGTGTGCATAACAATGCTATTATAGCTAAAACCAGTCATGTCATTATCTTACTCGTCATTCTGGTTATCAGTTTGTTACCTGCATTAACTGAGTGGTTGAAAGTAAATAAACAGAACACAGTAAATAGTTTCAGCCTCTTGGTAAAAGCAAGAACACTCTGTTTATTGCTTTTCCTTGGCTACGTTGACTCTGACAAACAGTGTTAAATCTTTTTTTCGTCCAATTTTTACATTCGACGACGTTAGCTTGAAGGATTTTCATGATTATACTTACATTTTCAGAACAGAACATACCCATCCCTATGACTCCGGTCTCACTGGTTCTACTACAACTCTTGGATGGCAGCAACCAATATGGGATGCCATCGATGAAAGCATTCAACCGGAATGAACATAATCCACATTAACCTGATATGTTTAACGGGATATGCAAAGTGCTCTATTGAGGTAAACCCACTCATGTATAGATAGGACACCTACAGTCTTGGGTCTCTCACCTGGCGCCTAAAACCGTAATCAAAGCCCGGCAAACCAACCGACCCTCAGACCTGACTGCCGATCACTGAGACATTCAAATCTTTATTCGGCAATGTGCCTGAATCACATCATTTGCCCTCGGTGGAATGGCTGGAGAAAATCTACGTTACGACATAAACGCGATGGAGGTGATAATGTCACCAAATCGCCGAGTACAGTGACTTCCTTCAGAATGTGCAAAGCATCATTGCACTCGGTGATCTTCGCCACCCGGTAGTACTCACTTGGTAGTACAAATTCTAGTCACCTACAAACAACAAGGTCGGATTATTCTTCTTTAGAACATCATCGTTTAGCGACTTTGTTGCAATGACTAGTTCCAGGCCTGTGCTAAGTAAATGTAAGTTATTAACTTATATCCTCCAATGTAAATTTCAACCCCGTCCTTGTGGTACACTTTAAATGACCAAAACACATCTAAAAGTCATCGTTGAGGGGTATATAAGCTGGGCTGAAAAATCATTGAGATTATAACAAAGATGAACCCAGGGAGGGATTTTAACATTCTCAAGACAAGTGAGGCGGAACCAGCTAAGAACAAAACAGGATCGACCGGTATTTGCAAGAATATTGGTTCTAGCTGACCTAATAATTCCACATGATAATCAACGGAATAACCTCATACGTTGTAGACAAAACTCTACAGTTCTGCTTAGTTCCACTGTTGTTATGGCAGCGATCAAAATCAAACACCTAGCGCTACTGAACAGTGACTTCGAAAACTGAGCCAGCCAATTTGTGGCGAATCAGTTCCAGAGCGTAATACGCGTGAATGCTCTTATCACAACTCAGATTACATGAACAGCAGGATCCCTATTTTGTATTTTAATCTGCATAGACTATGGACTAATTAGAAATCGAGATGAGTGTAGTAGTTTTCTGTCAGGAATTTCCACTCAACACCATAAATCATGGCCATCCTGACCTGTACTCTCAGAATTTGACTGGATCAAAAATTATCAACTAGGCCCATCCAACTTATGCTATGGTTTAAACCGAGGAAAAGGGTAGCCAAAAGTTGCTTGCTTGTGACCACAAACATCTTACATATTCTAATCAGTTTGACCAAAGCGCCTCTGAGAACTTTGATCTGTTTTTCTGCCATCCTCTACATAAGACCCAGCACGGAAAGGTACACATAGAACATCCATTTCTATGGTCTAAATTACACAGTTATAGTGACCTATGACGCTGTAGAATTAGCGGCTGCCACCCACTTCCTCGGTGTCCCATACATCTGGTGCTCTTCTTGTTGGAGCTTCGGGGTCGCCGCCCGGTCCGCGTCCTTTTGTAACACCGAAGTGCTGAGTCATCATTTGTTCCGAAATAGTGATCGCAGGCCTTATTGGCGCCAGTATCGTGTAACAATCTCGCCCGTTACTGATGCATGGCTTTTTATGAAGTGCAATATTTCATTATCGTGCGTCTAATACGACCATGCCAGTTACACAGTTTCACGAACATGTATTTGACTAGTATGAAGACTGTGAATTACCGATATTAATGGTCAAATCAAAATCAGCTTGTTTCACTTAAGTTTTTTTATCAGTGCGAATAAATTCAAAAGTTTCTTGACGATGTTCACAGCATGGATATTTTTTTATCCACATAGACACGAATATCCGAGGTTTGTACGAGCATTCACCATTTTTGGGCACCTTGCCTGCAGAAAAACGAGCTCGACCCTGGTAAAACGGTGAGGTGATATTATAGCGGGGAAACCTGGAGCAACAGGAAGACACGAATATCAAACCTTTCGGGCCAACCGATCGAGAGCCACTCTACAATGAACGGACGGCAAATATACCGGAGGTATCCCGAGGCAAACAAAAAGAGGCACACGGACTAGCAGATGGAAAGTAGCGGAATCTCAAGCAACCAGAAAGATAGTCCATATAACGGGCTGCCGATCTAGCTGTCAACCTGAACAATCGGACCAGCCGAACAGAAATGGTGCCCAAGAGAATGAAGCTAATGGTCACAGGCAGCTGATCAAAACGCAGGCAGTCGGCAGATCAATGTCGCTGCAGAGCGCTCTGGGGAAAGGAACTATATAAACGATGGTGTTTCATGAATTTAACTTGTTTGGTGGTCCAAATATATGTGTCTTCACTCGTCTGGCCATCTTCTTTACACTATGACTTTCTACACAAAGGTCCAAAACCCTCGTGGGTCTGCTCAACTCAAGCGTGAATTTTACGCACACCATGGAAGATGAGGTCAACTTAGTGGTCTGATCTTCAGAATGACATTTACAAGATAGATAAACACGTTTAGAATTCATTGCTATATTGAGTATGGCAAGTGTATGAGGTCTTTTTCGCCAATGGTCAATCGATCTTTGAATCCAGGAGACACTAAATATATTCGACTTGAAAATATCATTGGGATCTTTGATAAAATTTGAACACTCCCTCTCCTCCGTGCAGATCGGATGTCACGGTTTTGGGAAATTTGGGTTTTCTCACGTGTGTTAAGAAGGCTAACAAAAGCTGTGCTTTAAGATGCGCCTAGTTTATGAAAACTTAACGTCCAAATTTTTATCACACAAACAAATAAGGCGAAACTGTTCAACGGCCCATGTGTGGAGTGGACGTAGGGCAAAAGGCTTTCATCTATCGAAAAAAAACTGTTCACAAGGATTGCATTCTCTGGAATCTGAATCGAAGCCAGATCGTACATTCAATTTTGATTATTTCTCTGTGTGTTCCACGGCTAGTTGCAAGCACTGTTTGTTGATCGTAACTGTCTTACTTGTCAATACATTTTAAACCCAGCAGTAAGAACAACAATAACAGAATAAACGGAAAAGGAGCTCTGAATTAATCTATCACTGGTAACGGAATGCTGAAATTAGTTGCCAGGTTGAAATGAGAATTTGTAATAGTCTACATACAGTATATATCGCTTACCCAAAGCAGTGATGAATTTATAAATGAGATGCGATTGATAATCCGGTGGCATAATTAACTCTGCAGTGAGAGATTGGAATAATACCACCTTCGGTCGTATCATTGTCGTCCAGGTCATCACACACTTCAATTTTTTGTGGTCCAGAGTTCTTCCCTTTTCGAATCACGGGATCAAAGTCAATGATTCTCTTTAATGTTTCAGTGGAACCCCGTTGATATCGATGTTACCCCACCCTCAGTTCACTTGTGCACAGGTTGACAGAAAAATGCTACTCTGCACTCCAGAGCTCAGAAGCATTTGAAAGAACTTGAAGGAATTAAGGAATACCTCATGAGCAGTGCTTTGTCACTTTGGGGTTAAAGCTTAACCTATCTGAGTGTGCAATCAAAATCTTGACTAAGCCTGACCACTTAAGGAAAAAACAGAGAGAAATAGAACGATATGGATTAGTTAGTATTAATGATTTGTTTTACCGTATCGTACTGATCGAATTGTAGCTGATTAGTTAATGCGGTTCGAACAAGTCCGTAACTCCATGAAGAGCCCAGCTGAAGTGATGAACAGCTCTGTTCGTTTAGAATGCCCGAATTCGATTTAAAAAATCAGGTGACTCTTTTATATGGCGAGAACAGATAGAATAATTCGAATCGAACTTTTTCCCAGTATTTTTTGGCCACTTGACCTGAGCAGGTAGTATTTTCCCTTATGTAATCGAAGCTAGAATTTGTTTGCTTGAACATGTTTTTACCTTTTTAATCGACTACTTCTCACCAGTTAAGTAATATTTCGATTGCCCCCTACCCAGAGACTTGACCGGGAACTGGCACCTATAATTTTACTCACTCTGCAAGATAGTTCAGCCGTTGCTTCACAACTGCACAAGAAATTGCATCAAGTGCAATCAGTGTTGATTTCGGTTAGTGCTTCTGAAAGTCGATTGGTGCAGTAAATTTTTCCCTATCGGCTGGGCTAAGCAAAACGGAGTGAGTAAGGCTGACAAAAATCACATAAACCTGTCTAATTAATGAAAGCCAAATGGTGGGTGTTTTTCTTCTTCTCTCAACTGGTTCAGAGGTAACCTAATGGCCCAGGTTATTTGCGGGCGATCACTTGATTCATTTAAACATTGTACACCACAAGCATCATTGTCGCGTTCACTTAGCGTTGACAAGACCAAGTTCTGTGCAACAAACTGCTGGCTGATCCTAACACTTTGAGGAACAACACTTGTTTGTGTTTTAGCTCACGAAGGGTGATTAACAAGACCGGATTTTAAGGTTAGCGGATTGAACGACGTGTTCAGTATTGATGGCGCAGAAGGCAGCCAGCCGGGGGGGGGGGGGGGTTTACCCCATCCGGATGAGGATCCCATAGTAACAACTGGTTTCGTTTCACTTTTTGTATCTTTCTCCTCAATAAACCGGAACCAAAAGTCAAACAAACGGATGAACTATACAGCGGAGTCCTCGCTGACTCGAAGTTCATCCAGTGAATTAGTTGGTGTGCCCGGCAGACAAAGAAATTCTCAAACAGACCATTAATGTTAGGAGTTCAAACCGCGCAAAACAACGCACAGCACTGAAATTTCCATCACTCGTGTATGGGAAAGAAGCTAGAATTGGAAAAAAGCTGTCCATTTTACACTGTTTTAATAGTGGTAATTCATACTCGTAATTGAAAATTCATTGTTAGTGAATACTTTGTTCACGAGGGCAATAATAAGGACACAAATTGACATCTTTCTCCGTGAACGTAGTTTACCTATGAGTTCCACACACAGCGTTTGCTTTTCTGAGAGTGGCCCTAATGAATTCAATTTAAAAGCCCTGGTTTATTTTTGAGCTGATCGAAAATTCCAAGTTGTTATTTTCTGCTTACGGATGCTATTATCTTAGCACGTAGCTCACGGTTGAAAGTTTCCGTTGACAATGTGTACAAAAAAGGAAGAACCGGAGTTTTTGAATATGTTTCCATTTAACTATATATTCCTCATTACTGATGTCGCGTTGGGTGCTCCGTCCATACTTGAAATCATTGCAAATGTAGAACCCCACGAACCAATTTAAACCCCTCATTTGATTGACGATTTTGCAGGTTTACATTCACTCTCGGAGAATTCATCCCAACTTCGGAGTAACTTATAAATCTGTGCACCTGGCAAACTGTAGTGCACAAAAAATTATCCATGCCCAGTCACCGCTTCCCTACCCAACAGATGTTCCCAACCACCAAACTGTGGTAATTAACTGGCCTTTAGAACTGCGGTGCTCCCGGAGGACCACACCAATTTTATGACGGTCAGGTTGGTACAAAAAGAACTCGGCCATCATGATTCCGGTATGATGTTCCAAACCGCGGGATAGGTTTCCATTTTGTACATTCCAACTTTTGGCAAGAAAAAAATCCAAGCAAAGTGGAGTTGTACTTTTTGAAGAGGAGAAAGCGTACGGATGGACTGAGTTGGAAGCGGCAACTGGAGTGCTTTCACATCAATACATTTGAAGACCATCCCCCGATTGTATGGTTTGCAGTTAGTAGTTTCCGGTGGGTAAGTCCGATGCGGAGAACAAACCGAAGTACGGTTTGAGATGAGCCATCCACCTCATCAAAGTCTGCTACTCACAAAATGGTTCACCTATTCAACCTACTGACAACGGAAGTAAACAATTATTAGAGATCTCTCGCTGAAGTTGTGTCCGAGATGATGCTGATGTTTCACCGACCAAGAGGGAAGAGCGCTTAAAGCACTTTATGTAGGCGCACACAATAAAAATCCACTACACAAAAACACAAGTGCTGGTCTGAATGGAATATCTGAGCGTCTGGTCAAAAAGAGAGTAAGCGAGTAGTATTATCATCCAACAGGACATTTGCTTTCGCGCAGTCCTACGGTTCAAACAATCAGCTGCCGAAACACAACATCCTCGCATGTTAGAGCTGCTTGGATGCGGGAGCCTGCCGGCAGCTAGATAAGGGGATGAATTAGAGAAAATTAATCATGTGGAACTGTGGGCCACTTTCACCATATTCATTTCGACCTATTTATTGGTAAGACATGCCATTACGGAGAAGATATTCTATACTAGTTCAGTAGAGTTGCTTATCTGGTCTATCGTGAAGATCAAGCCATCTGGTGACAACTTGCTGTTTACCACAGAAAATAGACCACCTAATAAACCAAGAAGATGATAACATTCCATTGAAAACCACTAACGCAACTTACGGAATCATTCGACTCGAAACCATTTTCTTGTCATGCTATTTTCAAATATCGCGTCAAAGTATCCCTCAAATTTTGATGACAGTTTCTTTATAGCCCAAATACCTTGCGGAACTTTTGTCTCTTGGACTAAATCTTTCGCTTCGGAACAACTATTTCCCGACCTCTTCATTACAGTGCAGCCATTCTATCACGGGACTTTGTTATCGCCCCAGTGGGCAATTTCATTTGCTTTTGAAAACACTTCCAGAGTATTTACCATATAAAAAAGGAATTAAGATGGTACAGGAAAAACCATGTTCATATGGATGTTTGGCAGATTTTGACAATGTTTTGAGGTGTTCCAAATGCGAAAATTCTTTGGGCCCGGCTAGATTCAAACCTGCGCATGGCCATCACTCACGCTTTAAACCCGCGAGTGTTCTACCTGCTGGGCTACGAGGCCAGGCCGAATGACCTTCGACTTTTTGCTATGGATCACACAGTATACCCGCCCAAATTACAGTAGTACATGGCATCCACCACAGTGAACTAGCTTGTAATTTGGCTGCCTACTGCAGGTTTTCCCTTTGTACCGACCGGACTCCACCATTTAAGTGCACTGGACATGTTTTCAATGTATTGATGTTTGGCAGATTTTGACAATGTTCTGAGGTGATCCATGCGTGGGTTCGAATCCCGCCGGGACCAAAGACTTTTCACATTTAGATCACCTCAAAACATGTTCATTTTGTTACTTACAAAAGAGTTCTTCAAGTTTATTTGTTCTATTTCAATTCATAGACGGTACTTCTATAAGGCCCCTCCATGTTCACTTCTGTCTTTACCACTTTTTAAGTCTTGTATCTTCTTATTTAATTCTTTTCACAAGTAATAATGGTACACTATTCCAGGAGAAGGTCGAGGGCCAATCAGAAGCTGCCATTTGGGTGAAGGTGAGTGGCTGCGGAATCAGGATACTCGAACCCCTGTGGACAGAAGAGTTGACAGCCCCACCACCAAGAAGACCGTGTGACCGTGGCTGGTGAGTGTGCAGTATGAAATACGGGAAATATTTTAATGAGCAGGTAAGTTATATTTACTTCCTAGAGCTGAAAAGCATTATTAAAGAAGGAAGTAAAGTGAATAGTGCATCTCTCAAGCATTTATTGTTTACATTCCTGATCACATAAACAGACAGTCGATTTGTACCTACTTTTCGATTCGAAGAAAAATAAATTCCTTTCAACGTTATATTCACTCATGACATCAGTTTTGGTTTTACGAGTGAAAAGGGACATTTACCCTTCAAAAAACTAAAATCAGCCGCCGGTTTCCAGTTAGACAGAAATATTTTTGTAATTCATTGAAAATGTCGTTTGTGACATTGAGAACAAATTAATATGCAATCACGGACTTAATCAGGACAAGTAGTTTATCGCCGGGGTTTATAGATATTGACGGCGAGCTTGTGAAGTGTTTACTTGACAAAGTCACAGAAAGTGTACTGGTGATGGTCCTTTCTAGGCGTCTAATTAGAATCTCCGCTGTTGTTAGTGGAAGTTCATTAGATTTCTGCGTATCTTTCCGAACAAATCGTTCGGGGTATCCGTTATTCATGAGAACACTCTCTCTTAATTCTAGTGCCAGAACTACCCTGTATTTCGAATGTGCAATCGCATAGAGTGACTTCTTTATGTGACTTCCCTATTCTCAAGTGTTCTTCTGTGGGATAAGATCAAGAATTCTGTGGTTGCCTGTCAACTAATAAAGATGACATTGTAATCTCCACGGCCATTCTGAAAGAACTACCTCCTAGATGTATCTTTGATTGTCATTTTATGTTCATTTGGGGAGACAGATTGAAGGCGTTGCTATAGGTTCATCAATAGGCCAGTTACTCACAGACGTATTAGTCATGAAACATGAAAAAACCGGCATTCGAACAAAACAAAAGACCCTTATCTCTATGAGAGATACGTCGATGACATTTTCATCCTTACAAAGATGAATTTTACATTGTTAGAAGCCTTGTTAGGGGCTTCCAAAAACGCTCATGAAGTCGGAAGTGGATGAGGGAAACCAATTTCTTTTCCTGGCTATTGGTTTATAAAGACGTAAAAATGAAACACCATCGTGGTTTTTATAGTTAGCCGATAATTTTTATAGCATTCTTGCTCATGATTGCGGTGGAAGAAGTATTTACCCCGTAGTCACGAAGTTCCACTGCACTATTGGGAATAACCGGTAACTAGACCATGAGACTAGTAGTGACAAGGAACCCCTGAAGCTCCCATTAGTCCAGGTGAGGTAACGATCCGGAAGGTAGCGGATTATTGTCTATCACCATAGTAACCGGCGATGGCGGGGATTCGAACCCCGGACCTCTGAGGTAGTAAGCCAACGCTCTAAACGGCTCGACTACCATCGGTGGATATGGACGGGTCAGTATATACACTTTTCCAGTTTCGTCCGGCTGAAATCTAAGCAAAATCGTGTTCGATCACCCAAAATAGTCAACTCATCCATGATTGAGTATTCCTTTATTTGCTCATATTTGACAGGCTACGTAGGCCGATCGACAAGGCACTTTTCTCAGGGAATCAAGGAGCACAAATCAGCATCTTTGGGCAGTGGAAACTTCAAAACCGTCCGCAGTGCTGTCGTTGCACATTTCACCGATATGGAAGACGCCTTGAAATAGGAAGACGAGTTCAAAGTGATCTATAAACTTCTGCCAAGAGTTTCAAACGTGGTTAGATAGAGGCTTATTAGCCAGGAAGGAAGTAGTGATAGTTAGTTTTACAATCCATTGTTTTGTTTCACAAAGCTATTTTTGAAGTCAGTCTGATTACCCTGACCAAACACATGATCAGGTAACATAACTGGAAGTGGCCAAATCGGATTGCCGTAATCCATTTAAACCAGACCCGTGATAACAGTTGTGCTTTGTTTTATTTTCTCCCAACCGCAACGCAACATTTTTGGTATTTACCGACCACTAAACGTAGTTGCCAATAATCTCTCTCCCTCCTACGGATCACTTTTTGACATCACACTTCAATATGCACAGTTGCCCTGTAGATCTAACTGTAATAACCAGAAGATAGAGTTGCCGAAAATAAGCTTGTTCGCTATGGGTTTTTCTCAATTTTTGAAAATTTTCATGAAGACGCACAAATCGATATTGTCGAAGACGGCTCATCGATCAAAACCGATTGTTGTATTTTTCCTATCGTATTCTAAACATTTGTTTGAAAACTTGCCCAAAACATCATTGGATACGCATGACCGCGCCAAATTTTTTCTCGTTTGTAAAACGAGGTTATTGATTACGCTCAAATTTCACTCACTGGAATTCGAACAGAGGTAATCCATACAAAAAATGAGAAACAAATGACTGCAATCAATCATTGGTACGGTGGCTCCTTCTGGACTGATGTAAAACGGTCATCGGAACTATTTGGAAAGATGAAAACCTCGGTCGATAAGTGTTACTTGAGTATAAAAACGACTTAGCCTAATCAGCACTCAGATGGCACGCCACCCTCTTCTCGAAAAGCGCGAACACACAAGCGCATGGGTTTTTCAGATCTGTCCACATTGGAAGTCGTGCCCTGTGAGGCGTACAAAATTCCTCACACCATACGGTAGTGAGCAAAATTCCAATTGAACCATGTGTATTTATTTGTCCCGAGTGGGTTCAGGCGATATTACGCCCAGATCAATCGGACACAATTTCGCAGTACGCGTACATACACACATACATACACACACACACACACACACACACACACACGTGCGCACAAGGGCATAGTCCTTTCAGCAGCGTATGGGTTGCTTGGTTGAGCGGTTAGATTGAAATGGACAACCGATGCTTATGAACCGTCGTATCGCCTCACAGGCGCACACAGACATACAGGGTTACAAACATTTGTGTGTGTGCGTGTGTGTGGTATGTCTGGAAAACTAATTACTTGTCGATCTGTTTGTTCAAAGTCTCTCTCTCTCTTTCTCTCAAAGAAAGCCATGTGAATGTGTGTTTGAAGAGTCAAAAAACCTAGTCCACAAGACCGAGTGAACCAGTCCCCTGGATCTTATTTGTCTTTTGGGAACTCCTGGTTCGTTCTGATGAGAATGAGGTGATGAAGCCGACACACTCATATTTTTACTACTAGTATACGATTTCATTTACTTTCTGATGACGATATCTCAAACTAGTGTGCCAGTATTGAACAGATAGGGCTAATTCTTGAAATCTGAGAGGGAAGGGTGCTATGTTATGTAGTGTAGATGTTCAACAAACCTTTGAGAGCCAACCCGGATAGCCTTGTGGTTAAGGTGTTCTACTCACAATCGTTCACCCCTGGGTTCGAGTCCCCGTGGGGGATCGGTGGATGTGCACTGCTGATGATTCCCAACAAGGGTGAAACAGCTAGCTGTACAGTGCTTCCGTGGTTTTCAATGGTGAGTTGGGCGTTGGGGCTGCATGATGAATCATATTATACAAATCTGAGCGTAAAGTCAAAGTAACTCTCCAGTAATGGAAGGCGCTTTTCTATCCCCGTACCATTTGTCGAACGAAATTAATTTTTCAATTGTTCGCTGATAGGCGTTTGACTGTTTATTTCCTTAGCTTCTCGGAGTGAAAGAATTTGGGCACCCAGTGACTTTTCTCAAAGAAAATATCTCAATCACACTCCCTGCAGCAAATCGTTTACAGAGTACCGAGAGAATGTGAGTGATAACTCAACTTATCAACAAAAGAGACCATTTCTATTATTTTTCTAGGAATTCTGAAGAATAAACTTGAGAATATCTGTTTTTTTGTTCTTCAGATAGAACACTGAAGGAGGCTGATAGCTTAAAGTAGTTGGTTAGGTAAAGTTACTGTGAATTGAATGAGTTTCAGACTGGAATTAACCTCAGAGCTTACTCTTCATTGTACCACTGGTGAGTACAAATGAAGAGACTTTGAAGTGTACACGGGTTACATAAAATATCTGGAATAACGAGCTCGTGATGGCAGAATGGCGGAACACTGACGAAAGTAAGATATACATCAAAAGGTCCCAAACTATTTTCCATAGTTCTTATAACCTAGCATCGCACTTCAAGAGCTTTGAAAGGCTGCTAAACAGAGGTCCAAGGCTCTTGAACTACGGCTTTTCCCTGCTGATCTGCGGAATACACCCTGGTAGAGTGTATTTGTTATTTCAGTTCAGTTTGAAAACTGGACACTTCTTCGTTTGTACCAACTGGTTGCACGCCGTCCAGACCATGGACTCTTTAGCATTACCAGAAACAAGTTAACCCTAAATCACACTGAACAAGTATCTCACAATTCCATCTTCTCCCGCCCTCGCTACCGCTATCGTGAATATACTTTCGGTAAAATGGGAAAATCTCTTGATCAGCTTCATTGGATACTCGGGTTATTTCGAAATGGGATGTAGCTTAATAAATGACTGTTTGAAACTATGTGTTTTATATGCAGTAGCTCAACACTATTAGAATAACTCCAGTGTCACATCATGAAAGCCAGGGCAACGAGACGAACAGCTGTTGTTCGAAATCAGTTTGAGCAGTATAAATAACAACTGTTTATGGAACTGTTCATCTTGCGGTATGAAAATCCGCTGTAGGAGCCGATCGGTGTGTCGTTTACTGATCAGTACCGTTCAAAGACAGTGACGGAAGTGCACCGTGCAAAGCTGTGTTGACGCGAAAACAAAGCTCAGAATCGACCCGGATAGCGCCTACTGGTGATGTGTATGGTGCACAGTCATGTACCATGTGTTCGGTGGATGCGAACTACCAACAATTCCGAACAGTGATAGAACATCTGGGTGATATTTTCATGGTTAGTTAAGTGCTAGTACTGCATAGTAAATCAGTTCATAAATCGTGCAAAAATGTTTCCTAACTGCGATCTCACAAATCATGTGTGATATAATGGCACATTTGACTAACTTTTTGTTGTACTAAATGTAATTTTCACGGTGCATTCAGGAGCATTTTCGCTTTACATTTAAATTGTGCAGTTGAAAACAATGTGACTGTTTTTTTATTGGGATTACCCAACGAGATGAATCGTGTACGAAGGCGGTCGATAACTAACAATCAAGAATCGAATGATGCTTCACTCCGGTAACAGGAAGCCAAAAATCAAGAGTCACTGAGACTTGATGAGAAACTGTTGGACAAAGAGTATGGAGCAATAAACGATCAGAAAGGACTCATAAAAGTGTGTCGTATGGGGTTTCGAACCAGAGGCAGCTTGTTTCAAAGCGAGTAAACAAAGATCTCACACGGGGTGACAGTCGAGATGATGATTTTCAGAAACCAATATTGTGTCACTTCACCTTCAAAATCAGTAAAAACGCTCTCTTTACCCCCGTTTTATTTATTATACAACGAAGTACAACAGTTCACGAAGGGGGCTGCGGCGCATGGAAGGTTGCCAAATGGGAATTGAACGTGTTCTTATGAAACTAGAGCAAAATAATGAACACGGTACCGATTGATGGGGGAAAAGTGGCAGTTTGCTGGTCATCTCACAGTGTTAACGTGACAGTGCGATTCCCGTAGTGCTTACGTACAGTATGCATAGTAGTGGGCCGTAGTGGCTATTAGCTGAAGCCCCTGTCTGTCTTAACAATGTTTGATTTTGTATTGTCTAGCAGACAATGAAAACTGATCCTGGAACACTCCAGTTTTGTGTGGCTCCAGATCCGAGCAGCCCGCGTTTAGTTCGTTGACCACGTTTATCTGAATCGTCCGTGTACTGATCTCCAAAGCCAAACTGATATATGTTTTCACCCGACTGCGGCACTGGGTCTCTGTTTTATGGACGTAGATGCCTTGGAAATGCGGCGATTCTGTATTGTTCATATGCGATTTGGACCAATCAGCGTTCACCTATCCAGTGTGAAATCGAATGAGCATCCATGCGTTTCCACACACAAAAGGATAAAACATGAACGTATGACTCATCCTAATGCCACCACGGATGTTTATTGCGACAGTTCGCATGTCTCGCGCGCATAATCTGCTTCCGCATCACGTGACAATGTTTGGCTGGTTGGGGCTCACCAGCCATATTGCTCATGGACCAATAACTGCTTGCACATGGGTTCCTTGGCTTTTTTCACGCCTACACAAAAACCCTGTTTTATACACTATCATACCGATACTTTTCAGTGCCAGTTGGTGTCTTCTAATTCCATTTGGGACAATTCGGTCATTACAGGTGGCCAGCCACACGTAGACTGTTGAACCCAATTCAGTTTAGCTTGTATAAGCAACGCATTTTTACCGCTGCTCCTGCTGATCAAGAAAACTATATTAATAACGGCACAACGAGAGCAAAACTGAACTGCTTTTGGAGCAAAACATTCTATGCAAACGAATCCTCCATTAACTGCGAAAACAACATTATTAGTGTTTCTTACATACCACCTTTTATATTGGTTGCTCACTTGTAAGAATACAGGACAGTGTTTGGCATTGGAAAACTTGGATAAGAGTCATAAGTTATTTCGTCATTTTTTAGAGGTGGTCAGCAGGGCGAGAAGAGAAAGGACACCCTCGTTGGGTTAGTAACTGTTAGTAGATAAAAGAACAGACCTGGAAGATAGTGAAGGCCATACAGTTGGAAAAACGGAAAACAGAAGCAAATTCTTTTGAGCGAATTGGTAACAGGTTTCTATGGTCAGTGTTCAGCTGGTATTATATGAGAAGATATCCCAAACAAATTAGATATGCAGTCGCAATCGGTGCTGGTTGTTGCCTATATAACTGAGTATTCACGATCAGACCGGCTCCCAGCTTACATTTCACGTACCGTAAAATATCCAAACAAGCCGTATGATTGATTTAAACAACCCTCTAGGGATATAAATAATCGGCGATCACCAAATTGCTGAAATGAAATGATCATCAAGCGGACTGCTCTATAAGGCTGAGTTGGGTATTAGGGTAGCGAACGATTTTGTTCGGCTATTCAATCATAAAACTATTCATTGCCGTCACTTTTTCTTGTATCTCTTGGGTTTCCTGAGGCAAGCGGTAAGAAAACACGATTGTTGTATGCCAGTGTATTTTAAGGAAAACAGTAGAATCAGTGCAATGGGAGGTGGACTGTTTGTTTTATCTTCAGACGGTAAAAGAGAATAAATGCATGCTGGGTAGTAGCTGAGGGACATCCGTCACAGTACAAGTTCCACGGGTGACAGCGAATGGGAGCAGTTCATTTAAGGGTTAATGATTATTTTTCTTCCGGAATTCCTTATTAGCTTCTTTGACATGGAATGTACTAAGGTCAAATTTGGGGAACTACTTTTCAATGTCTGCAACAAGAATGTAGTTAGACAACTTCCCGTCTGTACAGATAGTGTAGAGATTTCTCCGCATGACGGACGAGAGTTTGTCGGTGTAGAAGCGATGCTGGGAATTGCAAGACGGATCGTTCGGTTAGTATAAAAGGTGAACTGATACACCTCCGGGGATCCTCCAAGGTTTCCGACTTCACAGGTTTGTTCACTCTTCCTTTTGGAAGAAGTCGAACGCGCTATTCGTTGCCGTGTTGTTACATCATTGATTCGATCTCAACTCCGTGGACACGCACGGAAGAACAGTCTTAGAAATAAAAAACGAGACCAGGTAACCATGAAAAGCCTCCAGGAGAAGATGATACTCTAGAAAAGAACGAACAAAGACAAATTTTTCAGTAATCCATGTGGATTGATAATTCCAAAGGCTCAGGTTGGTCGTGGATCTGATTCGAAAATGGCATCGCAAAACAGACGACTTCAGACATTTTTATTTGCTCACCAATAAAGACACTACCTTAGAGAGACAAATCTTTTTCCAGGTCATTCAATGTAAACACAAAACAACAAAGATGTATATTACAAAATATTCCTAAAAAGATTTATAAACCCGAAAAAATGCTGCGTCCAACAGACTGCACTCCAGTGACAACTATCCAGATACTGGTTTATTCAACCTCGCTTTCAACCGTTCGATGATATCTATCACGTATGTGGGGATCGTTCGAGCATTTTCTCCAGATATTTATTTGTCTGTTGTCTCCGGCAAAGTTGTTGTCCACGAAAGCTTCATCATCACCAAGAAAACCATCACTATTGTAAAAATAGATACTAGCCTACTGATGTAGATGATTTGAGTTGTCCTTTGTGTGTAGAAAAACCTCAGCGTGTTCAGATTCGTTTCCACAAGCCGAGTTCTGTCGTTATGTGTTCACGAGTGAATAGGTATGGATATTCGCCTGCACGAGTGTGCGTTGGATGTGTTTCTACGCCCACCCCTCCCCCCACACACGCAGTTATATATCCTTCTCATTTTCGGACCGAAGGATCCCACACATGCTTGAAGCAATGCAAATTTGAACGAACAGTCCCTTGCTGTTTCTTTGTTTGCAAACATGCGAAACAAGAGCAGTAACCAATTTAGCTGCAGATGAAATGCAGATAAATGAAACGCAGAACAAAATGTATCACATCTCAGATCGTATCAATCGCAATCAGAGACAAACAAACAAATGCGTGCATGTATTTACACATACGGAAGACTGCTGATGTGCCCTTCGAAGTTGAGCTGTAAAACTCACGGGGTTGGTGGCTGAATATCCCCACCACAATATTCGATTTGATCGTGTGCACGGACGTTTGCTTCCCCCCTCCCCCCCCCGGGGTGGGGGGATAAATAAAAATCACATACGCATATGCATTTCGATTTTTGACAGAATGGAAAAGGATTTGCAACACAGATAAATAAACGGACGAATTAAGGCCGTGCATACTAACTCTGAATAGCACGCACAAAAGGCCACCTTGTAATCTGTTCTCCGTATATCCATCCTATTTTAATCCCAAATGAAACTCCCCAGTCAACTGTGACGACGGACTTACCTTGAGTATTTGGGATCACCACCTCCCTTCTGTGTTGCCGTCCACCTCATGTACGCACTAGCCTACTCGGTTTCGCTGATTTTCACAAAAACAGACCATTAATTATGGGCTCCGTCTCTACTTCGTTCCTCGATTCATCTGCCTTTTGATTTTCGAGGAGCTTGGATGGAATACTTCATACCATATGCGCGTAGGACAAGGATTTTAAAAGCTTGCATGAAAAGTCGCTCCTCTGTAAGAAACTTCAATTGCGAGGGTGAACAAATGGATGCACATGTAAACATTAATATTTGTACGTACGCATATGAATACATACATACATACATACATACATACATACATACATACATACATACATACATACATACATACATACATACATACATACATACATACATACATACATACATACATACATACATACATACATACATACATACATACATACATACATACATACATACATACATACATACATACATACATACATACATACATACATACATACATACATACATACATACATACATACATACATACATACATACATACATACATACATACATACATACATACATACATACATACATACATACATACATACATACATACATACATACATACATACATACATACATACATACATACATACATACATACATACATACATACATACATACATACATACATACATACATACATACATACATACATACATACATACATACATACATACATACATACATACATACATACATACATACATACATACATACATACATACATACATACATACATACATACATACATACATACATACATACATACATACATACATACATACATACATACATACATACATACATACATACATACATACATACATACATACATACATACATACATACATACATACATACATACATACATACATACATACATACATACATACATACATACATACATACATACATACATACATACATACATACATACATACATACATACATACATACATACATACATACATACATACATACATACATACATACATACATACATACATACATACATACATACATACATACATACATACATACATACATACATACATACATACATACATACATACATACATACATACATACATACATACATACATACATACATACATACATACATACATACATACATACATACATACATACATACATACATACATACATACATACATACATACATACATACATACATACATACATACATACATACATACATACATACATACATACATACATACATACATACATACATACATACATACATACATACATACATACATACATACATACATACATACATACATACATACATACATACATACATACATACATACATACATACATACATACATACATACATACATACATACATACATACATACATACATACATACATACATACATACATACATACATAGGTACATACGTACGTAAGTACGTACATAAGTACGTACGTATGTAACCTTAGATCCGAGGAAGTCTAGCTAACCTATGCTTCCGGCTATTGCCAATCCTACAACACTGTTTAATCAGCTTGACTTTGAGTCGAACCAAGTAACTGGTGCTGATTCAACAAACGAATCGCACAGAAACTACCTGTTTGTTCATTGGTTTGTTATCTCATCAAACACCAGCCTGACGAACCCCCCTCTTTGTGTCGGCAACCTTGATCAAAAGTCATATGGTTCTTTTCCTGTTATGGTAGGATAACTGCTTACTTCGTGATGATCGTTTGACTTGCTCTCGTTTAGAACCTTTGAAATGCCGTGTTCTCCTTTCTGGGGTGGAAATAGATGCGCTTTGATGAGTTCGACTGGCAATTTTTTTTGGCTACTCCTCCTGCCTCATGGTTTCATTCGGCTCCGGCTTCACCTGTAATCTTTTGACATAATCGTCACAATTACTATAACATTTCGCCGGCACTGGTTACAAAAACTGCAAACCCAATATGGCCGGTAGAAATGCCCCGACCCGTGTTGAACAGACAATCAACGTACCTCTCCAATCATCTAGAACCCTCAATTTCGTGGTTGCTGTGTGCGAACCGATCGAGTTTATTTGCATTCGGGTGCACGTCTTTGCTTTCACGAACCTCTGAATTAGTGCTCGAGATAATAAGATGGTCCGTGAATGCCCGAAAGGTCAGGCTTGACAACTTGAACACAAAGGTCACCACGGTCGTGCATTTTTAAACCGCACTCGAGTCAACAATGTGGAACGCGTTGAATATCACGAGGGTGTCATGCATTGTGAACAGATGTGCATGTACACAAAGAATTTCGTCGTACGCGTGGTTCGAAAATTAATGTTTTAGCTTGCATACTCCGATCGAAATACAACAAATAGCAAAACACGGATAATATCTTATTCTGAGTGAAATTTTTCGGTGAAATTCTAAATTTGATACGTTTTATTCAACGGAATCAAATATTTCATAGTTGAGATTACCAAGTAAAAATATCGGGATAATTAAGTGGAAATATTACTTGTCTTCTAACGATGCTTTAGGACAGTATATTTCACATTATTTTCCAAAGGGGCTTGGAGGATTTTGCGTTCGTTTTTAATTCATTCAACCTGAGCTTTATAATTTGAGCAAGCCTTGGTCAGACAGATGTTGTGGGATGAAAAATATCTCGGAGTTGTATTGGGAAAAAATAGATTTTATAGTGCAGTCAAGGACTAGATGACTGGCCACTGTGCCCATTTAAATCTTCTTCCTGAACCACTATTTCAGGTGTAAGTTTTGACATGAATGATCCTCTCAATAGAAAGCAAATGTTTTATATTGTGTGTAACTTTAAAGACCTTGAAAAAGATGCTTGTAAAATGTATAGAGACAACGATCGAAGATGGAACATTAAACTGCAGTTTTTTATAACAAAATAGCTAAGTAATTCTGAGATTTCATACAGTCTATTCTCAACCATTCTCTTTGTTGGAGGAAATTTCACTAGATCCGTGTTTTTACACACTTCACATTAGAATGGATGCGCATTATCGTCCCTAGAAACTTTTTGGGCGAAAAAGAGTAATATACGATATAGCTCGGCAACAGTTTGCTAACGGTCGCCATTTTGTTTTTCAATGCACCAAAGACCAGCGTAAAAGATCATACGTATACGAAACAATGTAAATCCCAATAAACTGATTGATATTGGGTTTCTTTGCAGGGAGCATATCAAACACAACATGTCATATCATACCCAACTATCACAACATCCCTTCTGTGGAAGCTTTACTTTATGAGTCTATCTATTCTGTATGACCATTCTGGTGTGAATACGTGAGGAATATCTTCCTGATTTACCGCATTGTATTACTTGTCAGTATTGATCGTTTTGCTCGATAATTCTCTTTAGGGGTTCACATCTCTGTTTTGACGAGTAGAAAGGTAAGATTAGTTCGGGGATGAACAAACGTGGACTGTCCAACTCTGGATTACCCAGTCCGCCAGGTCTGTATTGAATCAATAACTCGGTAGAACAGTTGTGCGGGTAGTGTGGAACAGAGATCATTTAAGCAGAAATCCAGCAGGCAAACTTACGACTTCAGGTTATATTTATTTGTTATGAACCTGGAAGCACTAAATCAAGATTCAGTTTCAATTATAAGTTATCGGAAAGTCAGAAACAAGGCATTTTGGTGCCACTTAAATTGATGACCCTCGTCCTACTTTGATCGATGAGGGATGTGGTTAGATCCCAAGCGAAATGTGGCTCTCATTAAAGGGGACCAGGTCAACACGTTTTTCTGTCCTAGCAGCCTACATTAGGGTGCCCTTAAGTGCCTTACCGAACGTAACCAGGAGGAGAAAGAACAAAAAAAATAGCTTCAAAAAGTTGTTGTGAATTCGTGTCCAGTAGTTCGAGTTTAAACTGTGTATTGCCCTGCATTAGACTGCAACCATAGATTGAAATGTTGCTTTTGTTACTCTCCAGCGTTACAACTGTCTCGCTTTTTTCATTAACCGAATTAAGATCTTTCGTAGTCTGCCTAATGAGTTGGCACATTTATTACGTTGTCTCAGTTCTCATCGCATCCGGTTTTTGCGGGGCGCTGACTGAAAGTGTTCATTACGAACAGGTGATAATGTGTGGTTGGAAATGACGAATATTGGGTTTTGAATGCCAGTAGAAGAATCCGAAAAAACCCACTCGAAATGTGCTATTACTCATCTGATGATGAAAAAGATCAACAGGCGGAAGTAAGGACAACTGATTATTTGATAAGCATTGCATTTTGCACGAAATATGTTACGGTATCTTACCACGCAGTTAAACATTTGTATGTTCAGTCTTTTCAGTATAGCCGGAGTTTTAATGTCGGTAGAATCGGTCACCGATTTGATATGTTCTCATGCAGCTCAAAAAGGAAGTTATACATCACCGTGCGAATCGTAGTTACCATCTGAGGTATAACTATTGTAAACTAACGTCTGGCTTTTCTCACTGTCTGGACAAAGACTGTGCAATAATTAGTTTCTATCGCATAGAAAACGCCCGTGATTACAGTAATACATTACGCAGTTTCTCTACTGCACCTGAACAACCAAACATTTTAAACTATTTTCCCCGAAATATTCTCAAATCGGAGTATGGGAAAACTCCCAGTTAAAAGGATCAACCGTGGAAGAAGGCTAAACCGTTCTTCACTAAAAATATCACATTTCCGTTTTCATTCCCAAAAGTTTTGGTCGTGAGTTTTTCGGTACTCTTTCCTTCTTTTTGACTGGCCAAAACAGTTGACTATTTTCTTTTACACTTCAGTGTGTATGCATCAAGTGGGTTCCAATCCTAAATGGCCTAAGAGAACGATCAGTTGTTGAACAAAGATTAAATCAATGGGAAGGAGCCAGGGAAACAAAGTAGACGTTAGTAAAAGAATGTGAATACCCTTCTGAAAGTGTGAAAGTATTACCCATTGGTGACAGGATTGACGGATACACGAACATACGGATATTTTATACACCGATTTGGGTTTGAGACAAAGTCTACCATAGGAGAAGAAAATAATGAAATTGGTTCGAGAATGACTGTCATATTGCAGTTCATAAGTAAACAAGAAATGCGGTGGTACCTGAATCATATTGGGCTTATCGAATATTTTGGCGGGAGAATAAGTTCTTTGATCTCAGCGAATAAAAGCTTTCTTTCTGTGATCAGAACTGGGCGGACACAGTTGGTTGTGACCTCATATATTTACCAGCAAAACAGAACACTAGACCATACCTACCGATTCATGAAAAATGCTTGGAATACAGTTCACACATACTATCATTCACACCACGAACAAAGACCATTAGGTTCCAGCAAGTTGTCAATTTGCCGGATTTATTTTACACTTACTCATCCACTACTATCTGCAGCTGCACATGCTACCTGATTTACCCAGCCTTATAAGTGTAAATGCTTGTGGCAAGATGTCGAAAAGAACAGAATAGGTAAGCAATCAATGGTACAAAACTCCTCACTGCCTCGGGGTAATTAAATAACCGGAAAGAGCATTCCTAACTGGGTACATACCCAGCAAGTCAATGAATCATAACACAAATCGGTACAAATTTTCCGTGTTCATAACATTAAGAACCTGGAGTTTTCAGAACTCGATCCATTTCCTGGGTGGATTTTATAGACAGAAAGAGAGGGAGCACTTAGTTGGGACGGGAAAACAGTAGTTTCAATTGTCGTGGTGTAACCCCTGCTGTGTTAGCAACCAAACAGAATTAGTGAAGCGACTGGTCAAAATCTCTGAACTAGATAACTCCATGTTGCTCTATACGATGAAGATCGGCAATCAGCCCCAAAAATGCCCTCTGGGGTTGGGTTATTTATTGTTACATGAGTTGCACAAAGTGAAGCCTGGATATCGCGTGCGTGGTCTTTTAGAAAAAAATCACGCACGTATCACCACGACCTGCATTATTCACATTTCCAGCCTTTCACGTAAAGGACCGTCTGAAGCTGTGCACAATTTCCAATTATGTTGGACAAACTAGAGCCACGAGCCATGGCAAAACTGGATTTTTACCTCAGTGTACTACCCGCTTGCCTGTTAAATACAAATTATTGTGGTCGGGAACTGAAAGCAGTTTGTCTAGGTTGACTTTTGATCACTGTATGCACACATAAGGACTGGAACCCCGGGGATTCAAAATACTGCCCGTTGGTTCTCTTAATTTTCTATTTATTTTGGAATCTGTCGTGATTATTAATCCGGTGAATGTAGTCCCTCATATGTGCACTTGCGTGGTAGCCTGGACAAAATAAACAACTTTTCAATGGGTTTTGTTTCGATGTTCATTCTGGAAGACCAGCTGAGAGTCTCCCTACTAAAGGTCCACATTCATTCGTATAATAAAAAAACCTACCCATATGGTAATGACATCCGATTGGGAATCTTCATGAAAGAGATATCCAACGCTATATATATATATATATATATATATATATATATATATATATATATATGCTGTATCAGCATTCAGCTTTCAATTGAAACCCACTGAATCACCGAGCAGTTGTTACATCGGGACTGCTAGGACTTGTCAGGTGCAGTCCATATTCGCCTAGTCCTAAATTAGATTCTGACCTTAGGAGCATGGCTGTGAGTCAATTATCTGATCACTGTGCCCTCTGGGCTGGTTCTCAACGGTTGTTTCTTGTCAACAGTTCATGACATAACATTTCCCGTGACTGGTTTTATATAATAACCACCCGACACCCAAGTAATCATTTCAGCAACTCTATTACAAATAACCTACTGACCTTGGCTAATCGATCAGTCTGAGTAGTAAGTGATTTAAATTCCCCTAATTCTGTTACCTTTTCCATTGTACCTGATTAAAACTAAAATGCCTCAAAGGTCAATCCTGAATAATAGCATGTCAAACTTCAACAGCTCAATTCCAGTTAACAATGGAACACGTACAATTATATGTCTCGTGTTGTAGAGAAAACACGGAGAACCTGGGCTACGAGAGTCACCGTTCTTTATTATTCTAGTTCGCAGGTGAACCGATAACCACCGAGAACTGATGACACTAAACAAAGTGATAATAAATCTGCCAAGGTTTCTCAACAAAAACTCACTGTCCTGAATCTAAGGCAAACCCAGGAATACTAATTTGACTACTTCAAGAGTAGATTATCAAAGTACAGGGAATGGTTCACCCACAAAGGGCATCCATCCCCTCCCCCGGCCCCGCCCCCGCCCCTGGTCAACGTGGAGCTTTGATCACTTTGGTGAAGAAATAAGTGTACAAGCGACTGACTTGAACAGGCGAGCTTTACTCAGTCAGAATGGGTAATCCGAACTAATGAGAAAAACCAATTTAATGGATTATTTATCACCTTTCTCAGAGAAGCCTTCAGTCCACCATAAATTTGACAGTCTGGGCATCCGTACTGAACCATCCGAATTCTGTCCACGTTGACAAGGTGCTCTGTCCACGGCGGACTCGGCCACGAGTGAGATGTTCAAAAATATTTGCTCCTTGGCACACTAATGAGCCTGTTATTATGACCTTTGTTACCGGAGCTGTGGACATCCCTCGTGCATATCAACCCACAACTTATGTACCGGAAGACTGGCATATTTTCAGTTGATTTTTCTTCATTCTGTTTCTCCTTCCCCCTCGAGACATCAGTGGCGCCCCACCCCCAGGCCTACTTTGACTTGGCGTGTGCCAACAAACGAACAAATGCGAAATCTCATTTGTCACCGATAAGGAACGGAGGAGACGAGGATGAGGTTTAGCTCAAACCATTCAGGTCGTCCACAGAAGACAACTGGGTCATACCGAACGATGAATTCTGAATCCAGTGGTCTAGCTCTATTAGCTTAGCTGCACAAATCCTGCTGCCAGATTCGTCTCTAATGTAGCCAGACTACAACCAGTATGTCATTATTTGCAAAAAATACTCGGGCTGATATGATTGAAGCGGACCGCTAACCTCCTACGATACATCCAGTCACTACCTTCGCTGACGGTGCCCCCTAGAACTTGAATCGCATACTGAGAGGTACGGATAGAATCATTGTCTCCATCTAACCGGGATCTTTCCACCTTTCACGTTATAATTAAATGGAACAGAATTCTGAACGCAACGCAAGTAAATATCGCCTAATGATGTCAACTAAAGCAGGGTAAAAGGCAACGCTTGGTAGCCTCGGTTTCTTGAACTCTGTCCAGTATCTCTTTCACTCTAAACCTCCTCTATGAACAAACTTCGCATGAAACTTTCAGTGTCGCAAAACTTTAGCTCACATTAGTCACGTATAAACAGCCACTTTGCGATGTGTACCAGATGATTAAAGCGTTACATTTCACTTCCAGCCAGAGCAAATGTTGTTGAGATTCCCTCAAAATCGTTATTTTCTAAATTTATCTGTCCCCAGCATTCACGGTTGCACCCCCGTAAGGTGTTCTGTGTCAAATTGGGAAAGCCCAATAACTTCTTCAATAAATTGAGATTGTTAGCTGAGAATTCTAAGCATTGAATCAGTGAATTTTCGAGTGGTTTCGCTACTGTAAAAGTGTATAGCAGATGGATAAATTTTTCTGCCATTATAAGATATACAACCTCAAGTGAGGCATGACCTGGAGCATTATTCTGCAGCTAAATATTTTATCCAGAATAACTTCTGGTGTGACGGACTACAAACTCTTATTTTTTGAATCTGACTAATTCTCCTTTGGTCAGGGTATCTTTGACAATGTATCACCTAAAGGTTTATGGTGATCTATTGCACTCCATGTGAACCGGCGTGGTGAGTTTTTAAACCTAATAGTCGCTGGAAAGAGTTTAATCGGAAATTTTATTTACAAGGGATGTATTCTTCAGCCTCTTAATTCTCACTACAAATCTCCCGAGGTAAATCCACAGCAAAACGACTTTCGATGTGATTTGAATTTGTCGTGATTGCAACACGTGGCCACTCCTATTGTGTTCATAATACGGGCATTCGATTGGCCGAAGACCAAAGCGACTTCGTTTTTCCACCCGTGTTCGTATTGGCATATGGGCGTTTACCATGAAATCTCCTCGATTGTGTATCTATTACTGTCTTGATGTTATTTTCATTCCCGAGCAGCTGATATCACAATTCAGGTCATACGTATTGGCTGTTTGCTCCGTCTTTGCACAAATAACGTAAGAAAAACCTTATCATTTGCAAGAAGACTCAAAACAGTGCTTACCACAAAAAAGTTCGCCATGGTCATCTCTCTCTCCTTTTAACCAAAGTAGTGGAATTTCCCGGCTTTCGATAAACTTTTCCTCAACGCAGAGAAAACAAAGTGTGTGGTAAAATGAACAAGCTGAAATGAATTTGAAGTCTAGTTCACGTATTCTAATTGGACCAAAAGTTCTCCTCCAACCATTGACTGTGAGTTTGTTGTTGAACCGTGAGATAGTATAGTACACTCAAAGCATGTTTGCTTTGGTTTTTCATCACTCGGTTCAGCAGAAAGAGGGTAGACAATTCAGAAAAAGAATAGCCACTTCGGTTGGTTGAAATGTGTACTTATAAGCGATGAAAACCTCATACGGTTAATTTCACTTCCATAGATGTAACAATGGGCCGTGTTCAACATTTCGCCAATTTTGGACCTCTACTCTTCCGGCTAATTTATCGTGATGATAAAAGCCACAACTTTTCAACTGACCATAGGGCACTGCAGAAATTCTGTTACCGATATCGACTTCCATAGAATTTCATAGTTTAACCGTTCCTTATGGTGCACCGTGAAATACTTAGGGAACGTAAATTCAGTGAAGAGAAAGTAATTTATCTAGTGAATTTCGTCAGCGACTGTATACTTGCAATCAATTTTGATGCGAAGTTTTCGTATCTAGGCCATTATCTATCTAGAGTGGTCTATAACAATCCGTTAAGCAAGAGTTCGTCGTGATCTAACGTAGAAAATCGGCTTCACTTTGCATGCTTATGCACGAGTAATCTAGAAGGTGCCCTCTTTACCATATTGCAAAGGGTAGCAGTCGGCTTTGACCCAGAGCTGGTATTGTAGAATCACACAACCTCGACAGAATAGGTGGGATAACAAGCGGCAGGCGGAAGGACTGCTACCTATTGTTGAAGTTGAACGATAATGATCAAATTTGAACCACCTATCTCAAGCTCAGTAGATTGAGGCGAACACTACTCAGCTATCAACTGCACCGATGCTGGACCATTGAGGGAGGATTATCAAAAAAGAGGTATTCATTATTCGTTCTGTTTTGAGTAATAAGTAAAGTCCTAATGAAAGTGTATTTGCTGCCTCATTTATTTAAGTATGTTTTCAGGTTTTCTTGAGTGAACTTCGAAAGAGGTTGAACTGTAAATCATTCCTACGAATGGTATCTTCACAGAAAATCTCTGTCAAATCAACAAGCAAAACTAAACTTCTGATGTTTTGTGAAAAACTCGTACTTGAATTTAGTTCAGGGTTTGCTCACCTTCTCACTTACTCTATCACGCACTCACTCACTGACTTATTTGCTTACAAACGTACGTACGTACGTACTTAATTACACGCCCACTTACCTAATCACGTGATCACTAACACATACTTATTTGCAAACTTTCTTACCCATCTACCTACCCGCTTAATCACTCGCTCCCTCGCTCGCTCGCTTGCTTGCTCACTCCCCACCCACTCTTAATTAATTAATTAGTTATCCACTTAGTCACTCACTCAGTGACTCACTTACTTACTTATCTAATTGTTCAGTTAAACAGTTACTAATTAATAATAGCTTGTGTATCAGCTAACAACCTAACTAATTTATTATCTCATTCGTTGATTTGCCAGTTAATTTAAACTTTACTCTAGCTAGCATTCATCTTATCCAAGTCTATTTATCTTGCACTAGATCAGACGTGAATGAAGTTATGCTTGTGCGCACCAAATCGTGTACGTGCAAACAAACAATTTGAATGAGAACTAGCTCCTGGTCCAAGTACGCCCTCGTGAAACTGTAATCTGTGTCTCTTTGTGTGAAAGTAAAGTAAACGAGTGGTTTTGTTTGACTAACGCGGATGGTATAGTTCAAACAAATCTCCTCGGTAAACACAGGTGGACATACAGTGCACACACACACACACACACACACACACAAAACTCGCATACAAGCGGCCCTCACATTACGTCTCATAGCGTCTTTGCTCGCACTTCTTGCTACTGTTTGCAGTGTGTCATATAAACCATTAAAATTATTCGTCTTTGTTAGAGATCACAATGAAAGCACACTTCAACCGGCTTTCGTTTGCCACTCATGTCGGGTATTAATGAAATCAATTTTGCTTACACGAATAACGGATAAATGCAGACTCTCAATCATCTGTTCTACACATTTGTTAGGAAATAATTGGTAAATTGATACACTATCTTAAAGATGCCTCATGAAGTTACCGTAGCACGACACTTTTTAATTCGTGAAAAAATATCTGAACGATCGCTCGCCTGAGCATGTTTCTGAAGCACTCTCATTAAAAGGGTATATTCACTCGTAGAAAATGAAATACTACTGCAACTACAAATGTAGACCTCAGAAGTGTCTGGGAATTAAAAATGTCTTCCTGAAACAAAGATTCAAATTCAAAATCAGCGTACCAGTTCGAGCCTCACAAGTGATCGCTCGCGGCAAAACACGTCGACCAATATCGATCAGGCTATCGGCCATACGCGGACTATCCACGAGATGGAACTTGATCTTCCCAATGACGTGGGCAGTTGCCTTCAGCACTGAATCAGTCCTGGGAAGTACACGACCAGATTGGACGTACTAGTAAGCGTTAGTATACCATTTCTTGGTCGGAAATTTACATTTTTATACGCCGTTGTCGTCCGGTTCAAGTTTACACTAGGTGGCACAAGTGATTCCAGTTAAGTAGAGCAACTTTTTGGCTACGGAGTTAACAATTCATCGTATTTCGGATTTTATTTTGTCACCAACTGAAACCCGATGATAGATTCTCTAACGTTTATATGCATATGTCTGGAAAATATATCTCGTGTGATTCATCGTCACAAGTTTGATGGACCAGAATGTCGTCTCCGCCAGTAGTACAGTGGACTTTTTACAAGTGCAACCTTTGCTGTGCTCAAGTGAAAACACAGAATAAGAAATCCATCCGATTTTGAGTTTTGACTGTCTGTCATCGATACTGGTCCAGTTTTACTAAATCTGTGACCATTCACTTTACGGCTTCACTCATTCTGGAGCATGTAGCTTTTGAACGTATAAGGAAAGCATAATCTTGTGATTAGAAAAATTATATTTCAATGAAGTATGCTTATTTCAAACTTTGAGGATGTAGCCTGTAATACTGGAGAGTTTGAGGAAGAAGTTCAATAGTGTGGATAGTAAGTTCGTTCCCGGTACAACCCTGATTGACTGGATAAGTGAATGAAATTGTGTGACACAGATTCAGATTGGCCGGGTAATATTTCGCATTTATAGTATGCTCGAAATTAAGCTTACCTGGATGACGATGAAGATGATGATGATGATGGTAATAATAATGGTCATGAAGATCATGATTATGATGATTACGGTGCATTAATGAGCTCGGCAAAATGATCACTAAATAGCTTTTCACGTGTGAAGAACCTGTCAAACACGGGTGATATTTTTGACAGCTTGTGTAAAATCTGTTAAGTGAATCCAATCGGTTTTGGATCACCATAAATTAATCGCACATAAATCACCACCCAGAAGAACTACACTGACTAAGAAATCGAGCGTTAAACCATAAACTGACGCAAAACACGTGCTCTTCTAATTCGATGCGCATCCGCCATATTTGGGTTAAACCAGCTAGGAGGAAAAAATCAGCTGCACTCCTAAAACTGTTTTAGCAGCTAATTTTTGTCCGGAATCATTTTGAGAGTTCAGAGATTAAATAACAACCGGGCCTAATTTCGTCATCGGGATTGAATTATTCAGTTTTGTAAAAAAGTAAATTATTTTGACAGAAGATTCATGGTCCTTTTCCAATTGGTTCGCGTGCACCGTGGGCTCATTCCGTTTAATACCACTGTGTTTTGTTTTATACGGAAAAATCTCTGTGCTAAACACTCAGAACAGACGTTTAGGACCACCCAAACGGACTGATCGTCTGACGGCCTTCTAAACAGTTGTCATGAAAGTCATCTCTCACTTTGACTAATTGGTAACCATCACACACGTCATCCAGTCACACCCGTGACAATCTCACGTATATACAGGTCTAGACTCAGAGGTAAACAAATTCCTTCCGTGCGTAGTTCATCTTTCCTGAATGGATTAGTCACGTGCTTCAATAGACGGATAATCCGCACGAAGTGGCTGATTCATCTGAGAGAAACAAATAACCCCCTTCTGACGGACTGTCATTCGGGGAACTGTCCATTTGCATGTTCACTCTGCATCGGACTGACTTCGCGAGATTCTCAGGCAAATGACGGTTTTCCGCTTTATCCGATTTCAGTCGTAGCTTTGAGCTCATAAAAGTGGCAGCCTATAAATTGGAAAGAGTTTGGTCGCTATGGCTTTGTCAACAATTCTCATAATTTACTTACGTGGGTGATCGGGTGGACCTATCGTCTAATTCTTCGATCAGCATTGCTCAAAAGATTTATTGGTCAACTAGAGCACCAATTCGATCTCGCGTTTGTCTTTAATCACTATACAATAGCTACTCACAGTTTCGATCAAAACCGTTTAGTTGACAGAGAATGAGATTCACCCTCTTGGAGAAAAAAATATCCCATCCACCATAGTGATCATGCAAACACCGCCGGATCCGTATCACGGGATATATGACATACATTTCTATACTAATTGCCAGTTCAAAATTCATCGAGAAAAATCCTTGGAATTGTGTTGAATCGACTTTGGACGACTGCGTACTGAACCACGTGCGTTAAATGTTCACTAAGACGAAATGAATGCCATGGGGTTTGAGGCTCGCATCTCTTTGCCACGAACATGCTCCCCCCTCCGTCTCCTCGGCGGCTTCCCGCCTCCTAGAAATACTGTTTAATTGGTTGAAAAAATTCCACAGAACAAACTGATAACAAACAAAGCTGCGAACAAGCTCGTTTCCAGTTATTCGTACACATACCTGTGGGCTCGGAAACAATTTGTACAAGCTCCCTTGGCCCACTTCTTGGTGCCGAACTAGTGTGTAACCACGTGAACATTCCACACGTGATAAATTTCACAAGCACTTAAGCATGTGCAGAGACAGATTTATATCGTTATTCCCCTTTCTTTTCTTGTGAGTCATAATTAATGTTATGTAATGGTATGAGTACGAATAACGGAAAACGAGCTTGTTCGATAAGCTGTTTTGTTCTCAAATACTATCTCCTTGTTGTGTGATGAATGAACCGACTAAAGATGCTACTGCCATTAAGTAGCTAATCGCTGGTATTACAGTACACACGGCAGAATCTGGTAATAAACCTGACACTACTTTCTGTTTACACATTAGTGTCTTCACCCCTGAAATTCAGCTGTCCCGGATAACACCACTCTTCTTTGGATTCGACCGATTAATTCTAGTTTCGTTACCAAGACTGATCCGATCCCACTAGGCAATGCTTTGCCACATGGTTATTAGTCGCCCTAAAAGGTTGCGTAAGAACGAGAATCAGTAAGAAAACTCGATGTCTGACTGTTGTTTACCACATGAAGGACAACCAACACAACAGAACAGCGTAATTCGAGCATCCAGATTGCGGGTGGCTATTTCTCTTGGAACTGCTATTCACTGACAGTTCTCCGTATGGGTTAGACTCAACTAACCTCGGGAACAATAAGGCTTTGATCGGTAATTACTTCAACAAATCAGAGATATTGCTGGAGAGAGGGGGAAAAATTATCTTCACAGGTAGGTTGCAACTTGTACAAGAATGACCCTTTTATACGTTGTTCAAATCTCCTACCGTTTCCATTGTCGAAGTAGACTACCTCAGTAATCAGCTTGTACTGTCTGCGGTTTCAGTTAGGAGGTATTCGTCATGGGAGTCGCTTGCTGTGCTAGCGACGATCTGTCGATCGCCAAAGTCAACGACAGAGAAACGCACAGTGCTGACGCTAAGCAAACTCAATAGAGGTAGTCTGAATAGTTTGACAAGTAGCTTGTGGTGTACTGGACGAGAATCTCAAGCTACCCTCCGTGTGGTGAATATTTGATAAACCCGGTGGAAACCGTGATCTACATGGATTATCAATAGTTATTTGAACTTTGATACTGCTAGAGATAATGGAAGCACTGGCGTTCCGCTCAAAAGCTCTGATATAATAAGATACTCTTTGAACTGCCTAATTAACCGTACTCTCATTTGGGTCGTACGGAACGTGCATGGACGAACAGTTGATTTTTGGAATGACGTAATGATTCTTTCACTGTTATTTCGTCAATTACTAGGGCCATATTTTAGAGTGAGAGCACACGGTCTTAAGCAAGGACCTCCGATATGAGTAGTGTCGTAGAGGGATGACTGAGCAGAAGAGTATCGGGTACGCATACCTGATGAACGGCAACAACCACGAAACCAGTCACGTACTTCTGGGAAAATTTTTTCCTGTCTTCCAGATATAGTACCATATTACTCATTTGCCTGAATAGCCGTCCATGAAAATGGCTTTTGTTCCTCTAAATAGGGGAGTACTAGCGCGAATATCACAAACCATCGACTGTTGTTTTTATGATGAGGTAGCTAGACAAAATGTTTTGCAAGGAACCTTCCCCCCAGGCTGATAATTTGACATCCGCAAAAGACTGTCTGAGCTGTCCGCATGTGAGTAGCCAGCTTTATTGAAACCAAACCAAACCGGTGACGTCGGATTCGGGCCCTGTAAAACCCCAGATAAACCAGGACCCATATTCTTGATCTGCACTATTCTCATTCCTTACTGGTCATCAAATGCCAGGTGGTTAGACTTGTGCTTCCAGGTGGAGCAGTTTATGCTCATACCCATGTCCAGGCGAAAGGTAGACAATTCGGGAGCATAATCGACGAAAAAATTAACGCTAGACCAAATATGCCATTTAAAACTTTAGCCGCAGTTATAAGTTCATTGAATGTCAATAATTAGTTCGAACAAGTTGTGAACAGGTACCTTTTAGTGAATGTAAAGGAATTAAAATTACACTCGGGGGTGTTCTACTTTGCAAAGAAAAAGCGGACGTTCATGAAAAAATCCCAGACTTTGCCAAGTTTCCACAAGGTAGAAAACAAATTAGGTGAAAAGACTAACTATAATCAGTGCTCTTATTTGATAGTGACGGATAGGAACTGTGAGACTCATGCTGGTGTGAAAAGTAGTGTTCAGGATCAAGCTAAGCAGTTCAAGGTATTTTTCGAAGTTGCGTCCACAATTGTGGGTGTTAAATGCCTCAGAGGCAGCACACTGGTTAAGCATTGCTGCATACTGATAACAAGTAAAGTTAAACAAAAGTTCAGCAGTTTTTGACATTTCTGTGCTAAAAGGGAATTCCTTGAAACTAGGTGAATTATCCCTCGGTGGTATTTTTCATTGTCCTGTGATAATTTCGTTTTGAAGTACCGCCGTTGAAGAATATCACTTTCAAGTCCTTCAGTAGAGGCTCACGTTTACGTGGGCTCTTGGTTTTGGATGAAAATACCCTTGAAGATGTTTTATCTTAAAAAGCCACGGAGCGCAGCAGCGAGAGGTAGCTTCGTTGTGAGTGTAGTCACACAGTCGTGAAAAACGCTTTGTCACCACACGGACCAGATAGTACGCTTCATTCAGAGATGTCCCATACGTTCGTTCTGATGGTTAATTCAGTTCGTGTGCATGTGGAGCGTAATGAGGACCAGAATGCGACATTTGCTAATACACAAAGGATCGAGACGAATGTTATGTATTATTAAAAACCTAGTGCAAACAACTGATCACCCAGACGATAAACACGTCTGAAGTCATGAGTCTGTCCGTAACAGCCAGTGGATTCAGAACCCATGCAGTACTACGACGACGACACGCACTCCATCCCGTCGCAAATCGAACAGTTGATTCTTCGGCATGACTGCCCGATCTGGTGGATAGATGGCATTTCCAGGTGTCAAGCTGTATCTTTGTGGTTAGGTTAGGTATAAAATACGAACCTATTAGGCTTGGGAAAATTTCTACGTACCGGTTGAAAAAACGTTGGGCTAAACCGGGCGAAAATTCGTTTCAATTAGCCTCCCAGTATTTAGCAATTGACAAGAGTTTGTAAATATTTGAAATGCACAGGGAGCATGGTTGGAAAAATTAGATATTCCTTCGATTTTTACGTAGCTGGAAAACAATAAGAGAAAATTATCCTACAGTATGTCTTTTCCGGTCCAACTTCTGTTTCGGGAAAAACTCCTGCGCTGTTGTATATATATATATATATATATATATATATATATATTACTATGAATATGAGCGCTTGCACATGCAGCCTCGTTGTTCTTTGGGTTAGCAGTGACCCAGACACGAATAACTATGAGAAATTACTGTTGTGATTCATTTGTGGGCTCTTCAATGAAGGGTATCCATTCACACTCCAGACTATTCAAATTAGATTCTAGTGCATATATATATATATATATATATATATATATATATATATATATATATACTTAAAATGTGATTGACTTGTTTACAGCAATCTCATTTTCACACCAGGAATGGGATTGGATGCTCCCAGCGGGAGGGTCCACTGAGGAAACACAAATTTGATGGACTGATACTTCCTTGTGGGTTAGTCGCAGCTAACCTCGAGATGGGCGACTCTTCGGTCGATAGCGGAAATATTATTAGTAAGTGAGTGATGGCTTGAATCGATGAAGATCACGCAGACCTTTGAACAGGAGTGGAAATTGAAATGGGTAGCTATAAAGAAGCGAGTTGAAAAACAAAGTACATTAGTATGAGGATTCAAACCTTGACACCACGGCCACCTTTTCCGCCTATCAAAGCTGATGATGGACTTCAGCTGTCACTCACTGCGCCGTCGTGCTTGACACAACGAGGTCATACATTTATCACCAATTCATGAACAGTGGCCAAAACTAGGAGTCAGATAGAGTAGATTTTTGAAATTTGGGGTTTTGCCTCTGGTATAATCATTTTCAAAGGTGGAATGAAACTAGTTGAGAATGCGATGAGCAAAGTTCCGCGCATTGAAAACAACAGTAAGAAACTTCTCATCCATTTCCAAGTAATCATTGTCTAACTCTTTTCATGTTTCGGGGTGTTCACTCCAGACTGCAGCATGAAAAAAGAAGAAGTGATATAAATTTGGTAAACTAAGATATCCTCCGAGGCCAGTGAATCTTGGATCATCGGCGGTGAACTTTTGGCTTATGCGTAAACTAAATTGGATTTGTCCAAGAAGTTCTGAACTTCAGCGCACTTATTAAGGACCATAAATGTGTCATGGGGTAGAATTAACGTGTACTTAACAGCACTGTTGATCTGCGCATTCAATCAGGCTTCAGCCATTTTCATCAAAATTGCAGCTAATAAGCTGATCAAAGATGTTATCTATATCTCGTCCGACGGTCTGTTTGAAAACTCATCCTCTAAAGCTGCGATTTGCCAAGTTTGAGCATTTCTGGAACAATCTTATTCCATGAATTGTTATTTTGTTTGACTACCTTTTAGGAAAGAGACTGTTTACTCTTCGTAGAAGACGGGATATCAAAGGTATTTGATCTCGAATTCCACAAATTTACCACCTTATTTAGGAGTTGGTACCGTAGTCGGATCAAACGTTTGACAAAGCTGCGCATCAGCAACTTATTTCCAACGGACCGCCGTATTCACTGTCTGCGGGATTCGATCACCTCACAAGCAGCCTAATTCATTGCGGAAAAATGAAGGCCGTATTTGACATCACTAAACAGAATCAATATCGGGCAAGACAAAAGAAGTAGATACACCAAAGGCACACCAAGGGCACGTCACCTATTTGTCACATCGTTTGGTTGTGTGGGAGAGAGACAATTGTAAAGCCCAGAGCGACGAAAATCTGAGACCAGGGCTATGAACCAGCCATTAACAAAAAAAATTGTCAGTCGGAGCAAATTTATTGTAACTGAAGGACTGGGTGCACAAACGGATACTCCGCATACCTGTGAGAATCCAGATCGAAGATTTGGCCTCGGAATCAGTCAATGGGAAACGTGAACGGAACGACCAGTTGTGTCAAGCATAATCTCATTGACTGAAGAATATTTCCTTGGCATAGAGAACTCACGAAAATGGAACTTGCTCTATATGACCCGAATTCGGTGGTGCTCATTCCACACCATAATAGTGAAAACGTTTTACCCGCAATAAAAAATCAAAACAAAGAACGTGTTCCGGAAAGCGTCTCCTGATTGCCGCGGGAAATTGACATGTCATAGCGAAACGACAAGAACTGAAATAATTGTTCAGTTTTTAACATTTTCTTCAAGGTCTGTTAGTGGTGACTAACAAAGGGAACGCTAACTTGACTAAATATATCGTAACTCTCCCTTCCTCTCCTCCGTAACCATCACTGAGCAGTCTGCCACAAAACTGACAGCCGACGGTCTGTGGCAAACCACGTGGCAATGTGGTAATCCAGACCTATAGGACAGTAACGGGTCAATCATGTCTGACAGTTGTTTAGCAAAGTCCCAAGGACTTCTGTGAATTAGAACCAAATCAAAATTTATGACGTGCATCTGTCTAAGGAGAGCTTCATAGTGAACTACGGCTTGATGTAACAAATACTGAACATCTGTTTCATCATTTGCGACAATTTATTCAAAACGTCAACGTTTTATATGACAGAACTTTGAAATAGTCTGACTTTCTTTTTGTCCGACGCAGTAGGGTGTGTAATATCACAGTACACCAATGATAAGAAACTTTTCTGTGATGGCAGTAGAAGCACGTTAGAATTAATTTTTGGGGTTTAGGTGTAATTAAACTTGATCGTCTTAAAATCATTAATCGGAATGATCAAACGAAGATCCTTCCTGCTCGGTTCGACAGTGAAAACTAACGGGGTTGTACTAAAATGGGATTTTCTTCTATTGTAAACAGATCTCGATCTCGTATCTTTGCTGCACCCTGACAAGTAGTGGGTACCACGATGTTGATCCACATGCGTTCAGAGCACGAAAAACCGTGTTGAAATTTATGGTGCATTTCTCAAATAGTACAATTCTATAAAACTATTTCCACTGTTGTAGACATTTCACACTTGATGGGCTTGCGTAACTTGGAAAGAAATTGACCCGTAGGTTTTGCTTCTGTGAACATCATTTAGTTAGATGACTAAACTTTTGCCATCTCATTGAAAGAGATATTGATCAACCCGTCAGTTTTTTTGATTGACTAATTAGTTGATTGAATCATTAGTTTATTCAATTGCGAGACGAGTTATCTTCTTTTCCGTTCGGCTGCGCTGAGAAAAATATATCTCCGGACTAAATTTGAAGGTCAGTTTTAGATACCCCAGTAAATTGTGTTATACCTCGAAATTGGTGAATTTTTCCCCTCCAATTCAAGGTAGCAAGACTTTCAGTGTTACTTACGAAATCCTCAGTGTTTATTCTTTTTACTCACGTTTTATGACTGTTTTTGAAATACCTGTGCAAAAGAATTCACATGGATTGAGACAATGCGCGTTTATTTCCCGTGAATGTTCGTGTCACTATAAAATCATGAATATTTTTCTTTTTCCCTACCAGATTATCAGTACGTAGTCCTCGTTTGACCCGGGATAAGTTTTAAAGTGTTCCCGTTGTGTTAAACTCATAATTTGTTGGATATCATGCGAGTCATATTTTGTATGTTTCCTCTGGCAACAATATGGGCATTCCATTCCATAATGAACGTTCGCTGAAGTCCTATGCACCGGTTTTGCCACTATTAAAATGCATCGGCGGTTCACAAGCTACAAAGTATCGCAAGAAGATCGGTTCCTTGAAAGTCAGATTGAAATTTCCGTGCTCTTCTACCTTTGCCATGGTCGGATATCGTCCTCGCACAACGAACGTGATTTGGAGTGGAATAAAAAGGGGTTGATAATTACCTTCTCTTGCATGAAACATGGTGTGTGCAAAAAACGTTGAATGAATTGTGACCGTCTGTACAACTTATCAACAGTGTGACATGATTCCACATATTTTTCCGTCGCTTCCACATCATCATTCACTGACATGTGTCTCACCGATCGCTTCGAATCTCGTCCCGTCTCGGTGATATTCAAACATCCACAACCCGGAGGCGTACGAGGAGAACAGCTTGCGTAAGAATTGTCTAGTGGAATCTCAGTTTTAATGAATTTATCACTTTTACACACTCACAAATCGGCCCCTGGAACGACTACCAAAGTTAAGTATTACATAACGTACCAAGTCTGAGTACCAGTATATGCAACCCGTTGGACGTGTACGACCAAGGATCCCGAACAGATGTGATTCAGAAGCGGTTTCAAAGGTCCGTAGGGTGTCGGAACTTCACAGAAAGCTCATTGCATCAAGTACACCTGTGTGACGAAAACCATCTGCACACACACACACACATGCACACACACACACACACACACACACATACAAGCAGCAACCAGTCGTGGTCCAAACATAGTACGGTATTTGCTTAAACAACAACCAAATGATAGATAGTAAAACTATCTTGAGAAAGGTTACCCACGGTAAGCAAAAGGTTAGCGAATTACATCTACCGAAAACTTTGTGTAATTAACATTATAACTTTCAGAATAATAGATAACTTTTCTGTTAATTTACTAGTATACAACAGAACTACAATATTGGCGCGAGAAAATCGGAGCCTCTTAAAGGCTGCTAAATTGTAAAGTGGTGGGAAGTGGCCTTATCTGGATCTAGAACCACAAGGTTTAACGTTTTGACAGCAAAAGCCGTTTGACCAACAGCGAAATTGCAAACTGTTTCAGTAGTCATTTGAATAATAGTACAACAATCAAACTTAAAAAGTTAATGATTGGCCCTGTAGCCGACTGATAGGAAAGTTTGACAATGTACCATCGAAGTGGAAATTTGAAGTTCGAAAATTTGGTTATACCAGGACCTGTCTTATCACTAGATAGACTAACCTCAAAACTTCACGACCAGCGGTCATCAATAAAACTCCTTAAACCATTCTTATTTGTTCAGAAATCAAGTGGTTGTTTAACTGACTTTTTCTGACCACTTACAATCCGAAAGAAGTCTCCCTACACTTCCGGATAATCGAAATATTTGATCGACTTTGTTTCATTAGGCCGGTGAAACCCTAACAAGGCACTGCTTCCGTAAAGTCGGTTGCTAGTGAGGTAAGATTTACTGAAAAACTGAATGAAGCCCGAAACTGAAGCCGCGAGCCAAGTAACGCTTATTCAGATAAAGTAGAGTACCTGCCAGTCACTATCCTAGCGGAGGAGCTTTGTATGTCGTCTGTCAATTTTGTGGGATACTCGGTGGTCAGCCGAGGTCAACAGTCACTACTGGGTGGTCCCTACATGAACCTGGAGAAAGCTGCGCGCAATTAACTTGTCGGGCTGTATGACTTGCCGGGTACACACTATTTTTCCCCTGCACGCCATTTCACCTTTCTACGCTCGAAAATCGACAAATCAAAATGGAGCTAGGCGGAAGCAGACATGTCTCAGTCGGTATAAAATCAGGTTATCAAGCTATCCCGTATTTACACCACTAAATGATACCAAAAAAGGCTATGAATTTGTGCTATGATCGTTTCTAGTTAAATTGGTTTTCGTTTTTAGGTTGCCCTTTCTAGTTCAAATTCAACATGTAGCAGTGATCCTCCAGTACTACACTTGCACTTGCTTGGTTTGCCAAATAAAAATCCAATTAGGAAATGGATAAAAAGTTGAATACAGTGAAACAATATTTTCCCCCGAATCCTAGCTGTTTAAGCTACCAGATATTTACCTGGTGGTTATCGTGCAAAGCAAAAACTAGTGCCACGGAAACTAAGTCAATGAAAAAAATCAGCTTTTCATTTAGATAGAAATTACCCAATCATTGTTACGACTAAGAAGCAAAAGTTCCGGTTCGTGTGAAGTCTGATCAATAATCTAATGTTCAATTCAATAAGTAATCAAACTTCACTCGTTCTGGATATTACCTTGGAACCTCAAAGCCACTCGTGGCCCAAATTGATGCAGAACCCAAATCAACAGCACGATTGCTCTGCTAGTTCTACAATACTACTCATAAATTAAAATGCAGGTTGATAACAATCAGACTTTTGATAGCGGGCCTCGGCCACCATCCACTCAACGGGGTAACCAAAATCAGGACAGAAATCCTCTGCAGAAAGAATAATTGACTAAAAAGGATAGATAGAGAGAGAGACAGAGTGCCTGCCCTGTGGTCCAACTAATTACAATGAGACCTGCACCCTTGATTAGACCCAATCAACGATTTCTTGAGCAGGGTATCCAGAAATCAACGGAAACAAACGGAACATCTACGATCCGTCAACACGAGCGAGGAAATGAGACCGAATTGCAATAAAAAAACAAACGGCACTGAGTCAGCGGGTCTCGCTATCACACCAAATGTGCACAAAGTTCTCTCAGTGGAAAAGGTGGAAAATAAAAGCAAATAAAAAATGGCTGTGACGGGGAACCAAATACAACCAAAAATCAGTGACAGCAAACATGATGTAGAAGTAATCAGTCTGACTTCCTCAAGGAAGTAGGTATCACTTAAAGGGTAGAGGATTTTCATTCGTTATCGATGCTACAGTCGTATTAAGTCCTACAAGTGACGAAGTATCCGATTTGAAATATTCTGGAATGCTGGGGAGAACGGACGAACAGATTCCCACGGAATAAATTTCCAAAATTATCACGAGCCAAAAGTGGGAATAAATGGATTGTAACGGATTCCACCGTTGTTCTCACATGGGTTTTTAAGTCTGGTTGCTAATGAGAGTGAAGGGTGGTTTTGATTGCTCGCAGACGTCTGTCTATTCATTGACTGTACGGTTGTGTTGCATTTCATTTAAGAAATTTCTTTTTTATTGACAAGAGAAAACAGGGGTTTGGCTAACAGATATCAACCAGTTCACTTCTCCTTGGGTTCAGGTGATTAGTATGCTCGCTGGGTGAAGAACTTGGTGAAAAGTTGGACAACGTGGATGATTGATGGATTTTTTAGGGGAGAGAGGGGGGGGGAGCGAAATTGATACTGCTGCCTAGTAAAAAAAAAGAACTTTGATAAAGAAATGCAAAATGGATTGCCTGTCATAAAATTGAGATAATATTGAGTTTTCATGGAAGATCCTGGTATTGTTTTGAAGGCAACTGTTTTGTGCGTGATAGAAAGCCTGACTTCATCTGGGATAGTCTAGAATAGTCATATTTCACTTCGTTTTCGTGATCTGCAGCTTCAGTTGTGGCTGCAGTTTCACTGCACCTTAGGTAAAAGGCAGTTCACGAACCGAGCGAACCCCTAAAATTTCCATGATTTGATTTTGCCAATACGAGAACTTCTTCATTTGTTGTTCTGTTGTGGTCATCCTTTGCAACCTGGGTTGCTCATATTTTGTCCCAACATTTGCGCTGTCTGAAGCCACGAGGGAAAGACGACTGAAATAATCACGCGAAAATCTAAATATCCGCAAGAAAACTCGTTGTGACCTTTAGCTTATCGATAAATACATGAATCAGATAAAATAACTGCAATTTTACCGAACAGAATAAGTGAATGCTTCAAAAAATAAACGAAAGAGACCAAAATCAAAGTTATAGAACAAACCACCTACAACAGAATGACATGAAAAGTATATACTGTGACCAGCGAAGTACATCCGAAAACCGTTGGAGTGCATCCAGTGAAAGTGGTAAATTTATCTGTGTTTCGTTCATTTTGGTCAACTGTGCAGAAACAAACTAGATCAATAAGAGCAGATAAGATTGTGGCCTGTGAGATATTCATACAAAATCTATGGAGAAAACTTGTAACGTTGGGTATATGGTTCTGGTTCTTGACTGCATTACCGCTTCGATGCTGTTTCGTGATTGACTGGGAGAAGGCTTTTGTTTTGCAGATCAATTCCGGATCGATCCGAGTATTTTTTGGAAATATATATAAGCCATTTTTTTGTAATTAAATAACACTTGAGTATTTTGCGTTACGGCAGTACTTTGTTTGACTTTGGTGCCGAACCGAATTCTCATAACCATACTGTAATTTAATCTTTGAAAAGCGGATCTTTTATATTACCACTTGTTTTACCTACTCATCAGTGGATGCTGGTTATTCACTTCGACTGGGAATTTCGGTCATCTTTCTTTCGACCACAGTGTGTTTCAAGTTGTATATTGTTCACTGAGATAAAGTGGCCCATTTTAGGACATAGCTTTCCGTGTGCTAACTGTTTGTCACACATTTTAGATGTATGGTGATACGACCTTCAGTTTGAACATGTGAAAGCCGATAAATGAGTTGCATTCCCGAGATGCACACCCGAACGAGAGAATTGCAAAGTACTGGACAAAGGGAATCAGTTTTCGTGATACAATCTCATCCGTTTATATTTTAGCTGGCTGATTCTATGCTTTTTAGATGCTGGTAGCACTTTAAGGACCACTTTGGCGGCATGATCATAAGATTATCACACTTAGAACCATGAGGTAGGTTCGGCGGTGTGCTGGCACATCCGAAGTACTTTTAGCGAAAGGCTTTGCACAGTAAAGTCCATTACCAAATGCGGTCTCTTATTAATCTCTTGCCAACTTTGGAGTTGGATTATTATCCTTGTGAAACAAACTCGTTGTTTCACAAAATCACTTAATATACCGATTCGTTTAAACGATATTACCTTTACCAGGATGCAAATGTATGATGAAGTCTTTCGTTTTCCAGTAAAAACACGAGGTCCAGTACCTCTCACTCGTGGGTGTGTACCTTAGTTTTAGTCCGTAATATGTAAGAAGGAGTTTTTCAGATATTCGACTTACTAAAGTCAAAGTCATTACGAGAATTTGTTTATTTGAAACAGCTTGGTTTACAACGTCGTATCTTCGAAGCTCGCCAGCGAACTCTTTCTTTCGGCGTGTAAAGACATGTGCTGACACACCACCGATGGATGGCCTAATCACGTTCGTAGAAAATACATTGGCACCTGTCCATAATCCATGTCAAGTTTTGAGTCAACATAATTGTAAACGACAGGACAGTGGATCAATAAAACACGAAAAGGATCCCCGTTAAACGGCTGTTGACTGTTTGATCAACCCATCAGGCGAGACGTTACCCGACACCAGTTTCGATAAGTTAGATTGTGGTACAATAATTGGTGACGATGACTCTTAATCCTATATAAACAATGTTCTGCTTTGATAAACTGAGATGGTTCGGGGGCGGAAGAGCCCTCGGACTAGAGCTGGTGGGACGTAAGAGGTGAGGTCTGTACGACAGAAGGAATACGAATTATATATAGTGTCATGATCAGCCGGATCGATGAAATCACTACAATAAACTTAATATTGGTGCTTTCTCAAAAGTCACTTGTGAAAGCAGGAAAGTTGATAAGCAAGTTACTGTATCATATGCTGACTGGCAGGAAAAAGATTGTGAAATAGAGGGCTGGGAAAAGCTTTCACCAACAATCACAGAAGTGGAGTCTTAAGATGATATTGTTTCTATTTATTACGGCAATCTGTATTCTTCAGCGATATCTGGTGATCATTTTTGGCTGAGTACAGTGAAGCCTTACAACCGTGTGAAAGCTTTGTATACCATTCACCCATTTTTGGCCTCTGGATAGAGTTGCTGGTGCATACGAACAAACTTTGACAGTAATAGAAAAAAGGAACAAGTGGATAACAGCACAGTGGTAAACAAGCTCTTTTCCGATGATTCCTAGCCAGATCAATACGTAGCCTGCGGTGGTCAGACTGTTATCGTTGTGGACTTTGGACAATAACGACCCGGGTTCGATTTCCGCCACTCCTGGCCACTTCCTTACTTAACAGCCTTTCACTGACCGTGGCTGCCTTTCTGAATTGTTGTGCCCCGTAGCGTATTAACCGAAAGAGAAACTGAAACGAATATTATAATATTATATTGTCTCGTGTATGTCCATTTATTCGCCGGTCATCCGAAACCACTCTGTGATTAGCAGTCCATTATTCAACGTATATACCTGAAAAAGAACCCTCTAAAACGTGGTTATCTTTAATTTTGTTTCTTATGTAAGGATTGAGGTGGTGCACAACAGTATGAGTACGGAATACCACTTACACGGAATACACCAACACAGCATTCGCTTTTCACTTCTATGATCGTTTCATAACTTATCTACTGGAGCCACAACCTCTGCGATGTTGGAAAGTACTCACAGAGGTGAGCTGATAATCTTGAAGCGCAGTGCTATCTAAAACTAAGTATGCGAATAACAGAATAGTTTGCTGTGAACTTTCTCTGGCAAACTTAAAATAATCAGATCAAAATAAAAGATGGATCTTGAATTCCATGGTACTGATTTGCCGAAAAGAAACCATCCATATTTACTACTGGAACATAACAGTGGCAGACTGCGGACAATTTTCTAGTGGTTTCCTTTTTTGAAATGATCCATTTGTCAAATGTCGCTGACCCCAACGGGATTCGGACCCACGCACGGTTGCCACTCGCTCTTCAATTCTGCGTATGCTCTACCAGCTGAGCTATAGGGCGACGTCGGAGCTTCAGACTTTTCACACGTGAATCATACCGTCCATCCGCACAGGCGGCACCAAGTCGGGGGTTGCAACCATGCGTGGGTTCGACTCCCGTCGGGGTTGGTGAATTTCGCCAATTTGATCATTCCCAAAATTTGTCAAGCCTGCCAAATCCCACCCCATAAGTCACTCATTTTAATGAAGAAAGCGAAACTACCTACCCTAGTTATTGAATAATCCACAGGCACTATTCTATGCTTTTCTATTTCTAAAGAAGCCGTGATTAAGTGGGTTTCACAAAAGAATTTCCCGCTATTCTACCTCACACTGTTAAGGAATCCAGATTGTAATGATAAACTGATGGAACAATTTGTCATTCTTATCAGATCGAGGGGAAATTGATACATTTTTAAACGTGATATTTTTCCGGTTTCATCCGACAGAATGATGACCTCCGTAATCTAGTTTTCTTCCGGGGACATTCTCGTTCCGTATGGAAACCCGAAGTGTATGGAAATGACTGGATTCGGTTAATTCCAGAAATTAGGTTCAACTTTGTATTTGGTCACATTTATTGGAGTTTAGTTGAACGACTAACAGCTTGTATCCGATCGAATGATTTCTGATTACTCAGCCATTCTTTCATAGGCGAACATTTCGCTTATCCACCTAGCTTCCGTCATGGAGTTGTGCAAGCGGATTCCGTTTGCACTCGAACATTTCGAAATTTTCAGATTTGAGATTTTCGGTGTTTAGGCATTGACGCTAGACCGTCTGCGGTCTTGATTGTATGTATACCAGGGCGAGGTGCATTCGTCACTGGTAAATCACACAGACCTCAGCGATAAACCAGAAAAAGATGGGTAGGATGAGAACCATGGTGACATTCGGGTGGAAGATGAAAACCAGGATCTCAGCTACTTGCACGTATACGGATATACCCAGTGACGTTAGTCTCGTCCAGCTGGATAAAATCAAAATGACAATTGCTGAAAGCGGTCAGTTGTGATATATATATATATATATATATATATATATATATATATATATATATATATATATATATATATATATATATATAATTGGGTTGATCTGAAGAAGTAACTGAGGCTGCTGATGAAACTCACGCCACCCAGCCTCGGTGAAAATCTACACCATCAGGAAGAATTCAAGCTACGAGAAGGGACAGTGTTACTGACTCCAGATAAGAAAATATCGAGAAACTCGTAAAAAGCTAAGTTGGTCATTGTAGCATACAGCTGGAGAAAGTTGCGCATTGTCTGATCTGTTGTGAATTTTTGGCTTACAGGATGAAACCATCTGCTCTGCACGCCCGTGGTTTTCAGTGGTGGGGACAGCACTGATATCACGTGATGAGTCAATTCTTAAAAGCTCTTTACTGTCTTGGTGCATTTCGGGCTTCGAGCTATGCCTCATTATGTTACTTCTTTTATCCTGGTAGGCTGTGCCTCGTTTGTTGTATTCAGGATTACCAACAAGCCTAACTGGAAGCTTCTTTCATGGTACGGCCGAATCTTCAAGGCTTATATAATCGCAGTATTAGGTGGCAAGTTTTCCATCCTTTGGTTACCATAATATCAACAACGGAGACGAAAGACTATAAAACTAATAAGTTCCTACCTGAAAAACCACCTGGTAATCCGTTTCGTAGGCGTGTCGGTAACTTAACCAGTGTACAGTGAGGTTCTTTTGTCGTACTTTTCTAATTGTGCGACGGGATTAAGGTTATAGATGAGGTATTGAGAATAAATGAGCAAAGAATGAACTGATTGGTGTGAGTAACCCATTGTCAAATGGCCGGTTGAACTTTTCATCTTGCAGAACAGATAGTGCTACCATTCCATCAGATTTCACGTCAGTAAAACGAATCCAGTGTGCAAAACGTCCAACTTCGTCCACTCCCGCCTTCCTCACACTCCTCCACCCGTCAACAGCGCAATCACGAAATTCCAGAGATCTAATCTGAACAATTCGGCCTCGATGATAAGGCACGATTCATTCACCGTAACGCGTTAGGTTGTATTTACCGAAGGAATGGACATCCGTACGTCAGCTAGTCGAAGGTTATATAGTAAGTTCAAAAGCTGACGGTAAATATACCCTCTGGATAGTCAATTAGTTATTAAACCAAAACGGGCCATAATTAAAAGCACCTCTTTTCACGTGACCCTATGGTTTCAGCTGTCGGTTATGTACTATTTCAATCTCTTCCATTAGTTCATTACTGTGCTCCCTTCGTGCAGTAAACTTAAACATATAGATAAAGAAGGATGTTTCAAGTGATTCTTCATTCCATCGAATGTTTCCATGCTAATGCTTTGTATTTCCTCTTGCCTAAGCACGGATTCTAGATGACAGCAATGAGTTGCACTTTATTACACGTTCCAAACTGTGAATCACCGTATTTTACAGATTTTACAAACGCCTTTAAACCTAACAGTAGATAATGAAAAATACATTTGCATTTTTTGTATGCGAAAATTCACGCACCAAACCGGAATCGAACCGGTGATACTCCGATTACGGAGAAGTTACTCTACCATTTGAGTTACCGCGGTACGACCAATCGGACGTGAACAATGCAAGCCAGTATTCCATTATGTAAAACCACTTTTCCAGCAAGACATACTGACAACAGAGCTGACAGTTTTTCACGAGATTAAATTACACAGTGAATTCACTTCAATGGGACTAATTTAGTTGTTCTAATCTTGTGGTATTTATCCCCTTTTTTCAACTACTTGTATTCTGATTTTGAGAACAGGATGAGTACACTCATTTTAGCTTCAGTCAGTAAGATGAGCGAAAATCTTACTGCTTAGAGTTCTCCCGGTTTCTATATCTAATACAATCTGTTTGGCACTTTTTTCTATTATTTGAGAACATTTTACATTTGTTCCGTCTATCCGATCTGATGACAAGCAGTTATCTATTGTCACTCCGGCTGTTATCAAGCCCGGACTGTTTGGGTCTCGACTGATTGCTTGTTATCCCAATTCTGTTATGAACCTGCTAGGCAATGAGGCATACCACTCCCACTACACTCAAGCGCGAACCTGTATTAAGAAAGCAAGTGAGATTGGAAATCACCAGTCTTTTGCAAAAACGTACGCGTACAAACATTCCCCGCATAAGAAACTGTCTTTCTATCAAGTATAAATCCCCTAAATAAGATTATCATTTCTCGTGACTGCCCAGAATAGACTGCAATGCATTGCGTTCAAAATAATGAGGGTTTCGAGGCCGCCTAACGATGCCTGATGAGTCATGTGATTGTGACGGCTTAATCAGTGAAGTGAATCTACCGAGTGCGGGCTTGGCCCATCAGAACTGTGTCACATGTTTGATAAATGTTCAAAAGGCCGTAATGGAAAAGGGATCAGTTGTAAAAGCTATCAAATTATAAGGGGAGGGGGGGGGGGTTCTCTATTTTTATTTGTAGTAGAGAGAACGAGAAAAATGTTACAAATAGCCAAATACTTAGTTAAACACCCACGGATAGGTTCCAGCTGGAGCGTGTTCCAATAAGTGACGGAGACTGTGAGAGAGAAAGAGTGTTAAAGAAAACTAAGTTAGCCATTAGGTACAGTGAGTAACTCAACTTCCATCTTCCCATTGGTCAGAATCCAAGCAGTTAGGTGGTATGGGGGAGGTTTTGTATGGATTTATTCTCGAGGAAAGGTGCCAGAATGCAAAACGAGTAAATAAATGGAAGCGACAAAACGATAAGTCTTTATGTAACAGATGATTAGGATCGTACAATATCTAATGGACTAGGACCAAGCAAGACTCAATAGGCTGATCAGCGAGTTCAATCAAAAGGGCATCAGCGGGAACCGATGAAATGCAACTCCTAATAAAGAAGCCACGGCGCAGACTTTCAAGGTTTTGTTTCTGAATGTCGGAAAACTTTGGGACACGAACTTCTGATTAACTGACAGCTGTGTCCGAAACTAAGTTTCCTTACTTGGAAAGAAAGACGTCGCAGTTTTCCAACACAGTTTTGAATGTGAGTTGTCCGTCGTAAACTTTTATGGAAGTTTACTCCCAGTTACTAGACTCAGCCCGTTCTAGACTGGGGTTTGGAATTAAGGAAAACAATCGTTTGGGAATGAGGGACGGGAATTGCTGAAATCACATTCAAGGCACTTGGAAGAGCTCAGTTTGAAGCCAGACTGAGTGGGAAAATTTTCTATTTGAGTTAGGATTTCACCGAATTTTCCTAAATCGGAGAGGTGAGCCGTCGTCTGACAAAGAACAACTTCGCCACTTATATACAAGGGGAAAAGAAGGTCGACAACATCCCAACCTGGATTACTCTAGAATTGTTGACACGTGGTCTGGAACATTCCCTACCTTGGTTTTCTGCTTTCCATGGTGAAAATAGCTAGAGAGCCATGCCAGAATTTGTGAGGGGGGAATGCTGCTGTGATATGAACAAGACTGGGTGTGCAAACAATCACATACGTACGTGCAAGTACCTTTAGGGTCAGGAAAATTTTGGCGAATCTTTCAGTATAATTGTGGGAAAAATAAATGCAGTTCTAGTCCGTTATCAAAATATGTGGTAACTCATTACCTTAATATTTCCGTTTCTGCTCGCTTTTGAGTTCCTCAGTGAAAAGAGTGTTCTATTATCAGAGTAGGGGTGAATAGAGGAAACTAACAATTTTATCCGGTGGTCTGTTGAAAAACTTTAACACTTCTGGACTATTATATGAGAGCCCTTTTTGCACTTCTTTACGAAAGGAGGCTATAGGGTCAATAGGAAGTGGAAGAAATCCGTTTTCGAAGCACGTTTATTTTGTCACCTAGGCCTTTTTGCAACTGATCGTTGAACACGAACACCTTCTCATATCGAACAAGTTCAGGTGAATTATGATTATGATGATAATGGAGTGAGCTACAACCGAGGTCTCTGACGACCTGACGTCTCATTTGCATCGAGGACCTGAACTGGTCTATCTGCGGGACTGGAGACGTGATAAGGTAAGACGAAGTGGAAGCGGGGAGTAACTGCATGTTTTTCAATGATGATGAACTTACGTATGTGGGGTTTTGTGTCGGTTCATCATGAGCAGTGAAAGCGAGAATGCAATCATCACCATCTGCTGTTAGTCTGTATGTAAGCATACACTTCATCCGAACAACAATAACTCCACTTAACCCTCTCCAATGAGACAAGTGACCGAATGTTGTGAATGCTTCCCCGTGCAAGGCTAGTGTACGCGCACGTGTGTATGTGTTTATGCGTGTACATATATTATTTTGTGTTTTGTGTACTTGGACATTCACCGTTGCTTAGACTTCCTTCTCAAGTATCATGTAAAACAACTGTGTAGACTTTTAACCCCCACTTTACATGCTGTCGATAAGTGTGACTCAAATTTCTTCACATTTTTGACCTGATCGCTGAAGATTTTCACGCCATTCAGACCAAACAGTGCTCTAGCCAAACGGTAAACACACAGAGCATTCGTCGAACAGGCAATCGTATCGAAGCCCTTGATTCATCTACACATTCCTTATTTTCATTCTTTACAGATGAATCTCACTGTGAGAGCCCAATTCACGTTGAAAGTTTTGTGAGGGATAGAGCTACAAAAACCACATCCTCTGGTAAACAAAGGGGAAAAAAAGCAACTGCAAAAATCACAGAAATGTGACGGTCGATTAATTCTCGTACAGCTGTGATCGTATATGTTTTTGATATTTCTACTGACTGTTTTTCATTTTTGTTCGTTTACCCTAGGAACTGTCAAAATGAATCCATAGTCACTGTCAGCCTTATGAAATGGAATACGGATGAGTAAATACGCATCGATTAGCAACCCACAAGGAAGTCCTTCTGATCAGTTATTCTTCAACTAATTCTACTTCAATAGAACTAACGAACTGAAACACAATCCTATGCAAATTATGGACGATAAATATAACTTACAATGGACTTCAAGGGTCCCTCGATGAAATGGGCATTTTGCATCTTACCCATAATATAATCTTCGGGGTTAAGGAATAATAATGAGCGATTTGGGATGTCTGCCATCCTCGTCTAACTGCTGCTCCATTCCTACTTCGCATGTTTCATTTTCACATGAATCTTGCATGAACTTTGGTAGCATAATTTTAATCTGTAGCGAAATTTATTGAGATCGTCATAAAATTGAGCCCCGTATGCATGATCTAGTTAGGCACTGCGTGTCAGGGTATTCAGGTAGCCAACCCTCAGTCATGCGTTGGTTTGATGGGCACTGCCTTTACTCAAGTCAACGAGGTCCCGGATGCCTAGTTTTTCCAACTTGCTTACATGCTCAGCTACTTCTGATTTGTGGGTTTTTTCACCCCATACGACAACTAACTGCAAGTACCGAACGGAGGACTATAGATCAACACAAGCAGAACGTATCTACCGCTCGACTAGAAAATGTCTATGGTTTATCATTTTCTACTGACGGGTTTTGCACTGTGCCGCCTCAAACCAGAAGTGATCAAGTTGTTTCACAGCTGCCACGACCTAATACTCAGGAAGACATCATGTCGGCACCACAGTTGTTTGGGTCAAGCTGAGTAACGATGGTTGCAAGATGAAGATCCCTCTGGCTGGTGATTTTTTTCTGTATGCGGAATCACATTCGAAGAATGTAAACCAACCATCAACATTGATTACCAAGATTCCGTAACCCCAGAAGCTGTACTATGGATCAGCCGGAAAATATTCATGCTTCTGAGAAATTTTTAAGGTTAAATTTCTGAAAAGCTTACTCGTGGCTTCTCTTCCGAATAAAATCGTATTCGAATACAGTAGCTTTATTGATATAGGACGTGTAGAGCATGTGCTTATTTTCGCCCCATGCAAGACTGCCTCAGTCCAGGAAGATCTATCATTCTGATACTTGTCTACCTCTTCCACGCCATCCACGCGTGTAACCTTCGTGAGTTTATCGATCTGTAGTCAGCTGACTCCACGGATGTACACACGAGATCTCACGTAGTTCAGTACATTTCCGATGAACGTGGTTAGAGTCACACAGCGTCTATTTTTCCACTAGTAACTGATTAGAATGGTGTTCTAATGAGTTTCCAACATACTCCACAAAATGAAGGCGAAGCAGAAAGTTGACCTGATTGATATTTTTATCCCAAAAGATGGTGGTCCGCATTGCCCGCCTGCGTATTTGCATACGATACCAGATGGATACATGAACCGTGAATAGGGAAAATACGTTCAACATCATTTCCATAATGACTTACTTCAGAATCGCAACTAAAGGCAAAAACGGATTCAGTACGTGGTTCTTCAACACTTGTAAATTTATTATTCTATTGGGTATGAGAATACCTGTGTGACATTTCTAAAAAAACGCTTTTCATAAGTGCTACTTTGTATTTTATCACACTTTTCACCGTCGTACGCTCATATTTCCGTTGAAAAAGATCCACACTTAGAATCTCATCGACTTTAGGAAATGAACTGATTGCCAGTCAGAAATTGGCCAGAAATTCAGCTGAGACTAGCGGACGGTCTATGAGAATACGGGCAAGTTAGGAAACAATTGGTTTTCCGTGTTTATTTTCTTGCGGACTGGTGTCGATCGAAAACAGGACTGTGTGGACGCAACCGAGTTACGTTTTCCATGGATCATTGCACAAAGTGTAATCAAAGTCTACAGGGATTTTACGAGCAAAATGTTCGCTTGCGCACAGGTGTATTTCGCGCATCTCAGTAGATAGTTCAATTAGAAATATGAAAGACACCCGACCATTAGTCGAAAGTCGTCGGTGGTGAGTTCTGAAGGTTTTCCTTAGCAGACCAGTAAAAAGTATTGGGTATTATCCTGCATTCGTTTGTGACAAACTCCATCATACCGACAATTTTCTCTGGGTTTTTGACTCGTTATTTTGTGCCAGCGATGATCACTCATTCGCTACAGAGATTTCCTCAACTGCATTGGCCACCTAAAATGGGTAAATTTATATTGCTGCTAGCGCAGTGTTGAGATAATAAATGCAAATTACAAGCTGCTGTGATGTAAAAGAGCACGTGAAAAATACCTAGTTTGGTGGCCAAATCGATTGATATATATATATATATATATATATATATATATATATATATATATATATATATATATATATATATATATATATATATATATATATATATATATATATATATATATATATTAAAGCTTGCTAGGGATCATCCCTAGCAGTGGATATCCACGAAGTCCCTAATAGGTTTCATACATGGCGTGTGAGATTGTGTGTCCCGTACGGTAATTCTTAGGCTATTCGAACCTGTTCCGATTAGCGTTCCATGATACTGCACTCATCTGTCACTGCCAGCTGGTCACTCGAGCAGTGGCCAATCGCCCATGATGGATACGCTCTCAACAGAACGATGATTTTAAAACGGGTCGAGTTTTGTCTTTCACGGATTTGACAACTTCATCGGAAAAAACCAAAGAACTCTTTATTGTTTCGAGGTCCCAGTTTTCGTACACTGGCATAAATGCCGCAGCTGGAAAAAAGATGACAGAGAATTCTGTTATGTAAGCCGCTCTGGCTGGATGATAAGAAGTTATTCGGTTTTTGGCTCATCCGGTTGTACTGCGTGTTTTTCTTCAAAGATCAAAAAGCTCAGCATTCCTAAATAAAAACAGGACAAACTTAGAAAATCCCGGTTCACTTTTAACAAAATGATAACTACAACCCCTGAACCAGCTTTGTTATCTCTTTTTCTGTTTACGGAAACCAGATTCACATCATTCGCTGTAGAATTTCAAATGATAGTTAATCGAATCGTACCATGGTGATATATGACCGTCTATGGAAAACGATCACGCGAGCAGTATCAACAGACACTCGCACGCGCATTCACACCACTGTGTACGTGTCGGCATGTCTCAAAAATAAACACAAACTAGTCCTAGCTACTATGGGTTGACATTCCCGGTCTCGTAGGATTTCGGCTGTACCGAACTTATAGCTATCTGGTATTCTTGTACCACTGCGGTTCTTTTTCAGATGTTCTGTTTCACTAATTGGTCGTGTTAAATGTTTCATTGTGTCCAGGCTTGCAATCATTTTTCTTTACCGAAGGTGGATGAAAATGACAGAAAGAACACAAGGTGGTGGACCTCAAAAGCGAAACTATTTCCATAAGGTGAACTCGTTGAGATCGAGTCAGCGGTAAAAAACCGGATCATTTTTCATCAAGACCAGTTGTAGTTAACAAGCGAAATAAAAAAACCCTGGGCTTGACAAATCGATCGTAGTGTGTGATCGATTGGGAACCAGCTCGGAGGTTGCACAATAGTCTAACAATACGTCAACTTTGTTCTTGTGACGGTCCTACGAACAAATTAAACGAATTGTTTATTGCTACCCCGAAAACCCATATGTGTCACATTTGTTAGAAAGTCGGAGACGAAATTTTCAGTCAAAATACTGACTTTTATACATTCCAGATTCAATTGTTGTGCCCAGTTTCAGACGTGTGATTTTTGAAGCCAGTATAAAAATACTCGTTTGACTTTCTGCTTTTCATCTTTGATTGGATTTTTTCTTCTGATTTCTGCGAGACACAACCGCATCGGTGATTGCATAAACACGTCAAGGCAACACTGGAATTTATTCGATTGCGTGCCGTTGTGTGAAGAAGTGAATGGTTTGTGTGGATTTGTCGGGAATGCTCACACGTTGAGGTATTCACTTCCGTTTTACGGTACACGCACACTTCGGATTCCACAGTTGTTTTATTTCCAGCCATGTGGATGTTCATGCTTTTGGAGAGAAATCAGTTTGATCAAGTATGTGCAGATTGTTGTTCTAAGATGACAAAATGTATTTCTCCATGCTAAGATTTTACACACACCATAACGGACAAATAGCAGATATCATTCAAACTGCTGACCCCCAGTAATTCTGGCATGGTAATTGAATAAAGATTTGAACGTCTGAAAATGCTTATCTTCGTTACTGACTGGTTGGTTGATTGATTAAATGTGTGAACTATTGCAACGAAAGAATTCGGTGTAGTCAGACACTTATCCCAATGTCTGCAGTACAGCTGTTGTGCTCAAGAGAAATAACGGGAGTAGCATAAGCTGAAATAAATATGTGATCTATTTTCATCAAGTCTCACTTTTCCATCAAGCACACATTCAAGCAGAAGCACTGATGTTCTTACAAACAAGCTCTATTTTGGAAGTGAGTACTATCAAATTTCCTATTCCGCTCAACTCACATTCATCGTTTCTGTTTTCACGTTAAAGTGACATGCGTAAGGTCGCCACTTTGAAGAACTGCACTGTTTTCAAGGGACTCGTCTGTTATTCTTCGGAAATTGGCACAACAAATACTAAATTTATCAAACAAAAAGTAGAGCTGAGTGTTGTTGCTACGTGATGAATCATTTCGTAGAACAAAATGGGTATCAAAAAGAGAGTAATCTTTCCGTTTTCTGGTTGTAGGATTCGTTTAGGCAACTGCGTTACAAATCATATCACAGCAGTTTTATCGCCAGATACTCAAGCGACCAAGTGAGGTTGAACTGTGTTATTCAACCGACAACGGGAGATTCGAAGAAGACCCTAGATGAACACGCTGATGAGTTGCTATCTCACCGCACAACCTCTGTGAAAGAAGGGGTGGGGTGAAATGCATGATTCATCAACCCAGAGAGGGACAACACATCCTGAACCCGATCAAAACGTAAACCCGGAAGCTAAAACAATGGTACTGAAAGGAGTAACTGTTACAACCCATATAATACTTCATTGTACCTGTGTGAGTGTATGTGTGTGTATATATGTGGGTGTGTGTGATTAGAGCACAGAAACACGGAGATAAGTGCGGCCATATAAAGTCGTCATAAAATGACTGGTTTGCGTAAATGATAAACCATATTCTGCTGTCTTTGAATAGGAGCCATCAGCCCGATATTCACCCTCAAGCTGTGGTTGTATGTATCCTACTGGTCAGTGCATGTGGAATCAAACATAAGGTGATGCAGGACAATAAATTCTCAGTCTATATCTGTTCTTCCACTAGACAAATCGAGTAAAGACTTCGTCACTGAGCAACGCACTGAAATCCAGTATTGATTCCTCAAAGAAAGCAGCATAATTGGACAAGAATATATGTGCTGAAGGTGATAAAACCAAGGGAGCGGTAAACATTCTTTGAAGCAAAAACTCCAATTAACTACCATGAAGTATACTTTATTGAGGTGAATTAACAAGTGACATAATGAGACAAGATTCTCAAATCAAAATTTGCCCATGAAATTTCAGGCGAGTAGACGTAATGGTAACAAAATCCTCCAGCCAACACCGGACCCACTTTGACAGCATTCCAAACAGTCAAACGGGAAAAAGCAGCCAATATTTTGTTCGCATTGGAGTCTCACGAAACTTGCATATGCGTGCCACATATATGATGATGTTATCGCATGCTCAGTGGTCAATTGCACATCATGAAAACTATGGCATGCATCATTTTGAGATTGAAAGTCAATCGCGAAGTTTCTTTCTTTGCTGCCCAAGCAGAAGTAAAACTGCTAGGTGGGCCAATCTTTGCCTGAAACTTCATCTGTCTGACAGCGAGGAATTTCGGTGAACTCCATAAGAACCTTTATTGCATTGTTCTGGCTTATAGTTCTTACATAAATTGTACGGTATTTCAAGAAGGCATTCGTAGCCAGTCAGCAGCTGCTGAAAATAGAAGTGACTAACGGAGGCGGTGAAGAGATTTGAGGCCGGAGCCACGAAGTCAGGTTGATCGTTTGACCACGGCTGGTCAAATATTCGTAAAGAAAGATCTGCTCCCCAGCTGATTTGATCAAATTTACCCCGGGTAATTACGCCAAAGTCATCCCAGTGACAAATCTATGTACCTTGTTCGATTGAATCTGGCCGAGAAAGATTTTCGCCTGCTGAAAGACTCGGAGTAAGGGTCAATTGAAGTGTTATAACTATTTTCTGAAAAGAGCCCAAATGAGACTTCAACAAGAAATCCTATAATAAGATCCAGCCATCATCAGGTGTAGTGGTACTTTTCGTCACAAGCCGGTTGATTATCACCTCAGTACTGAAAGTCATTTTATGAACACAGAGGACCCGACCCTCGATACGAAGCCTGGAGGTGAAAAGCTTACAGAATTACCGTGTAGGATGACGACAGCAAAAACGCATAGGTGATAAATTTTGGCTTCAGCTTCCACAACAATTCCGGATCCGAAAAAGTGCGATTTGGTGAAATGCTTGTCATATCAAATCATTTTATGAGATTCCTCAAGCTGAAATCAGGTTAAATTCCCAGTGATTACGAAATGCTTCTCCCATTGACTGAACAAAAAAAAACATTACTTCATTTGTGATGAAATATGTGGTGAAAAGCACACCTTTACGAAAGTCCCACCAGAACTACGGGAAACTATGTAATTGACACATCACAGTCATTTGTTTGAAACGATGAATATCCGGACTACGTATGTGGGGGAAGTCAACCGTGCACACACGTTACCGTGTCACTGTGACATGACAGCTGCCTTTCCTCTGTGCGATGCAGCTAACCGAATCAACCAACTGGCTTCTGAATCGGACATGTCAACACCAGAAGACCATACACATGAAGACTGAACTCTCACTATTGTAACGGGTTGACACACTTAACTCCCGGACTTCATCTTCCGCTTGCATCACGTGTTACGACCCCTCACGGATCGATAGCAAACATATGGAATGGAATAGCGCGTCATATGAAGATGAATCATACGTTCGTGTCAAACTTATGCCTAGATTCGTCGAGTGATGATCGGTGATTGATGGTGGTATAGTGAACGACAAAGACGCAAGCAGATAGAAATGCCGTTAATTAAACTGTCATCCTAATGACCTAAAAGGCAGATTAGATGAATCACTTTCTACTTTCTACGTGGTGTTAGTTTCACTTTTGAAATTACTTCAATGGGAAATAAGTGATGACAAGAAAATACGCCACTGGCCATGGGACATCTATGGTCAAGCTACCGAGGAACACTGCGTCACTGGGGTGTTTTACTGTAAAATTGCACCTAAAACGCTTTCCTAACAAGAGGTTTCTTCATTTAGTTCAGTTATAGTTCAACTAAAAGTAACCTTCACCAGAAAGCCTGTATAGACTTTTCACGAGGCCCGGCAACTAACCAAAATTTCTGTTCCCGTCTGAGCAAGAATAAAATGGTTACTTAGCTGCTCTGCTCCCCGCCGTTAAACTTAATTACATCCCCATACACTGAAGTTTCGGTCCAAACTGAGTTCATTAGCTTTCCTCTTCAAGTGAGAAAGGGAGTAGTGAAATACTGAATCATTGTTTCTTGTACATTTGGCTGAAATGTCTGCGTGAAGTAATCCGATTTCGATTACCGGTTCTTTAGTGGAAGTCTGAAGTTCAGGTTTCCAGCTCTCCGTAGTAGGACAGAGAACCTTTGAGGTTGAGGAACACGTCGCTTCCACTGAATTTACCGCGAACATATAATAATAGTTAATAAAAACTACTTATTCGTAGGATGTGTAGTTGGCACGAGGAGTCTGAATCTTGCACAAAAATTGTTGAATTGAGAGAGAAATCAATAAACAAAATTTCTTGGTTGAGATAATGTTTACGTTTTGTCCCCAGGTAAGTATTTTGCGGGAAAAATTCTACTTTTTAGTGACTTTGGCGATGTAAAATTCAGTTACATTTTTATCTTTCAAAAGTCCACAAAAGCCAGCAGGGAACTTTCTTTGTTTCCCGGGCATCTGTGGTGAGCGGAAGGTTGCCTTTTACATTCCGGCTTACGGTGTGGACAACTGCATGCGAAAAGGTGCTAGTGGATTTTCCCATTTATCTGCGATAGTCTGCCTTCTCGTACCACCAGTAAATTTTACATATTTTTATTCTCACCAAAACCGAGCATTTTCACTCAGCAAATCCCCAAACGAGAACACAATTTTAAACAAATGGAAGGATTTTCAACAAGCGCTGATTCAATCTGCGTCCACTTTAGAATTTGTCAACAGCATATGTTGCACTGTGCTCTGCGCGGAGCCACTGAGCCCAGCTGAATAAAAATGAATCCGGCTGATATAGGTCTGTTTTTCTATTAAACACGCAAGTAAGGGATTCAGGCGCCCTAAATATCAACAGATTTGTAAAAATTCCGTACTATTCGCTCTTCCAAGCCATTTTGATCTCTCTTTGCACTCTTGATAACTGAACATTTTTGTCTATTGTTCTTTTTACCCAGAAAAAACCCAATTTGACTAGTCCCCTGAAGTGTTGTGGTAGGTACTCCAAACCGAAAACTCTTTTCCAATAGATACTAATGGGGCAGAAACTGGCGTCCGTTCATGCAACTCCGGTTTCAAACATATTGAATCCAACCAATTTGACACCGATGGATGTGAAGCACAAGCGTCGAATTTACTAAGCTCACGTGCACACACACGCACACACACGCCGATAGAACTTGACGTGAAAATTCGACTGCCATTCATCAGTGCTCTACTGACAATTCAAAAGTAATAGGTGACAACAGTCAACCTTTTACCGGCAGCATAAAAGCTAACCTAATTCAGTGTTCCTTCTGTAGCTGTCTGACTGAATGTTCACATCATTGAAATGCAATAGTGTTGTCGCACCCGGAATAACGCCTCGGTGAACATGAAGTAAACAAAGTTAGCTCGGTTACTTTTGTTTCTGAACAAAATTGACCGACATTTTATCTCACGAACACCTTTTGTCAAGCGACAGGAATAAACGGAGGACAGTGGATACTGAAATGCCTCAAATTACTAGACAGAGTGAAATACAACAAGTCTAAGGTCCCATCACAAAGCCACCTAGATTCTGAAAGTGACCTGTCGAATTCATTTTTCTGTGAATGATGAGTTGTTGTTTCTGAGGGATTGCTACAAGTGCCCATTTGCGAGGAAAGCAACTGAACGACTGAAAATGGTAAACATTTTCGTAAATTCATAGAATGTATTACTGGAATGAGGAGCCTGAATCTTATATAATGAAAAATCCACTTGCATTTTTGCCTCGAAAAATCGAAAGCCACAAGTCGGAGTCGAACCGGCAACATTCTGCGTACTGCGCAGATGCTCTTTTAAGTGCGGTACACCTGTCAGTTAATCCATAGTTACGCGTTAAAATGAGAAATAATTATATGCCCTTAGATCACGACCAGCATGTCTGACTGCATAGACAATGTCTGAATATTTTGGAATATTTTCTAAATTATCTTTTGTCAAAAACCCAAGCTTGTTCCCCGAAACAAGAAATTTTTTCATAAAACCCTCTTGACAAACTTGACAGCTCGGGTTTGTTTGACTTGTGTAAAAGAACGTGTCAAGTGTGGAATGCTCGCCTGCATTCCATCCAGTCCACGTATCAAATAACTTATGGACTTGCAACAAAGCATACCTATTACTGATCATCAAATCGTGAAGTTTTTGTTACTTTTAAATACCTCACTTGGAAATAATGCACTCTTATGATCTTACATTGCAAGAACCAAGTCACGCGTGTACAAAGCAAGCCATCATGGAGTATAAACACGTAACCACACCAATAAATCGTGGAGGCACTGTTTGACTATTTCATTCAAGATGCCGTGGTGCGTCAATAGCGCGTATCCACTGGGACCCGGTCGGAGTCGCACGTCGCGCAAGTCGGTTCCAGGTTATCCGGGCTTGTTCGCAACAACTGGCCTCTCATCAATAGTACATGTTATTTCTACAGATCATCCGGCAGAACGAAAAAGCGATAGACATCCAAGTAGAAAGGCAAAATGAATCACTTTTATTACCATGAGTTCATTTTGTTTATCTGCCGAACTCTTTTATATCATTAAAGATCGTACCTAGAAACAAAATTTTTCGTGTTTTTGGGATAGCTTTATTTGTTTGATATCAAGATGCCGGACACTGCACACATGCAACTGAAAGTTAATGTTCATTGAACTCTGGTCCTTGACGTAAAGTATAAGGGAGAACGACTTTTTCTCAGTTAAGGGGACTATTCCTTCAGTTAACTAGAACAGTGAAATTTTTAACACCAACATCAGATGCCCAGAGATGGAAAACGGGCAGAATAGGGAGCATTACTTTGGAATCATAATAAACCGGTGCCTCTTTGGTAAAGGACGGCATGAGGGGACGCGCGTCCTCTTCTCGAGAATGAGTTCGTCATCAATTCCCACTGAACTTGCTTTAGTATTACAACCAAGATGGTGTAATACGAAGACAGATACCACTGTCCTCATACCGCTGTTCCGTACAGCATACTGGTGCGTGTTTCATGGTGGGACAAGTTCACCCGTAGGTTTATTTGTGTGTGTGTGTGTTTACTTTCAACTACCAGTATTCGTTCACAAGCGGAACAACCCAAATGCTAAGGTATCAAATTAAATTATACAGTTTCAGTTGGCACAGTTTTTTCGGATTAACGGTACGCTAATTTCTTCGCCCTGTTCTCTGTCTGACAATTCCGCAGAACAGATGCGCTCAGATTTACAATTGGCCGGGATACTGGAATAGGTTGTCTGTACAAAAATATCCACATTTTCAATTGAATCGTGTGTTTTCTGCACATCCACTCTTGCAGATGACGTGTTCATGATTTAAAATCTATAAAAGGTCTGTTTTCACTTATCTTTCGAAGAATAAGAATATGAAACGGTGACTGACTGTTTTGATATCAAAGTTTGAGTTGATGGTAATAAATGTCAAACTCAGATGAACGAATCCCATTCTGCACAGATCTCTGTTTTTGTTCTGGAAGTCTCATTCCCAATCTGGATGAGGAAATCAAGAGAGTAAATAGAAAAGAGTTGGACATGCTGTTTGACTGGTTTATTCTTGTTACTAATCAGTTACTACGCGCCGCCGCTAAGATGACGTATCTATTTATTAACTGATTACTTAATTCAAAAAATTTTCGTATTTTCTTTCTACCTGTTCTGTGAGTCCAAATTATTTCTATTAAACATAACGAGGCGAAACCAGTGGGCATATTTCAGTTTTCGAATGATTCGATGAACCAATCACTTGGGTAGTAAACCTGTTCACCCCCAGACCGTAGATTGCCATTTTCCCATCAGGCTATTGCTTTCTTCTTTAAATGTAGACTTTTTTCTTCGGTTTGAACAAAGCGCCCCGAGAAGCACGTATTTATCCAGGGATTATGCCATATCCAAAGCCATTTTATCGCCAAATACAGCGATGATAATTTTATTGGTCCCACTGTAATCGTGTCCTGGAAAAAGGTTGTCTCCTGTGTGTTCTTTCTAATTGTATCATCCCTAGAACTAGGACCGTTGATTCACGTGGTACTGCTTCTCATGACCAGAAATCAATACATCATTCATGAGGTACATTGTTCAGTCCAGTTGCGTAGTTTCAATTCAGATTAAGTTACTCGGACTAAAAATGACTAATTGAAATTGACCCAAGTCGGTTTTAAAGCTTTAAATTGTCACCGGAGTTGAAAGTCCTTGACGATACAAAGCTTCTTCCGATGGTCACAAAATGTACATTGGAAGTTGGTTTTCAGATAAAGTGGACACATCTTCCGATGAGGTAAAAAAGCGATTTTGCATGCGTTTATCAATGCAAATTCAAGAGAAGAGATAATACTATAATCGAAAGGATCCATTTTCCTTTTGGGAGAACCGATCGTTAGACTAGGGTAGGAAAGCAATAAAAATCCTAACGTATCTGACGTGGTGGTCGTCATTCGAGTATTTGAGAAGTTGCCATTCGAAAGAGTTCTTTTAAATGAGCTGGTGGATGAAAATGGACAGGTAAGCTGGAAGAATCTGGATAGCACTGTTGTGAATTGATCTATTGTTCACGAGATAATATATGAGAATTCCTTGCGCAGTACAGCACTTTAATGAGTCTCATTGGAATCAGTTAGCTTTGGTCAACCTTATCTGATCATCCAGGCGAAAAATTGGTCTTATCTACTATTCCTTTCAAAAAGGCCAAATAGACGGAACTGCTGTTCCATTCTGTAAACTTACAGTCGAGTTTCTTTGAGGTGAAGAGAAAATGAACGACAAGTGAAACGTATGCAACAGACCCATTCAGGTTTATGAGATACTCTTAGTGGTACATTTACCGCACACCCCTTCAGAACTATTTCCCAGAAGTTAAATATCTATTCTTGATTTGGCGGGGTGGAGACTTGCAACATCATTAACATTTTGATGGTATTTTCATTCAATAAAGTGAGTTTTGGAAGGGGTTGTATGATGAGATGGGAAGAAGACATGCGGTAACTTAAAGAAATACTACTGTCGACAGATAAAATCGTTCCTTTTCGTAATTACAGATGATTCGAATGAAATCTCTACTCCAGGATAATAGCATATAACTGATGGTTTGGATCACAGCTGTTTCAAACGGTTTACCAAAGAAATGGCTCAGATGACACTTGTAGGCCCGGTTGATCTTAAGCGCAAACACTGCACTCAGTTACGTCAGCGTTAGTTTCCTTATTGGAGCTAACGATGACCTTTCTATTGTAGGTGTTGTATTTTGACCCTTGGTTAAGCGTTTGCACTTCGAAGATCAAAGAACCCTCCAATATAGAGTTGAAGCACTGCCCCGGGGGCTCCCAGTTAAGAGGACACTGTGATTCAGAACCTCTGTGATTTAACCATGCACTAATTGAGTCACTTCTTCTGGGTGATTTATACCAATTAAATCAATCTATTCGCTGTATGGGTATGGCTAGGAATAGAATTGTGAACCTAATGTTCCTGAGTTGAAGCCGCCTCTGTAAACCTGTCTGCTTTGTATATTCTCTGCCAAAGGACTGAAAAGCATTCTACGGTTTTCCATTTAAAACTGCTTGAATTTCCGTTGAATTTTCTGGAGATAACCAGCCACTGTATTTACCTACAACTGTTAGACGGCGCCCAGCAACAGGATTTCGGGTCGTCATGCGGTGTAAAAAGAAAGCTAATCATCAGGAACTGGTCCTCCATCCCTAATACGAGATGTCAGAAGGAAAACACGGCTATTCTGAATCAAGAACAGTCTATCAGTTTGACGAAGCAGTGCCAAGACAACGGCGTGGCTACCAGTGATGAGTAAAATTTCCCCTTTTTATGAACAATTGTCATAAAACAAACAAGTGTGCTGATTCTTTTGTTTCTCTGAGTTAATTGAAATAGACCGACGATACCACTGAAACGATTCATAATGTACATAACTGGTTGCTGGTAGTCTTCGTTTTTAAACAAATACAAACTGTAAATCACACACTGAGGACAGACTTCCTTAGTGTAATAATCTCGCCTTGTAGGAATCGTGCTATTTGAGCATTCCGTCAGCTAATGTACACACGATTCGTCAAAGGAATTCCTCAAGATTCACTTATAAATATTACTGTGATTTCAGTTTCCCGCTGACTTTTCCAAGTGAAATTCATTTTCTAAGCACTTACCACTCGGTGCTGGTAATAATCTGCTCACAATGAGCTACAAGTTGTTTGCCTGACGGTATTTAGCCACTGCTCCAAAGTTGTGTGTAGAGATATATACTCCTTTAATTCATCGGAGGCAATTCAAGAGGTAGTGTTCAGCCTTTTGCTGTGAACAACAACCACCGGTACTGCGATGGGTGAAATAAAGAGTTTACAAAATTGTAAGAGAATGAAAACCAATTTTTGCATTTTTCTCCATGTTAGAGTTCACTTAATGGATATCATTTACTGCCACATGTAGATACATAAACTAGTCTGGCATGACAGTCCCTCCACTACCCCCCTTCCGAAAAAAATAATAATCTTAATTGAAACTAACCCGAAGTAGTTGACTTCTCGGTGGTATATTCCATGTCACCTATTCGGTTACATTATGAACTTTTATCCGGTGAAAGGCCACCTGTGGTGATTCAGTAGCTGTCTCATGTGATGCAGCCAGGTACAGCTTCGTAGTCGCGTTCACGGATGATCCTCAACCAATCAGGATCACCGTGGACAAGTCCAAAAAAAGCTCCCTGTGATTGGTCACCTTCGAGTCTACTAATTATATTCTCTAATTTAACATACTTATACAAACTCGTTCTGCAATACAACTAACGTACTATTTTGCAGCCTTGGTATTCTTGCCCCCACCCGGAGGTGGGGGCAATTTCGATACTTCCTGTCAGTTCAGTTCGTAACGATTACTACACCATCTCTGCGGGAATCATGTGGTGACTAAAGTCATACATATTACGCAGGAGAAATCAAGATTGACCCATTTGTCCAAAAAGATGGAATAATTATTTGACGGCAATTCATCAACCTTTTCAATGCTGAATTAAGCTCAAAAACTTTAACAATCTCTTGGATAACAGGTGTAATTTTACTCATTTGGATGAAACTCACCCCTTGGCGTACTTGATTATGGGTTTTAAATGGGAAAATGAAGAGCCTAAATTACTTTTAGCCCATAGAGACCTTAGAAGAAGTGAAAATTTTACCTCTACGTATGAGCTGAGGAGGAACTCTGATTTAGAAGTACGCATACAAAGCAGAAGGTAGAGGATCGTTCTGGAAATCCGTCAGGGATTTTGTCGGACCGTAGCAAACAGACTTCGCGAATCTAAGCTCCGTTGTTGTGAATCCCTAAAAGACGGTTTGTGGATAGCAAAACTTTCGTAATACCTAACCAAGTATGAAAGAGCTGTGCTGTGCCTTCAAGGAGTTAAATGACCTTAGAGGCATTGATTCTATGTGAAGATTGTTATCATCACGGCAGCGAAACATTTGTATGTGATAATTGCATCGGTTCGCGCTAATAGACCTGACAACAGAGGTAGTTGCAAAAGCGAAATTGTACACCCTTGGTTACTGGTCAACAATTAACCAGGGTTCCAAGGTCACACGTATTCGTTCCACTTGAGTTTTACCAACACAAATGCGTAGTTATTGTGGGTGTTCGGGCATCCAAGTCTGCGTGTGTGTGTGTGTGTGTTTCGATGAATGGTTACTGTTTCTAAGGCTATGGTAAAGGGTCCTTGTCCTAACATCGATTTCAAAATAAACCGGTTAACAGATAAAATGGACATAGCTCCAAAAACGAGAGTAGGTGGGTGGCATGGTTGTACTACTCAGATTTATGCGAAGGAGACCTCCCATAATACTCTTCATAGATTATGTATAGCATGTTATTACCACACTTGTGCGGTGTAAATCAAGTGAGTGAGTGAGGTTTGTGATTATTTTTCGGTTCAATAGCACATGGGAAAGGGTGTCGATTGAACACTTGGTGTTACAGTATATTTCCAACAGTCATTAATTACTCATGAATCATCTCCCTAATCTCTCTTATCAGCAGAAGTCGTTTAATTTCCCAAAAGGAACTAAGCCATATTAGTTCGTTACGAATTTAGTTACCAGTGCGGATACGTCAATGTTAAGAAAAGCAATAGACGAGCCGTCAAGTTTTGGTTAAAATTTTCCTGGAGCTTCAAATGAGATCATAGTGCTAAGTGTACTAATGGACTGTACAAGTACGAGGATGAGCGGGCAGAAGAGTGCCGGGTACGCATACCTGATGAGCAGCAACAACTGCGAAACCTATTGTGTGCCTCCGGGAAGATTTTTTCACCCTGTATACTACTTAATACAAACAAATTAGCCTGCATATGAAGCCTGGCTGTTCTTTGGATAAGCAAGTAAGTGACTATCAGTAAACACAGTTGGGATTCCACAGTGTACTTTTCAAGGGAGAGCACCCATTCACATTCCTAATGCGTCTACTATGACCAGTGTCATATATATACATATATATATATATATATATATATATATATATATATATATATATATATATATATATATATATATATATATATATATATATATATATATATATAGGACGTGTGCATGTAAGTGGTCTAATTTCCGGTGATCTCATGCAGCATTTCATTGGCAACTTTTCGTCAGATAGCTGTCGTATTCAGTTGAAACCCGGATGATTTTACGCCCAGTGTAACTAAATTCGTTGACAGCTTCTATCATTGTAACCGGTGTGGCTTTTTAATTGCTGGTAGGTATACTCGTGTCGAAAATCGAAAGAAATTGTCGGCCCCAAATGCACTTGGTCACCAGGAGAGAAACATGTTATAAATGTATCTAAAGTGATTCATCTGAACGCCCAAATCACCATCCGTGTAGAAGTTTAATAAACCACCAAGATCCACCCATGATAGCTGGGTGATTAGATGCTCGACTCACCATCTTTCACCCTGAGTTCGAGCCCACGTGGGGTGTTGGTTTTCAGTGGTGAGCCAAATGTTCACACAGCTTGATGGATCGTTTTATGTAAAATATAATCTGTGACTATCTGAATAGTATGGTATTGTATCTGGAGGAGCAGACGAAATTTCCCTGGGGGCACACGACCGGTTTAGCGGTTGTTGCAGCTCATTAGTTATGCGTACCAGGTACTTTTCTGCCCAGTCACTTCTATGTAAAGTGTTGTGATAAAATGAATATCAACCAGGTCATCTGTTATTCTCTCCTTCAGTTCCTCCATTCTTATAATCAGTCAAACATTTTACGAAGCAATTCGAAATGAAGTGTTCTTGAAGACGAGTTGGTTTCGCCTCTAGCTTTAGTTTTGAGGCAGAGCATTAACTTTCTCAGCAGCAGTATTTGCCGTATTTAAAGAACCTGAGGCATTTGTTTAAGGACCTTACTTGCAGTTCAAGAGCATTCTGCCACGGTCTGAGGTCTGTGCAAGGTGCCTAAATTCATAAACTCCGGAAGGGTCATTGAGAAAGTCCACCATCATTCTTTTGTGTACTTTATTTTTAGCATACAGTAATGTGACATTATTTCCGGAAGTCACCCACTGCCAATCAGAGGCTTTCAATAGCGGATGACGAGTGGTGGTGGCAGTGGCCTTGGCTGGATTCAAACCCTGGGCAGAAATGTCTGCTGTCAGTGGTGTTGACCATCTGACTAAAGCCGTCATATGGAGGCCATGGCTGTTGGGATAAGCCATATGGGCTGAATCTTCAAATTTTCTATGATTTCTCATTTCCGGCAGTGAATAACAGGTCACGACGAAATGCTTATAGACCCATTGCAATAAGAATTCTGTTATGAGGCACAATAAGGCGAATTATCCCACAACATGACTACTTCACCCTATCAGCTGGCCGGGATGCATCTGGGAAATAGTTTTTTCATGAGATGTAAGTGTATCAGTGCAGAACTTTTATTTTTCTGCCTGCTCTTTGCAGGATTTTCAATACGGATGTTTTCTTTTACCTACAACATGTGAAACGCGAAGAATGCTAATCTTTTGCTCCAAATGGAATGAACTCAGTTTGAGAAGTTCTCGCGGAGATCCCATTTTAGTCACTCAGCTTACTAAGCACGCTCATCGGCAATAAAACCCAGTTATTCAGCTGGGCGGAACAAGTGACTGAATCAATGGATAGCTAGATTTGTCACTTGTTTAGTGGTATCCGCGCTACAGCGCAATAAGATCAAGTTATATTACTTCGGATGTCCATACTCTGTCCTGTTCAATGCTAGCTGTGTATCGCTCAGACATAGAGCATCATTCCCATCGTCTCTTACGTACGTGTTGATACTTGCTTATGCACTGACTGAGCCTCGTCTCACCGAGATTTCATTCTGTCTTTGCGGATCGTGCACTTGTGAACCCCACGAAAGAGCGCTTCATCCATCATAATACAACTGGTTGGGACTATAACGGTTCATTTTTAGTTCCGTAGAGAGGGCAAACCACTTCGATTACCATGATAGAAACAGTTCCCATCACATTCATTATACTAGCCATAAATCCGTTCCCGTGGTCAACAAAGCTCCAGTCACATCAGGAATAAATAATCATTAGCGAATTCTGCTTTGTACCAATGGTGACCGAGAGTGAAACGTCGAAAATGTTAAAAAAATTACCAGCAAGGGTTTATTTCGTTATATATAGAAAACAGGAATAACGAACAAGCCAGTTTTCGGTAACTTCATCCTCGTGGCTAATACAGTTACGTTTATAGGTTGAAAATGCACAAATTATGAACAATGTCTATGTGCTGAAGTGTGATTGGATAGTTATCAAAGTTAGTGTTGCGTAGTTAGGAAAGATAGGAGGGCAAATGTTGTGATTTCGTGGTTGGGAAAGGGATCAGAGAAACAATAAACATGGGTTTCGGGGATGATCCATTTCCGGTTTCAACCAAAGGGTGACCCATAATTTGACCCTTTGGTTGAAACCGGAAATGGATCATCCCCGAAACCCATGTTTATTGTTTCTCTGATCCCTTTCCCAACCTCGAAATCACAACATTTGCCCTCCTATCTTTCCTAACTACGCAACACTAACTTTGATGACTATCCAATCACACTTCAGCACATAGATATTGTTCATAATTTGTGCATTTTCAACCTATAAACGTAACTGTACTAGCCACGAGGATGAAGTTACCGAAAACTGGCTTGTTCGCTATTCGTGTTTTTATATATAATGAAATGGGATGATTCAGTGAATTTATTCCGTTCTTCGTGCTTACCATCGCTCTCGCTGTTTTGGTTCTCTGTAAAGCGCTGTAGAAGGTTGAGAAGGGAAACTCGTTGCAGACTCATGGAAGATAGATGTTCACTGCCATTTTTAGCATTTGATTACCCCACCCCTCAGAAGTTCACATAAAGTAGCTATCCGTAGCTCAGCTTTGAGTACCTTTTCAGTAAGTTCCACCGTTTCTAAGAGGTAACATTGAATAATGACGCAAAGTATGGAATACTATGTTAGGTATGCGAATTTATTGACTTTTCGTAGTGAGTATGCCCAAAGTTTCAGTTGACATCGTCATAATGATTCGTTAATTTAACCCGAAAAATTTCCCCACCTGTAATTTGCGTGGATCCTACAAATTGCTATATATATATATACTGAGAAGTATTTCCATACTATGTATTACAAGCCTATCAACGTTAATAAAACCTAAATATCAAACCACGAATCGTTCGGTCATCGAACTGGGCCAAATTATGGTAAACATTTTTCAACGGATGGACAAAATGACGTATCACAACCAAATTATGCCAACCGAGGTGACTTCTACCGCTGCGCCCACCGGACTTCGTTTGTAAAAAAATCTAAAAAGTACCATTGATGCTGTTTGTTCCAAGAGAACCGTTTCTATGTAGCTAATGGGAGACAAACCAATGACTTGTCTGTTTATCTCACTCGTTCGGTCTATTTGTGTGCACTAGTGATGTCAACTACCCCACCGGGTAAGTGTCCATAATACTTGAGGCAAATTAGAAGGGAAATCGTCTGGCGGGATGAAAACCCCGATTAGTTTAAACAAATCGTGGTTACTGAGAAGACCATAAAAGATGGTCGGACGGAGTGCTGAAGAGTGTCCAACACGTAGAGATCAAACGATTGGCCCTACGGGTTAAGGATCCTGGGATTCTGGTTTCAACTCCCTTCGCCACCAGCCACCTTTCCATATTTATAGCCTATAGTCCGAATCATCCTCCTCTTTGAAAATACAGTACAGTCGCTTCGTACTGGATAAAAATAAGCACAGTTGTATTATTATTGTTATCAATATTAGGGTTGAACTTTGTGACTGACCTTTAGGTGTATCGACTGAAAAAACTTGTGGAAAATATATTTTTCTGATGCCGACATGGTCAATTATTGTGACAATCGCTACAAATACAAGTATCAGATTGTTAAAATAGATCTTGTTCAGTTAATATTCAGAAAGTCTGTCATTTCACTGAAAGCTGATTCCGGTGCTTGAAAATCATTTCAGATCTATTCAGGATCCCATCAAGCCAATAAAGTAGAGGATCCAACGAAGTTCAGTAGAACCAAGGGAGAGTGAACCGAAGATTAAATATTTTGACCTTTATAGGCCAGATTGATTCACTGTAAGTCGACTAGTATTGCAGATTATAGTCTGATGTGGGACGTAATCGACATCGTTAGGAATACAGGGAATTTACTGAAATCGCTCCACCATTTCATTTGGATGTATCTTAGCGAAGCTGGGCAGTCAAGTTGATGAGCCCACGGAAATATTTCTCAAAGCGTGTAGGCCTACCGCTGTGAATAAGCCCATCAAACTCAGGGTGGATCACGCCCTACCCTGATTGGAATTTCCTAGAAACCAAATAATCTGTTAGAAGCACGGATCGGTAGTAAAAACATAGAGGTAAATCCAACAGTAACGTACAATAGGAAGTGATAGTGGAAATGGTTAGATGAACCTGATTGATCTGACGCTAAAGCATACGCATATTCTCCTTATTTGCGTGCGACTATCCGCTCTCTGCTCCAGTCGAACACGAATAAACATGTTTTGTACACATGATCGAGAAAGATAGGGGAAATGCTAGCCTTCTGCAATGTCTATTTATCTGTTCTGATCAGTATGATCAAGAAAACCAAAAATTTCAATTAGAAATCTAGTTTACCCAGTCTTAATTTCTGTGTTGAGGGTGTAAACTTATAAAGAAGAAAAGAAGAAAAATTGAATGCTACTGTCATCAATTTGGGGAAAGCTCAGCCTGGTCAAATACGCGCAAGTGAATGCTCAAACTATCTGACTCTGTAAAACACGATAACAGGATTGATGCCGGCCATGGTTCTCTGTTAAATCCATTGGCGTTTCTAACCGAATACTGATTGAATCACGGGAGCTTCAAGTAGGCGAGCCGGAAGCACTCGCTCTTGTTCATCTCTCGCCCCGCATGCCTTTGGTGCTTCATTTTTAAATTACTCTTTGATCTCTACTTGTTTCCTTCATCATGGGACTGGAAATGCAAACAGTGCTACTTGGAGCAAACATTTTCACCTTATACTTAGCTCGTGTACGATCCAACAAATTCTATTACTGAAATGAATGTATTCCGTGTTAGTTATCCATGGTCGATTCACTACTGAAACCACTTAGTTTATTCGGCTTGTTAGGAATCAACGGGAGCCCACATCCACCGAATCCCAAGCTGGGACCGGAAATGTTGCTCGTCACACGTAACCACCGGGCTTGCCTACAAAGATTTGTTTAAAATCTATGCTGTCTGACAGAGAGCTTTTCGTCGTCAGCCGCTATGAACAGTGACAACCCTTTCAAATGGTAAGTTCGGTGTTGATATTACTTGGCCAATCATCTGATTTTATAAACAATTAAAATTTCCTACTTCTCATACTGAAAAATCCTAGTTGGATTCGATGGGATAACGAACCAATCATAAATAATTAAGCACTAGACGCATCACTTCATTGTTGCAAACTCCGTCGCTCCATTCTACCCGGGGACGGATTTAACAGACAACGTTGGTATAAAACCTCCATGTGGTGAACATCTTGTACGTCCGAATTCCAACTGTCACAACCGTAAAACATAATTGGTCAGGAGGTATCGGTGCAGTGTGTGTGACCATCCAGTTTTATTAGAGTAAGACGAGCGGTTATTCTTCTTGGTCTACTGAAATAGGTCGGAGGTAAAGGAGTTTCTAGTTTCAGCAAAACACTAGGGTGAAAATATAAGTGCATCCGCTTGACGTAAGTATCACGAGATTCGGATGTGTACTAATTCACTTTCTTGCACGGTGCTGTCTTCTTTCGTTTCCCAGTAGCCGCAAGAGTATTTGAACTGAATTATCATTGCCAAGTCCAAACCGTCCAGTCCTGTCTTAACCAGGTTTATGAGTCTGAGGTTGTCAATGAGTCTTTTTATGAGAGTATTCTTTCGAGAATGAGATGAACGGCGAAACACCCTTCCTACGTTCCTCACACCCAGCTAGTCGTGGGTCATACCTGTGAAGACAGGCGCATTAAGATAAAATTCATCATGAAGACAGGCTAAAATGTGGGCAGTCCAAAATGAGAGTTAAAACAATTAAAGTCTGAAAGTACAGTCCAGTGGGAGAGTAAAAAACAAAAGAGTCTTTCGGTTATTACGTGCACTTGACATAGAACGTATATTGTAAACATTAGGCCTCGTTATCGGTGCGAGAAGAGTAGTGTTTTCGTGTGAACGCCACAACCTGTAACTAATCAGAAGGAATGATACACCCAGAAATTAGACATTTTAAACAATAATCCTGATAGATATTGCACTGAGCGGCAACTGATGTGATGAATACTAATCTACGACACCACTTAAAGTTCCCCTGAAAAGATGCTCAACCCGATCACAATAGAAATCGAGGCCAGTGTGAAACCACTCAGACAAAGCCGTGATCTACATAACTCAACAATCAACAAATATCAGGTTGTGAACTCTGGTTGCGGACCCCTTCCTGATATACTGTACCGTTATTACGTCACGCCAGGAAGTAAATAAATGGTCAAAAAAGAATACCTCTATGGGAACAGAACAGCTAATCACTGGATAGTGTGCTGGACCTTCTAAAATATTGTAACTTCGGACCTAATTTAACCAGTTATTAAGAATGGAAGAAACAAAAGGATTGCGAGATACTAGCATTCCTTTTGTTTTTCTTGGTCGCCCATATGAAACATATCAATTTATGTAGGTTTTAAGTTAGAGACCGAGTACAGCTACTGAAATGCTCCCGCCTCGCAATCTTACTCTTCATTGCACTCTTCCAAATCTGGCTTTGCGATATCACTCCTAAGAGAATCAGTTTGTGTAAGCCCTCTCGGTAAGATTTGATGAACTGTTGTGAAACAAACGGCTGAAGTCACAACCGGAAAAAGTAGTGGTAACGTGTGTGTGTGTGTGTGTGTGTGTGTGTGTGTTTGTGTTTTTGTGTGTGCGTGTATATGTATGTATGTATGTATGTATGTATGTATGTATGTATGTATGTATGTATGTATGTATGTATGTATGTATGTATGTATGTATGTATGTATGTATGTATGTATGTATGTATGTATGTATGTATGTATGTATGTATGTATGTGTGTGTGTGTGTGTGACTCGTACTTCTGCATTCCGAGTTCGAATCGCATTTGAGGCTCTGTGGACATGCCCTGTTGATGATTCCTAATACACTGGAGCTAGCAGGAGCAAAATGATTTCACGGTTTCCAATGGTGAGATGAACGTTGATACGGAATACTGAGTCTTTTCTTGAACTGAAGTTCCATCAAATCGGAAAAGAAGCAGTCTAAACCTGGTTTTGAATACAATAAGAGTGATATGTTTCCTTCTTTTATTTGCTTTAGATGCGTTTGCCCAACGGGTGAAGTAGTGAGTGTTACTGTTAAAATTTTTTGGGGAAATGATGTTGAATGACGACTATATTACCATGGAAACGTATGATGAAGTCGTTCTCTATACTCACAATGCTTTCCACGAGATTTTGCGCTATTACCTACGGTCAGCTACCATGAGATGGACATCTGGCATATTGGTGTGAATATGGACGTAACGGTAGATAACGTGATTGAAAAACAGGTTATCTCTTACACCCAGCTTTGGTTATTAGACCCAGCTGATATTCACATGCTAGATGTGAGAGTGGAACTCACGTCACCCTGTAAAAACTGCTATTAGATTCATCGACAGACAAATTCAACATCCATTTATTTGTGGTAAGACCATGGTTACCACGAGCTAAGTTATTCCACACGTGTCAAACAAATTTACATAAACCTTTGGCGGGTAGTTGCGTTCAGTATGTCCCATTGACTTTTATCCTCTGAAACATAGCGTGGGCAATGCCAAGTAAATGGAGAGTAGAACTGGGCTACCCGAAGAATTACCGAATGGACTGAGTCCATTAGTTTTATTTTGTTTGAATGGTGAAGAAAGAAGGGCTTACAATGAGTTGTATAACAATTATTCTGAGGTTTCCATCCAAAATATAGACCCCGTAGCCAAACTTGATTGGTCCAGGAAGTGAATTGGATCACTAGATCAGTGTTCTTTGGTAAGTTATCCGTTTTCCGTCTCTATTGTTCGCCGTGGCTTCTTAACTTAATGTTTAGCCATCCTAACATATCTGTTGAAACACTTTGTCGGAAGATGTCACCTCCTTTCCTTTCGAGAGACTATCCTTGCTTTGTCTACCTTGACTTCGTGGCCTGTTTGGGCTCCTCGGTTCCACATTTGTGAGCTTGCATCAGCGCGCCATACAGTTGATATGTGTTCTTCCGAGTGAATGTTTAACTGTTTATCTGTCTCGCCCATGTACTCTCCGTTGCCTCAGACATGTGATGGTGTAAATTACACTTGAGAAACCATGCTCGTCCAAGCTTGTGAAGTAAGTGGACCACAAAAGGCCTCATCTTTTTAGGTAGCCTTGTTGTCTAACTGCCTTTGGAAGCAATCAGAGGACTCCGCAACCCCACACCAATCTGGTAGTGCGTTAACGGACTTCGGGTTTAGTTAGCCTAATTCCTTGTAGCCCCGAATACAAAAGTTACTGAAGTGTTTGAGTTGTTCCGCAATTATTAACAACTTAAACAATCTGGCCAATTTTCAGTTCTGGATCTTGAGGGTAACACGGTGGTTGCTACGGTGACTAATCACTCGAAGAGTTGTTGGCGCATGCTTATGGGCATCTATTCTTTCTAGCAGTTAACTTCAGAGGCCAAAGCAACAAGATCTTCGGAAGTTCAGTTGGGCAGTTTACCAAGCATGTTTTAAAAGATCCCAATCTTAGAGGTCACTGACCCCGGCGGCATTCGAACGCAAGCACAACGGCCACCCACTCTTTAGTGCTGCGTGTGTACTAACAGCTGAGCCACGGCGGCACGGGCTTTTGACTTTTAGAACACGGGAAACAATTTGCCAGCCCGAATTTCAGTAGCACACGTTAAACTAAAGGATTGAAGGACTGAAATAGTTTTGCGAACGATAAGGAGACCGTTTATAATCCAAATAAAGTCGAAGCAGCTGTTGAGCAGCATCAACGGGATGATACAAATGATGACATCAAGAGTTATATTCAATATTTATTGAATAGCATCCGGATAAGTCCATTAAGAACAACTGAAGGTTCATTATATGAGCTTACAAACAATATGTACGTGATGCCTAATGCATCGGTAGAAATAAATTCTTTAAATTCAAAAAAGGCACCATCTATCCTAAAACACTTCTTCCAGTTTTAGCTTATCGTTGAATAATAGAGTACGTTATTTCACGTAGTCCTCATGTGAAATTTAGACGTTTGTGGAAGTTGCTTAATAACTTCAGTGGTACATTTGTTTTCGTACACAGTCTACACTCCTGCATTCCGTTAGGATTTGTGATTTTTTTGAAAACATTTCCGCCTAGATTTTGGAATTCACGTATGTTACGAAAGCACAAGACATTACTGAACGGAACAATTCAGTCGTTGCGACAAAAACCCTGATGGACGCAGCAGAAATTTACCATATGAGACAAGATAGAGTTAGCGAAAGAATTCCACACAATGTTCAGGCAATCGATATAATAAGTAACGAAGAATAAGTAAGAATACAGACAAATGAGATACTCGAAAAAGTAAGTCACGAGTCATAAGAAGGAAAAGTGCGACAAAAGTAGCGAAAAAAATCCAGGAGTAAATGAATATATATATATATATATATATATATATATATATATATATATATATATATATATATATATATATATATATATATATATATATATATATATATATATATATATATATATATATGGAGAGAGAGAGAGAGAGATTAGGGGAACTATCGACAAAAATATATAAATATATATACATATATATAAATATAAGCAATTATCCAAAAAGGGTCCATCGCGTTATCTCAATCAAAATCATTACAGCTTTGATTACACACATGAAAACAAATACATGTCTGAGGAAAATACAGATAAAAAGGGGAGAAAAATATGAAAGTATTTCAGAAAAATTACTGCAAATAAGAAGTAACATAGGAAGAAAAGATAAAAACGAAAGAGAAGAAAAAAACGAGAACCAGGTAAAAGGAAGGAGGAAAAAATAAAGAAAGAGAGATATAAACGAGGGAAAAAGGGAAAAATAGCAAGAAAAAATAATGAAAAGCATATTTACAATTATGACAAAGTAAAACATAATAAAAAATTCAAAACTGGATCAGAAAAGATAAAAAATGCATGAATTCATGAGTCTAAAAAAAGATCAAAAAGAGAAAAAATCTAAATAAAAAAGTGAAAATATCTATCTAAAAAGATAAAAAGATAATGAAAAACTTAAATAGTTACAATCGATATAAGTATCGAGATATCTATCACTCAATGTATGAAATTATAAAATACACATGAATATATCACTCTATTTATCCATCTAACGATCTATCAAACACTATCTCAAAAAGAAAAAATAAATTCCACTATAATTCTTAAGAAAATTATACATCTAAAAGACATATTATTATTAATCCAGATATAAATCTATGTAAGTCAACATATACATATAAAGAATTATATATATATATATATATATATATATATATATATATAAAAATCAATTTCAATATTTAGATATTTAACTAAAAATTATCTATCTATCGATCCATCTATCTATCTATCTAGCTATCTATCTATCTATCTATCTATCTATCTATCTATCTATCTATCTATCTATCTATCTATCTATCTATCTATCTATCTATCTATCTATCTATCTATCTATCTATCTATCTATCTATCTATCTATCTATCTATCTATCTATCTATCTATCTATCTATCTATCTATCTATCTATCTATCTATCTATCTATCTATCTATCTATCTATCTATCTATCTATCTATCTATCTATCTATCTATCTATCTATCTATCTATCTATCTATCTATCTATCTATCTATCTATCTATCTATCTATCTATCTATCTATCTATCTATCTATCTATCTATCTATCTATCTATCTATCTATCTATCTATCTATCTATCTATCTATCTATCTATCTATCTATCTATCTATCTATCTATCTATCTATCTATCTATCTATCTATCTATCTATCTATCTATCTATCTATCTATCTATCTATCTATCTATCTATCTATCTATCTATCTATCTATCTATCTATCTATCTATCTATCTATCTATCTATCTATCTATCTATCTATCTATCTATCTATCTATCTATCTATCTATCTATCTATCTATCTATCTATCTATCTATCTATCTATCTATCTATCTATCTATCTATCTATCTATCTATCTATCTATCTATCTATCTATCTATCTATCTATCTATCTATCTATCTATCTATCTATCTATCTATCTATCTATCTATCTATCTATCTATCTATCTATCTATCTATCTATCTATCTATCTATCTATCTATCTATCTATCTATCTATCTATCTATCTATCTATCTATCTATCTATCTATCTATCTATCTATCTATCTATCTATCTATCTATCTATCTATCTATCTATCTATCTATCTATCTATCTATCTATCTATCTATCTATCTATCTATCTATCTATCTATCTATCTATCTATCTATCTATCTATCTATCTATCTATCTATCTATCTATCTATCTATCTATCTATCTATCTATCTATCTATCTATCTATCTATCTATCTATCTATCTATCTATCTATCTATCTATCTATCTATCTATCTATCTATCTATCTATCTATCTATCTATCTATCTATCTATCTATCTATCTATCTATCTATCTATCTATCTATCTATCTATCTATCTATCTATCTATCTATCTATCTATCTATCTATCTATCTATCTATCTATCTATCTATCTATCTATCTATCTATCTATCTATCTATCTATCTATCTATCTATCTATCTATCTATCTATCTATCTATCTATCTATCTATCTATCTATCTATCTATCTATCTATCTATCTATCTATCTATCTATCTATCTATCTATCTATCTATCTATCTATCTATCTATCTATCTATCTATCTATCTATCTATCTATCTATCTATCTATCTATCTATCTATCTATCTATCTATCTATCTATCTATCTATCTATCTATCTATCTATCTATCTATCTATCTATCTATCTATCTATCTATCTATCTATCTATCTATCTATCTATCTATCTATCTATCTATCTATCTATCTATCTATCTATCTATCTATCTATCTATCTATCTATCTATCTATCTATCTATCTATCTATCTATCTATCTATCTATCTATCTATCTATCTATCTATCTATCTATCTATCTATCTATCTATCTATCTATCTATCTATCTATCTATCTATCTATCTATCTATCTATCTATCTATCTATCTATCTATCTATCTATCTATCTATCTATCTATCTATCTATCTATCTATCTATCTATCTATCTATCTATCTATCTATCTATCTATCTATCTATCTATCTATCTATCTATCTATCTATCTATCTATCTATCTATCTATCTATCTATCTATCTATCTATCTATCTATCTATCTATCTATCTATCTATCTATCTATCTATCTATCTATCTATCTATCTATCTATCTATCTATCTATCTATCTATCTATCTATCTATCTATCTATCTATCTATCTATCTATCTATCTATCTATCTATCTATCTATCTATCTATCTATCTATCTATCTATCTATCTATCTATCTATCTATCTATCTATCTATCTATCTATCTATCTATCTATCTATCTATCTATCTATCTATCTATCTATCTATCTATCTATCTATCTATCTATCTATCTATCTATCTATCTATCTATCTATCTATCTATCTATCTATCTATCTATCTATCTATCTATCTATCTATCTATCTATCTATCTATCTATCTATCTATCTATCTATCTATCTATCTATCTATCTATCTATCTATCTATCTATCTATCTATCTATCTATCTATCTATCTATCTATCTATCTATCTATCTATCTATCTATCTATCTATCTATCTATCTATCTATCTATCTATCTATCTATCTATCTATCTATCTATCTATCTATCTATCTATCTATCTATCTATCTATCTATCTATCTATCTATCTATCTATCTATCTATCTATCTATCTATCTATCTATCTATCTATCTATCTATCTATCTATCTATCTATCTATCTATCTATCTATCTATCTATCTATCTATCTATCTATCTATCTATCTATCTATCTATCTATCTATCTATCTATCTATCTATCTATCTATCTATCTATCTATCTATCTATCTATCTATCTATCTATCTATCTATCTATCTATCTATCTATCTATCTATCTATCTATCTATCTATCTATCTATCTATCTATCTATCTATCTATCTATCTATCTATCTATCTATCTATCTATCTATCTATCTATCTATCTATCTATCTATCTATCTATCTATCTATCTATCTATCTATCTATCTATCTATCTATCTATCTATCTATCTATCTATCTATCTATCTATCTATCTATCTATCTATCTATCTATCTATCTATCTATCTATCTATCTATCTATCTATCTATCTATCTATCTATCTATCTATCTATCTATCTATCTATCTATCTATCTATCTATCTATCTATCTATCTATCTATCTATCTATCTATCTATCTATCTATCTATCTATCTATCTATCTATCTATCTATCTATCTATCTATCTATCTATCTATCTATCTATCTATCTATCTATCTATCTATCTATCTATCTATCTATCTATCTATCTATCTATCTATCTATCTATCTATCTATCTATCTATCTATCTATCTATCTATCTATCTATCTATCTATCTATCTATCTATCTATCTATCTATCTATCTATCTATCTATCTATCTATCTATCTATCTATCTATCTATCTATCTATCTATCTATCTATCTATCTATCTATCTATCTATCTATCTATCTATCTATCTATCTATCTATCTATCTATCTATCTATCTATCTATCTATCTATCTATCTATCTATCTATCTATCTATCTATCTATCTATCTATCTATCTATCTATCTATCTATCTATCTATCTATCTATCTATCTATCTATCTATCTATCTATCTATCTATCTATCTATCTATCTATCTATCTATCTATCTATCTATCTATCTATCTATCTATCTATCTATCTATCTATCTATCTATCTATCTATCTATCTATCTATCTATCTATCTATCTATCTATCTATCTATCTATCTATCTATCTATCTATCTATCTATCTATCTATCTATCTATCTATCTATCTATCTATCTATCTATCTATCTATCTATCTATCTATCTATCTATCTATCTATCTATCTATCTATCTATCTATCTATCTATCTATCTATCTATCTATCTATCTATCTATCTATCTATCTATCTATCTATCTATCTATCTATCTATCTATCTATCTATCTATCTATCTATCTATCTATCTATCTATCTATCTATCTATCTATCTATCTATCTATCTATCTATCTATCTATCTATCTATCTATCTATCTATCTATCTATCTATCTATCTATCTATCTATCTATCTATCTATCTATCTATCTATCTATCTATCTATCTATCTATCTATCTATCTATCTATCTATCTATCTATCTATCTATCTATCTATCTATCTATCTATCTATCTATCTATCTATCTATCTATCTATCTATCTATCTATCTATCTATCTATCTATCTATCTATCTATCTATCTATCTATCTATCTATCTATCTATCTATCTATCTATCTATCTATCTATCTATCTATCTATCTATCTATCTATCTATCTATCTATCTATCTATCTATCTATCTATCTATCTATCTATCTATCTATCTATCTATCTATCTATCTATCTATCTATCTATCTATCTATCTATCTATCTATCTATCTATCTATCTATCTATCTATCTATCTATCTATCTATCTATCTATCTATCTATCTATCTATCTATCTATCTATCTATCTATCTATCTATCTATCTATCTATCTATCTATCTATCTATCTATCTATCTATCTATCTATCTATCTATCTATCTATCTATCTATCTATCTATCTATCTATCTATCTATCTATCTATCTATCTATCTATCTATCTATCTATCTATCTATCTATCTATCTATCTATCTATCTATCTATCTATCTATCTATCTATCTATCTATCTATCTATCTATCTATCTATCTATCTATCTATCTATCTATCTATCTATCTATCTATCTATCTATCTATCTATCTATCTATCTATCTATCTATCTATCTATCTATCTATCTATCTATCTATCTATCTATCTATCTATCTATCTATCTATCTATCTATCTATCTATCTATCTATCTATCTATCTATCTATCTATCTATCTATCTATCTATCTATCTATCTATCTATCTATCTATCTATCTATCTATCTATCTATCTATCTATCTATCTATCTATCTATCTATCTATCTATCTATCTATCTATCTATCTATCTATCTATCTATCTATCTATCTATCTATCTATCTATCTATCTATCTATCTATCTATCTATCTATCTATCTATCTATCTATCTATCTATCTATCTATCTATCTATCTATCTATCTATCTATCTATCTATCTATCTATCTATCTATCTATCTATCTATCTATCTATCTATCTATCTATCTATCTATCTATCTATCTATCTATCTATCTATCTATCTATCTATCTATCTATCTATCTATCTATCTATCTATCTATCTATCTATCTATCTATCTATCTATCTATCTATCTATCTATCTATCTATCTATCTATCTATCTATCTATCTATCTATCTATCTATCTATCTATCTATCTATCTATCTATCTATCTATCTATCTATCTATCTATCTATCTATCTATCTATCTATCTATCTATCTATCTATCTATCTATCTATCTATCTATCTATCTATCTATCTATCTATCTATCTATCTATCTATCTATCTATCTATCTATCTATCTATCTATCTATCTATCTATCTATCTATCTATCTATCTATCTATCTATCTATCTATCTATCTATCTATCTATCTATCTATCTATCTATCTATCTATCTATCTATCTATCTATCTATCTATCTATCTATCTATCTATCTATCTATCTATCTATCTATCTATCTATCTATCTATCTATCTATCTATCTATCTATCTATCTATCTATCTATCTATCTATCTATCTATCTATCTATCTATCTATCTATCTATCTATCTATCTATCTATCTATCTATCTATCTATCTATCTATCTATCTATCTATCTATCTATCTATCTATCTATCTATCTATCTATCTATCTATCTATCTATCTATCTATCTATCTATCTATCTATCTATCTATCTATCTATCTATCTATCTATCTATCTATCTATCTATCTATCTATCTATCTATCTATCTATCTATCTATCTATCTATCTATCTATCTATCTATCTATCTATCTATCTATCTATCTATCTATCTATCTATCTATCTATCTATCTATCTATCTATCTATCTATCTATCTATCTATCTATCTATCTATCTATCTATCTATCTATCTATCTATCTATCTATCTATCTATCTATCTATCTATCTATCTATCTATCTATCTATCTATCTATCTATCTATCTATCTATCTATCTATCTATCTATCTATCTATCTATCTATCTATCTATCTATCTATCTATCTATCTATCTATCTATCTATCTATCTATCTATCTATCTATCTATCTATCTATCTATCTATCTATCTATCTATCTATCTATCTATCTATCTATCTATCTATCTATCTATCTATCTATCTATCTATCTATCTATCTATCTATCTATCTATCTATCTATCTATCTATCTATCTATCTATCTATCTATCTATCTATCTATCTATCTATCTATCTATCTATCTATCTATCTATCTATCTATCTATCTATCTATCTATCTATCTATCTATCTATCTATCTATCTATCTATCTATCTATCTATCTATCTATCTATCTATCTATCTATCTATCTATCTATCTATCTATCTATCTATCTATCTATCTATCTATCTATCTATCTATCTATCTATCTATCTATCTATCTATCTATCTATCTATCTATCTATCTATCTATCTATCTATCTATCTATCTATCTATCTATCTATCTATCTATCTATCTATCTATCTATCTATCTATCTATCTATCTATCTATCTATCTATCTATCTATCTATCTATCTATCTATCTATCTATCTATCTATCTATCTATCTATCTATCTATCTATCTATCTATCTATCTATCTATCTATCTATCTATCTATCTATCTATCTATCTATCTATCTATCTATCTATCTATCTATCTATCTATCTATCTATCTATCTATCTATCTATCTATCTATCTATCTATCTATCTATCTATCTATCTATCTATCTATCTATCTATCTATCTATCTATCTATCTATCTATCTATCTATCTATCTATCTATCTATCTATCTATCTATCTATCTATCTATCTATCTATCTATCTATCTATCTATCTATCTATCTATCTATCTATCTATCTATCTATCTATCTATCTATCTATCTATCTATCTATCTATCTATCTATCTATCTATCTATCTATCTATCTATCTATCTATCTATCTATCTATCTATCTATCTATCTATCTATCTATCTATCTATCTATCTATCTATCTATCTATCTATCTATCTATCTATCTATCTATCTATCTATCTATCTATCTATCTATCTATCTATCTATCTATCTATCTATCTATCTATCTATCTATCTATCTATCTATCTATCTATCTATCTATCTATCTATCTATCTATCTATCTATCTATCTATCTATCTATCTATCTATCTATCTATCTATCTATCTATCTATCTATCTATCTATCTATCTATCTATCTATCTATCTATCTATCTATCTATCTATCTATCTATCTATCTATCTATCTATCTATCTATCTATCTATCTATCTATCTATCTATCTATCTATCTATCTATCTATCTATCTATCTATCTATCTATCTATCTATCTATCTATCTATCTATCTATCTATCTATCTATCTATCTATCTATCTATCTATCTATCTATCTATCTATCTATCTATCTATCTATCTATCTATCTATCTATCTATCTATCTATCTATCTATCTATCTATCTATCTATCTATCTATCTATCTATCTATCTATCTATCTATCTATCTATCTATCTATCTATCTATCTATCTATCTATCTATCTATCTATCTATCTATCTATCTATCTATCTATCTATCTATCTATCTATCTATCTATCTATCTATCTATCTATCTATCTATCTATCTATCTATCTATCTATCTATCTATCTATCTATCTATCTATCTATCTATCTATCTATCTATCTATCTATCTATCTATCTATCTATCTATCTATCTATCTATCTATCTATCTATCTATCTATCTATCTATCTATCTATCTATCTATCTATCTATCTATCTATCTATCTATCTATCTATCTATCTATCTATCTATCTATCTATCTATCTATCTATCTATCTATCTATCTATCTATCTATCTATCTATCTATCTATCTATCTATCTATCTATCTATCTATCTATCTATCTATCTATCTATCTATCTATCTATCTATCTATCTATCTATCTATCTATCTATCTATCTATCTATCTATCTATCTATCTATCTATCTATCTATCTATCTATCTATCTATCTATCTATCTATCTATCTATCTATCTATCTATCTATCTATCTATCTATCTATCTATCTATCTATCTATCTATCTATCTATCTATCTATCTATCTATCTATCTATCTATCTATCTATCTATCTATCTATCTATCTATCTATCTATCTATCTATCTATCTATCTATCTATCTATCTATCTATCTATCTATCTATCTATCTATCTATCTATCTATCTATCTATCTATCTATCTATCTATCTATCTATCTATCTATCTATCTATCTATCTATCTATCTATCTATCTATCTATCTATCTATCTATCTATCTATCTATCTATCTATCTATCTATCTATCTATCTATCTATCTATCTATCTATCTATCTATCTATCTATCTATCTATCTATCTATCTATCTATCTATCTATCTATCTATCTATCTATCTATCTATCTATCTATCTATCTATCTATCTATCTATCTATCTATCTATCTATCTATCTATCTATCTATCTATCTATCTATCTATCTATCTATCTATCTATCTATCTATCTATCTATCTATCTATCTATCTATCTATCTATCTATCTATCTATCTATCTATCTATCTATCTATCTATCTATCTATCTATCTATCTATCTATCTATCTATCTATCTATCTATCTATCTATCTATCTATCTATCTATCTATCTATCTATCTATCTATCTATCTATCTATCTATCTATCTATCTATCTATCTATCTATCTATCTATCTATCTATCTATCTATCTATCTATCTATCTATCTATCTATCTATCTATCTATCTATCTATCTATCTATCTATCTATCTATCTATCTATCTATCTATCTATCTATCTATCTATCTATCTATCTATCTATCTATCTATCTATCTATCTATCTATCTATCTATCTATCTATCTATCTATCTATCTATCTATCTATCTATCTATCTATCTATCTATCTATCTATCTATCTATCTATCTATCTATCTATCTATCTATCTATCTATCTATCTATCTATCTATCTATCTATCTATCTATCTATCTATCTATCTATCTATCTATCTATCTAATCTATCTATCTATCTATCTATCTATCTATCTATCTATCTATCTATCTATCTATCTATCTATCTATCTATCTATCTATCTATCTATCTATCTATCTATCTATCTATCTATCTATCTATCTATCTATCTATCTATCTATCTATCTATCTATCTATCTATCTATCTATCTATCTATCTATCTATCTATCTATCTATCTATCTATCTATCTATCTATCTATCTATCTATCTATCTATCTATCTATCTATCTATCTATCTATCTATCTATCTATCTATCTATCTATCTATCTATCTATCTATCTATCTATCTATCTATCTATCTATCTATCTATCTATCTATCTATCTATCTATCTATCTATCTATCTATCTATCTATCTATCTATCTATCTATCTATCTATCTATCTATCTATCTATCTATCTATCTATCTATCTATCTATCTATCTATCTATCTATCTATCTATCTATCTATCTATCTATCTATCTATCTATCTATCTATCTATCTATCTATCTATCTATCTATCTATCTATCTATCTATCTATCTATCTATCTATCTATCTATCTATCTATCTATCTATCTATCTATCTATCTATCTATCTATCTATCTATCTATCTATCTATCTATCTATCTATCTATCTATCTATCTATCTATCTATCTATCTATCTATCTATCTATCTATCTATCTATCTATCTATCTATCTATCTATCTATCTATCTATCTATCTATCTATCTATCTATCTATCTATCTATCTATCTATCTATCTATCTATCTATCTATCTATCTATCTATCTATCTATCTATCTATCTATCTATCTATCTATCTATCTATCTATCTATCTATCTATCTATCTATCTATCTATCTATCTATCTATCTATCTATCTATCTATCTATCTATCTATCTATCTATCTATCTATCTATCTATCTATCTATCTATCTATCTATCTATCTATCTATCTATCTATCTATCTATCTATCTATCTATCTATCTATCTATCTATCTATCTATCTATCTATCTATCTATCTATCTATCTATCTATCTATCTATCTATCTATCTATCTATCTATCTATCTTCTATCTATCTATCTATCTATCTATCTATCTATCTATCTATCTATCTATCTATCTATCTATCTATCTATCTATCTATCTATCTATCTATCTATCTATCTATCTATCTATCTATCTATCTATCTATCTATCTATCTATCTATCTATCTATCTATCTATCTATCTATCTATCTATCTATCTATCTATCTATCTATCTATCTATCTATCTATCTATCTATCTATCTATCTATCTATCTATCTATCTATCTATCTATCTATCTATCTATCTATCTATCTATCTATCTATCTATCTATCTATCTATCTATCTATCTATCTATCTATCTATCTATCTATCTATCTATCTATCTATCTATCTATCTATCTATCTATCTATCTATCTATCTATCTATCTATCTATCTATCTATCTATCTATCTATCTATCTATCTATCTATCTATCTATCTATCTATCTATCTATCTATCTATCTATCTATCTATCTATCTATCTATCTATCTATCTATCTATCTATCTATCTATCTATCTATCTATCTATCTATCTATCTATCTATCTATCTATCTATCTATCTATCTATCTATCTATCTATCTATCTATCTATCTATCTATCTATCTATCTATCTATCTATCTATCTATCTATCTATCTATCTATCTATCTATCTATCTATCTATCTATCTATCTATCGATCTATCTATCTATCTATCTATCTATCTATCTATCTCTATCTATCTATCTATCTATCTATCTATCTATCTATCTATCTATCTATCTATCTATCTATCTATCTATCTATCTATCTATCTATCTATCTATCTATCTATCTATCTATCTATCTATCTATCTATCTATCTATCTATCTATCTATCTATCTATCTATCTATCTATCTATCTATCTATCTATCTATCTATCTATCTATCTATCTATCTATCTATCTATCTATCTATCTATCTATCTATCTATCTATCTATCTATCTATCTATCTATCTATCTATCTATCTATCTATCTATCTATCTATCTATCTATCTATCTCAATCTATCTATCTATCTATCTATCTATCTATCTATCTATCTATCTATCTATCTATCTATCTATCTATCTATCTATCTATCTATCTATCTATCTATCTATCTATCTATCTATCTATCTATCTATCTATCTATCTATCTATCTATCTATCTATCTATCTATCTATCTATCTATCTATCTATCTATCTATCTATCTATCTATCTATCTATCTATCTATCTATCTATCTATCTATCTATCTATCTATCTATCTATCTATCTATCTATCTATCTATCTATCTATCTATCTATCTATCTATCTATCTATCTATCTATCTATCTATCTATCTATCTATCTATCTATCTATCTATCTATCTATCTATCTATCTATCTATCTATCTATCTATCTATCTATCTATCTATCTATCTATCTATCTATCTATCTATCTATCTATCTATCTATC